>OZ024693.1:12664701-13864701 GCA_964016905.1 Perithous albicinctus | reverse complement strand
TAAATAGGTTCGGTTTTTATAGGATTTTGAATTTTTCGAAAAAATTACATTGCTCTAACTCACGTCAAATTTCATCAAATGAACTGAAATGTTCTAAAGACGAAAAATAATACTCTGCACTGATATGTGCCAAATTTGGAGATTATCGGTAAAGGGGTTCGATTTTTAAAAAAATGAACGTTTTCCTCTAATTCAGGTCAACAGGCACTAAATCAATTGAAATGTGAAAAGAGAGCATGATATGATATATAAACACATTTATTTATTTATTTATTTAAACAAGGGTGCAAAGTAGAGCTTTGCACATTGTTTCGTCATGATTTTTGAATGTTTACAAAGCTTTCTCTATGAGGAAGCCAAACTGGATAAAGTTACTTCCTCATTGACGTAGCTTTGTAAAAATTCAAAGATCATTAGGAAGCAATGTGCAAAGCTCTATTTTGCACCCTTCTTTTTTCTTGTTATCGGATGGCTTGTGTGTAGTGATAGATTAGGGATGTACTAATTAACAGAATAATTATTTGTTATCGCATACACTGACATTACATGTAATTATATTTCAATAGTTTTTCCCCAATAGTGCGTAGTTTAACTGCAATAGTTCCTTCCTTTAATAGTTCAATAATCCTATTAGTTTCCAATAGCTTTATCCATAATGGAGTGTTCCGCTTCGTACACTGTACGAACATTTTTGAGTTCTTGACAAGCTGGGCAATGAATTTGTGATTAACAATTTGAAAAAAAAAAAAAAATGTAATTTTCGCTAAAGAAGAGATGTTCCTCAAATGGTTGTAATTTTATGGAATCTAATGCTACTTTGTATTCGATATTAATTCTCATCGTAATCACGGAGCTTTCTAAATGGCGCTTAAATACCAATATATGCAAAGCGGCAGAGTTCTCCGTCCACCTTATCTAAGATTCCGCTTTTTGTATTTATTCAACTGCACCAGGAGTGGGGATAAAAATAAATTAAAAAAGAGAAGAAGGTAAAGACAGAATGCGGAGATCTCGTTAAATCCAGTTGACAAGATTTCTTGTGTATCTACATAGTGAAAGGATCGATCGACGGGTTCAACTGTATTGCGAAAAATCCACATGTTTCACAATATGTTGCTCCAGGCTGCTGAGCATTTTAACACATAAATATATATATATATTATGTATATATATATGTATATGTATTTATACTATATTGAGTGTACTTTCGCATAATTGTGATATTCCCGAGCCAACTTACTCACGACACGTACGATTATATCAACGTGGAATCGATTAACTCTTAGTGAGAGTCCGACGGATCAATGACCGAATGTTCAGTTACACATTATAAGATTTAATTAGCAGAAAATACTTCATCTAATAATCGGACATAAAAAAGACACATAATGTCACTGAGAAAAATGAATAATTGTGATTACCGATCATTGGTTAGAGCCACCAATATTTTGACAAATCCTATAACTGTATATTTTTTGGCAGCAAATTTCAATGATTGCTGCTCACAATTACTCATTTTTCGCCGTGTTTGTGATTGTCTCTCAGTAATACAAAGTGGGACGAGGACAAAAATTTTCTACAAATAAAAAAACTTCTAGACAGACTCACCCTATCGAGAAGACCAAACTTCCGGAAATTTATAAAATTTGGCACGATACCACTGGCAAGACGAACGAGAGGATCCTCGTATCCCCAAAGATAATCGTAGACCGAAATATTTAGTATAGGTTTGCTGTCGAGAAAATTGGCCAGTTGGGTCAGTGGATAATTCACGAAGAAGCCAGCATTGTGAACAGCCGAATAAATACCCTGAAATCAGAAAAAACAAATTCGTTGCAGTCTTGACTAATTTAGTGTTTTAAATCATTTTAATAAAATCCACAGTACAGTAATCATTTTGTAGAATTGGTGTGGCAGTTTTCGTAAGTAATGCATTTGTTACTTTGACTATTTTTTTTCCGGTTAAATTAGAAGCAATAAATATTTAGTAGTAGTAATAGTCAATTTATTGACAATATCAACATATAATTCTTTACACATATTGTTTACAATAATTTGAGATTCGTACAAGGTACTGTCAATTGGCCATCGACCGAAGTCCTTCAGCCTCAATAGACACTTAATTTGTCTAATTTACACATTTTCTTGTTGCAAAAACGACAAAATTATGTTGTAAACAAATATTTTTCTTTTTTTTTTAGATGAAAATACACATTTTTCGCAAATTATTATTATTATTATTTGTTTTTAATTTACAAAAAGAATTTGTAGACAAAAACTTTTTTGTTTAAAGTGCAAATTTGTTTACTGTATATTTTTAAACCTTTATAATAACCGAAAAATTAATTGAAGGCCTCACGATCGTTTTTAAACAAACACACAAATGTTTTACCAATTTGTTTAAATTCGATGAAAAATAATCTAACTTTGAGTGAAGCTGGGCATTTTTTTTACCAATGTTTCTCACACAATGTGGGATGTAGTGGCAAAATGCAATTTAGGATGCCTCTATTCATTAATTGTACTTTTAAAGTTTAGTTCAATCTTTTTTCCTGGAATTCATTTTTTTTTTTATCGAATTTTGAAAACTCATCTATATTTCACTGATTCCTAAAAACGCAAAATATAAGCTGTTCTTGATTACCTTTATTTTTTTTTTATTTTTCGGTATCATAAAATAGATAATATAAAAATTGAATGAAACAGTCAATAGAAAGCGATAGGATACTGCATTTTTACCTTGAATAATAATTTTAAAAAGTACACGAAAGGAATTAAAGCCCTGGTGAATGTTGAATGCCCGATAAAAAATCACAATCTATTCAGAATACATTTGTGATTGAAAAAAACTGTAAATATAATCGTCTCGTTTATTTACCTGCATTGAAATTTTGGATCGTATTTAAAAAATGTTATTCCATATTTAACAGATTATAAAAGCCGCAAAAAATCAATTTTTGTTTATGGTCAACTCCCAGTTCTTTTATTTTGCTGGTTATCACTGTATAATATAAAAATGGAATTAAATGCGACGAAACAGAAGACACTTTAATCTTGAATAATAAAAAATTATGTAAATGGAATAAAAACCCTGTCGGACGGTGAATCCTCGATAAAGATGGTTTTCTATTCAAAACATGCATTTGATGAGAGAAAAAAAAAATAACCATGTATAATTTTGTTTACTCGTAAAACCTTGTCGAGAAGTCGTTGGAATAAGTGTTGGGGACACGACGACAATCATTGCGTTTGGATCCTTGAGTCGATGGAGTGTAAAATATCCGGTAATTAAATTATTTTTGTACGGGAGTAATAGCAGCGGATTTACCTTCGACTATTTACTCACTAGTGGACTTACTTGACGTGTATACTTTCGTTGCATTAAGGTCAAGTCAAACTTATCGTGGAGTAAGAGAACGTGTTTTACATCAATGTAATGAGTCTAGGAAAATTAGTCCTCGAAAAATTGGCCTTCCAGAAAACTGGCCCCTACAAAGTGCAAACAAAAAAAAGTGCTTACCAAAATCTTCGAAAAATCATTTGGAAACTAGAAATTTACCCAATAAACTTCATTTTAATTTTCACCATTTTTAATCCGCCCTCTCTGATTTTAACTATAATTTCGTGAAAATATTATAATTTCAGGCTGAAGGACTCAGGTCGATGGCACGTTGGACAATACGTAGCACGTAGCTACGTAGCACGTAGCTTAAAATATTAATTTACGCGACTGACAGCAATTGTTTTGTAATAATATATTGTTGTTCAATAAAATACTTGTTCTACTACTACCACTATTATAGTTATATTGTTATATTATAACAAAACTCAGGGTATGTAACTGTCGTTTTCAGTCTTTCTTATTTTATTTGAATTTAACTGTACAATCGCATCACTTTGTAGCATAACTTCATCTTCTAATATCTGCTGTCTCGATTATCTATTTTAACACTTTATCTATATAATATTCTTATCGATTTAAGAAAGGAAAACTGAAAACGTTACTTATACTCTTAGTTCGTTTCAATTACAGTGTAACTGCCATAGGTTGCAAACACATCTAAATTAAAATAAAGTACAAGACCAGACTATGCAGACTCTCACTGACACTCAAAGGCACTCGAAGAGCTGACATAGACACTCATCGATACTCATAGACACTCACAGGCCCTCTTACGAACACTCACAGACACTCACGGATACTCTCATAACCACTGTCACAGAAACTTACAGATACTCTCACAGACACTCACAGACACTCACAAATACTGGCAAACACTTATCATTTCACAGACACTCACAAACACTCATAAAGACACTCATCGATTAAATGAATTCTACTGATACCGATACTCACAGGTACTCAAAGACATAAAGAATATACTCATGGGCATTTGTATAAATTTTATTTAAATACACACGCGTAGGTTTTCATAGGCCTTAGGGTCGCTCATGAACACATAGATATTCACTGAAAAAATGTATTTTCAACATAATTTTTTTCAAAGTTATCTACTGTTCGTACGATTGCGTGCTACGAAATAATTTATTTGTAAAGAAGACTAAAGCTGAAAGTGTAATCAGAAGGGTTTATGTCCCCCGACCAGGGAGTTCATTAAGGATTGGGGGTTTTCTTAGGGATTAGAGGTTACCTTAAGGATATAGGGTTTGATTGATGATCCTATAGGGATATGGGAGTTTCCCTAAGAATAGAGGGTTCCTTAGGGATACGGTTGTTCCCCTAAGGGTTGAGGATTGAGGGTACCCCAGGGATATTGAGGATTTCCCAAGGGATTGAGGGCTCCCTAGGGACTGAGAGTTCCCTAACGATTGAGGGTTCACTAAGGATAGTAGGGCTTCCTAAGTATAGTGGGGTTTCATTGTAAAAGAGACTCTCTCTGTTTATTTAACTTATACTCTTTAGGATTTCCAATGAAAAGAGATTACTGGAGAGCAAGAGAAACTTTTTATCACGAACGTGATTTGTTTTACATTCAACAAGAATCTTCACTTCATTTTTTAACAGAATTGACCAAAAATCAAAACATTCAAAATACATTTTTTCAATCTATTGCCTAAATTTGGAAGACACTGCGAGCGCGCGAACCACGCGAGCCCCAATAACCTTCTAAATGTAAGTAATGAAGGCGAAAATCAATGAGTTACTAACGGATCAAAAAAACAAAAATAAAGTACTTGACTATGTGTCAGGTTTTTTTTTTATTTCAAATTTTATTTTTTCACCAAACTCATTTGAATATATTATAAGCACATTGTAATTATAATTAAACTCAGAGTTTATAATTATCGATATCTGACTTTCATTTTTAATTTCAATATATATTTTATCGTGTCACTTTGTGGCGTAACTTGATCTCATTGAATCTAATAATTTCTATTGTCCATATATCTTAACGCTTTACATATACAGGGTGTCCCATTTTAATCTTACACCTAATTTATCTTGGAAAATAGGACTCCGATCGAAAAATGAGTCTTATGAAAGTTGTAGGGTTCAAAGGGGGACGTTTTTCTAGAAAAATAAATATGGTCCAAAATTCAAAATGGCGGAGATACGACGGCCGACATGTTTTTCTTAAATGGAACCATGACTTTTTTTTTCGACCAAAATGTTCGGCATATTAAACCTAACAACTTTTGTAGGAAACTTTTTTCGATAAAGTCCATAATTCATTTTTTTTAAGACCGTTTTAGCGTTATCCATGTACCACGAGGAGGTAAGGTCTTCAACATCCCATTTGTGTGTGCGTGTGCGTGGTCGTGTGCGTGGTCGTGTGCGTGCGCATGTGCGGACGTGTTGGTCGTTACAACAATCACAAGGATTAGGTTTCTGCGGCTCGTCACTTCCGCAGTATTTTTTGACTCCAAACCCTCCTGGTAAGTGTACTTTGAACTCTTCTCAAAGATGTTCAAAGATCCCACCATTCATGTTGAGACATGCCTGAACTCTCCTCTCAAAACTACCGACTGTTTGTAAGAGGACATCTCTTGGAATTGCGCGGCAGGCGACTGCTATCCTCTCTCTCATATCCTCTCTTGTGGTTGGACGTTGGCGGTAGACAACGTCTTTAAGGTAACCCCACAAGAAGAAATCGGGAGAGGTGAGATCAGGTGACCTTGGCGGCCAGTGGACAGGTCCATCTCGACCGATCCACCTTCCCCCGAAAGTTCTGTCCAGATGGTTCCTTACAATACGAGCCCAGTGAGCGGGTGCACCGTCTTGCTGGAACCACATCTGTTGACGTGTACCCAAATCAAGATTTTCTAGCAGAATATGCAATTCATTTTGCAGAAAATCAAGATAACGGGCTCCCGTCACATTTCCCTCAAAAAAGTGGGGTCCTATTATTTGGCCGTTAACAATGCCACACCAAACATTTAAACTCCACCGATGTTGGTGATCGAGCTGTCTCACCCAGTGTGGATTATGGTCAGACCAATATCGGAAGTTCCACCGATTCACCTGACCCCGGTTGTTGAATGTGGATTCATCACTGAACATGACGAACCTGAAGAAGTCTGGGGATCTCTCGATTTGCCTCAACGCCCACCTACAAAACTCGACCCTTCGCAACGGATCGGGATTCGGAGTGTCTTGGTGGAATTGTAGTCGGTACGGGTGGTGCCTTGTACTCCTCAACACTCGGTGGACTGTAGACCTGGGAATTCCTAGTTGCGCGGAGATCGCTCGAACGCTCAAGTGGGGATCGTTTGCTACCATGGCTAAAATAGCCATATTTCGAGCCGCATACGGGCCATCAAAATCATTATTGACGTCTTGGCGACGTCTACGATGGCGAGTTATGTGACCTGCCCTCGCTCTCTGTTCCAGCGTCCGAATTGTCTGCCGCGATGGGTGCCGACGATGCGGATATTCGCGACGATACAAATTTGCAGCGCGGAAATAATTGCCACGACATCTCCCCAAAATGAGGAGCATGTCGACAATCTCGTTCGGACTGAAATCTGACATCGTTAGATGTTTGTCGGTAAACTTTTACAGATGTACCGTCCAAAACGCGCGATCCACAAAAATCATTTCGAAGTGTCCGTGTGATGAATTTGTGATTTTTCATCAGTGACGAAGAAGACTTGTAATTCCAAAAATACTTTGCCTTCGACGAATTTTTTAGACATTGGATGTTAAAGTTTTTAACATGATGAATGGTGGAATCTTTGAACATGTTTGAGAAGAATTCAAAGTACACTTACAAGGAGGGTTTGGAGTACAAAAATTTTGCCGAAGTGACGTGCCGCAGAGACCTAATTCTTGTAAGTGTTGTATGCACGCACACGCGCACGCGCGCACACGCACACACAAATGGGATGTTGAAGACTTTACCTCCTCGTGGTACATGGATAACGCTAAAACGGTCGTGGTACATGGATAACGCTAAAACGGTCTTAAAAAAAATGAATTATGGACTTTATCGAAAAAAGTTTCCTACAAAAGTTATTAGGTTTAATATGCCGAACATTTTGGTCGAAAAAAAAAGTCATGGTTCCATTTAAGAAAAACATGTCGGCCGTCGTACCTCCGCCATTTTGAATTTTGGACCATATTTCTTTTTCTAGAAAAACGTCCCCCTTTGAACCCTACAACTTTCATAAGACTCATTTTTCGATCGGAGTCCTATTTTGCAAGATAAATCAGGTGTAAGATTAAAATGGGACACCCTGTATAATCTCTTTACTCCGTTTACAGTTCAATCGCTCAGTTTCAGATTTATCACATCGTTAAATTTGATAGATAATCGCAACTGTTTTCGTTCTGGTTTATTAAACTTTCACCCGTTTTTAATCCGTTGAACTTCGAGATAATAATGAGTCTTTTCTTAGCTTCGTGAGCTAATCGAATTGCCAGTTCAAATTCTCCATCATCAGCATTGCAGGATTGTATATATAGATATAGATTTATTCATAACGAGACGCAGAAAACGCATAGCACAGTTCACAGTTTGCTCTGCTTTTTTTTTTCTTCACAAAATAAAAACAAATTAATAATATTTATCTCTCTATCGAATAACCTCGAAGCTTAATTTCTCAAAAATCCGAAGATCACGCGAAAAATATCCTCGAATATATGAAATCCTTGCGATTAATATTTTTGCAGCTGCCAAGTTATCCGATCAGAAACGATATTTTTTTAAATTCCGATAAAAAAATCGAAACGAAAAATTTACAACACTTGGAATAAAATAATATACTGTTTGCCCGCGGTAGTGCTTATCGAAAAATTCTTCAGAGGATTCGAAAATACGGCAGATCTTTTAATAAAATCTGATTCCCCAAACGAACTGAATAGTGTACAATTCACATAAGTTTCAAGAGAAATGAGAGAGAATTGCAAATATTTCTCGAAGAATCTGTAAAAAATCAAGCATGTTAAAAGTGCTGAAAAGACTAATTTTGCGTAATGATAAACCTAACTTTTTTAAAAATGAAAATGTTTCGTTCATTTTTTTTTCAATACGTATGAATTTTTTTAGACCTTTAAATTGACTTTGAATTTTTTTTTATGTATGGAAAGTCACGTCAACATCAATCAAGATTCATACGCATTCCGAAAAATAAACGAATCAATGTCACAAAAAAAGTTAGGGTCCCGGGAGATTTGTTGAACAATTTTTCTTTTTCATTTATTTATTCATAACATTTTAGAAATATTATTATGCAAGATTAATCTTTCTAGCACCTTTAATATGCTGGATTTTTTGAAATTTTTATATCATCGATTTTGCTTGAATTTATTTAACGAAATGCGTTCTTTAGAGGCCCTGATGTTTACACGGAGAATTTTTTCATACTTTTTCAAAGCGATTTTTAAAATTAAATTCTTTTTTATTTTTAAGTCGCTTTGAAAAAATCTGAAAAAATTTATATATAGAAATGTTCAAACAACAGCCTGCATTGAAATAGAAGCGAGATTTGGCCCAATTTGGGTCCAAGCTTAAGAATATTGATATCTCATACATGATTTTTGAGATTTTTTTTCCGAATTTTAAATTCCGACTAACAATATGTTGGTTTTAAATAATCATAATTACATCAGATGTTTAAAAAAAATCGTATAAAAATTCTGGTTGCTTCTTAGAGTTCGGGCAATAACATAAAAAAATGTGGATGAAATCCGAGAGGTTGAGGGTCAGATCCAGGTCGAAACGGTATGGAATGCCCCATTTATATGGCAATTTCGTGATATTGGGGGATAATTTTCCGCGGTCAATTTTCCGGGGGCCAATTCTCTGGGGGCTAATTTTTCTCTTAACCAACATAATAATACCGCATCTTAATCTTCGACAATTTGTTTTAACTTTGAAATGTGACACTGACTGTCACTTTGAAAATTAAACAGCCGCTTCTGATAAAACTGCATTGAGGCGTAAGCCCAGCACGTGATCGAGATCGCGCGTCACGTTCATCAGCAATTGATACATGATGGTCGAGTCGAACACGTCAATCGCTGGAATAATATAGCCATGATTCCACATTAAGAGCAAAAACTTTAACAGTGCTATCCTGATTATCGTTTGTATTAGCATCTCGTAGATTGATACATGCCACATAAGTATTAGCTATATATTTGCAGGCTAGTGATACAGCAATTGACCACCTAAGCGGGTGTAAGATACCCACACAGCACTCAATATTTTGAAAATATTCCAGCGATATTTTAAATCTTTCGATTATTAGAAAATATTGCTAAAATATATGAAGCAAAATATTCAAAAATATTTGAAAATATATTGCAATGAAATATTTTTGAAATATTTTCGAAATGTACTCAGTCTTTCATTGCTTTTAAAATTTTTTAAAAATATTGCGAGACATTTATTTTCGTAATATTACACAGAATCATTTTCAGAACGTCCTTACAATATTTCAGACATGCTCTCAATCTTTCAAATATATATTTGCAGGCTAATGATACAGCGATTAACCATCTAATAAGCGGGCGAAATTTTAATCTTGCAAACACTACAAAGTATTTCTGAGAGATGTGAAAAAAGTGTTTTTAAAATATTTACAAAAAAAAAATTGCTCTGAAACATTTCTGAAATGTACTCAATTTTTCATTGCATTAAAAATATTTCTAAAATATTGCGAGAAAATATTTTCAGAATAAAATCTTACAATATATTATTGTGAATCTTTCGTTCAGTTGGAAGTGTTCCTAAATAATTATGATTTTTTTTTTTAATTTACTTTTTACAAAACTCGGCAAAGTGTGTGGGCGTTCGACGAATCAAGGAAAGAATATCTGTAGAAAAATGAGCCAGCGGAGAAAATATCCCAAGGAACCAAAATTCTCGAAAAAAGAAAACCACGGAATAAATGTCCTTGGAAAACAAGATACCAGTTAAAATACCGGTCCGAACGGGGAATACCATCAATTTTGTCAGTTTATCTCGGCAAACATATTTTCATTGTTTAAAAATAGAAGTATAACCAAAGTGCAGAGCCGGGTTACACCAGACAATCAAAATACCGTCTAATTAATACATCGACAAATCAACATACCGACTACAAAATGCAGAATCAAATTAAATTTAGAAATATAATAAAAAAAAAATTGTCTCGTAGATGGAGCGGCGTCGCACTTCTCCCAATCCCCTGACGAGGGGCTTCGCCCCTCGTACCCGCCGGAATCTGCGCCCCCGACCCCCTCTCACCCACCGTCTTTGTTACTGTTTTACATTTGTTTATTTTTAAAAAACTGGGGCAAAGGATATGCGTAAAAACACCAAAAAACACACATCATAGAGTTAGTCAGTTATCAATACTCTACTGATGTTACTGTCGGTCACTGAAGCTACCTATATACACCTTTATTACTGTCGGTATTTTGAATGTCGGCATTTCAGCTTATTGGTATTTTGAGTGTCGGTCAAAGAGGTTCAAGCAACTCATCAAAATTTTTGTATAAAATTTAAATAGAGTGTATTAATATTTGATACATAATTTGGGAAAAATCGATAATGTACTTAAGGTTTTATAGAAATTTGCATTTTCGTTTGTTTTTTTATTCTTGAAAATATTGTAACTTGAAGGGTTAAAGCAATTAATCCAAATTTTGGTATAAAGCTTGAATAAAATATGTCGTTGTTCGAAACTGAATTTGGTGAGCATAGAAGAAAAAGTGCGTAAAATTCAGAGAATAAAATATTGTTTTTTTACAAAGCTTCCTCTACGAGGGTGCCAAAATTAATCAACATACTTCCTCGTAGGTGAGTTTGTGAAAATTCAAAAATAATGAGAAAGCAATGAGCAATATTCTACTTTGCAGCCTTTTTTGTCCGATATCAGTGAACTCTCGATAATTGTCAGAATTACCAAAATTCTAAGAGCGTTCATGATCTACTCTACAGGGATTATAATAATTGACAATCACTGAGAAGTGGCCAACAACTGGTGGTACTTTTACATGATGCTTATTGCTCGAGTCTAGTCTTGCGAGAACGTTTAACTTGTTCGCCAAAGACAAACAACTTTTTTTCACTTCCACGATTGCATAAAACAAAATTGAAGAAAGAAAATTGTCTTGCAATATCGTATTCTCATGTCAGTTTTTTTTTTTTTTTTCAAAACTTTTTTCCCCCTCATTCCTGAACCGATGCGTCAAAAAAGGTCAGGGCTTCGATTTTATTCCCACTAAGTGGCCTATGTCTTTCAATCGCGCAGTGTATTCACGGTTTTTGCGAGATCAGCCTACAACAGTCAATCGGTAGTTACGCATTTCTGTCACAAAGTCGACTTGTCGACGACAACAAGATTGATAGCTGAATTATCGACAAATTTATGAGCTCAAGCAATTTTCTCGAATTTCTGTGACGGAAGATACGTACTAAAATCGAGCTTATTTCTTTGTTATCATTCACTTTTCCATGATGGTTTTACTTCATAGAGTACAGAATCAAGGATGCAATCTCCTAACCAAAATGTAATTAATACATTAGTAAAAAAATAATAGTTTTACAAATACGATAAGAAAGTTAATTTTTTAAATATAAAATTATTTCTCTGATTTTTCTGAATATGTATGATTTTTTAAAAATGTCTCATAATTGTGATTTTTCTTTTTTTTTTTTTAAACATGTTTAAAAAGTTGCGAAATTTGGATAGAACCTTCAAAACCATTGAATGAGCAGTTTCATAAAATAGCCTTAAGAAAAATCTCGAAAACGGATATTTCCCAATTCTCCAAGAGAATTCTAAAAAAAAATCATTTATTAGGAGAAATCGTAGAATACATTTCGTACAAAAAAAACGTTTCTATCAAATTTGCTGCACAACTTAAAAAAAAATTAAATTGTTAATACATTTTTGGAGCTATCATTGTTATTATTATTATTATTGTTATTATTTGAAACCCATATTCTGGATATTTTCAAACATTATGGCTTTTTAGAATTTTTCTTTCGCTCCAAAAGACTGGAAAATCGAAACAAATAACATTTTTGCAGGGAATGTCTTCCGTAATGCATTTTTAAACTTCATTTCTTTTTATAAAAGCCACTCGTTACGTGTACCTCGTGTAATATCGACTGGTATTCGTCACGTATTGCGTCGAGACATGGGGATGGAGCTTAGGAGACCGAGTTGAAAATTAAATGCATGCAATCGAAGAATAAGGTGACAAAAAAAGCTTTTAACCACTGCTATAAAAGATTAATACATATGCATGTAACTAATGGGAATCCAAGACACTGTTACGTCTAATCATAGACGTATTCTCCAGATGAACAAGGTGAAACACGAGCTGAAAGGAAATATTTGTTTTCTGAATTATTTCAGGCAGGGCAGTGAAGAACAGACTTAAAGAAAATCTATCGCGAGTGACGAGATTTTGATCACGTATTTTTTTAATTTATTGTTTCTTTTTTTAGTAACACTTGTTAAGTTAAATTGTACTAATTCAATTTGGATAAAATAATAATAATTTTATGTTCCGTCGATGCCATTTTTCCGATAATTAAATTTCATTGTTTTATTTTAATTCAATTAGAATAAGGAAGATGCGTATATCAGTTTGATTTTTAAGTGAAATTTGAATAAAATGTTTATAATCTTATTGTTATTTTTAGTCGACGAGATTTTTCCAATCATTACAATTTTATCGTTTTATTTATTTATTTTTTTTCTGTTGACATTTGCCACAGTTTCTGGTGCACTGATGCACAGATGACGTTCATGATTTATGGTTGAGGAAAATAAGGAAAATGGAGTTATTGATGCTTGATCGATACGACGACAGACGTTTTTTTAAAAATTATTATGCAAACTTCCTGCATATGTCAACATATGCTGTTGATATATCCTTTTGCGCTAAATGTTGAAACAAGTTTCTATCGGTTTCCGCGATACTTTCAGCACGACGATTGATTTCTTTTATATCAATAACCAGACGGGACGATTGATTTGTTATTATTGATTGTGACATTAGAAAATCTCATAAGTAGATGATTTATATGAGGTGTTCTCCACCAACTCGGCCGCTTTTTTTTCTTTACTCTCTCGGATCTGTTCCATAATTTACCTTATAGTAGTATTAATTAAAGCTATTCTCCGTGATTTTTTTTCAGACTTTCTAATTCACTCGTTTCGAAAATGATTTTTTTTTAACCCGGATATTATGGGAGATTAAGGTCGGGCAAAAAAAAATGGTAAAAACAAAAAAGGTATTTTTTTTTCTTTCAAGGCAATACCCGCAATTTTGCTGTAGACTTTACAGGGTATTTGGCAGTGTATTGAAAGCGTATAAAAAATTGGCATCGAGGAACTCAACATTCTTGGCGAGTAAAAAAAAAATATTTTACAGAGAAAGTTGCATTAAGGTACATCTAAATTCTTCTTTTCCATTAACTATTTAATGCAATGTAATATATTATAATTTGATGCCATTAAAAATATAACATATATTGCATTAAATAGTTGATTGAAAAGAACCACTCAGATGTACTTTAATGCACCATTCTTTTAATCTCTTTTAATAATGTAACATACATTTATTAAATACGTTCTCGATACACTGATAAACACGCTGTAAAATCGGCAGTGAAATTAAAGGTGTCGCATTGAAAGAAAAAAAATATTTTCCACTTTTTTTTTCGCTGAAGAAAGCCTTTTTGATGGCATCAAAAATATAACATATAAAAAATGGCTCCGTGTAAATTGACATTTTAAAAAATAGACCTTTTCCTTACCAGCATTGGAATATTTGGAACGTTGACCAGATCATCGGGATTGCCATTTGACATTTCGGGCACGTAGACGATTGTTCGTTTTGGCACATAAGACATTGTTCCATTATCGTGCCAGGTGACATTCTCGTTCTCCAACAGTTCTCTAATGGTACAAACAAACATAGTATGATTCAGAGTTAGAAAACCTTTTGTTTTTGTTTTCTTATATTACAAAAGATACATTCAGAAAAATATGACTTGATTTCACTGAATTAGCGGATAAGGATTGGCAAACAAAGTATCCGGATGATTGAACAAAATAATTTTCCAAAAGCTCTCTAATGGGACAAACAAAAATAGTGATTTAGAGTTAGAAAACTTTTTATTTTTGGGAATAATTTCTTATATTGCAAAACGTAGATTCAGAAAAAATTAATTGTATTGAAAATTAATTAAGTAAGAATCAGCGATTACGTGTAGCAAATAAAATATCTGGTTGATTAGACACGAAATAATTGTTACAGTAAATTTAAAAAAATGCTATACGATTGATTGTTGAGATTCCACTCTACAAATGTTTAGGTTTTTTTTAAATCAAAAGAATCTACGTATTTCAATAACATTGTTTAAAAATAAATAAAAATCGCGTGAGAAGATTCAACGCACGCTGTTAATACATGGCGTGAGTTTTGAAAAAGTTCAAAAATTCAAGAAATAAAATTATAGAGAAATTAAATGAGAATTTTATATCAACTTACTGATAGACGTAGGGCCCAATCTCATTAACCTTGAGTTTCTCGTCGCCGTTCATAAATTCTTCGGGGTTCGTTATGTTGAATATGTAGACACGGATGTACACTTCGATCGGTGGCTTCTGCCACACTTGAAATACCGTCGAGCCTGGTGCCATTTGAACATGCTAAATAAAGTACACGAAACGCTATAACTCAGTAATCTCTTTCATATTTTACAGCAATCGTAAAAAAAAACCACAATTTTTTGTTGATACTCACGTAATCGAACAGTAGTTTGATAGGATTGATGACGTGAACAGCGTATGCCAGGGCACCGCAGATAATGCCTACCATAAATAGAATTATGCATTCTGAAATCAAATTTAAAAAAAAAAACATTAGTGGACTTACAAACAAATGTTTAATTGAACATTTTATTAATATTACTTGTGACTTTAAATGTAAAATAAAAGGAATGTTAAATGTAAATAAAATTGTGTATTCTGAAATCAAATAAACAATAAATCTATAGTATAATAAAGTGCAGGACCACTAGAAATTCTCACCGACACTCACAGACACTAATCGATTATATGAATTCCACAGATACCGATACTCACAGATACTCAAAGATATCAAGCCCATGGACTTTTATATCAATTTTATTCAAATAAACACTCATAGATACTCACAGCACTTACAGTCACTCATGAACACTCCCATATATTTACTGACAAAATATATGTCCAACATTTGTTTTATTTTCAAAGTTATTTATTCTGTGTACGAATGTGTGCTGTGAAATGATTTTTTTGTAAAAAAAGTCTAAAGCTCAAAGTGTATATACGTTTGTGCCCATAGTCAGAATCGGAAGGGCGTCTGTCCCCCGACCAGGGAGTTCTTTAAGGATTGGGGGTTTCCTTAGGGATAGAGGGCTCCCTATGGGGGTTTCCGCAGGGATTAGAGGGTACCTTGCGGATAGAGGGCTCCCCTAGGAATAGAGGGTTTGATTGATGATCCCGTAGGGATATGGGAGTTTCACCATATCCCTAAGGAACCCTTTATCCTTAAGGATATGATGATTCCACTAAGGGTCGAGGGTTTCCCAGGGATGTAGACGTTTCCCAAGGGATTGAGGGTTTCCTAGCAGACTGAGAGTTCTTTAACGATTGAGGGTTCACTAATGTAGGGCTTCTTAAGTATAGTGAGGGTTTTTAAAGCCAGTGGGGTCCCGTTGTAAAAGAGGCTCTCTCTCTCTCTTTTATTTAACTTACTCTTTAGGTTCTCCAATTAAACGAGATTATTGGAGAGTAAAAAAAACGTATTATCACGTACTTTATTAGTTTTAGATTAAACAAGAATGTTCATCCCATTTTTGACCAGGATTGACTAAAAATCAAAACATTCAATATTAATTTTTTCCATCTATTGCCTGAATTTGGAAACTACTGCGAGTGCGCGAGCCAGGTTAACCTGTAGTAGTAAAGTAAAGTGTAATTTCTGAACTTAGAAACCATTTTTGTTTAAACTCTTTACTAATATTTGTTCTAGCATTAACTTAATAGAATTATAAATTCAGAAATGAAATAAAATAAAAATAATTATCAAATGTACAGATCTCAAATTTTGAGAATTGAAATGTGAAATCAAATAAAAATATATATATTCAACTACTGAACCTGCACAAACTGCACAGAAAACAAATTTTTACTAAACATTTTAGCAGCACTGAATAGATTAAAATTTCATTGAAATTCAAAAAAATTTGATTAGCCAAGATATACCCTTAATTAATGGTTGATGTTGTTGTCCAGCCTCGAGACACGAAAATTATAGATTTTTACCAAGGCTGAACTTTAAACCACAGAATATCGATAAAACATGTCCTTATTAACGTTCGAAGAATTCTCCTTCCAAAAGTAAGCCGCGAAATTTTTTTTATAGCTCGCAAATCTCTCCTGGTGCACTTGCGCCACTCATAAGTAAACAGGATTTACGACCCTTGCCATGGAAAGTCTCCAAGAGTCTCGCCTTGTTAAGTCAAATTTTGCAACCAGACGTACATACGTCTATATTTTTTGTCGAAGGACTTTTTCTGGTTTTTATGAGAAAGGCCAAGGTCATGCAGAATAGTCGTCAATCATCGATGAATACTACATTGTCCTCCAGTCATTTCATCAATTACCGATCATTGCGCAATTTTCACGGTATATACGTTCTAGGGACGATATATCCACGCAGCGATTATTCAAACTATTGCTTGCGAGAATTTTGCGTGAGTAACGATGTGAGAAATATTCAGGATGCATTGCACAGTTAAATTAAAAAAACTTGCATAACAAATTCGATATAAATCTTTTTTTGTATGGAAGTGATTCTATGGTCTTTCCGAATGCACACGATTTTTAAAAGAATTTTGTTGCAGCTGTGAAACTCCCATCTTCGAGGATTTTTTAAAATTTGTTAGGTTATTCGAAAAAAAAAAAACATCTATTATTCGAGACTTTTCAACAATTTCTAATTTAAAAAAGTCACAGATTAAAAAAAAAATTATAGTCTTTCCATTATTTCAATCATTAAAAATTCATCAAAAAACTAATAATTTCTTTACCAGTTTCTTCGAACATCAATTTCAGTCGCAACAATTCGATACGATCTTGAAATGCACTCAGACTGTGAGTTAAAACTGTTGCCAGATTATATCAATTAACATATTATCCTCGTTTAAATTAATTTAGCAGACGAATAAAAAAATATCAAGATGACAGTATGTTTAATTGATACGATATTTGCATTTTGGCATTAATTACTACATAATTTACATATTGTTATTTACCGATGCAGACCGCGCAAAGTTTGCTCTTTGAAGAAAAAAAAAAATTATCTGCAAGTAGATAAAAATTACAAAGTATGAAATGTTCCTTGCAAAAGATGATTCAATTTTCCTCGAGCTCGGTGAAACCTCGGAAACTCGCATAAGTAATTATTTAAAACACGACGGATATAACAAAGTCAACAGATATCGAAGATCATTCGAGATTTGTCCTTTTCAGGAATCTATATTTTCTGTATACTTCTGTTACTCTGTCAAGACAATATACAAAAAAAAAAAATAGATTAGTATAATCATGTTCCATGGAGCAGTACTCCTTGTTGCATTTTGTTGCAAGGACTACTATCGCTACTGTATTGCAGATTTTGTACTTTGGTCCTCGGTTAGACAAGGACGATTGTCATATATATCGCGCAAATGTTAATGCGCAGTGAGCTTTTTTCCCTCATTTTCACTATAACACGAAGGCGTGAATAGAATTATGAAATTATGTGACTTTTGGTGTTATCGGTTTTGCGATCGGGAGATTGAGCGGTAAAATGTTACCTCCTGTTTATGTCATACTGTGCAGATTGTAAATATAGGATAACTCGAGGAATAACGGTCAACGCTACATTTCTTAAGGATACATTACGCACATAAATTCCCAATTAAAAGGTTGCTTTTATTAGAAATTTTTAGTACTTTCGTGACGAAAGAAAAACCTTTAAAAAATCAGCCCGATCGATGGTACTAAAACATTCATTTGAACATAATAATAAAGGACAAATTTTTGAGATCGCTTATACAGACACTCTCACAGACACTCTCACAGACACTCATAGACACCTATACAGAAACGTATACAGACACTCAGAGACACTCACAGACACTCACAGACACACGCACAGATACCCACACAGGGACTCACAAACACTCACAAACACTCACAGACACTCACATATACTCACAGACACTTACAGACACTCACAGACACCCACAGACACTCACAGACACTGACAGACTCTCACAGACACTCACAGACACTCACAGACACTCACATACACTCACAGACACTCACAGACACTCACAGATACTCACAGATACTCACAGACACTCACAGACACTCACAAACACTCACAGACATTCACACAGAAACTGACAGACACTTACAAAGTTGTTTACAGCGAGCACTCAAGTTGACATAAGGAAGACAAAAGACAAAGAAATTTGCATTCTCTGAATTTATGTTGGCTACGCCAGAGCGCGAAGCGCTCGAGTCACTATAACCTGCTAGAAATAATGATGCCAAAAATGCATCAACGAAATAGTAAAGAAAAATGTTTAACACACCAGAACGAAAAAAATGTTGTTCAATGATCTTGAAACTTGTTATGTATAGTGTAGACAATCTTTTTATGAAAACATATCCAAAACTTGCGACTTTTCAACCATCAACACAAAAATATAACTACAACAAGATATTACAGCATACAAGGTCGCCGCTACCACTTTTAAACTGGGTTATAAGGTTATAGCAACACCAAATCAAATATTATACGAAAATATTTTTAAAAATGTGTATCTAGAAAAACCACTGAATTTATATAATTGTGTAATGCATCCTTTAAAGTTTATACTGAATCTTACAATGTTTTTTTTATTGAGTTGCAATTTGACGATTTGGCGAAAATCGATAGAATGGTTCTAATGTTACTGCAATTCCATTTTTTTTAATGTCCGTAAATAATTCAGCCCCTGTGAATTCTGAGATATCCGGGTGCAATTTTCCACGTGATTTCACGATTATTGATTATCAATGATGACTTTATTCAAAGGAACGTTGGTAAATTTCGATTTTTTTCTTGATAAAAAAGAAAAATTTCTGTCATGAAAAAAAGAAATTGCAATTTTTATGCAGACTTAGCTTAAATTTGATTCACATATGGCCTACCACTGAACAAGGTTTCTTAAATGTTTTAATTTTTTTTTAAATGTCCTTCGAGCACAAACAAGTCTGCAAAGTAGAACCTTGAAAATTGGTTTCCCATAATTTAATAGCTTTTATGCCACACGGTGCGAGAAACGCGAAGCGTGCGTTAAACCCCATTTTCGCATCTTGCCAAATAAAATTTTGTACGATACTGAAATTTTGTGTGATTGTAACACTCGGCTTCGGCTCGTGGTGCAACCTCCCACTCGTGAGAAAAGGTTTTTCCGCACTCGTATCGTAATGTACTATTTTAAAATGGTTATAAGCCTGCAAAGTAGAACCTAGCAAATTGTTTCCTCATTATTTTCTCACACAGAAAGCTTTGTATATATTTATAAAGATCTTTTAAATAATGGGAAAACAATTTGCAAGGTTCTGCTCTGCATGCTTATAAACATTTTTAAAAAATTGTAAAATAATGAGGGAGCAATCTAGAAGGTTCTTAATCTGTAAAAAAAGTATTGAAACAAATAAAACGAAAAAAATCAAATAAATTTTCTGTATTTGATTGAAATAAACCCATTCACCCCCTTTCTCCGATTTTTTTTTTTCGATAAAAAAATAAAAGGGGCTGTATATATTATGTGCATGGTATTCCAGCCCGGAAAAACTTTATTCTGTAGCTTACTGAATTAATTGTATTCAATTCTCCTAACTTGTCAATTGCATATGCGCAGCTCGATATTTTTTAGTGTGTTGAAACTTATGCTCATTTCCTGCTTCGTCACTTTGTCACAACGCTTGTCGCATAATTACATAATTACATTATAATAATGGGGTGAAAACATGAATTAAAAACTGGTGTATGTCGAGTGAACGTGCAAAAACTAGAAATTGAATTGATTATAGATAACAATTTATTAGTTCTTGATTGTCGTATATAATTGCACAATTATATAATGATAGAGTGAAAACATTGATTTCAAAGCGCTACATGATGATTAAACTAGAAAAAAACTCCTAATTCAATTAATAGAAATCTATTTACTAATATCGTAGTTCTAGGGTAATCTTGACGATACATTTTCAGTGCAATCACAAAGTAATTTATAATTTCTCGTGATTAAAATATTATCAGCAAGATAATACTCACTGTTTCAAAATACTTCGCATTAAATATATTTTTAACTCCGAAACTTCGATCTGTGCTTCTCTGATAATTCGTTTAAATAAAATTGGCTGTAACGCCCAAAGATTCTGTAAATTTTACATCTGAATAAAAGTAACCTTTCAGTAAAAAAGAAATCGTTTTAAAAAATTGAAAAATCGACATTAATAGGTCGATTAAATTATTTTCGAAGTTTAATTGAAAGGCTGGTACAAAACTACAATTTTTATGATGAGACATTCTTCGAGATACATTGACTTAAGAAATGCAGATTTTCGCTTCCCCGTAAAAGAAGCGTTGTTTCGATGAAAAAAAAATGTCGTGATTTTTATCTCAGGATACTCAAAATGCTTTAAAACGTCGAGAAAAGTGACTTGTACGAAATGTCTGTATGTGTCACGATAGCGATCGCAATTTTTAAGATATCTTCTTCAAGTCTGGTACATCAGTGGACTATCATATAACAACGTTTGGGATTGTATTTGGCGCGAAGCGTTTGAGCGGTTCAAATTTTACAGGATTTTGAAAATTTTGAAAAAAGTCTTTTTACGCTATAACTTTTGTGAAATACAAGATATTAGATTGAAATTGTGTTAAAAAATGAACTAAGATTAAACCATGATCAGTGCTAAATTTGGCGAAAATCGATAGAGTGGTTCGAATTTTATTGCAATTTCAATTTGTTTAAAAAATATCTTCAAACATTGCAACTCTTGTAAATTCTGAGACAAATGGCTGCAATTTACCACGTAAATTCACGATTATTGATTATCAAAGATGAATTTAATCGAAGAAACGGTCGCTATGTTGATAAATTTCGATTTTACTCCGAAAAAATCAAAACATTGCTGTCACGAAAAAAAAATTTCAAAATTATCCGGCAGATTTTTATCAAATTTTCTACTCATTACCCTCGAACAAGGTTTACGTACAAATTTCACGCAAATCGGTCGAACGGTTCAAACTTTATAACATTTTTTATGTTTTGAAAAATTTCCTTCGCGCATTAACTCGCACAAATTGCGAGATATCGATCTTAAATTTGTTTTACTTCTGGACTATGATAGAACAAGGTTCTAGTTCAAATTTGGCGAGAATCGATCGAGAAGTTCCAATTTTATAACGATTTAATTTTTTTACAATATTTCATTAAACAGTCTAATTCTTCCATTTTTTTGATCGAAGGTAAAATGGCGATTTTTATTGGATTATAGATTTTTAATTGGAATATTAACTTAAATTAATGTTTCCCAGTGACCTATAATAACAGAATTTATATGAATAAAATATGACAGAAAAAAATATAACAAAAATATAGCCGCATCCTTTTTTGTTACCAAATCTGGCAAATTATAAGAAATATCTGAGTATCGGAAGAAAAAGTGGATGAATTGGAATGACTCATATAATACCTCTACGAGCCGACCGTTATGGAGACTTATCGTTCTCAGCACTTTATATAGCAGCTAACTAGTAGCATGGTCAAGTCCATTGACCGTCTATTGTCTTTGAGCAGGCGTCGACGATAATCGCGGTTGAGTTATTACCGTAACATTCATGCAACAGTAGTGGCTCAACAGCACGTGTGGGTTAATCTATTGCCTCGTATATATTCTCCAGACGCAGTGTCTAACTTATAACCCGATTCAATTATCTCCGACTGACCACAATGACTTGTTTTTTTTTTTCCATCCAAGATTTCTTTTCTCGTAATTCTTGAGGATGATTCAGAAAATTGTTTGCCTTTAGATTACGGATTATTAAATCCAGTCATATCAAATTTGCTTAATTGGAATAATTTATATGCCATAATCAAATTAAGAGACCGAAATTCTTTAATTCTTGATAAATCGGTAATCAAATGACTTTGTGGAGGACAGGAAAAATAAAAAGAAACTTATTATAAGTCGTATGATTCATACATCTCGTATATTATTTTTTAAATACAAATAAGTTTCTTCCTTAAAAAGTCCGATGATTCATACTCGATTATCGTAGAGTCAAATTTTTTTTTGTAAAATCGTAATGCTAGTTTTCGGTAGTATTAAAGCCGTTAAATATTTCAACCACTTTCGTTGTTGTTGTAAAGTGACGAGAGAAAATGGTTAATAAGTTAAATTTATAACTTTTTTCATGAGTTAGAAAAACCAACAAAATTTGTGAAGGTAACAAAATAAAAATTAGTAAATTTGGCATGACGAAAAAAGTTTATTACATTTTTTGGACAAAAGAAAATAACTTTCTTTTTCAATGCCAACTAACAAGATGTCAAATGAAAATACGTTGTTACAAATTGATTTTTGTACCAATTTTTAATTACAATTGCAAAAAAAAAAATCAGTGTTATTTTTTCTTTACAAACATGCGATTATGCAACAACAACTAAATTCACTTTCTCCTTGTCGACACTAAAATTTTCTTGCATATCGTAATAATGAATTAGAATAATTCATGAATTAAAAGTTCACACTATCGAAATAGTACATATAATCCCCACGAATCAAAAGAAAGTTAATTTTAAAAAAAAATGTAAGCGTGTAATCAAAAAATGTAATAAGCATTACGAAGAGGCTTGTGTGGCTCGTAAAAAAAAAAATTTACCGTAACTCCAATGCCACGGAGGTCCACGAACGACCATGCAATTTCCGTGGAATCTCTCGTAAAAGGCCCAAAGGCATTCAGGCAACATCAAAATTGTCACGCATATATAAACCAATTGTAAATGAAGGCATTGACAGGCTGCCTCCACAACACACGGAATGTGTCGACAGGCTATCCGGCGGCTCACCTTGACTCACATTAATAAATAAAAAGGTATTGACGGTCAGTCGGTCAGTCGTTCGGGATATCGAGACGTCAGTGGGATCAGATGAGAAATCTCAGACCCGATCAGGATCATCAAAATCAATGTGTGCAACGATGTACTAGAATGGAAAATTTTTTTACGCAGCCAAAAAAATTCCAGTTTCGGTTAATTACAGACATATATCCGGAGATCGGAAATTACCTTGGCCCCGTCGCCGGGAATTCTTAATCACCATTCGCAGAAATCCATGTAGGAATACTTGCAACATCGATTGCTGGAGTAATGGCAAAAACCTGTCACGCATTCGTGCGAAAGTGCTTTTTCATGAGAGCTCTGACAAAGGTTGACGAGACAAGATCGACACGCTCGGTAGCAACGTAACTGCTCCATATGGAAAAAAAAAGTTACAAAGTAGAACTTTGCACATTGCTTCCTCATTAATTTCCATTCTTCACCTCTATGAGGAAGCTTATTTATTATTTTTGCCTTTCTCGTAGAGGAAGCTGCGTAAAAAAATGGAAATTAATGAGGAAGCAATGCGCAAAGTTATACTTTGCAACTTTTTAATTTCAATAAACAGTCTTTCAATGCATTGTCTCTATATCTTTGGTAGTTACGGGCGCAACAGCACCTGATGTCATTCAAGTTTTATGAAAATTTTAATTTGGATCAGTTGCTTAAACCGTTCTTCAGTTAGAGCGTTTAAAAAAAAATGTAGGGAAATACAAAGTTCTATAAAATCTTAACTACTTTATCGATTTTTCTCAGATTCACTGTCAAGTCTTAACACATTGTATTTAAGTTTTATGCACAAATTTAGATCAGTAGCTTAAACCGTTCTTGAGCTATAGCATTTTGAAAAAAAAAAGACGAAAATGCATATTTCTGTTAAATCTTAACTACTTTATTGATTTCGCTTAAATTTAGTTCAAAACATTAGCACACTCTATTTAAGTTTTATGCAAAATTTTAGATCAGTTACCTGAAACGATCTCGAGTTTTTGAAAATAGTATTTTCAAAAAAAATTCAAAAAAGGTAAATATTCAAAAATTATTGAATATTGACACCCTCTACAGATTCGAGGCAAATTCAATACGAAACAATCTTAGTGGTAACTCGACTCGTGTGCAAAGTTTCAGCTACTTTCGTCCTTTTCGTCACATAAACACATACATACAGACACACATTTGAAGTATGTTAACATTAAAATCTCGAAAAAATTCTTTTTCACGTAAACATAGCTTTCTCTATAAGGAAACAAAAAGAGTATAGCCGACAAAGATTTCCCACGACATATTTTCCTTTGTTTTTCCCATCCAACATCATTTATTCGAAGATCCTATTTTGGTATTTGTAGAGTGAGGAAAAGTATAAAAAGAGCTCTAGAATTATGGAGCTCTTTTTATAGCCTTTAAAATGAGTCCTTCGAAGTTTGTGAAATGCTGTTAAAGAAAGACAAAATAAAAGAAAAAATAAAGACAAAATTTGTAAATCCATCAAATTTATAGTTTCTTGAGTGGTGAAGGTTATCGGCTATTGTCGACCAAAGAACGAAACTAAATTGTTTCTTTAGACGTTTCGGCCCAGATTTGGGTCCTCTTCAGTTTTTTAATCATTTAAGTGGTGTTCATTGTTAATCATACTAAATATTGTGTTTTATGGTTGTCGGATTTCCAAGCCATGTGCTGTCAATATTGTAGGTTAATACCGAGTGATATATATTGAGTTTTTCTGATTATTTAATTTATGTTGATTCTCAGTTATTGAAATCGGAACTACATTTTGTGAACTTATAGTTTCTTATCAGTCAGATTAGATCCAAACCTCAGATACCTTCAAGATAATTAAACCCGTTTATGTTGGGTTTAATTATCTCTACGGGTACGATAATAAACATTTCTCACCAAGCAAAAAATTTCTGTTTTTTTTTCTTTTTTAAATAATCATACGCATTCGGAGAACGACAATAACCTTGACCACGTCGCGGGGTTCTTAATCTCCATTCGCAGAAATACATGCTGGAATCTTTGCAGCATTGATTCCTGGAGTAATGACATATGCCTCAGGTTTGAAACCTGTTAAGCATTGGTGCGAAAGTGTTTTTTTCTCAAGAGCAGTGCAACGTTCGGCAGTATAAAATGATCGTTACGTTATCCTCGACATCTACGCCTGACCACGTTCTTATTTCGAGGGCGATCCGCCGGAAGACATGATTCAAGAATCCATGTAGAATAATAAGGATACAACTTTGCTTACTGAAGAGAGCAAATTATGATCCAATATAAAAGTACTATTGCATGTTAAAGCTTTGGTGTCATTAATTGATGAAGGGAATTTAAAATTATGAAAACAATGTTGTATTGCGTCGGCTCGTGGAATTTCACATCCGTCCAGACATTTTTTCTAAACCACTTTTATCAACTTTCAGACCATTTGTAGTGTCCTGACATGAAAATCTTGAAAACAATTTTTTTTTTTTTTTTACGAAAACAAAACTTCTACGATGAAGCAAAAGTGAAACATTAATTTAGTCTCGTCAAATGATGCTGTCGTAAATATATTTTTTCCTATAATATTACACGTCACTGTTTACTTTTGCTTGACACAAGTGAAAGGACGGCAAGGGACATATAAGTCTCGTATGGTATTCCACTTTTCATGGAGCCATAATTTTTACGAGCCTCACCTACTGACCAAGTTTCGTTATTGATTCGAGCTAAAATGTATGTTATGCTTCATCGAAACATCGGAGCTCAGAATTGCCTAGAGGCATTCTGATGTTACATCGAGAGAAATTCTGTATAACTATTAAGTGACTATTGATATTCTATGCGACCAAAACCTGGTATTTTTTACTATAAGTAGTAGAAAAAAAAATCTGGACTATATTTTTTAATTTGCTTTAGTTATCAAAACTGTTTGATTAACAATTATTATATGACTAGCAGGTTATTTTGGCTCGGGCGCTTCGCACCCTCGCGGTTTTTTGCAAATCATCCGTAACCACTCCAGGCCCTGATGTTCCTAAATCTCTCGATCAGGCCCACACGCCCCTAATTTTTACAAGTCCCCCTATAAGAATACATTGGGCCCTGATTTTTTATAAATCCTTCTGTAAACCCCATCTTTCCCCAAGCCCTGATTTTTCTTAGCCCTCCTATGAGACCACGTGCGGCCCTGATTTTTTTAGATCGCCTAATGGCCTCTCCGGTCCTAATGCTTGTAAGTCTCATTATTAAATCCCTAGGTCCTACTTCTTCTGAGTCTCATTATTAGATCCACAGGCCCTAATTTTTCTAAATTCCATTATTAGACTCTTCAGGCCCACATTTTTATAAGTCTCCCTATAAGGTCCCGATTTTTTTAAGCCTCCCTAATGGGCTCCCCTCCTGCCGGACCAAAATTCCTCTAATTCTCTTTATTAGACCCACCCCGGACCCTCATTTTCCAAAGTTCTGTTATTAGATCCCCAGGCGTGTGAGTGTCTGTGAGTATCTCTGAGTGTTTGTGAGAGTGTCTGTGAGTGCCTGAGTGAGACCTTGCGTGAGTCTCTGTTAGAGTGTGTGTGAGTGTCTGTGTGGGTGTCCGAGGAAACATCCCGCCTTTTATTATTATAAAACATTCTCAATTTTTGTATATACTTGCAACATATCAAAATAAAAAATGATAAATTAATATTGCTGCTAGAAATAAAAGTCTGTTTAAATTAAATTACTTTTAAATACCGTTATCCGACCAATGGTGTCCGAATTTTCATATTATCGAATATTTTATAAAAATAGTTGACTAACAATTAATATTTGATATTCCGAATTATTGTAAATTGTGTACAAATGAAAAACTAGCTACAAATATTGTTGCTAAAAATAGAAGTTAATCTAAATTAAATTACGAACTACAAAATCGTGACCCAACTAATGATTCGACAAGTCATTTTATTTTGTTCAGCATACAGATATCCGAAGCGTGTTGATGAGCCACTTCTACCGGTCTCGAGTGAAAGAACCTTCGAACAAGCCGCTCGATTACGAGATACTGCAATTCAATGTCGAGACGTTCGTGATCGCATCGAGGCGGTCGGGAGGACTCATGATATTGCATAAGGGTTATTCCAGGTGATCTGGACCGCTTTTTAGCATAATAGACACGCTGGTCCATTTGCTTTCGAAACGAGAAGTGAAAAATAATAAAATATGGCTCATATAGAGAAAAGAAATTGGTTGGTTCAACTATAAATCCGGCTGACACGGGCTGTCAAATAAAAATGTCTACAGTAAGAAAACGTTTGGCTTAATTAATTTTTAGTGCTGGAGAAAAACTTATTTGAAAGCCAGTCAAATGCATAAGAACGTCAATCTAGGAAGCCTTTTTTAATTTGTATTTTTTTGGTCACTGTTTAAAAACCAAATGTATCTCCAAATGTCATTTGACTAGAAAAAAACGACCCAGTTAATGTGTGCTCATAAAGGAAATTTCCATTAAATACCGCGTTACTCCAGACAAATTGATATGAGTCAAGGTCGAGTCAACTGCGAGAGAAATCTAAATGCAGAGATTTCTCTTCAGCAATTCATCGTGGAATTTTTGTAATTTTTCTTGTACTCCGATCGATTAAAAAAAAAAAAGTGAATAATTCATTTGAGAGGCGGAGATTAAAGTCACATAGTATTTTTTAAATAGAGAAAGGAATATTCAGTAGCAGACAGAAAAGGAAGGTGTTATTAGCATAGTAGAAAATATATTAATGCTTCAACAACATATTGAATAGTGCTCAGGAGGTCAAGTGCAAGAGTGAAGCTACTATATGATGAATATATCATTGACTAATTCTAATAGTGCGAATAGTTTTGAGATATGTCATTCTTACACAGTAGAATCGAGGCACAATTTTTTGTACTTCTAACAAAAAGATTTCGCTTACAATCGCTCGCAAATTTATTTTTTATTACTTTTACCAACAACAAGATTTTGTGCACAGAAGTACATCGTTGTTTTTTCTCAATTAAAAAAAAAATGGTTCATAGGACACGAAAATTGAACGACTATA
The DNA here is from genome assembly GCA_964016905.1 of Perithous albicinctus. Taxonomy (NCBI): domain Eukaryota; kingdom Metazoa; phylum Arthropoda; class Insecta; order Hymenoptera; family Ichneumonidae; genus Perithous; species Perithous albicinctus. The sequence goes on along the minus strand of OZ024693.1, from coordinate 13,835,996 downwards.
GATGCAGTAGCTAAATTAATAAATAATAAATTGTTAAAAATTTGAATTTTTATTTTAAAATATATTTATTGTCATTTAAAACAAACTGTACATTCATGAAAACTACAGTTTTTTTAAAATAGTACCAGATTAACAACAAAAAATAGTAAATGATATTAGGACTTATAGATATTATATTCAACAAAATTATTCCGATTAAACGTAGCACAATTTTTTACAATTTCTTTTATCACTGATTAGCTTAACAAAAAAACATCGTAAAATGCAAACGATTTTCTTTTTTATGACCAAACAGATTCGACACTTTCACAAAATAGTTTTTTTTAACGAAAAGTAGCAATACGATTTTACACTTTTTTCTTTACTGTCAATCATTTCCTGATGCGAACATAACATGTAAGAGAACCAAACGCGAATAATTTATTGACGAGATTAGACGTATCATTTTTCTTTATCTATTCATATAATTCGAAGCGATCAATTATCATCGTTGACACTAGATTCGCGCCGAGTAGTGTCTCTTCAACGGTCCTATTTAATTTTGGTCTCTCATGGAGATATAAATATATTCTTGGTTGTCAACGTAAGATGGACGCGACACGAAATACGTCATTAACATAACGAGAACAATTTTTTTTTTTAAGTGTTTCTACCAATATTGTAAAGGGCCTTAAGACGTCACCGCTGTTTTAATATTCTCCAAATGAACGATTCGCTTATCTGTGCCCAATGTGTTAAATTTTTCTCTGTCGTCAGAAATCTTCGCTCATACATATGCATTCACTGCTAATAATAATTTTCTATGACGATTAAATATGGCAAATGAGAGAGAGAGACTCTATCGAAAAATACCACCTCATTTGTAACTATAATAAGGCTGAATTTTTATTTATCTGCCCATCGCGGGCTCCAAACACTTGAAAACATCGCTTCAACCTGTTGAGTCTCACTCTTGAGTCGGCTGATTTTTAAGTACGCAGCGATATTCTAATGGGTATACCATATTTACAATCTCCAACCCGGAAATTCTTGTAACAATAGTTGTCAATCAGTCGAACATCAACGTTTGACACCACAAGTTCACGGTCATTGACACGTATTTTTTGGAGTCGTAAATAATGTATGCGCACAAGAGTTCGCGGAATTGATTTCTTGAGAGAGGTTTTTGCGTTTGTCTGACTACAGACGATCATGACTACTAAAAAAAAAAAAATCGCTGGGTCAATAGCGGTCAATCTCATTATACTCTGAGAAATCTTTGCAATTACGAATTAATGAACTACTAATTGTTAGCTCATGCGACTATTTTTATAGCTGACACTGTTCCATTGTTACTGTCTCTTTATTACAGTTGTGGACGTGCAAGTAATTAAAGGTAGTGACGTTAACATTGAAATAATTAATGTAACTGTTAGAATTTAATAGTTGGTCGCATAGTAACTTCTTATGCACCCAGAGAAAAGATTGATCAAATCTCCATAAATTAGTATATTTTATTATTCTTATTATTATCACAAGGTCCCATTTTACATATATACCTAAACCTTAATGTATGTATATGATTATTTTCAGAAATTTTTAACAGCTGGAATATGCAATAAAAAATCTGAAAAAAATCTTACGTTTTTTCTTCAACCAGACCAACAACCTGAATAAATTTGAGGACGTTTTGTTGACATGAAACATTGGGTTGGTCGACTTGACGTGTTCTGCCTCGTATACATTACACCTCAGTGGAATGTATTTTCCTTATACGCAATATAATAATAATAAATCAGTGTAGTACACGTCTATTTATGTATTAGAATGCAATATATATAACAAAATATTTATTGAATATCAACTATGACATAATTTTAAACTTCATCATTTTATTTAGATATTTAGTTATTTTCATTTGGATATCGAATAAACACGATATTCAAATTGAATATATTTGTATTTATGCCTTTTCTCCAACGTATACCCTTTCGGGTTTTTACGTAAAACCCTTCCCAGTTCCTTCCTGGCTCTCCCTACCCGCACTTCGCTAAGTTAAACTAATTTTCCATTGCGTCCGCGGCCGACTTAAGGTAAATTGCCCATTGACCGAACCACATACATACATTTCTTCAAAACCATTCTTCTCGACGTTTTGGACCATTCTGTGTGTGCTGATATGAAAATTTCGAAAACAATGTTTTTCGTGAAAACAAAGCTTCGTCTATGAGGAAGTAAAAAACAAAATAGGAAACCTTCTTCTACTATTGTTTATATCTGTATTCGGATGTTTTTTTTTTTTACATGATCCGTTACAAAAATGTGACTGCCTGGAATCACGGAATCATCCCCTTAACGTTTTTCCTAGAATGTGGCTCAGTGAAAATGATTTTCTTTTTCACAAAAAATGTAATAACAATTAATTGTAATATTCTACAAAGTGGCTCTGATATTGCTGTACGTTTCCCAGGAATTTAAAAACTGGAAAACACTCATGTTTGTATCTTTGCATATGCACGACCGTCAAGCTTATTTCTCTCGCATCCTCGTTAATGACCGAGAGACGGATAGACCGGAATTACGGTGACAATCAATCGTTTGAGCTCGCTCGAGATTTTCCTTAATTATTGGTTAGTTAGTGGTCTCTGCGTGTCACGCTAATCCTGCGTATGCTGTCTTAGATATGTACCAATGATTGGCAGTCTTTCCATGTCATAGTAGAAACTATAGACTGTATGATTTAGTATAAAATTATCATTAAAAGTAGCGCTCAGAAAGAAATATTACCAAAATCTGCTAAAATCCAGTTAAGTTGCTTGAGTTTAAATCTTCAAATTTTCCAAATTAACTTTTTTTTTTGTTAAACTAAAAAATTAACAAAAAATATATTTCCTAGACTTTTTCAGATGTGTTTTTTTTTGTTGTACAGATAACAATAAAAATATTATCAAATTTGTCAAATCTGTGATTGTAGTTTAACGGGAAATTTACAACCTTTTTGTCGTTGTGAATTTGCAAAAAATAATGCGAACAAAAAAAAAGTTGTTCTTTTAAAACTTAAAAAAAAAAAATTAGTTTCGTTTTTACTCTGTATTTGCATCGGTTTGAAAGAACCATCGCTACACGCTTTGCAGATAGAAATGACGTTATATAAATTAATCACAAGTGTGAAATATTAATGATTACTTTGAAGAGGGTCCGAGCCTATCTAAGTACTGAATCGTAAAAAAAAAAAAATGTTTTCAATTGCTCTTTCACCAACATTGGTACAGTCGCAATTGAATAGATTCGTTACTTTATCATTTTTTCACATTGATTAATAGACAATTATATTTAAACGGTCAATCACTGTACATCTCTCACCAAGCCACAAAACGTGATTACAAAGTGACTTGCTATCCTTAAGCAAAGAAGCAATTACAACACTCTGTAATAAATGATGCTTGAAATTTATCTGTTTCAACGGTAGTATTTAAATCTCATTTCATTATGAAACAATTATTTACACTCATCTTATTTTTCTATTTTCTTTTTTTGTCGATTTTTCAAGAGTCAATACTTTTGGTGCATGATTTGCCACAGTGACATTCAACAATTAAAGAGAACCATTTATTATCCAAGCAATTATTGTACCATCATTTAGTGGAGTGATTTTAATGAGAAATTAATGGCGAACTTGTGCTGATAATTCTCTAGATCATTTTAAAGGTCAGAATCGTTATAACGATTCACATCAGGAAAAATAATCTCATTCGAAGAATAGTTCGGCCTGGAGAAGCAGTCACATTGAAAAATTAATATAATATTCACTGTGCAATGCAACCGTTTTCATGGAAACAATTCACGAGTATAGAAACGGCGTTACTGATATATTCCTCGTTAACTTTGACCCAATTCCCTATACAGTCGTGCTGAAGGAAATTCCGAGGCTCACAACGAGTCACTCGTAATACACCACCGATTTTTTCATTTCATACGTGAGCTTCCTCGATTGCTCGTAAATCACGAAAAAGTCACCAGCATTGAATAAATATGGTCCTTTTACCCATAATATATTTGTCGCGAACCTTCATTAGCATGTGACTAAGATCTGATCCTTCTAACAGCCATTTCTCACTCTGACATGTACATGCAACAACGATAATAATAATATGAGAATAGAATAAACAGCTACGGCCCTTTGGCATTAAAATTAATATATGAGACGTTCTCCACCAACTTGGCCACTTTTTTTTACCCTCTCGGATCTGTTCCATAATTACCAATCGTAGTACTACTCTTAAAGCTGCTCTCTGTGAATTTTTTTAGACTTTTTCAATTCACTCGTTTCGCAAAAATGTGCTTTTCTTTCAAATCTGAGAAATTGAGATTGAGTAAAAAAATGTAAAAACTAATGTTTTTCCATGAACTATTTAATTTAAAAAGGTTATTTTCAGCGAAAAAAAAAATGGAAAATATTTTGTACCTTTCAACGCAATATTGTTTATTTTGCTGTAGATCTTACAGGGCATTTGGTAGTGTTATTGAGAGCGTATGGATTAAAAATTGGCATCGTGAATCTCGACATTCTTGTCGAGTAAAGAAAATATTTTGCAGAGAAAGGTGCATTAAATAATTCACTAAGAAAAGAGGATCTCGGATGTATCTTAATGCACCTTTCCCTGTAAAATATTTTTTTTACTCGGCAAGGAGGTCGAGTTCCTCGATGCCAATTTTTAAATATGTTCTCAATACACTAACAAATACCCTGTAAAATCTACAGCGACATTAAATAATCCTGTCGCATTGAAAGAAAAAAAAAATTTCATTTTTTTTCGCTGAAAAATGCCTTTTTGATGGCATGAAAATATAACATGTGTTGCATTATATAGTACAGGGAAAAACATAACTTTTTTATTTTTTGCATTTTTTTTTACCCGACCTCAATCTTCCCTCATATACGAGTTTGAAAAAAATCTGATAGTATACAGGGAGTACCTTTAAGTAGTACTAATATATGGTCAAATATGAAGCAGATCCAAGAGGGCCAAAAAAGTGACAGCATTGGTCGAAAACACTTCATATATGCTCCTTTGAAAATAATTCTTTAAAATTATTAATGTAGGTTCCTCCATAGTGACAAAAATTAAAAGCTACAGTTGCTTGTGATTTTATAATATTTAATTCAACGATGTTTGAAATAAAATGTAACCTTTTGAATTAAACCTGATTTTAACTTTAAAAAAACATTTATATATGTTTTATCCTATTATTATATTCTTATTGTATTCAATGAAATTTTATCTTCGCGATATATTTTTTTGAAACACAAAATCACGAATGAATGTTATCTGAATGTTTAGCCATTATGACAAAGACTGTATTATAGAAATTATCAAAACTCATTGAGCCCAAACTCAAAAATATTATTTTAACGTATAAATTATTATTTACATTAATATTATTATTCCTATATTTACAATTATTATGCCCAACCTGCACATTAATTAGAGGCAGTTTTAGAAATTACTTTTTCCTTTTTTTTTTTTAAATTACATTTATTTTTGTTCGTATAAAGTTCTTTTAATTCAATAAAAAAAAAGTACTTCGTACTTAAAGCTCCATATTTTTTATTTATGCAAAAAAAAGCATGTATCATTTTTTACCTTGAGTGTAAAAAAAAAAGAGTATTTTGTAGACTAAACTCTGTCTTGAATTCCATGGGGTACAAGACAGAGTGCCTTGATTTCTCATACGTTTCTAAGAAATATTTCCATTTTGATCAAGCATTATAGGCTAAATACCTACTTAATTGATCGATCCGTCTACATGATCTAGTTCCGTAGAGTAATTAAAAGAAAAAAAAAAAATAAAACCATCTCACTGTGTACACGACATTGACCGTATTTACTCATTTCACTGTCCCTCATGGACTGCTCTGGATCGGTTCATGCAGAAACCGCGGAGAATTCGCTGTTGTATATTCCCGTGTCTCAATACAGATCAATAATAATCCTGTTACAGCACTATCGAGATTTTACGCAAGATCTTTCTCGATCTCTCGACAGCTTCCGCAGTGTCGTGCTTTGCTTGTATCACCGCGTGTGCCACGTTTGTCCTGCACACAAAACGTGTCTCCGACGCGACAAACTGGTCATTACTTAGTTAGATGATCGCGCGGTGTGACGAAAAGAAGAAAAAAAAGTCGTTTAACATAACGTGACTACCGTATCGGAGGCGAAACAGACAAACAAAAAAAAACTCATTTGACATATCATTTGCAGACTATACGCAAGAGAGCATCGACGACGTAAACGGTTCCAAAGGAAAACCATCAATAGAGAGCGACTTACGTCTTTAATTGCGGTAGTGCGTTATGCACACGAGATTAAGAGTTTCTTATTTAATGCGACACTATATAATGCCTCGATATGTGTATTTGTACTAGTAGTTCGCTCGACTATATAATTATCGAGACATTATCCAATCCTTGATGACTCGCGATATCTCTTTTCAGAATCACATATCAGCTGAGATACGTGACAGTCATTTATGTCTCATTTATTGACTGGCAGTGTTGAGATTTTAATACTGTTGTTGGTGAAATCTAACGCAAGATACGGTTCAATATAAACTTTATATTTATTTTATCGCCTGAAAAAAAAAAATTGCAATTGCTAAACATTCGATGATCCTATTTGGTTAGTCTAAAATGTCAGGTGAAATTGAAACCATGGGAAACTGTTGATTTTACAAAAAAAAAAACTTGAAAAGCATTAAATTCTCTAAAATATGAATTCTTTGTTGGATTCTCACTAAATTGAGTATCAGACGTCGAAACATTCTATTTAAGTTCTAAGCAATACTTTGGTTCAGTTACTTGAACGGGTTCAAGGAACTGAATTAAAATGTTGCATAAATCTTAAATACAATGTGTCGATGCTTGGTGCTCGAGAAAAACTAAAAAGAACTGTCATTAGATGATCAAAAAATGAAAAAAACTGCCTCAGAATAAAAGTAATTACACGAATAGGTAAAACGATACAGCTGACAATATGAAAAATAATAATAAAAATTACGACTAATTTTTTCAGGATCATTGGAAAATAAAACTAAAAATAACCGCCATCAGATAATTTAAAAAAGAAAAAAATCTACCTTAAAAGTAAATTAATTTACGGTTACAAAGTTGTGGCTGGCATAAGTATGAAATTTGCAGATGCAGAAATCTTCAGGGTCATAATGGCATTCCAAAATGTATCGTTATCAAATTCTAACATTGTTTTCTAATTTTATTTTAGACACAAAAAAATGCAATTTAGTGTTTTACGGAACCTGTTAATTTTGCAAGAAAATGTAACAACGATGCTCGAGGTATCCTGGCAAAATGACAAAAAATGTTGTTTACAGAAACTTGTATTTAAAAAAAAACGCGAAGCTGCATTCAGTTCCGTAAATAAAAAAAAAGAATAACAGGAAATAATCTTTGGGTTCAATTTTTTTACTTATGTTCCATCTTACGAACATCTTATTTTCAAACTTATGTCAAAAAATACGATCCTTAAAATACTAACGTATATCAATAATAGAGATAAATACTTTCCACTGTTTTAATTGCTTTGTTTTTTAGAATAATATATCCAATTCAAGAAACGTTTGTAGTGATCGAGTGTATATTCTCTTATCATCACTGCATGTTTTAGCGCCGCTGACTGTGTTGACACGCTGAGAATATGCAAATATGTCTATTAAAAAAAAAAATCATGTTCGAGTACTCCGATCAGTTACGTTTTAATACAATATTTGATCGATTGTGTAATCACTAGCGGGACATTATGTTAGACTGACAGATGGCTCTTGTCTAGACTTTTCCTACAAAAAGTACTACCAACAGTGATTTAAAAATACATAATGTCACTGTAATTGTGCATTTATGATTATGTTCACACGTGGCCCGTCGTAAAAATTATTGCAGAAGGAGTGGTTGTTACAATTATAATGTTTTTTTTTATAAATAAGCTACAGCACTTTTTACTTCAAAAAATGTCTTATACAGAAAAGGTGGATCAAACATTATTGTGAGAATGCATGTATTTTAGAACTTTAAAAAAATTGTAGATAAAATGTAATTTCTACAAATATAATTTTCTCTTTTATTAACAAAAATGGACACCTAAAATTTGTAGGTTTGTTCAATTTTTCATACTTATTTATTGTCTTGATAATATCAATTAAATACGGTTTTTGCGTAAAACGGTGGATGTTAATTATTATTTTCAGTATTATTTTGCATGATATTTGAGTCTGACCTGGTATGAAAAAAATGTATCCTTTGTATAATGATAAAGGACAAATTTTTGAGATCCATTGGACATTCACACAGTCACACTCAGACACTCAGAGACACTTCCTATATCAATGTTATGTTATTTAAAGTTTGCATCACCATCAATTAGTTTGATTGAAACACAAACAATGTTTAGGTTTTAATTGTGTTTTTATATTGGTGAAGATAAAATACGAACTGAATGTCTGAAGACATTGTGCCACTATACGAAAAAAAGCTGCAAGTCAAAGAAATTTGCATTCTCTAAATTTATGTTGACTACGCCAGGGCGCGAAGTGCTCGAGCTACTATAACCTACCAGTGTTATTAAAAAGCACATAAAAAGTCCAACATGTAGAAACAAATATTATATTCATATTCAAAAAAATGTAATTAATTTAAATGGTAATGAAAAGAAGAATTACAACAATAATTCGAATGTAAAAATAAAATTAACAAAAAAAATTAAAAACAGATAACGAAGCTTTAGATGAAATATTGTGACAGTCTCAACCACGTGAAATGCAGAGAGCTATTTTTATATAAACATTATTATCAGACCGATTCAATTTTTTTTATCGATTAACCTGATTAAACCTGTCGAATATATGAAACTACTATCGTGCCAATTTTTTTGTAGTTTGGATACGTAATAACAAAATTTCGATAAAATTTGAAGCAAGACCAAGATATTTCCTCGGAACTGAATTTGATTTTTGCTTCTTCATAGAGGAAAGCTTTGTTATGGTGCACATTTTTTTTTCGAGATTTTCATGAAAACGTGTTCAGAATGTCCCAAAACGTCTAGAAAACATATTCAGAAAAAATGTCCGGATGAATGTGTGTGTATGTGTGTGTGTGTCAGGCCTCCAAAATTCAAACCCCTATAACTCGAGGATGATTAGACCGATTGGGCTGAAATTTGGCATACAAGTTGAGCCTCTATATTTAGGACAATGTACAAAGTAATTGGGACTCCCGTTCAAATTTTACGAGACTTTGAATTTTTCGAAAAACGTTTGTTCGCGCTCTAGCTGCCGTAAATATTGAGTTATGGGGCTTAAAAAAATTTCAATCGTAGACAAACATCAAACAATGGATGAGTTCGAATATGGTGAGGATCGGTTGAAAAATACGATTTTTATGACATTTTGAATTTTTCAAAAAAAGTGTGTTTGCGTTATAGCTACCGCAAATTTCAAGGTGCCGGGTTGAAATTTCTCATGCAAGTGGACTAACATCGAACAACTTTCGGTACCAAATTTGGTGAGAATCGGTCAACAGATGAAGATTTGGCAAGGATTTTTTTTTTATTTACCGAAAAATGTGTGTTTGCTCTCGAGCTTTCGCAAATTTTGAGTTCTCGGGCTAAAATGTTCTCCAGTGGTAGTCTAACATAATAAAATGTATGATTTAGAAATTGGTGAGGATTGGTTGAAAAATCCAGTCAATACGACATTTTGAAATCTTCAAAAAAAAGTGTGTTTGCGTTGCATAGCTGGTTTATTATTTCGAGGAGTGAAGAAGTTATTCAATGATCAGTAAATGTTTCTATGTGAACGGACTATGAACGTCTTTGGAAGGCTTTTACAAAAAAAATTACTCGTTTTGTTCTCAATTTACAAAGCTTCCTCTATGAGGAAGCCAAACACAAACCAATGTACTTCGTCGAGCAATGCTCTTTGAGCAATCTTGAACAATGAGCAAGCAAAATGCAAATTCATTTGCACCCTTTTTTACTTTTTTCTTCTCGAAAATGCATGAAATTTACGCTGCGTAGTTATGAACAATTGTATATGAAAGACATTCAAATATCTACATTTTATGTTTGAACATTTTGTTTGCACACTGGATCGTTTTTACTTTCTCGTAGAGAAAGCTTTGTTCGCATGAAATTTTTTTATTTTTTCGAGATCTTCATGTCAGTATACTCAAAGTGGTCTAAAACGTTGAGAAAAGTTTACTTTAATTCATACTGCTATAACTTCTGAACTACTCAACCGAAACGTTTCAAATTCTTGTGTGGTATACAGTACAGTCGAAAATTTCTTTGGTATATGAGGCAAAACACGCCAAGTCGACCACCCCAATTTTTCATGTCAACAAAACGTCCACAAATCAAACCACGATGTTTGATCGTTCGAAGAGCTGTAACTCTGGAGCAAAATTTCTGCCCATCTCGAAAATTTTTTCTAAGATTCTAGATACTTCAAAGAACAAAATGTGAAAATTTCAGCTAAATCGGAAATGCTGTTTCGGAGGGATAAAAGTGGCAACTTTATTCAATTGAAAAATAGCATAAAATGAAATCGGAGAATTTTACAAAAAATGTTGTTAGAAAGTACGCTGAAAATCCAAAATTTGATGTTGTTATGATTTTTTTTTGTGAGACGTAGTATTGGCGTTAAAAAATAAACAATGATTATTGTCAGAAATTTTTAATAGCTGGAATATGCAATCAAAAATCTGAAAAAAATCCTACGTTTTTTCTTCAACTAAACCAACATCCTGAAGAAATGTGAGGACGTTTTGTTGACATGAAAAATTGGGGTGGCCGACTTGTCGTGTTTTGCCCCAAATATTTCATAAAAATCAGTTCAAGTATTTCTATTTTATCGTATTTTTAATATTTCAAAAAATGTCTGTTATCACTCTAACTCGAACAAATTTCGAGCTATCGTGCTGAAACTTAGTGCAAAACTTTATCAGGGTGGTGCGAGCTTTTGTATTAAATGTAAGAGTAATTGATAAAGCAGTGAAGATTCTATAGAAATTTGTATATTTTATAATTTTTTTGAATCTGCAATTATTACAATTTTCCTTAAAGTATATGTGAACCGTTCAGATTTCTATAAAAAATGTTGCATAAAGCTATCCGACAATACAGAAGAACTGGCTCATCAAACGTAAGACAAAAAATTGCCAAGTAGCTTTCTCATAATTTTTCATCTTCCACAGAGCTTCTTTTATGATTAAGCCAGAATTGATCAACAGTGATAGCTTTATAAAAATTCGGAAATATTAATGAGGAAACATGGTGTAAATTTCTATTATGCATCCTTATTTATGTACACCGCATCGAAAAAAAAACACTACCATACAAAAAAATGGGTATTTAATTTTAAGTGAAATATAAGATTTAAAAAACTACATTAATTAATCCATATTTTAGATATTATAAATCTTTTTTGAGACATCAAACAGGCCATCAAACTTCGTGCCTCATCGGACGTTTATCGATTGATCATCTCGATACATTAGCGTTAATTTTACTTACTCTTGAACTGCTGCAGTTGAGCCGAGGTTTTCATGGCTGAGACCTGTTTCCTCCTCTCAAGATCGGCCCACCTTTCTTTAAGCCTCCTCCACCTTGACCTTAAGGCCCTGCAACGATAAATTAAAACCAATTACGTTACTCTTCCTTATTCGCGAAAGCAAGAAAATTGGCCTTCAAGGAGAACAATCATTTGCAATAACGAATCGTCATTATTGTAATCGCAGCGTTTTCTCAAATAATTTTCTGTTGCTGCAAAGAGACCTTCGAGAATCTTGACATCGAGTCTGCTTGCGTGTCCGGCACGCTTGCTCACGACAATTTGTCTTGTATAGTGTATTTCGGAATTTATGTTGTCCATCGATAACCGTTGCCTTAAAACGCAATTAGCATATATTTCTGCCTGTCCGTTTAAGCGACTCGTCTGAAGTTCTCGCGACTCTTGACATTTTTTTTTATCTCCATCTCTCTTTCGATAGAACACGACTTTTTTTTTAGCACGTGCTCATCTTCCGGAATTATAAATAGTTGACTCAAACCCCGGAGAAAACCCGTACATTAGATGGATTCTCGGGAATCGCGACATATTAGTAACTCAAACATTTCGACGAGACTCTGAACGTCACACTAGAATAATTGTTGGCTTTATTTTACGTATTCCTGAGCTCAAGAATAAATGAATAATTGTGTAGTATAATATTAAATTTTAATTTTCATTACATGTACAAAACATTCGTTCATCAATTCAGCGACTTTTTTTTTTTGAGTCTTTCAGATATTTCTCATAATCAGACGGATTTGAGCATTTAAAATTAATTTATGTGCATTTTTAGATTTTTTTCATCTAACGCTTCAGAAAATGTTTAATTTTTTTTTTTTAAACTTATCTTATCTCAAAAATTTTAAATCATAGAAAAATATGACTTGTTGTAAAAATTGTAGCTTTCTCATAAATTGGTCAATGAAATCTTGTCAACAATTTAATTGATCTAATAACGTTGATTTTTCATTTTTAAGTATGGACATTTTTCTAAAAGAAGAACCAGTTTTGTTTAGCTGTAAAATTTATATAATCTATCGTCGTTACATTTCAAAATAATGTAGGCCAATTGCAATTTACAAAATCGACAGAGTTCAGAGAGGTCAACTGTTTGGAGTGAAATAAAATGAAAATCATTCGAAATCTTATAAATCTCTGATTGAAATATTATTTTGCTGACAAAAGAAAATGCTATACATTTTTTTTTCATCAAAATAGCATCATCTAGAGTGGATCAATGGATGTTTTCAATAATTCGTTTAATAGCTAAAGTTGCCTTTCTTCAAATAATAAATGATCTTTACAATTTTTCGTGAAAAATTTGACAATATTATAAACAATATTCCATTGAAAATCTGATACAAAGCAACTACTTTTGATGTGACATACTTTTTTTTTCAAACTAATAGTTTTTAAGAAACATTTATAAAAGAACAGCATTTTGTAAAAAAAGATGAATTTGAAAATGTAAAGAAAAACAATTTGCAAATCAGAACTTCGCAAATTCCTTTCCTCACTAACTTCCATTTTTCACAAAACCATTTCTGCGTGGAGAAAGCTTATTTATTAATTTTGGCTTCCTCATAGAGGAAGCTCATTTATTAATTTTAGCTTCCTCATAGAGGAAGCTTTTCTGAGGTGAAAATCTCAACAACAACAAAATTATTTTATAGTAAATTATAGAATATATTCGAGAGAGTTAGAAAAAGAGTTACTTAGGTAACAAAGAGTGTCTCATATAAAACTGGTTTCGTGATTATGTTTTATTCTCGTCATAATATTTATCTTCATGCTTATCTCCCTATATCTATATTAACGTTTATTTCGTCATTACAAGAGCCTCTTTTGCAATTTGTTACGGCTGAATAGAGCGTCGAAAAACTCTTAATCGGCTAAAATATAATTTTGGTCATTCAGAAGAATCGTTTAGATAGCAAAAGCTAGTTGGGGCAGATTTAATTTATGTACGAGAGTGTGAAATCGTTATCTCGATTATGACGCTCGTTTTTCGGTCGAAGAACTCGGTAGTGAGCTTGTTTCAAATTTTTCTTATTTTTTTTTTGCTTCCTCATAGAGGAAGCTTTGTTTTCGTGAAACATTTTTTTTGCTTGTGACAATTTTCAAAAAAATTCAAAAATATGTTCAAATTTGATTTAACTTTGCAATTTTCGAAAAATGTCTGTACACGCTCTAGCTCACGCAAGTTTTTAGCTGTAGAGCTAAATAATTTTTTATACATAGAGCAGTGTTAAAGAAGGATCGGTATTGAATTTGGGGCGAATCTATAAATAGCTTCGGTTTTTATGAGATTTTGAATTTTTCAAAAAATTTACGTTTTGCTCTAACTCCCGTAAAATCTCACGAAATCAACTGATATTTTCTACAGATGAAGAATAACATGCAATGCTGGTATGTACCAAATTTGGTGATGATCGTTAAAGGGGTTCGGATTTTATAAGATTTTGAATTTTTTGAAAAATTTATGTTTTGCTCTAACTCACGTTAAATATCAACAAAGCAAATGAGATTTTCTACGGACGATAAATAATACTCAGCGCTGCTAAGTACCAAATTTGGTAATGATCGGTAAAGCGATTAAGATTTTACGTGATTTTGAAATTTTGAAAAATTTATTATTTTCTTATAACTCAGGTGAACTAACAATGAATGAATTAAATCATTTTCGAAATGAAAAATACAGATGACAAATATTCACTGTTGCTAAGTACCAAATTTTTGGTACTTAGGTTTTGGAGCAATTTGAGATTTTTCATGTTTCAACAGATTACATTTCCATTTTTCACAAAGCTTCCTCTATGAGGAAGCCAAAATTAATAAATAAGCTTCCTCATAGAGATCGCTTAGTGAAAAAAAAAATGAATGAGGAAGCAATGTGCAAAGTTAAACTTTGCAACTTTTTTTTAAAGAAAATACGTACATGATTATTATAAAGCTATACAGCATTTTATTGATGATGGTTGTACGCGTATTTCAGTCATTTCCTCTGGATGATCGTTAAGCTAGTATGTTCGCCAGTAAAAAGTTATTATACTCTTCAGTGATTCGTCGTCTTGTATCGATTATCTTCACCTCTCTTGTTACTTTTTCATGTAAGAAGACAATTTTTCCATTATTTACTACATTGCTCAAGTGTATTTTATTTTTCCATACGCACACAAAATGAGCAAATATGTCAACATTGCATATGGAAAAAAATAAATAAAATAATGTTTGCGAATTAAATTGGATTTTTTTTCTATTCTATCTTTAGAACTCGTCTAAGCCAATGGAGAAAAAAAAGAAAATTTTCTCAAACTCGTGTAATTTATGAGTTTCTAGCTTCCTACTTTAATGTAGCAATTAATTATCAAATAATTTAGTTGCCTCACGTGTTCGAGACGAAAAACTGCAGATGTTTGATATTCATATCCTAGTACGAATATTTATACTCGGAAAATAGAGCACATAAGGAAACAAGATAGGAGATAAATAAATCCCAGGATTACAATTGAATGAGTCGCCACAGTTGCCGTATGTCCATTTTTCAAAATTGAAGAATGAAATAAAAATGCAAAGCATACAAAAATAATGTATTACTAAATAATGCTAAGGAAAGCTGTGATCGCTGTAATGAAATCTGTTCAGTAACGATATATTGTTCGAGAAACAATGTAAAAAGATATAATAATCCGTCTATCAGTTAGTGAATAATTTAGTCACATCGATTACATGAAAAATAAAATTACTGGAATCTGTGAAATATTTAATTTTTGGATATTTAATTTAATGGCTAAAAAATTTTAAGAACCATTTTGTAGGTTTAAGTTTCATTGTTATGATTTAAAAGACAAATTATTAAAACCGCAGTTCGGTTGTAATTAAATATACTTCATCAGATATAACAAATATTTCTCAAATTGTATCGTAGAAAAGATACATTTTTGCTTTGTATGCAGAAACGGAATTTATTAAAATCTGTCATTCATTTTATTGACACTTTACTTTACGTGATATTGGAAATATTTTTTTTTTGTATGAATACTTTAATGTAATTTACGAGATTAATGAAATTAATCGAACGAATAACAAAATCGATTCGATATTAATTTATTAAAACTAAAATCTAGTTTGAGAAGATATTTTAACAAATTCAGATGTTTTATATTCGTTTTATTTTCTTTCGAATATTTATGGAAATAATATTGATTAGAAAAGAAAAAACTGCAAGAATATATTTTTGAGATACATAGAATGTACCAAAACAATCCTGCAAAGAAGAAGCTTGAAAAATTCTACTTTGTAATGGTTCTATTCAATTTGTAAGGTTCTACTTGCAGGCTTGTTTGTGCATGAAAGGCATTTCTATCGACAATTTTACCGATTCACGAATTTTTAATCACAAAAATTGACAATATTTGATATTTTTTTTCTTGGTTTTGTAGTCAAATATATTTGTTATAAACCGGTACATATCTGGTACATAATTTATGTGTGTACCAGATATGTGGTTTTGTACATTACCTGCTGGCTCTTTGTGGGTTAATACAGCATGTATTGTACTTACATAAGTCATAAACTCACTGTGCACTTTACAATGATTGGCAGATGAAGTTGATGATATAAAAAAATATTAAAAAATTCGTCTACCATAAAAATCGCATTCACAAACTTTTAAACTTAAACCTCCCAACCGATTTTCTTCAAATTTGTACTCAAACCTTGCTTCACGATGCTCAATACGTGAAATAAATTTGAAGCCGGTATCTTTTAATTTGTGCAAGCTAGAGCGCAAACGACATTTTTCAAAAGTTGAAAAACGTTATAAAATTTGAACCGCTCGGCCGATTTGCGTAAAATTTATACCCGGACCTAATTCTAGGACAATCCACATGGGCGCCAAATTTGATTGAAATCTGCCTAAAAAAGCCAAAGTTTTTTTTTCGCGACAGCAATGTTTTGCTTTTTTTGGAATAAAATCGAAATTTATCAACATACCGACTGTTCCTTAAAACAAATTCATCTTCGACAGTCAATAATTGTGAAAACACGTGGTAAATTGCAGCCGGTCATCCCAGAATTTAGAAAGGTAGAAGTGTTTATGGACAATTGAAAAAAAATAAATTAAAATTGCAATAAAATTTAAACCACTCTATCGATTCTCGCCAAACTTGCCACCAATCATGCTTCACTGTAAGTTCGTTTGTGTTCAAAATTTCAGCCTGATACATCGTTATTCACAAAAGTTATAGCGTGAAAACGATTTTTTCAAAATTTTCAAAATTCTGTAAAATTTGAATTTTTCAACCGATTCGCGTCAACTGCAAACCCACTTGCGTACCAAATTTGAGGAAAATACATGAAAAATTGCGGCAGTTATCGTGCTAACAAGGCAATTTGTACGTATACACACGCACACATACACACATACAGATATTTCGTACAAATCACTTTTTTCGACGTTTGGACCATTCTGCGTATGCTGAAATGAGAATCCCAAAAAAAAACAAAAATTTCACGAAAACAAAGCTTCCTCTATGAGGAAGTAAAAATAGAAAACATAGAAAAAAATTAATATAAAAGAAGAATGAATTGATTGCTGCCGCAAAATATCTGCTCGCTAATGATATTAATTGCGATGCAATTATACGCCTTGTCAGTAGAGAAGGGAATTGCAGGATCAATCATTAAACCGTTCACCCTCCTGGATAGGTCAACTTGTGAGATAAAAATATTTTCAATTTCACACGTCCGATATTATTGCTATTTTGCTTTCACTGTTGATTGACTGCAATTGTATATTATGCTGATAAAGGCGAGAATATTAATGTACACTGCATCACGATATTGACATTTACGTTATCGTAAAACGTGGATGCAACCAATGTCTGCAATTCTTTTGGAAATATCATTTTTCGTGTTGGCCTTTGTCGGTGACCTTCGCCAACTATAATTATCGATCCATGTGAAGAGGTTTGACCTCGCGCAGATCTCATTACGTCTTTAATTCAAGTAGCTTTCAGACGGGAATTTGCACGAATTTTGCACGAAAACGTAAATCCATAAGTTATGCAAGAAATATTAATAAACGTCATTTCATGTCGATCGAAATTTTGTAAAAAAAAAATATATACATATATTTTATATTACAACATATATTTTGTTTATTATATATGAGATTGCTATTGCATTTTTTGTACAAATAAAAAAACAAAGGTTTTCTAAGGAAATGGAGATGCAAATTGATAATTTATGTAAATGAATTAATTGTAATGAATCAAAATCACGTTATAGCAATTAAATAATATATTATATCAAATGATTGGCTAAACCATGTGAATAGCATTGAATGGTAAAGTTGAAAAAAATAGTATCATTGCACTTTTTTTGTAAAATTAAAAAGACATTAGCAAAGATTTTTCAAGTTGGAATTAAGAGACGTTATGAGATCGCAATTTGTGTCGTTAATACGCAGCACTTCGCATATTAAAAAGAGCAATATGAAATTATTGCATTCCACGACGCTCTCGTTACGATAGTTACAAATTATCATATGACTAACATTTTTATAAATTATTGACGGAAAGAAAAAAAATTAAGTCACGTGTCGTCCCAATGACATATTTACTAGACAAAACAAGAACGTGGATCTAATTCAAGGGTATTTTCGTTGAATTCTTGTTATGATCTTTCTCGACTATGTGTGACTTTTGATCCTTCGCTTAATTACATATTATCCAAACAAACGCGAGTGACAATTTTGCGTAAGTTATCTCCGAAACGCTTAGAAAATTGTGTACAAATAGAACCTGCGATGTTATCGAAGCGAGTCTATAAACATATCTATCAAACCAGCATATAAACATGGATATGATTGTAAGCTGGAATCAATGTCATGATTTTCGACGCGACACAGAGTAAAAAAAAAAAAGAAGCAATTCTTCAACTTCCGCCAACGACAAAGAGCTCCACTTTGGATCCATTCGACACATTTGTTTGGGTTCTTGAGTTCAAGTTCGGGAGACTGCGATTGCGGAACGAAGAATTATTAATACATCAACTGTTCGGTGAATTACTTCCGAACACAATCTACAGAACTATATCTATGATTTCCAAATTATTGCCTTATAATCGTGGACAATAATCATATGAAAGTTCTATTCAAAATACTTTTGGATTTAAATTGTTCAGTTTCTTTCTTAAAATCGGGCACTGTCAAGCTTTTCGCTTCCATGACAATATATCCGGACAAAATAACCCATGACAGAATATCCCCGACAAAAATATCCCGCGACAAAATATCCGCGTAATAAACAATAATATATCCATGCATTTTGTCTGGGTAATTGATTCCTCGACAGAACATCCTCACAACAAAATTTATAGCTTCGTTTATCGTTGCAAATATTTATCCATTTTCAACTTGTGAATTTGGGTTTCACAGATGGACTAAATGCTTTTTACAAGGCCACCAAGGAATTTCCATTTGAATTTCGTACGCAGGAGTTACAAGGAAAATGGATTAAAAAGTTACTAAATTGAAATTTGTGTAATCGTAGCTAAAAGATTTTTCTTTTTTTTTTTGTGAATTTCTAGTCTCACAAAAAATTACAAAGATATTTGCATTTTACGAATTTTTTTTTTGTAATTTTAACAAGACATTTTTTATTTCAGTTTGACAATACTTCATATACTTCATTTTTACAACAACAACAAAAATGGTCATGCTTACATATTTTTGTTTGTTAAATTAAAAGTAACAATTATAATTTTTTTTGTAAATCCAACACATTCTTTTTTGTAACTTTGATAAATTTATTTCGTTAATTCTAACTTTAAAAATAAAAGTTTCTAAATTCACTAAATTTATAAAACATTTTTTTCACTTTAGAAATGCGACAAAAAAAAAACCGTAAAGTATAACAAAAAATATGTCAAATTTACAAAAATTAGTACTGCGAAAACTGAAACTTCATTTTCACAAAAATAAATAAATAAAGGAGTAAAAAATATAAAAAATGTAGTCTGCAAATAATTAAAGAAATTCCTATAATCTATTATGTTCGTCGGAACAATTAAAGCTCTACAACCAGTCAAAAATTAAATGGACATTTGCACCAATTATCTGTGATGCTCAGAAACACAATATTAAACATTAATTCCCTAACACATATTTGTACGTTAATATGAATCTAGCATACAAGTTCATTCACTGGTATATCAGTCTTTTTCTTACTGCTCCATTTATTTCTCAAATATTTTATTCTGAAAATACGTTGAAGATTTAAAAAATGTATATATAATATATCAAACCAGCAATGCTAAAAGAATTTTCGAAAATATTGTTAATTTCTTCAGTGAAAACGACAAGTCATTTTTTATTTCATTCACTAATCGACTTATCCTACTCTTTGATACGAGGTCTTCATCAATGGGGCTTTCGACCAGCATTTTAGATAAAAAGTAGTACACATGAAAAAAACTGTACGTACTGCGTTTAAACTACATGAAAAAAATCCGTTTCATTATAAAAATATTTTGTCGCGAGATATTTTTGTTGGGGATATTTCAT
This sequence comes from Perithous albicinctus, assembly GCA_964016905.1. Taxonomy (NCBI): domain Eukaryota; kingdom Metazoa; phylum Arthropoda; class Insecta; order Hymenoptera; family Ichneumonidae; genus Perithous; species Perithous albicinctus. Next base: position 13,815,829 of record OZ024693.1, on the reverse strand, counting down.
GAAATTCAGAATCGGATATTTTTTTGCGCGAACATTTTGTCGCAGGCTATTTTTGTTAGGGGATATTCTGTCGAAGAGCATTTGGGCAGATATTTTGTCGCTGGGGCATTTTATCGAGTTACCAGCATTTCGTTTCTTCATATAAGAAGCTCCGTTTTCGTTAATTTTTTTTTTTTCTAATATTTTCATGTCAATATACTCCAAATAGTATGAAACGTCGCGAAAAGTGTGCCTCATAGGTAAAAAAAAATGAAATCGTCTACAACTTGAGAACGGTTTGGACAATCTGCTTAAAATTTGGCACGCTAAAGGAACGTTTTGTACCCTTCCATATGCTGCAAATTTGATTGGAATTGGTTATCTCGTTAAAATTGTATTTATGTTTGTCTTTTTTTTTTTAATGCAAAATGTCGTAACACATTAACTTAAGCAAATTTCAAGCCATCGCACTAAAACTTTTAAAAAAATGTATACATTTCATTAAATCTTTTAACTCGAGAACGGTTCTATGATCCAGCTGAACTTGAAAATACAAGTGGAGCATTTTCAACCCAACTGTTATGTTGAAGTCAATGAAATCGATTTTATTACAAAAATTTCATATGACCTTTTTTCTTTATTAATAAACAATTCGATTAGACAAAAATAAATTATAAGGTTTTAAAGTTTTGGATTTAAAAAAAAAATTCATAATATATTAGACACACGAAGTTTACTAATTATTTTTTTTACCGAATACATATATTTTTTTTAATCGTCTATTATTTCTTACAATTTAATGTCAAATCGACGAAAGTAATAATTAAATAAGAGAAATTGATAGACCATTAGGATTCCCCATAGGGGAGACTTTGTGTCTCCCTATGGGTGAAAAATAATGAGAAAGCTGTATATAAGATTCAACTTTGCAGCCCTTTTTAACAGATTAATTATCTAAAATTATTTTCTCATTACTCAAGAAAAAAATTATAATTAGGTTTTCTCATAAATAAATAAACGAAAACTTCACTTTCACTTATAGATTAAGAATAATAGAGGACGGTATGATTTTTTATCATTTTTTTTTACTTCACAAGTAATAGCAGTTTAAACAGCATGCAAATTCAAATTTGTCACGTGATTAGAAAACCCACAAAATTAGTGTGATATCACGTATAAAGTTTGATAATTATAATTTACGATCCGGTTTTAATTAATCAGTAAGTCTTGCAAATTAATTAAGTGCCCATTAATTAATGTCCGAAAATCCACTTTTGGGATTCAAGAAATGAAAAAAAAAAAAACTCGTTAAAAATATTTGGAATGCGAGTACTTTTCATGTGGTTTATCTATAAATATATCCAAAAATGTATAATTTTCATAAAGAACTTTTTTTTACCGCGTATAAAATGCATAGAAAAGTGTTGTTGAACTAAAACTATTGAAAGTAGTGTTCGTTAAGGCGACGACATATAATGCCAAGTGTGGTTGTTTTGTATCCTTTACATTGAAAGTGTGTAAAGACATGTTTTGAAAGTCGTAAATAGTCTTTACTATTACGTGTGAAGAATAGGAAACATTACACTTGGCAACACGCATAATTTAAAAAATGTAATCATATTCTTTGAAGGACATTTGATTAATTATTAAATAGTTTCAGTCACGTCACGAAGGGGATGAAAACTGCAAATGTTTGATATTGACATCTCAGTACGAATATATGGGGCAAAACACGTCAAGTCGGTCACCCCAATTTTTCATGTCAATAAAACGTCCTCACATTTCTTCAGGATGTTGATCTAGTTGAAGAAAAAACGTAGGATTTTTTTCACATTTTTTTTGTACATATTCCAACCATTGAAAATCGCTGAAAATAATCATTGTTTATTTTTTAACGCCAATACTGCGGCTCGCAAAAAAAATCATAAGAACATCAAATATTGGATTTTCAGCGTACTTAACAATGATTAATCATTTCGAGAGAATAAAAACAATTTTTCTAATTATATTCTGCAATAACAGTGCCGCTGTATTATTTACAATTACATGGTCGCAGAAAATGATAGGGTCGTTTCAATTAACTTATTAGTCATAAGGAAATGAGAAATCAAAACGTCAACCAATTATATGAAAGGATTAACTAATGTAAAAAAAAAAAATATTCATTGATTTCAAGATTATTATGATTGCTTTTCTATTGTACAAAAAGATCAATAACTGCATATCGACATCTATCATAGTTATACATTTATTTTTTTGTTTGAACTCAAATTAAAAGTAGGATATATAAAAAGTGTATTAATTAAATCCACTTGATCTCTGTGCAATAGCAAAATTACTTGAGTATTATATTTTATTAACTCAAGAGAATTGGTTTTCAACCATTTTTTTCGGCCACATTAAAAATAAATATGTTGGAAGAATATCTATAATTCTTCGTGCAAAACTATATTCTTGACATATGACATATATTTTACATTAATTATCAAATATGAGCAGAAATATATTTTCAAATATCTTTGAGTAAATTCACTTTGTGCCCATAAAAAATAAGTACATTCAAAATATGTATAGAAAATGGATACAAATTGTATTTAACTATAATTCGATATAAGATAATTAAAATTTACATGTACAATTTTTGTCTCAGTTATAATTGAAACTTTGTTTTTCGTCAGATATTTGATAAATATCTTGTAATTCTGTATAATGTATATATTTATTGATGAGTCTTCGTGCTTAAAAAAAAACACTTGTGTGCTATATTTCCATTGACAAAAATAAGTGAATAATACTTAAAATGTTGACAATCGGATTCAAAGTTGTAGCCACCCATTATACTGGAATTTACTTAATTTCCTTGTTTGTCCCACAAATAAATTTAATTCACTAATTTTTTAAAAAATATTCCACCGATATTAAAAGCAAAACAGAAAAGTTTCTCTGCAGGTTCGTTGGACAAAGTCATAAAAAATGTAATGGGCAATGGGAAAAGGTCACTATTTTGATTTTCGTGTTAATTATGAATGAATTTTTGGGGGAAAAATAATTGTGTAACTATTTACGAAACATATAAATTAGTAGTCTAAATTCACAAGTAATTCACGTAGCATCGAAATATTTCGAAAGTGTTATTAATTTTTAGAAATATTACTTCAAAATATAGCAATATTGTCAGAATATTTTGAAATACACTAAAAATTTTGTTGAAATATTGCAGCAATCATGAAATGTCCGCTCAGAACATTGCATATCTAATATTCATATCTAATTGCGAAATATAGCAAAAACTTTTCAAACAAATAAACATGATTTCGGCCACTGACGTTTACATTTAATTAAAAATATACGTTGTTCTAATGCTGTATCACTATTGTATTATATGATCAGAAAAATGTCTGGAAAAAAATTCAATCTCCAACAATTTTAGTATTCCAACCCTTGTGAGATTTCTGATTTTAAATATAACGTTAAAATTCGTAAATTCCAAACTCCGAAAGGCTTATACTAATAACGTTGGTATCTTGGATTCGAACTGTTACGATGTACCTTCGTGATTGCTCTGTTATTTTTGCTTCCTCATAGAGGAAGCTTTGTTTTTGTGAATTTTTTTTTTTTTTTTCGAGATTATCATGTCAGCATATTCAGAATGGTTCAAAACGTCGAGAAAAATGGTCTAGAAAAAAATGTCTGTATGTGTGTATGTATGTTCCAGGGACAGAAAATTCAATCGTCCATAACTCACGAACGGCACGATGGATCGAGCTCAAATTTGGCACGCAAGTAGAACAGTAACTCCTCATTAATTGGTGCAATTTTTAACAAAATGTATCCATATATACAGAATTTACAGAATTTTTAATTTTTCGAAAAAATGCCGTGATCGCTCTAACTTTCGTAAAAGTTCGACGATTTAGCTAAATAGTTCTTCACAACTGAAGACAGGTTTGGTATTGAATTTCGAATTTCGAATTTCGTATTGAAAACGTTGTTTGGTATTGAATTTCGATGAAATCGGTAAAGCTGTTCGGATTTTATAGAATTTTGAATTTATCGAAAAAAATTAGTTTTGCTCTAAATCACGTTGAATCTCAACAAATCAACTGAAATGTTTTGCAGACGAAAAATAACATACTGTGCTGCTACATACCAAATTTGGTGATGATCGGTAAAGTCGTTTGGATTTTACGCCATTTTGAATTTTTCAAAGAATTTAAATTTTCGCTCTAACTTCGGCAAAAATTAAGACAGTAAGTCAAAATTTTGTACTAGTTGGAAATATGATGCAACGATATTAATTACGGAATTTTCGTTGTCATGTGTAACGTAATTTGTTTTTTTTATAGATAATACATTTTTAACTTTTAATATGTGTTGTTGCACAAGCAACTACCAAGAGTATAGAGGTAACGATATTTAAAAAATGCTAATTAAAATGAAAAATGATGCAAAGTAGAACTTTGCACGTTGCTTCCTCATTAAATCTCATTTTTCACAAAGCTTCCTCCATGAGGAAGCCAAAATTAATAAATAACCTTCCTGATAGAGGTAGCTTTGAGAAAAATAAGATTTAATGAGGAAGCAACGTGTAAAGTTCTACTTTGCACAATTTTTTTTTGGGTACAACGCTTTTGGAGTCAACACCCTTTAGGATCCGTTTAGTTGCTTTAGAACTTAAGAGCAAACAGGATGAAACTGACAAGATATTAAAATCATCCAACTGATGTTCGTTGTATGATTTCCTAATCTATTGGAAATAAACAAGAAACAGAAAGTCTTTTCGTCAGAGTTTCTGAGTTACCTTGATTTAAAATGCAGTTTCCTTTCAAAGTTACCTTTGAAACGTACATTTCTGTCGTAAAAAATCTTTAGAAATATTGAATTAGAATAATTCATACGAAACTTTCTCAAATGCTTGTTGAAATAGGGAAAAGCGCATGCCTTTCAAACGATTCTAAGATATTTCTGAAGTGATTTCATTTTTCTAATTTTCAACAGTGTTACGCAAAATCAAACATGCAACTTTCAAATAAAATCTTTTGCAATTCTCCAATCTATCTTCCATATTCTGTGCTTTGCGGATAAACTATCAACTAGAAGTTTTAAATTCCACATACCTATTAAACAGAATATTTCCTCCGGCACACAACAGCCCTAAAGACTTGTTCTTCGATGCAACACCCCCGGGTTTCGATTTTTCCAACTGACTACTTAAATGCGCTTCGTACCTCGATGCACTATAAAGTCCCGGCTCGTAGCATAAATTACAAGTATATCACTGCACTGTAATCCTTGCCGACCGACCGGCCAAATCGAGCGAAAGTGTAGTTTACAAAAATACAAAGATTAAATACTTGAAGAAAGTTAAAGTCGAGCTTAAAAATAAAAAAATTAAAAAAAAAAAAGAATAACAAAATGTGATATCTCAAAAGTCTGTCGATATGTTAAAAAAAAAAAAAAAGGTAAATAAACAGCTTGCTCGTTCGAAATTGATTGAAATGAGTGTTTATGCAGTTGGTGCATCCGCGAGTTCCAATATTTAAGTGGACTTTAGGAGCCGGTGTCGATGAGACTGCAAGCTTTATACTATCGTTAGGAGGGTAACCCCAGCGACCCTTTCCTACTACTACTCTCTGTTGGTGCGGCTGCTGCGGCGGTGTGCCATTCCCATCGAGAGTTCTCCTCGCTTGCTCGCTCGCACGCTCGCCTGACAAGATTATTACGCGCGTATTATCCTCGAGAGCATTCGTCGACACGCCGTTGGTCGACGTGTCTTCGAGTCCTGAGTCTCTCGGTCTACAAAAGTCTCTCGCATCCCCTCTCCCACCGTCGTACGCGTCCCGTTCTGCCGACGGACAGTGATCTTCGTCCCGCGGCGAATAAGTGGGAACCCCCGTGTGTGTTTTCCCCCGCGTGTGAATGCACGACTTTTCGCGATGGGGAACACACAGTGGTGGAGGCTGCTTTGCTCTGCTGTATGCCTTGCTTTTAAGATTAACTCTGTCGCGACAGGAGTGGTGCTGCGGTAGCCACTGTGGAGGACGAAGAGAAGGTTGTACACCGGTTCAACCTGTCTCCTCGTACTTGCCGGGTTCTAAGACTATCTGAAAGTACCAATGTGGATGGTACACATGCAGAATGAGAGGTCTCTCAGAGCTTCCGAAGCATAACTTATGCATGCTTCTACTAGTAAACTGGTGGAAGTGAACAAAAATGTGTACACGAGGGTGGTTAATTATCAACTTGATTTCTTTTTTGGTCTTGCAACTCAAAAAGTAGTGCCAAAGACGAACAAAAGAAATTCTCCTAAATCACCAGTATGTAAAGAAATATTTAGAGGTTTGCTATCGAATTTTGAAGAAAAAGATAAAGACCATTTTTTTTATTACTATCTACCACCTAAAACAACGGTGACAAATATTCAATAAAAAATGCCTTTAACACATCAGTATGCAAAAGAAAATATTTTGAGGTCGCTGCTTGATTAAAAAGCAAAAGGGCAATAGTACGTTATGCTACTAGGGCGAAAAGTGCGCGATTTTCACCGAGTGCGAGGTTTAAATCAACTCGAGGTGAAAATCCGCTTCGCCGATGTCGCTTACGATTTTTTTTTTTCGACTGCGATGAAATAGCCGAGGTTCGAGTCGGGGTCCAGGGGCGAAGCCCCGGCGGAGGTACAGGGGGGGGGGGCGAATCCCCCAATGCACAATACATTTTTTTTCTTTGAAAAAAAAGAAGAAAATTCGTTACCTTTCTGAATATAAATTTTTATTTTTACGCATTAGCATACAACAACTCGTAATTAAATATTTCAGACTTCTTATAATGTAATACTGACTAAACGTATTCGTATCTCTATCACTTTTCTTTCTCTAACTCCAAAATTGACTCGCACTCAACTCGCTCTTACTCAGTATGATGAGTGTAGGCATAGGTGAATCAATATGGGCAATAGAAGCGACTACAATTCGGCCAACTAATCGGTGTTAAGGAGTGGAATAAAAAAAAAATACTTTTCGTGTAGATTAACATTTCGGTCTTGGTGTAGACTCCTTTTAGAATGTTCTTATTTTTATTTTGCTCCTGTGTTTAACATACAACACGTATATATATATATATCACTTTCAAAACCCCATGCGCAGTCGTCGATTAATCCAAAAAATATTGTCATTGAAAAATTGCCATTAGTGACGGTTCTCGTTCTTATTTTTTCACCAACACTAATCACACACATCCTCGCGAGTGGTTTCTCGCTTTATTTTTGCGTGTCATTCCTCAAGCATGTCGTCGTCTTAGCGCGACTGGCGACACTTAAAATGCGTGGATCTTTAACACAATTTTAATTAAAAAAAAAAATGAAATAAACTCATTTTACCTCGCAGGGCAGGAATGGGCACTTTTTGCCCCGGAGGGCAGGAATAGCCACTTTCCGCCCCGGCGGGTAGGAGTGAAAAATCGACGCATGCGCACTGGTCTATCGGTCAGAATCGGCTACATTAGGCCCTACTTTCGGGCTCGAAACGAGACTGTTTTAACGCAGCCGGGAAAAATAGTATATTTCAATACTATAAAGAAAAAAGTTTTTTCAGCGATTGCGGGTTTGTAGTACGAGTCGAAGGCGAGTTCTACAATCACAGGAGCTAAAAAAAAAATTTTCTCTCGAGTGATGAACGAAATTTTTCAGTCCGACGTCGGAAAGGTTTTCGCAAGCGAAAAGTGCACTTTTCTGCACGGAGGAGTGAAACCATTATTTTCGTCATGTACGAATTTTTTTCGGAATTGTTTATATAGAATTTAAATTTTTCTTTCATTTCCCAACTCAGTTAACATTAGGACATGCTCAAAATAAAATTCTGCTAAAACACGAGAACAAGCCGAAAAAACTACACTACTGTGTAGCACATCACCTTAAGAGGATGCGAAACATAAACATTCACGAGTGCGAATGAGATATCAAATCATTTTTGGAACAATAGTACTGCGAGACTCGATCGTTTTCTCAAAAAGAAATCTGTTACCTGCTGCAGAATTAGAATCCACTTCTCGGTTAATAATAAAAACTGTAAAGCGTTGTCCTCAGCCACAATTGGTCTTTCGGGCAAAAGACGAGAACGATTAACTGCGTTTCTAATTTCTACAGTAAACAGTGGTCGAGAATAAGGCTTCGGGAAAATTCAGCTATCTCTGTCGCACTTGTCACGACCTGAGAGAGACAGACGACATTTAGCACATCATCGTAAGGCCGAAGGTGCTTCATTCGCTAAATTACACAATTTTTTTTTTCATTATTATTTTAAACAGAGACAAATCTCGCCAACGGTGCACCGTGTAAAAAATGATAAATAATTTCAAATTTTTTAAAATTATCTTCGACGTGAACATATCTATTAATTTATCGCAGCGATCTAAACCTGTTTTTGAATAAATATATTTATGGCCCAAGGGCCATTGATATCCGGATATGTAGCTTCAGTAGATTAGGATTTCGCACTTTAATATTTGGACAAAATTCACATTTTACTTGCAAATCACAAAATAACATTAGATCACCCGGATGTCGATGAGTCCTTTGGTCAGGACCTAATTTAAACCTAATTTTCAAACAGGAAAGTATATACCTTTTCCAGAATAAAGCCGCACCGATATCCGGGTCATCCAATTGTTTCTTATATTCTACACGCAAAATGAAAGCAAAATTATAGCTTGGAATATTTTGCTGTTTTTATGGTATATATATATTTTTTTTTTTCTTTTTCAAGCGATGTAATCGCAAGAAAAATTATTTCCATAAAACTTGATTCATTGTTCGTAAAAATCATATAAACAAATTCTAAATATAACAAATTGCAGTAGAAGTTTCATTTTATAAGTATGATTTAAAAAATATTTGCCCTTTTTAAAACATAGGATTCTTACTGTTCTCCATATTTACACCTGAGGACATTCTTTAGATGTTTGGAACGCCGTCATAATCAACCAATCGCATACGATTGTTCTTAGCGGAAAAAAAGTATAACACTCTTTTTACCTGAAGTCGTTGAAGTCCTTAAATTGTAGTAATATAGTGTGATTTGTATTACAATATGTGCGTCCTGAATCCTGGAAAATGTAGCGATGGTTTAGCAAAACATTGACTGATTATTTTTTATTTCCGAGGAGATTTTCGTTCGATTTTATTTCAGTACAACATGCAAATATACTAATCGATTATAATTTCTGATCATCTAGATATTTGAAACGTATTAAAAAATAATTTTATAAAATCGGACTGCTACTTTTCGTAAGTAACATTACCAGTAATTATTAATAATTATTAAAAAATTTATTTTATGAATGTCATGCATTTTTTTAAGCTGAATTCGTAATGTGAAGAGAAGTGCGAAAGTGTCGAATTTACACATTTTTGTTTAGTAACGAAAAAAAAATCGCAATTTTACCATTTTTTAAAATAAAAATTAAACAAAATCTAATTGAAAGTTCTAATTTTGTATTAATTATCTTTCTATTTTTTTTTTTTTTCGTAACATTGGAATCTTCAAAAACATTTTTGTTAAGTGGAGTAAAAAACTGGTGGACATTTATGATCAAAACCTTTTGGTTGGGGTCCAAAAAATTCAATCAAAATACGCATAAAAATCATGTACATAATTGAATGAACGATTTTCCGATTATATAGACATATCACTAGATCCGTACAAAACTAATTGTGGAGGGGAAACATTTATTTACTTTTATTATTTTAATTACCTGCAGTTTTTTATACACGTATCTAGAGAGTTTTAAAATTCAAAACTCTTTTACGAACAATCAATGATAATGGTTTCATCAACACGTATTTTTTTGCAGATAATAAACAAGCCTGCAAAGTAGAACTTTGCAAATTGTTTTTTCTACAAAGCTTCCACTATGAGGAAGTACGTTTATCTACTTTGGCTTCCTCGTAGAGGAAATTTTGTAGAGAAAACAATTTGCAAAGTTCTACTTTGCATTGTAAACATTTTTTAAAAAATGTAAAATAATGAGCAAGCATATTGCAAGGTTCTACTTTGCAGGTTTGTTTGTGCATGAAAGGCATTTTTATTGACATTTTTACCGACTCTCGAATTTTTTATCACAAAAATTGAAAATATTTTATATTTTCTTGGATTTTTAGTCAAGTATGTTTGTTATAAAATATCAAAATATTCAATATGGTATTCTGCTAGTGTGGAAACGAGATTTTTCAAAAAATAAAAAATGTTATAAAATTCGAACTACTCGATCAATTTGTGCTAAATTTGAAATTTGAAAACCATTTTTTATCATAGTCTAGAAATAAAACAAATTCAAGCCCGATATCTCGCAATTTGAGCGAGTGAATGCTCGAACGACATTTTTCAAAAGTTAAAAAACGTTATAAAATTTGAACGGCTCGAGCGAAATGCGTAAAATTTATACCCAGACCGAGTTCTAGGACAATCCACATATGTGCCAAATTTGATTGCAATCTGCCTAAAAAAGTCGAACATTTTCTTTTTCGCGACAGCAATGTTTTGCTTTCTTTTAATAAAATCGAGATTTATCAACATAGCGAACGTTCCTTAAAATAAATTCATCTTCGATACTCAGTAATTGTGAAATCACGTGGCAAACTGCAGCCGGTCATTCCAGAATTTAGAAAAGTAGAAGTATTTACGGACATTGGATAAAAATTAAAATTGCAATAAAATTTGAACCGCTCTATTGGTACTCGCCAAACTTGGCACCAATCATGGTTCACTGTAAGTTCGTTTGTGTTCAAAATTTCAGCCTGATATATCGTAATTTACAAAAGTTATAGCGTGAAAACGATTTTTTCAAAATTTTCAAAATGCTGTAAAATTTGAATTTTTCAACCGATTCGCGTCAACTGCAATCACAAAAGTTGTTGTATGATAGTCCACTTGCGTACATAATTTGAGGAAAATACATGAAAAAATGCGGCAGTTATCGTGCTAACAAGGCAATTTGCACATACAGACATTTCGTACAAATAACTTTTCTCGACATTTTGGACTAATCTAAGTAACATAAAAATCTCGAAAAAAAAATTTCACGAAAACAAAGCTTCCTGTATGAGGAAGCAAAATGACTACAACTTTTAACCTGAAATCAGTTGGAATCCCCTTCCCCCTTGAACGTTAAAAAAAACCGTCTGAATTTTGATTCAACGGGAAAGATCCCTCTTAATCCTAATCAGCATTGGTCAGAATGTACCGATTATTCTTGGAAAAGCCGATATAAAAAATCCACGTCCACGCAATAAAAAATCATCCTTTACTGCAAGCGTAATTAATTCGTAAAACATAATGTGTTAAAATGACGAAAAAAAATTTAGCACTGAGTTTGCTAGTACGAAGCGCTTAAACATCCTTGAAATATGCATTTGTTTCTTTACAACGGACGGTGGATTATTGCTATGGGTCTCATATACTTGGTGATATATTGACGCAGTTTGAAAAGAATCGATTTTTTTTTCATTCACAAAGCGCCCTTGTGTCTGATTGGTGCAAAACTATCCGACGACCGGTTATTGCATTTAACCGACGAATAGCCAAGTTCATTGGATGCGTGGAAGTCGAATAGGTGGGGTTTGACTGCAATTGCAATAAAAGTATGTGAAATAAATTCCGGTTGTTGCCTTTGAACATGCCAGGACTGTATAGATCCTGCGTCTCTACAGCATCCAGTTTCGTCGCAGACTCCGTATAATTTGAGCTCTGCGATTTATAATTTTTACCGGAAGATCAATTTTATATTATCATTGAATTCTGACCGGTTTCACAGATTCAGCAACTTCATGACCGGTTTGCAACGATTTTCATTTTTTTTTTCTGACACGCTCAACGGTTTCTATTTTTTAGATCGTTTTTCAATACTTCGATCGAGTTTTTTTAATGTCAATTTTAAAAAGTTTGGTGGATCTTCGCTTCTTCATAGAGGACTATTTTTTGTTCAAGGTTTTGTTGTCTGTATGCGTACGTGTTCGTGTGTATGTGCGTTCGGATCTTATTAGCACGATAGCGATCGCATATTTTAAGATATCGGGCTCAAATTTGACCAACACATAGATTGTCATTGAACAATACTTGGGATTGAATTTAACATGAATCCGTGAAGAGGTTCAAATTTTATGGCATTTTGAATTTGTTGCGAACCGTTTGTTTTCGCTCGAATTCTGACAGTTTTCTAGGTATTGAACTATTGGTTTACAAGTTTGGGATTGAATTTGGCGTTAATCCGTTTAGAGATTGAAAATTCATCGAATTTTGCATTTTCCAGCAAAGATTTTTATAATTATTGCTAGACAGGAATAAATCGAATGGTAGGAATTATGTGAAATTACGAATTTTATAAAACTGAAATTAAAAAAAAACTGATTAATCAAACTCCAAATAAATGAAGGTTGACAAACGGTCATAACATGGTAAGGAGTTGGACATTGAAAATAATTAATGAAGTAACTAATCGCACAAAAAAGCTTCCTTTATTGACAAATCCAGAAATTACAGATCTTGACCTATCATACCAATATTTTTATGAATAAAAGATAACGGCGTCGAAGCAATGTCGCAATTTCAATTACCGACTCATTTTTACAAAGCTTCCTCTATGAGGAGGCAAACATTGATCAATGTACTTCCTCGCAGAGGTAGCTTTCTATGAATGAACATGTGGAAAGTTCCACTTTGCAAATCCTTGTTTATTTAACGATTTTCAAGTTGTTGTTTACCTGTTGACGATTCTATTTTACGAAAATAACTACAGAATGTCTGCGCAAAGAAACACAATTGACTGTAATGATAAAATGTACAACCGGTGGCCCCTGTAACCTCGTAAAAACAAAAATAAACGAATAAGACGCAGAGGTGAAGACTGCCATCTCATTGACAGCAGTCGTTGAAGAGAGATACTTCGATCCGAGCAATTAGCATTGAATTCTAAATGAAACATTACAAGAAATGCCTACGTGGTGCGGTAGGCGTATGAGGTACATTATTGTAAAAGGTACGATGACGTTTGCAATAAAAATTTGCGGGATCCTATATACATCCGACAAGGGGTTTTCCTTCAATAGCTGGCCTTCAGATATTTTTCTTTCGGCTGTGCGAGTGAGTTCCGATCAGCATGTGCATAAAAACGCTTCAAGTCGAGGACGTAAGAAAAAGCTTCCGATTCCACTCCTTTCCATTTTGTTGACGTTCTCAAGAATGACAACCGCTTAAGATTGTTGGGAAGCTGATTCAAACTGAGGAGCCTAATCTTGAATAAAAAATCAACAGCCTTGGATTGTAGATAGAGAGACTATAAAAAGTTCAAGTACTTTATCGTTTGATACTTAATACTCGATGTAAACGGTCAGAATATTGAATCGCCGGACACTTGAGACAGTAATTTGGCTGAGTAATAAGATTAAACTGCCCTGAGGTGGTGGAAATTTATACTCCTTTGATTAATATATTTGCATTATGGATTGATTACAATAAAGTAATATATTGATTTGCCAAAAGATAATCTGCGTTGGATGAATTAGTCAAATCAGCATAATATTTTCAGAACAAATATGGAAAATAGTCACACGAAATTAACTATAAGTTAGGGTGGATCAAAATAAGTGAATGATTTTTCTTTTCACTTTTACTGAGGAATTGAGTTTATATAGATCTAAAACAACGATCCTGAAGTAAGAAAAAAAAGGTTAGAGGTCACTCAAAGCGATTCAAATGTTCGATTTCGGCAATAATCAGAATTTTAAAAGTCGATAAATCGTTATTCTGATACTGTCATTTAATAATTTCATCTAAACGAAAATGAGTTTCCGAAAATGAAATCGATGTATTAACTTCTAGAGGTCGCTCAATAATCAGACTTGTGTTGTTTTTTTAATTAAAAAAAAATATATTCAAGGCAGTAAAAAATCTAGAGGCACTTTTTTAAGGTTCAACGTTGTTACTTTTTAAATAACCAGTTGTGAGAAATTTAATGACGACGACTATATACGAATATTCCAATATTCAGCAAAGACGCCATTTTGCTTCCTCATAGAGGGAGCTTTGTTTTCATAAAATTTTTTTTTTTTTTCGAGATTTTCATGTCAGCATACTCGGAATCATCTAAAACGTCGAGAAAAATGGTCTAGAAAAAAATATCCGTATATGGGTATTTGTGTGCGTGTGCTGAAAATTCAATCGTCCATAACTCGCGAACTGCTCGATGGACCAAGCTCAAATTTTGGCCCACAAGTAGAGAAGTAACTCCTCTTTACTTGGTGTGATTTTTAACAAAATGTATCCATATATACAGCTTTTATAGAATTTTTAATTTTTCAAAAAAATTCCTTGATCGCTCTAACTTTTATAAAAGTTCGACGATTTAGCTAAATAGTTCATCATAACTGAAGACAGGTTCAATGTTGTTTGGTATTTAATTTCCACGAAATCGGTAAAGCGGTTCGGATTTTATAGAATTTTGAAATTTAAAAAAAAAATTAATTTTGCTCTAAATCACATCGAATCGCAACAAATGAACCGAAATTTTTCGTAATGATTATGGCCAAAATTAATAAATAAACGTCCTCGTAGAAGTGGCTTTGTGAAAAAGGAAACTTATTGAGGAAACAATATGCAAAGTTCCATTTTGTTTTATTTGTCTAGGCAATACTTAATATTATCGCATATTTTCACCGGTTTCATATTCCAATCAACTAAAGTGCGAAAGAACATGAAAAAGAATGAAGAGCAAAATGTTAATGATGTAAACCTTTAATAGTTAAAAAAAACAAGGCTGTGAAAACGTCGAAGTCGATTTTTCGTTGCCTAAAAAATTGCACAAACTGATGGTTGGGCGAAAGCTTCTGTTTGTACACTTAAAATATACATAGCGAAGGTTTTAGCGACACTTCAATGTTAATAATCACGAAAAGGACTTTTACCAAATTTGAATATCGAAGAAACACAGCAAGTAAACAAATTTGATCAGGTCCCAGATTCTGAGTGAGCTATTTTGAATCTCGACAAAAAGCAGAATCTAAAGAAAAGACTTTTTTTTAAAGAAAAACTTTGAAAATATTTGCACTTATTCGACTAAGTTTTCTTTATTTGAGTGAACTCTGCTTCTACAGATTCACGCGGATTTCAGCAAGGATTTTGCATACTGTAGCATCATAGGTCAAAGTTTCCATCGAAAACATTCGGTTAGCCAAATTTTTCACACTTGCGTCGGAATCTGATAATCTTTGACCTAGAAGTAGCAACGTTTATTTGACTGTTGATTCAACAACGAGAGTCTCGTTCGATAGTGTTAATTTTACGACTTACGAGACGCAATTTCTCCCTGATATTGTCGGTAAAAGACCGTATAATTTTGTGCGCGCCAAGCTACAGTCATGAGGAACGAATACACCTTAACCGGTTCTAAGCGATGACTGTGATTGACATCTGAAACGGGCAAGGAACCCGCGTAATTCTTTCTGACACGTGGCAACCTTGAACCCACTGCATCTCTCAACATTACTGGATGGTGAATTCCAAGAATACAGTTTTTGTACGTGGCCCGTCTTCGTGCGAGAGACTCAAAAAAGATCAAGATTATAGTATCAAATGAATTACCGGGACAATTCCTATGCAAAAACATGCAACAGTAATCAAATCTCAAAATACGAAAGCAGCCCCTGATTTCGTGGAATCCTTGGCTGAATTTTTCAGAAACATATATCACGGCTAATCTTAAGTGCGTCATTATGCACGGTGCGTGGATTCTTTAGGGAACGTTGAAATCCTTTTTTCGGAGCTTTTTCAATGGCTTTATTTTTTTAAGCCTGGTTAACATTTTGTACGTCATCGCCGCCACTTTAATTGCAGATTATTGGCGAAGAACAAGTGACCCAAGACTGGTGCTCACTTTTTTTTTATCTTTCTGGCTGTACGATGGTTTCCTAATTAAAAAGAAACAAAAAATATGTTCCTGGGATATAAATAAATGCTCCTCGGAAACATGTAAAAGGTACAAAAAGAAAAAAAAAGTCCATGTGAATACAGTTGGACTTAATGGCTGAAGAAGATACGACAAAGTAATATATTATCAGAGAAAGCGTGATCGTCCTGGCAGTGATTAAGTCACAATTTTTAATTGGTGGTCCTTGCGAATATTTTTGTAGTTTCCTTAACTTATTAGTAGACGCAGCTACTAAACTAGGATGCGAAGGAGAAACCTTGTACTTTGCTTCCTCATTATTTTTCATAAAATCATCTCTATGAGGTAGTATCTCCTTACTGAAAAAAAAACAGTTGCAGACTATTATTATTATTAAACTACGAAACTATTGAAATATATTAAACTTTTAATCAGTGTCAAATTGGTCAACTATTGGGAGGAAATATTGATATATTATTATACTTATTCAAGGGGGCCCCTGCGCGCTTGAAGGTTTAAAGGGTCGCTAAGTGGCAACGGTCGCTGTGGCAGCAGGAATTCTGGGTAATCAGGGAATTCTGGGTAATCAGGGAATTCTGGGTAATCAGGGAATTCTGGGTAATCAGGGAATTCTGGGTAATCAGGGAATTCTGGGTAATCAGGGAATTCTGGGTAATCAGGGAATTCTAGGTAATCAGGGAATTCTAGGTAATCAGGGAATTCTAGGTATTCAGGGAATTCTAGGTAATCAGGGAATTCTAGGCAATCAGGGAATTCTAGGTAATCAGGGAATTCTAGGTAATCAGGGAATTCTAGGTAATCAGAGAATTCTAGGTAATCAGGGAATTCTAGGTAATCAGCGAATTGTAGGTATTCAGGAAATTGTAGGTATTCAGGGAATTCTAGGTAATCAGGGAATTCTAGGTAATCAGGGAATTCTAGGTAATCAGGGAATTCTAGGTAATCAGGGAATTCTAGGTAATCAGGGAATTCTAGGTAATCAAGGAATTCTAGGTAATCAGGGAAATCTAGGTAATCAGCGAATTGTAGGTAATCAGGGAATTCTAGGTAATCAGGGAATTCTAGGTAATCAGGGAATTCTAGGTAATCAAGGAATTCTAGGTAATCAGGGAAATCTAGGTAATCAGCGAATTGTAGGTAATCAGGGAATTTTAGGTAATCAGGGAATTCTAGGTAATCAGGTGTACCAGAATATGCTGCGCTTGCGCACATCGGCCCGATTATACTTTAGGGCTCCTTTAGTGTGCGAAATATCAGTCAGATTGTATAAGCTTTTCTTAAGTTTTAGAAGTTCAATTGTTTTACACATGATACACACACACACACACGCAAGCACGCACATCGGAGTTCTTTTCTAGACCACTTTTCCTAGCAATTTATATAATTTGGAGTACATTGACAGGAGATCTCGAAAACAAAGCTTTCTCTATGAGGAAGCAAAATTAAGTAACTAAAAAGTTTAGTGAATCGGCTTTGGGCGGTGCAATGCCGATACACTAAAACTATAATCTGAGGTCAAAGCCACAAAGTATTGTTCAAGTTTAATGATTTTTAAATGACAGAGCAATTATAAATGCAAAGTTCTAAAATCTGCTCTAATATATATTACCAACAATTGAAACTAGTAGCGAGAACTTATCGTGAAGCTGTTGCGACAAATTAAAAATCTATTCCTCAAGTAATTTATGAGTTAGAAGCATTTTTCAATATACGCGCCTTGATAATCGCAGATATTAAAATTCAACATTCAATCGAATTCTAAGTCCCTAACGATTTTCATCAGATTGAAATTCAGCATCGCTGATACGTGTCTGAAAAAAATGAAGTTCATCTGATCAAAGTTTACGCGTTACAACGTCTATTTACCAAAAATTCGCGAACTGAAGAAACATTTAGTACTAACTCCTTTACCTGATTGACATATTTTCAGTTGGTAGCTGAAGGTGTTGTAGAGTTAGAGATTTAGATTTTTTGAGTCTAATACACACACACGGAGACATTTTTTACGAAGTGATTTTCAATGTTTTGGAACATTCTGAACACGTTAGTCGGACAAAGCTTTCAACGGCAGCTACCGCAGACATTTGAAGAAAAAAAAATCGAAAAATTCGATTTTTAAAAATATTTATGGCATAAAAAAGATTTTTATAAAAATAGATTCTATACGTTTATACATACGTCGTTAAACACGAATCCGTTAGGTAAAGTCACATAAATGTCTTGCACACTTACAATGTTTCGTCCATAAAACACAGCAGTAAAAAGATAATTGCAAGCTGTACCTCTTGTGTGCTATATAAGAAACCTTGACATGTTCTTGTGAGATAAAAATTGCCGAATTCAACGATGAACTTTTTGGCTTTGCAAAATAGGGTCGCCAAAGATAGCATTGTTTTTATATTCGTTAACCCAGTTCTCTTCACTTCGTAAAACTGCAGTGCCCTAAATAAGAATAACGAGAAGGTCGTGAACCTTGATAGGCAATTATCAGACATTAAATATTGGTAAAGACGCGTTTACCGATAATTCACTGTACGTGCTATGAATAATGAATTCGAAAAAAAAAAAAAAGTATCTCGTCACCTCGTTTCTCAAGAACAAATAATGCCGTCACTAATTAGAGGGAATGAGCCGTGTGTGGCAGGAGTGGAAAGGAAACTGCCACTAAATGCAAATTACATTTTTTTTGTCACAACCGTTTGAATACTCATCAGGTGGATTGTTGACGATTTTTGGCATGAAATTGACTTTGAGTTCCTCTTCGAAGAGTAGTCGGCTATTATTCTTGGCTATACTCGTAGTATATTAAGAGACTCACACAACGATGAATGTGTCCTAAATCTTAAGCCGGATGTTTGTATCTGAAAAAAATGTGGCAAAGAAAAGATTGTAATCTAATTTTTTAAATAATTGCTTTTTTTTATCTATTCTTCTTTTTTTTGTTTCCTCATAGAGGAAGCTTTGTTTGCGTGACATTTTTTTTTTTTTTTCGAGGTTTTCATGTCAGTATCGAGAAAAGTGGTTCAGAAAAAATGTATGTATGGATGTGTGTGGCCGGCATTCAAAATTCAAATTTGCATATTTCAAGAACGGCTTTAACGTTCGGACTAAAGTTTGGCTTGCATGTGCGGCAGGTAGGCGCCATTGCTTGTGATAATTTTTTTAAAAAATTCAAAAATATGTTCAAAATAAATTTATCCTTGCAATTTCCGAAAAATGACTGTACGCGCTCTAGCTTCCGCAAATTTTTAGCTGTAGAATTAAATAATTTTTTATACATAAAGCAGTCTTAAAGAAGGATCGGTATTGAATTTGGGCCGAATTTATAAATAGGTTCGGTTTTTGTGAGATTTTCAATTTTTCAAAAAATCTACATTTTGCTCTAACTCCCGTAAAATCTCACGAAATCAACTGATATTTTCTACAAATGAAGAATAACACGCAATGCTGCTATGTACCAAATTTGGTGATGATCGGTAGAGCGATTAAGACTTTACGTGATTTTGAAATTTTTAAATAATTATCATTTTCTTATAACTCAGGTCAACTAACAATGGATTAAAACTTTTTCGTCATTAATAAGAGATCGCTTTGTGAAAAAAAAAACTTATGAGGAAGCAATGTGCAAAGTTCAAGTTTGCAACTTTTTTTTACTGTCTGAAGAGTAAGATGGATTGGGGGTTTTTTTTTTTTTTCAAAATTTGTTAAAATTAGAAATTCGTAGACTGTGGCTGGGTGATGAAACATTTTATTTCCTTATTATTATGTCCTGATAATTTTATTAAAATGTGTAGATTAGTCGACCGGTTTAGTTGAAATTTGTTGTAGCTTTTCTTAACACAATTATCTAGTACATGTCGTAGATTTTTTTTCTATATCTGGATTAGTTTTTTTTATAAATAAAAAACTACTTATTTTTAAATTGAAAAGCACAATTATCGGCAAAAGAAGCTATATAATTTTTTTATTTTTTTGAGAGGACTATATTTAAATGAATTATTACAAGTACTAGTTTTATTCGTGTAGCTTAACGATAATTTCAATCATTTGTTTCGGATAAAGAGAGCGGAGAAATTTTTCACATGTTTTTGATGATACAATTGCTTTAAAAAAAAATTACATTAATGATAAATAAAAATAAAAAAATTATGATACTGTTGCTTTAAAAAAAACTTTCATTCACATATCTTATAAAGTGCACTCAAAGAACTATAAGTCTGCAATTTTGTATACATGACAAAATAGTTAGCAATACTATTTATGTCGAAATCATGCTTTTAATTGAAGATGACATTTTTTTTAAATGAAAATTTGATTTTTTCGTTGCATTAAGAATAGCGCAAAATAAAAATCTGACAAAAATCGTAGATGTTCCTTTCAGTGATGACAGTAATATAACAAATCTTAGGGAAATCGAAGGGCTGAGTTTCATCATGTATGAATTACCACGGAATGCTCCATATGTTTCATGCGATAAAAAAAGAGATTTTGTCAAACTTTGGACTTGTAGAATTTCGTTCTGTATCTAAAATTAATGTCAATATTAATGCTATTTGCTTTTTAAACTTTAAAATATTAACATATTTCGAACTTCATTCGTTACCTAGCACTTCTTAAGGTACGTCGCCTAATTTTAAGCTTACAAATTTGTTACAGAATGTAACATAGCACACAGTACATAATGATATTCAGATTGCACGTGTCCTGCTCAACACCTTGCTGACATGCAGCTTAGTGTCTCTCCTAATCGCCTAGAAACAAGTATACCTAGTACTAATATGGAACAATAAGGCATATGAATAGATCTAGCCAAGGATGGTGTAACAGTGATTTGGGTCAAACAGTCTTATGTAGATCTCTTGTGACATCAACCTGTCTAGCTATTATATAATTTCATCACAACCGAGTGACAGAATCACCGAATAACCTGGAATGCACAATTTTAACGAGGCACCCATGGCTCTACATCAAGTTATACAACTGTTATTTTTTTTTTTAATGGTTCTCGGATCGTAGCCCAAGTTTCATGGACCACGTTCGATGAACCGGTTTATTATGTAATGACTACATGAAAGAGTATGGGCCAAAGGACCATGTAAAGGTTTTTATAGGCATAAGCAAGAATTAGAAAAGATATTTTTTCAAAAGAAGACTCGTCTATTTTCGTCTCTTGTATCATTAGATAACACCGGTGCATCTTCTTCAAATAAGCATGAAGTAATTCTTCTTATAATCAAGCCATCGAGATTTTTCTTTCGAAGACAATGGAAGTCGTAAAAATGTCGTCGTCATTAGTGCGCGATAGTCCACGGTTGGACTTTTCCAATCTAGGAATCCTTTTCCTTTTTTTACAATTGAGTGGTTTTTTTGTTATTGTTGTTGTACGGAATAATTAAATTACATATGCCAACGTGCCCTGCAGCTTAATTTCCATCATTTTTTTTTTCTCATTCCAATGACTAAAAAAAGCTTCTTTATACTAAAACAGCTATAACTTTGCTTATTAATAGAGTTTCCACTGTAATCGCTATTTATTTTTCTCGGTAAAGAGGAAAATCACTACTTCGACGCATTTTTAACACGGTAAGGTGTTACTTTTTTTAAACAACATTGTAGCAATTGATAAACGAGTGAATATGTATTTTAAGCAATAGGAACAAACGAAAATTTCAATCAATGTGGTTCTTCCAGTAGTTTGAAGTCAATTTCTACGACTAAATACAAGTACAATTGAATTAGTTTTTAAAAATTTTATACAATTTTAATATCGAGCAGGAGTTGTGTCCACAGTTATTGAGCACTTGAGGAGAAGGAAATAGCTAGAAAGTCGAGTCGAAACTCATGATTGATCTTATGTCAACCGAGCGGTGTTTAGTTGGTTCAACTTAATATTTATTTGGAAAAAGTTGTGAGTTTCGCTGTACCTAAACTCACCATGCGGTTGAGGGAACTGCGTGAAGTTGATTTACTGGAATTTTCGTTGAGGTAACTAAATTTTCTCAAAGTAATTTCGGTTGGCTTCATCGCAAAAGTTTTCATTCAGTGTGGCGAAAATTATACACGGTCAATTGAAATCCGGTGTCTGACTGGATCCCGACCGTAAAGTGGGGATTCTAGGCAGAATTCAGTTATATTCTAGTCGGAATCTGCGACGAGATATAAAATAAGATCTGTCGGGGCTGAAGAACTCTGGTCAATGGCCCATCGCACAGGTTATACACAATCGAACCCGCTAAACACAATCACGCAAAATCACAAATGTAAACTGTGATGCAATAAAAATGCTACTACCACTAAGATCTGTCAAATGGTTTAAGGTAAACGGTTCCATGACATAATATAACACGACAAAATAACACAGACAAGTGATCACACGATAAATTATCACGACAAAATATCACACTACGATATAACGCATTAATAACTAAAATATTACGACAACGATATACATCTTTGAAAAAATATATTCACAGTTTAAAATCTCAAAATAATATTCATCTTAATAAAATTCAGAAAATTATTAGTTCTAATTGACTTAAAGCTGACAAAGCAATAATTATTTAAAAATCAATTTTTTTATTAATTAATTTTATTT
The DNA here is from genome assembly GCA_964016905.1 of Perithous albicinctus. Taxonomy (NCBI): domain Eukaryota; kingdom Metazoa; phylum Arthropoda; class Insecta; order Hymenoptera; family Ichneumonidae; genus Perithous; species Perithous albicinctus. The sequence continues at coordinate 13,793,304 of OZ024693.1, read as the reverse complement.
TTGATAATAGTATATTACAAAAAAACGTTTTCGGCTAAATTGCGGGGGGGGAGGGGGGGAGGTTGCCCCACCAATCCTCTAATGGCGGCTCCGCCCCTCAGTCCCGCCGGGGTAGTCACCCTTGGACCTCCCTCTATAGTCGTCACTGCTTTTCGTTCGTATAATACATTAAAAATTGGGGTGTAGGGAGGACATGCTGACTATTCTTTTGAAGGACATACTGACCGAAATGTCAACTTTAACCACAATCGTAAATTAGCTCTTTTATATAAGTCATCCTACATAAATGGGCCTTTTCCCATTGCCCATTTTCTCCTGACACGCATGCACACACGCAAATATGACGAGAGCACGATATTTAAGATTTTGTAAAAAAAAAAACTGTCTATTTTTCAATCGGATATTATTGTTCGGGGTATTTTATCGTTCAGGAGACATTTTTGCAGGAGTTATTTTGCCGGTTTTCAGTCTGGATACCCTGTCGATTCCCGTCAGTACCGTTTGCCTATTATGAAACAACCGTCAATTACTGGTACACTAGTTGATGGCTCAGCATCCACCGTAATGTATATTTTAGATTAAATAAACGCGATAATTACATTTATAGTTAAATGTCTATCTTTATTAAAAATACGGATTGTAAGCTTAACGCCGCTCCGCTTAAGGTATACTTAACAAATTCTCTTGCAGGGTAATAATGTTCGCTATTTAAAACTGGTACCTGTTCTGGAATCCATTTCGATTCCAAATGATATCATATTCCGATTGCCATTCAGATTTTACGTAATTATTACTTAAAAAAAAAAAAGAGCGTGGTCGTTTTAACTTTCGTAAAAGTTCGTCGTTTTACCGAAATAGTTCTTCGTAACTAAGCGTTCAATGTTGTTTGGTATTGAATTACGACAAGATCATTAAAGAGTTCGGAACCATTCCCGGTTCGGATTTTATGGAGTTTTGAAATTTTCTTTTTTTAATGCTATAACTCGAGGGCGGTTCAAGTAACTGATCTAAGATTTTGCATAAAAATTAAATAGAGTGTATCAATGTTTAATACTAATTTTAGGCGAAGTCAATAAAGTAGTAAAGATTTTATAGAAATTTGTATTTTCGTAATTTTTTTTGAAAATGATATAATTCGAGAATGGCTCGAGCAACTGATCTAAATTTTTGCACCAAACTTTAATAAAGTGTGTTAATGTCTGGTCTTGAATTTCAGCAAAACCGATAAAGTAGTTAAGATTTTATAGAAATTTGGATTTTCGTAATTTTTTCGAATCCGCTATAACTCGGGAATGGTTCAAGCAACTAATCCGAAATTTTGCATACAACTTGAATATATGTATTGTTGTTTGATGCTGAATTTGGTGAGAATCTAACAAAGCTTTCATATTTAGTATTTAACTCGAAATGTTCGAAAATAATAATTAAATACATTTGTTAATTTTTTTGGCGTTTTAAGTGCAGCTATTGAACACAGTATATAAACGTGGCTGCAAAGTAGAACCTTACAAATTGCTTCCCCATTATTTTGAATGTCTATCTTTATTAAAAATTCGGATTCCAAGCTTAACACCGCTTCGCTTAACAATCTTCGCTTTTTAAAACTAGGACCTGTTCTGGAATCCATTTCGATTCCAGGTGACATTGTATTCTGACACTAATCAAAAACTGTCAACCAGTTTGGAGCTGGAATACTGTTTGGGATCTATATACTCTGATGTCAATTTGGATCACCTATTTAATTCGGGCAAACCAAATTCTGACCGCAATCGAGTCGGAAATTGGGATTCCCATACCAATCGAATGGGGCATGGGGCATCGAATCGTCAATTTTTCATTCGTTGATCTACTTTAAAGTATTATTTCGCTTTTACTGGTCCAATATAAAAAATGAATGACTATTTTTTTCTAATTGAACTAGGTCTTTAATTATTTTTACTTTCTCATCGCATACTTACGGAGTATGTAAAAGAGAAAGTATTGCAATCCGAACAAATGTCGTCTTCCAGATTCTTATGGAAATAGACGTTTTGAGGGACCCAGATTCCAAAAAAAGCATTCATTAATTTCTGTCTGTCTGTCTGTAGATCTGTCTGTGTGTGGCAGGTGGCGGTCCGAAAACACAAAAAATTTTGTAGAAGCTTGTGGACCACATTGAAATTTTATGAGTGTTTTCTATGTATAAAATGTAGTTTTGGTACTGAAATCCAATCCAGAATCTCCACTCCTGACACTTTACCTGAAACATGAAAAAAGAAAAAAAACTGATTTTGACATTTCAGGTAAAGTACCTAAAGGCATTGGTGTTTTGTTTTCAACTTCAATACAAAAACTATACTTTATTCATCGAAAATACGCAACAAATTTTGATCAGGTCCATAGTCTCTATCAAAAGTTATTACTTTCTTATCACATATAAACTATGCAAAAGAGAGTTGTCCGAAAATACAAAAACTTCTGAAGGTGCCCACGGATCAGAGAGATACTTATGAAATGCAGTTTTTGTATTGAAACTGAAAACAAAACACCAACTCGTTTTAATACTTTGCCTGAAATGTGAAAAAAATAAAAAAATGGTAATAAGCGTATTTTTAATTCACAGACTGATTAAAAAGTTATTATGCTGTGGAATGAAATGTAGATATAAACCTACATGCAAATAGATAGTAGGCAATGCATAATTTAGTGCAGCAGTACCTTTTAAAAAGCCAATAATCATTTGTTTTATTGTTTTACCTTCGTAGTCACTCAAATGAGATGAAAAAGCAGCTTCGATTATATAAAATATGCATCAAGTGAAATATGAAACTAGTTGAACACCAAAAAAAAAAGAAAAAAATTAATACAGATGGAATGAGTTTAAGCAATTATCAATTAGGAATGTACTGGTAATTATTCACACTGAACTTTCAATACAAATAAACGCAATCTCACGGATCAGATTTAAGGTCGAGGTTATAAACACTTCTTGTTATTAATCCTGATATGGCATTTCACAAAAATTAGGTATCTTCGCACCTTAACTTTCGATAAGTTAAAGAGCATCGAAAAGAAAACAAATCCCGTTAAAACTATTGAAAAAGTTAGCCATACATTCAGCAGGACGCCTGAAACAACAATACTACTCTGACGCGTCAATCGGCGCACTGTGCGCGAATCTCGAAATTGCAAGTTAGGGTTTAAAATTTTTTTATGTACAAATTGCGTGCGTCTCTCATTTACCGTTCTCATACAAATCGTTAATATTATTAAAAACTACTTTCAATTTAAATTTAATTAAGAAAACTGCAAACATCTGGAGCACGCATTGTCTAGTATGTTCTTAATCAATTATATTTGAAAATTTATGTAATATGTGAGGCAAAACACGTCAAGTCGGTCACCCCAATTTTTCATGTCAACAAAATGACCTCAAATTTATTCAAGATGATGGGTTGGTTGAAGAAAAAACGTAGGATTTTTTTCAGATTTTTTATTGCATATTCCAGCTATTAAAAATTTCTGAAATTAGTTATTGTTTATTTTCTAACGCCAATACTACGGCTCACACAAAAAAATCGTAACAACATTAAATTTTGGATTTTCAGCGTACATTCGAACAACATTTTTTGTAAAATTCTCCGATTTTATTTTATGCTATTTTTCAATTAAATAAACTTGCCACTTTTCTCCTTCGAAACGGCATTTCCGATTTAGATGAAATTTTCACGTTTTGTTCTTTGAAATATCTAGAATCTTCGAAAAGATTGGCAAGATGGGCGGTAATTTCGCCACAGAGTTACAGCTCTTCGAACGATGGAACATCGTGGTAATCTAATGTATAATTGCTCTCTGCGTTCAGGAGGGCTGCGAATGTCTATGGAAACTATTCTAAAGCCCGCATTACATTTTTTTACTATGTAATTCTTGTTTTTTGTATTAGATTACCGCGATGTTTGATCGTTCGAAGAGCTGTAACATTGGAGCGAAATTGCCGCCCATCTCGCCAATTTTTTCTAAGATTCTAGGCATTTCAACGAAGAAAATGTGAAAATTTCAACTAAATCGGAAATGCCGTTTCGGAGGGAGAAAAAGTGGCATCTTTATTTAATTGAAAAATAGCATAAAATGAAATCGGAGAATTTTACAAAAAATCTTGTTGGAATGTACGCTGAAAATCCAAGATTTGGTGTTGTTATGATTTTTTTTTGCGAGCCATGGTATTGGCGTTAAAAAATAAACAATGATTATTTTCAGCGATTTTCAATAGCTGGAATATGCAATTAAAAAATCTGAAAAAATTCCTACGTTTTTTCTTCAACTAGACCAACATTCTGAAGAAATGTGAGGACGTTTTGCTGACACGAAAAATTGGGGTAGCCGAGTTGACGTGTTTTGCCCCATATATCAACATTATATATCAGAAACTAAAATCACATTATTTCACGAATTTGATTGCAAATAACTTAATAATTTCAATACCAAGTATCATTACAGCACAGCATCATCACGCCAGTATAAATAGTGATGAGAAAGTCACGTTATGAGCAATTTTTTAATACTGTCCCTCCAAATATCTTCTGCCAACTATGCTAATTTTTCTATAGATTCCATAAACACTACTGTAGATTACATAAAAATGAATGTATATAAATATATTCTACAGAAGATCAAGAGGAGCCATAACGCTTTTTGAAGACAATTTGAACCGTTTCACAAAATTTCGAAGAAGGCGATGATATTTATCGCTCGATTTCCAGATAACGTGTACGGTGAAAGATATTTTTCTATCGAAATGGAAAAGAATGAGTAAAAAACGTGCAGCCTTGCATTGTTTTTCTCAAAGTTATAATTGATTTCTTGAGGAAGGCTTGTGACCAAATTTGGCTTAACTTTATTCCATCGTGTCCTCCAGACTTACACCCTGTTAACTTGCCAAAAAGTTGTCTTCAAACAAGGCGCAGAAAAAACAAGATGCAACATCAGAGATTTCGATTTCAACCTCTGATTATAGCTTGGAAATTAAAAATAAAAACGAAAAAAACTTCAATGCTTGTCTGACCATTCATTGTTAATGCGAACACACAGGTCGCAAAAATTGCTCCCGCGGAATCTTTTGACATTCGTACATATTTTTTTTCTCTTGAAACCCAACCTATCAGTCAGACAACTGTCCAGACATTCACCAGTGTATTCATCAAAAGTTTATTGTGTGCGAAAGGAAGCCTTGACGAATAATCCATGAGTTTACACTTCGCAGGCTTTCCTTCAGCATCTCCATGCATTTATCTCTCTTGTTTCATGTCGTAGACTTTCAACTACAAGCTATATATCAAAGCCTGCTGCGCTTATTACGAAATAGATATGCCCCGTGCTATATAGAACTAAAATAATGACAGAGTCTGGTGCATTACAACCAAGAAGAGTTAACGATCAAAGGACACGAGAGAGAATCAGCAGGTGCATAGCGGGCAGAGTGCAAATCTCGTGGATGCAGGTCATGCCATTTCACAACTTGTCGACAAGAGCGTTGATTACAATATATATTCTTTAAGGCCGCGTCATTCAACTTATTTTAAGTTTTTTTCTTCCCCTCCTCAGAGGTGAGCAAAAATATGGAAATAACGTTGGGTGGTACGTGGAGATTCGCGGGTATAGGCGTGAAACCCGTGAGAGCATTCATATTTATGAAGTCTACGAATATGACGCGACCCGATAGCGCGCCATGCGTTCCTTTCGGTTGATTAACGTTTTATAGACTTTCAAAGTCATTTTTTTTTTTCTTTGGGTGTAGTGCGCACATTTATACAAACGCAGGCATAAAAGTATGTCAAACGTCAGCACACGCTTGCTATATACGATATCGAATACGAGTAATTCGAACTGAGAGACAACTGGATTTGAATTTTTTTTTTTTAATCGGAGTTTGGAACGAGGAAATGATTCTCAATGAGGATAAAAAAAAAGAAGATGAAGAAATTTCTACCTCGACCCGAAACCTGGTTTTGACGGCTGACAAAAAATATTAGGAATGACTAACAATTTGTCTACTTTGTTCGCAGCAAAACCCACTTCTATTCATACCTGATGATTACCTGTCGGTGTTAAATATTATTCATCTTTGTTACCAAGTTTTGCGGATGAATTTACGGTTGTGAAGTGTTATTTAGGGTCATAGAGCAAGCTTTGTCTTCGGGAAAATAAATTTTTTTCGAGATTTTCATGTCAGTATACTCAGAATTGTTGAAAACGTCGAGAAAAGTGGTTTAGAAAAAATTTCTGTATTTATGTGTGGCGGTGTATGTGTGTGCAGGGCATGAAAAATTCAATTGGCTCAATAATCGTTTGAGCGATCGGGCTCAAATTTCGCACGCAAGTGGAGTAGTTAAATGGCGAGATTTTGACAAAAAATATAATTCAGATTTTACGTAATTTTTACTTTATTGAAAAAAGGGCATGGTCGCTGCTTTATCTTTCGTAAAAGTTCGTCGATTTACCGCGATTGTTCTTCATAACTAGACATACGTTCAATGTTGCTTGGTATTGAATTTCGACAAGATCATCAAAGAGGTTCGGGTTTTATGGAGTTTTGAAATTTTTGTATCTTTTTTTTTTTTTTTTTTGGAAAAGCCATAACTCGAGCGCGGTTCAAGAAACGTATCTAAAATTTAGCACAAAAATTAAATAGAGTGTATCAATGTTTAATGCTAATTTTAGGCGAAGTCAATAAAGTCGTAAAGATTTTATAGAAATTTGCGTTTTCGTATTTTTTTTTTAAATGGTATAATTCGATAATGGATCAAGTAACTGATATAAATTTTTTCGACAAACTTAAATAGAGTATGTTAATGTCTGGGTATTGAATTTCGGCAAAATCAATAAAATAGTTAAGATTTTATAGAAATTTGGATTTTCGTAATTTTTTTTCAAACCGCTATAACTCGAGAACGGTTCAGGCAACTAATCCAAAATTTTACATACAATTTGAATATATGTATTGTTGTTTGATACTGAATTTGATGACAATCCAACAAAGCGTTCATATTTGGTATTTAATTTGAAATATTCGAAAATAATAATTAAATACATTTGATAATTTTTTTGGCGCTGATGTACAGAGTATATAAACGTGGCTGTAAAGTAAAACCTTGCAAATTGCTTCCTCATTATTTTGTATCTTTGACAAAGTTTACTCTATGAGGAAGCCAAAATTGATCAACACGCTTCCTCATAGAAGTGGGTTTGTCAAAGATACAAAATAATAAGAAAGAAATTTGCAAAGTTCTACTTTGCAACCTTGTTTCTTAAAACTTCTGTCGGTAACCCAGAGAAGTATTTAGAGGCGAATTGGCAAAAATGCGAATTTATTGATAACAATTTCCGAAGGAATGCATTTTTGTTCAATTTTTGGTAATAAACCCATTTTTTTAGTCATTTTAATACGCCATGGATTATTATGTTCCTTAAATAATGCTCAATGAATTGATATACGATACTAACCTTTTAATTTTTGTTTTATCATATTTCGCCCTGATTAGCTAGCCAGTCCCCTGAATTGCGGCTGTAGCCGATTTCCTCTACCGTATCGCATTTTTGCCTCTGGACAGAGCCCAAAGGACAGAGGAAAACTGCAGAAAATTTCTGCCAATACAGTCGGTCTCAAGTTCGCTTTGCGCTGCCGAAGTTAATCTCCAACACTGAAAAAAAAAATATCATTGATTCAAGAACAGTGATCATTGCGGGCTGCCAATGACATAATCAGTGCAACTTTATTTTCATTCTAACAATTATATATAAAATTAAACCAATGTTTAAAAAATTTCTAAGAAAATGGGTTAATGCTTCAATTCCATATGTAATTGTTAGAATGCATATAAAGTTGTACTGATAACTTACGTCATTGCCAGCCCGCAATCGTCACTGTTCTTGAATCAATGTTATTTTTTTTTTCAGTGAAGCTAATCGCGTTTCGTTGAGAATGTAAGTACTCTGCCTACAGTGTATACATATACATATATATTAGGGTGGTCCTTATTTGACAAATGTTCGATTTTTGTATTTCTTACCGAGCAGATTTTGTGTGTTGGATGAATAAAAATTTGTGTAAATCATTAGTCCGATAAAATAAGATTAAACTGTGCCGCAAAGAGTTTATCCCTCGCGGAAAAAAACAGTCTCGCAAGACTGTCTTGCAAAGAATCTTGGAAAGAGTCTCGAAAAGTGGTTGTGCGAGCTAGAAAAGTGTCTCGCAAAGGATCCGATCCGAGACTGTCTTTCCGAGATTGTTTCCACAATTCTTATTTTCAATTTCACCTTTATTTAGTTTTTTTTTTTAATGAGCTTTTAAAGTTGGCAGTCGTTTTCGTCATTTTTTGCTGATGGTCAGTTGTAACGTTTCATCTGTTCGTGCAATGAATTTTTTTTCAACGCAGATTTTTACACGAACAGATGAAAGGGTACAACTGTCGAACTCTAAAAATTGACGAAAAAATGACTGTCAATTTTAAAGGATCATAAAAAAAGTAAATTAAAAAAAAAAGTTGCAAAGTTGAACTTTGCACATTGCTTCCTCATTCATTTTTTTTTTCACAAAGCGATCTCAATGAGGAAGCTTATTTATTAATTTTGGCTTCCTCGTAGAGGAAGCTTTGTGAAAAATGGAAATGTAATCTGTTAAAACATGAAAAATCTCAAATTGCTCCAAAATCAAAACCCATTTACCGATCGTCATCAAATTTGGTACATAGCAACAGTGAATATTTTTCATCTGTATTTATCATTTCAAAAAAGTTTTAATTCATTCATTGTTAGTTCACCTAAGTTATAAGAAAATGACATTTTTTTCAAAATTTCAAAATCACGTAAAATTTTAATCGGTTTACCGATCATTACCAAATTTCGTATATAGTAGCGCTGAGTATTATTTATCGTCTGCAGAAAATTTTAATTGATCTGTTGATATTTAACGTGAGTTATAGCAAAACATAAATTTTGCAAAAAATTCAATATCTTATAAAATCCGAACCCATTTACCGATCATCACTGAATTTGGTACATAGCAGCATTGCATGTTATTCTTCATCTGTAGAAAATATCAGTTGATTTCGTGAGATTTTACGGCAGTTAGAGCAAAACGTAGATTTTTTGAAAAATTCAAAATCTCATAAAAACCGAACCTATTTATAGATTCGCCCCAAATTCAATACCGATCCTTCTTTAAGGGGTAATTAAGGGACTGCTTTATGTATAAAAAATTACTTAGCTCTATAGCTACAAATTTGCGGAAGCCAGAGCTCGTACAGACATTTTTCGAAAATTGCAAAGTTAAATAAAATTAGAACAAATTTTTGAATTTTTTTGAAAATTATTACAAGTAATAGCGTCTACCTGCCGCACATGCGTGCCAAATTTTAGCCCGAATGTTAGAGCCGTTCGGTATGCAAGTTTGAATATTGAAATATGCAAGTTTGAATATTGAATGCCGCACACGCACACGCACACGCACACGCACACGCACACGCACACGCACACGCACACGCACACGCACACGCACACGTACACGCACACGCACACGCACACGCACACGCATCCATACATACATTTTTTCTAAACCAATTTTCTCGACGTTTTAGACAATTTTAAGCATACTGACTTGAAAATCTCGAATAAAAACAAAATTTTCACGAAAACCAAGCTTCCTCTATGAGGAAGCAATAGCGCGAGATTGAAAGAATAATTCTATTACACATTTTGGGATCTTACCTGGTTATAAAGATCACGCGTCCACAACCGTTGAATCCGACAATTGTAGTATGTCAGCATACTGTCGGACCCAATAACAAGAACTTGAACTGCAAGCCTACGTTGGTGGGCGTGGAGCGAAGCTTTTCGCGACCGCGAAAAATCGACTTACTTCTTTGAGCGACCGCTTAGCGTTAATATTTTCATAACATTTTTAAACTATAAACTAGGCCTCAGATAATGAGACAAAATCAGGGGTGAGAATTGAGAAAAAGAAAATGATAAGAAAAATTATATTAATTTATTTCAAAATGTTTTTTTGTCGTTGAGCGACCTTTTAATGATAATTTTTTTTTTTTTTTCAAAATTTCAACCATAAACTAGAAATGAGATAACAAGATGATACGAGGGGTGAGAGATTACGAGAAATGAAGAGAAAAAAAATCAATTTGATAATTTTCAAAATTGTTGAACGACCTCTAAATAATTTTTCACAAGTTTCATTTTTCGCTAGAATTATTTTTTCATCGAAAACATCTATTTTATTAGGTGAGACTAAAAATTAAAAAATAACGCTGAAATTTGGGCCACCCTAATATATATATATATACATATATATATATACACTGCAGCTACATTGCGTCCGAATATTTGATTATCGGAGAAAACGACGCAACCGGGACTCGAATCCTCGACCTATCGATTCTCTGGTCTATATAAGCAACAACGGTAACCACTACAGCCCAATACCGGTTTTGAACTTTTAATATTAGATCCGTTTATTTATGGTGGCTTTTTTTCTGGTTAAACGCTAGTTGTTTAACGATATTGTTATAAAGATTGTCGTAATAAAATATCTGGGCGGATAATTTATAGATCGTCTTTTGAGAACCAGAATGGGTCATCTGGGCATCCCACATGGAAAACAGGTAAAATGTCGTGTTATTCTTCGGGAAACTAAACAAAATTTCTCGGAATTGTCTATTAGTTTGGGCATTTCCACATATTTTTATATGAGAGAATTTTTACTGGAATATCCCCCTCGAAAAGTGTCATCCAAAACGTGTGACGGCTTGTCTGAATGTTTTCCACAAATGGCTAAAAGGGTCCGCAAAATTCATAACGAACCTTCTGAAAAATGAATAAAATTGCCAAATGTGTCTTAGAATAGCGCAACGGAAGTTCTGGAAATTTAGTAATATTGCCAAAAGTGCCCACAAAAGGTTTAACTGCCCTTTTGAAAATTTAGTAAAATGGCGAAAAGTGTTATCAAAACAATAAACGACTCTTCTGATGAAGTTTTCGTAAAGTGGTCAAAAACTTCCTTAAAAAGCATGATGACCTTTAGCTACGGAACGCAATGAAATTTGGTTCGTATCTTCTATGCATAAAATATAGTTTTGGTATTAAAATTGAAATCTTATAACATCAAGTCTCTCTCTCTTTTACTTTATCTACGGAAAATACAAAAAATTAGGACAGTCTTGGCTAAGTATGCAGTACCCCAAAACCTGCTTAATAATACAACCTACTCGATGACAACATCACACCATCTGTTCCGTTCGTTAGTGTTACAAAAAATTGCAGGCGACCGTAAGATTCGGTTGGATTTTAATAAATTTTATAAATGAAATGTTAATTAAATGGGTATCGGAACGTTTGATAAATCGACTGTCAAAGCTGACCCGTTGGACACTTCGGTGAAAGAAGTTTTTGAGGTTGCCGACCTTAATCGATATATTAGGAAGAATAAACGAGGTATCAAAGATCGTTCTATTCATCCTGCTCGTCCTTCGACAACAGACTTTTTTTTTTGTACTCAAGACGGTGGATATAAAAAACGTTTTGTACAGGATCTCAATTTAAAGGTGAATCCATTATGCGCACGAATTATATAACAGGATATGATTCTCTTGAAAAGAAAAAAAAAGGATTTGGTAATTATTAAAGGAAACTTACAAATATGATTGACGTAAGCAGGTAGAGAATCAAATAAATATAATACAAATATTTATGATTTAAATTGTTAATATTATTGTACAGGGTGTCCCATTTTAATCTTCCTGTTTATTTATCTCTAAACATACTGTCCAGATCAAGTATTGAGTATAATGAAACTTTTAGGGTTCGAAGGTAGACGTTCAGAAAAAGAAAAAAAATTGGTCCAACATTCAAAATGGCGGTGTTACGACAGCTGAAATGTTTTTTAAAAATGGAACCATGCCTTTTTTTTCTAACAAAATATTCGTCATGTCGAAGCTAACAACTTTTGCAGGAAACTTTTTTTGGTAAGGTCCATATTTGTTAGGTTTGAAGACCATTTTTTACTATTTTGGCCAGTTGATTTATCTCTAAAAATACTGGCCAGATGAAGAATTGTGTATAATAAAACTTTTAGGGTTCAAAGGGGAACGATAAAAAAATTTTAAATTGGTCCACCATTGAAAACGGCGGTATTACGACAGCAGACATGTTTTTATAAAATGGGACTATGACCTTTTTTTCTACCAAAAAATTCGCTATAGCACGCGCGCGTCCGCACCCGTGCTAACGCTAAAATAGTCAAAATTGGTCTTGTAATCTAATAAATATGAACTTTATCAAAAAGAAGTTTCCTCATAGAGGAAGCTATGTTTTGGTGAAAAATTTTCTTTTCGGCATTTTCATGTCAGCATACTCAGAATGGTGCAAAACGTCGAGAAAAGTGATTTGTACGAAATGTCTGTATGTATGTGCAAATTGCCTTGTTAGCACGATAACTGCCGCAATTTTCTATGTATCTGCTTCAAATTCGGCACGCAAATGGGCTATCATACAACAACTTTTGGGATTGCAATTGACGCGAATCGGTTGAAAAATTCAAATTTTACAGCATTTTTAAAAGTTTGAAAAAAATCGTTTTCAGGCTGTAACTTCCGCAAATTACGATATATCAGGCTGAAATTTTGAACACAAACGAACTTACAGTGAAACATGATCGGTGCCAAGTTCGGCGAGAATCGATAGAGTGGTTCAAATTTTATTACAATTTTAATTTTTTTTTTTAATGTCTGTAAACACTTCTACTTTTATAAATTCTGGGATGACCGGCTGTAATTTACGACGTGATTTCACAATTATTGAGTATCGAAGATGAATTTATTTTAAGGAACGATCTCTATGTTGATAAATTTCGATTTTATTTAAAAAAAAAAAAACAAAACATTGCTGTCGCGAAAAAAAAAAATTCTACTTTTTTAGGCAGATTTCAATCAAATTTGGCACACATGTGAATTGTCCTAGAACTAGGGCTGGGTATAAATTTTACGCAAATCGGTCGAGCGGTTCAAATTTTATAACATTTATTAACTTTTGAAAAATGTTGTTCGTGCATTCACTCGCGCAAATTGCGAGATATCGGGCTTAAAATTGTTTTACTTCTAGACCATGATAAAACAAGGTTCTAATTCAAATTTGGCAAAAATCGGTTGAGTAGTTCGAATTTTATAACACTTTTTATTTTTAAAAAAATCTCGTTTGCGTACTAGCTTGCACAAATTAAAAGATACCGATACAAATATATTTGAATAAAAATCGAAGAAAATATAAATTATTTTCAATTTTTGAGATAAAAAAAATCGTGAATCGGTAAAAATATCGATAAAAATGCCTTTGATGCACAAACAAGCCTGCAAAGTAGAACCTTGCAAATTGCTTCCCCATAATTTTTGTAGAGAACCTTTGTAGAGAAAAGAATTTGCAAAGTTGTACTTTGCATACATGTGAACATTTTTAAAAAATATAAAATTATGAGGAAGCAATTTGCAAGGTTCTACTTTTTTTGGTAGAAAAAAGGTCATGGTTCTATTTAAAAAAAACATATCGGCGGTCGTAACTCCGCCATTTTGAATGGTGGACCAACTTTGAATTTTTTTTTAACGTCCCCCTTCGAACCCTAAAAGCTTCATTATACTCAATACTTGATCTGAGCAGAATTTTCGAGCTAAATCAACTGGAAGATTAAAATGAGACACCCTGTATACAATAATTCTCATCAATTTTTGGAGCCCCCTATTTTTTTGCATTTTCGAGTATCGTCTAGCAGGGGAACAAAAAATATGACCCTTAAACCGCTGCGAAATGGATAAATCCGAAAATATTTAATCTCGAAGTTGGCTTGAATTTCGGCGACATAGCATTGGATTTGCATTTATTTGAGGCGAATCAAAGGCAAGGTATGTCCTCGTCCTTGTATCCTGTACGTGTGACTACACACATGCATTCTATTAAATACATTTTTTACCTGGTATAAGCGCTCGATTCAATAATTACTGCTTGTATTTAATAATTATTATCATAATAAACTCATTTAGGATACGTCAATAATTTTTGAAAATTTAACCACCAATAATATTTGTATATAGGGGAGAGTACCCATGAGCTACTTTTTTTTTTAAACGTCGGTAAGATTCTTATTTTATTACTTAATTTGAATTTGAATACCCTGGCGGATTAGACGCGACTGTGTGCAAAAATTAGACATTATTGTGACTCGTATCTGAACAAGTCGCTTCCACATCGCCTCTGTGTTATTTTTGGGCAGACTTATTGGAAGATCGTTCTTGAGTCGACTTCGCGTTACTTACTTAGCAATTGCTTTTATCCCCTGAATCGATTACCGTTTCAATATTGCTGTTAAGTCGCCTTTGATTCGCGTAGGCGATGATCGTTTAAAAATCGCCTTCGAGTCGTGCCCAGACCGCTCAGACGATCATCAGTGGACCGGTGGACACTTGCTTTCAGATCATCGTTTCGTTGTTTTTAACACATCGCTTAAAAAATCGCCGTTGATCGAGTCACCTTGATATCGTTTAAAAATCACCCTTAAGTCGCCTCAGCATTGTTTATAACCAAAGCTTGTCCAATTATTTATTTAATTAATAAAAAAAAGGATGTTTCTGTCTATTCTCTCAGTCTTAATGGAATTTCGAACTCGTTGTGCAGGTGTCTGTATAGTAATCGCTGATACAATACAACATGAGGAAGCATGTAATTTTTTTTTTTCATGAAAAAAATAATTCGAGATTTTCATGTCAGAACACTGAGAATGGTCCAGATCGTTGAGAAAAGTGGTTTAGAAAAAAGGTTCGTATGTTTATACGTGCATGATGTGCAGGGCTTCGAAAATTCAATCGTCTCTTATTCTGTAACTTATCAGTCTTTGATTGTTGGGTTTTCACTTTTAAAAAAGTAGAACCTTGTAAATTGCTTCCTCATTATTTTACATTTTTAAAAAATGTTTACATGTATGCAAAGTAGAACTTTGCAAATTCTTTTCTCTACAAAGCTTCCACTATGAGGAAGTACGTTTATCTACTCTGGCTTCCTCATAGAGGAAGCTTTGTAGAGAAAACAATTTGCAACGTTCTACTTTGCATACATGTAAACATTTTTAAAAAATGTAAAATAATGAGGAAGCAATTTGCAAGGTTTCCACTTTGCAGGCTTGTTTGTACATGAAATTTGAAATTTTAAAATCGTCATGAAATTTAAACATTTCAACCGATTTTCTTCAAATTTGTACTCAAACCTTGCTTCACGGTAATCATAAATTATGATGATATAATTTATTTCACGCTCCACGTGAAATAAAGTCGGTATCTTTCAATTTGTGCAAGCTAGTGCGCAAACGAGATTTTTCAAAAAATAAAATATGCTATAAAATTCGAACTACTCGACCCATTTGTGCCAAATTTGATTTAAAACCTTGTTTTATTATCGTCTAGAAGTAAAACAATTTTAAGCCCGATATCTCGCAATTTGCGCGAGTGAATGCTCTAACGACATTTTTCAAAAGTTAAAAAACGTTATAAAATTTAAACCACTCGACCGATTTGCGTAAAATTTATACCCAGACCTAGTTCTAGGACAATCTACATGTGTGCCAAATTTGATTGAAATCTACCTCAAAAAGTCGAAATTTTGTTCTTTCGCGACAGCAATGTTTTGCTTTTTTTCGAATAAAATCGAAATTTATCGACATTCCTTAAAATAAATTCGGCCATTCCTTAAAATAAATTCATCTTCGATACTCAATAATTATGAAATGACGTTGTAAATTGCAGCCGGTCATCCCAGAATTTAGAAAAGTAGAAGTATTTACGCACATTTAAAAAAAAATTAAAATTTCAATAAAACTTGAACCACTCTATGGATTCTCGCCAAACTTGGCACCAATCATGGTTCACTGTAAGTTCGTTTGTGTTCAAAATTTCAACCCGATATCTCTTAATTTGCGGAAGTTATAGCCTGAAAAAGATTTTTTTTAAATTTTCAAAATGCTGTAAAATTTGAATTTTTCAAACGATTTGCGTCAACTGCAATCCCAAATGTTGTTGTATGATAGCCCACTTGCGTGCCAAATTTGAAGCAGATACATAGAAAATTACGACAGTCATCGTGCTAACAAGGCAATTTGCATATACACACACACACATACAGACTTTTTCTACAAATCACTTTTCTCGACGTTTTGGACCATTCTGAGTATGCTGACATGAAAATAACGAAAAAAAAAAATTTCACATAAAAGTGCGTGGTCGCTCTAACTAATCTAAATTCTTGTATAAAACTTAAATAGAGTATGTCATTGTTTAATACTAAATTTAGGCGAAATCGATAAAGTAGTAAAGATTTTATAGAAATTTGCCTTTTCGTCATTTTTTTGAAAATGCTTTAATTCGAGAATGGTTCAAGCAACCGATCTAAATTTTAGCATAAATCTTAAGTAAAGTGTATGAATGTCTGATACTGAATTTCGGCAAAATTGATAATGTCGTTGAAATTTAATAGAAATCTGCATTTTCGTCATTTTTTTAAAACCGCTATATGTCGAGAATGGTTCACGCAACCGATACAAAATTTTGCATAAAACTTGAACAGAATGTGTCGTTGTTTGAGACACGTTCAAGATAGTACAGCTCTGCCATGTGCTAGTCTCATCAGTGCTACATTTTTAAAACCGTTTCAACACATTTTGTTGGTTTTATCGACGATTCCAAAGAGTGGCTTGTGCATCAGAATGTGTTCCTACGATTTGAAAAGAAGTTACACCGACATACACAAATGCCTGATAAGAAATTTTCGTAATTCAGTTTTTTGTTAGAAAAATCCATAATATTAGTACTTTATTAAATCGTTAGATTAGGTTGGATAAACAAAGGGTTTTAATATGAACTATTTTATTAAATATTGTAATAAAAACATCTGTCTAGGCAATCTATAAAGCATCTTTCGGTAAACAAAATAAGCGATAATATAGCTCATCATAATCGAACTAATTATTATATGCAGTGGTCGCTACTACAATCAACAGATAATCGAACTAACATTATGTCTTTTTTCAATATAAAACTGTATGACAAAAATATTTCATTGAAGAAGCAGTAAAAAGTAAACTGAAATTTCCAAAACTTTTTGTGTCAATATTGTCTTTTCTACAAAGAAAATATTCAGAATTGCGAGTTATATGAAGAAGCATATTTATTGATAAATACCAGCGAATTCATTTCGCAACAAAAATTTAAAATAGCTTTCGATCAACATTGTTAAATAATTTTTTCCTTTACTAATTTATGATTAATATATTGTTAATATTTTTATTGTTTCAAGTCAATGATCTTAGTATTTTCAAAGACTTTGATTTTCTTTTATCTAGAGCCTTTGAATTTTTCGATTAAAAATATATGTGTTGTAATATATCCTTAAAAAACGAAAATCTGGATTGTGCAATCAAACTGAAATTTGCTACATTAAAAACATTCCACAGGACTTGAACTTTTATCTATGCTCAAACCACTCATTATAACTATTGCATTGATGTTAAACTTTGGTTCTGCCGCATGACTAACATCCGACGCTTATGTGACGTTCAGTGCTGTTGCGGAGTAAAGTCAATTTAAAAACGACGTTCCATGCACACGCTACGTAATCACGTGCAAGCATCGAAAGATGTACGCACCAACGTTTGGTTCTAGAAAAGTAGAGTGTGAATGTTCTGTTGAGATACGATTTGAATGTGATGTCTACATGACGTTCATGCATACTGCATACGATATTAAAACGATACATCGATGATGCATCCGCAACTCGGCGTCAGAATCATATGAATATCGAATTACTGCTTCCGGGCGAATCGTTTGCTAATCGAAAATTTCCGCATAACTGACTAGTCGAGCTTCAGTTTATTCTGGATCAAACGGTATTCGTGAGTTCCGCAAACAATTTTTATGTGACTAGTCGATCCAATTCGACTACATATGTGATTTATCGCTTCAAATCCAACAGGGTATAAATGGTCCTATACGTCCAGTCTGATTGCTTCATCAATTTACGAATTGGTGAAGCAACTAGAGTGGACAAAAATGAATGATTGCAAATTGTTTGAGATTATCCTATATATGGGAAAGTCGATAACGTCGGAATCTTTGGCAACGTCGACGATTTGCCAAATTTCCATCATAATATGATGGTTGCTAATAAAGACGCAGCTTTACACCATCGTTGATAAAACCGACCAAAGCCTAACAAAAATAAAGGTCCCATTCGAAGTTGAATACGATAACTTTGGCTTGCAGTAGCTAGTTAAATGAGACAGTCCATTATGGAATCAGTGATAATAGAGATATTACAACATCCCCAATAATAATAAAAATACAACTTGTGATAATTGTACATGCATGAAATAATCATATTTAATTATTTACCGATACGAAAACAATCGCGAGAGTAGTCCTACATGCCATTTTAATAACTTGGACATAAACTTGGCAACGCCGCAACAGCTATTTTTAATTCCTGTTTACTTATTCCTATTTCTATACATTTTCTTTGAAGTTGGCATGTTAATTTTTCGCTTCAGGGAGGACAAATATAGAAAAAAAACATAATATGGGTCGAAATAAACGAATTGCGACTAATAAAATTAAAATAATAAATGAAAAGGTTTGAAAGAAAATACTTACAATTACTTGGCAAATTCGTATGTTTCGTACTACGGAACAGCTGGCTTCAGACAGCGTTGCCAAGTCCATCTTGCCGCCATGACAGTGAAGGGTTATTTGTATGAGATTGAATTCAGACCTTTTCCTTAACTTCAGATAGAACAGCGAAATGTCCGGTAAGAGGTGATTTTCGAGGAGTCTACAGAATCTGGAAATTCCAGGGAATATTTCAAGCTTTTGTGTATATACACATCTAACCGATAAGTACGTAAATTATTCGTTGAAAGTACGACCGTCGCGATTTTCCATATGAGACACGAAGAAATACGTTAAAGTCACCAACTTTTAAGTGTGTTTATTTCATATAAAAGGTCGGTAATTGCACCAGATTTTTTGCATGCGTGTCCCTTATTGCAGTATGTTTAACATATTTTAAATTTAGGTGCCCATCTAATAATCACCCTCGCGGGAGGACTACCTTAAGGTTTCAACGATAACAAAATACAATAGTATATTACGATACAAGTGCGATGAAACTTTTTCTGACCAGTGTGAGTTTGCAGCACGAGCCAAAGGCGAGTGTTGCAATCAGACGAGTTGAGAAAAAGTTTCTCGCATGAGTTTCGTATACAACTTTATCTCACTAGTGCGAGAAGTGCCCACTTCTCGCACTGCGTGGCATAATAGAATATTATGATACGAGTGTGATCCAACATTTTCGGACAGGTGTGAGTTTGTCCCACGAGCCAAAGGCGAGTGTTTGCAATCAGACAGGTTGACAAAAAAGTTTCTCGCATGAGTTTCGTATACAACTTTATCTCACTAGTGCGAGAAGTGCCCACTTCTCGCACCGCGTGGCATAATATAATATTATGATACGAGTGCGGTGAAACATTTTCTGACAGGTGTGAGTTTGTCCCACGAGCCAAAGGCGAGTGTCTGCAATCAGACAGGTTGACAAAAAAGTTTCTCGCATGAGTTTCGTATACAACTTTATCTCACTAGTGCGAGAAGTGTCAACTTCTCACGCGTATTCCAAGTGATAGAATACACTGTGACATCCAACGAAAATGTTTTCATAATCTTGTATCACATTCACATCACACTTGTATCACATTTTGTATCGCATATCAGTCGTATATTAGTTTACAGGCTTTATACTTTAAGACTTTTACAAACTTAGAACAATGTAACAATTAAAAAAAAAAAAAAAAATGTTTTGGTAATCTTTTGTAGCTGCTCGGCAGCTGTCTTTTGCATACATTTTTGTCGGTTCAGTTTTAGTCCCTCCATTATTATCTGAAGTATTAAAAAATTTTGCTGCAAATACGGCAGGTATATCATCTTTATTCTCGGAATGGCGTGATTTCATTTAATACACGAAAGTCTAGACACTTACCTTTATTATTTCATGAACGGGAACGCTCTGAAGATCGTGCTTTCATGTCGGTGTCACACAGAGCTCGGTTTTCCCCTTCCTCCTTTCTGTCACAATGTACCATGTCACAGTGAACCCCACTTTGCATTTACAATAATTATTTCATATATTTCAGAATCCGAATAAATTTAAAGTATTATCAGCAT
Source organism: Perithous albicinctus (assembly GCA_964016905.1). Classification (NCBI taxonomy): domain Eukaryota; kingdom Metazoa; phylum Arthropoda; class Insecta; order Hymenoptera; family Ichneumonidae; genus Perithous; species Perithous albicinctus. Next base: position 13,773,019 of record OZ024693.1, on the reverse strand, counting down.
ATTTATATTTAACTTAGGACCGAACGAACGTTTTATGAGCTTGCTTTCAACCATACAACTGTTAGAATTGCATACACGTAAAATAATTGTGAGGAGTAAAAATTTTCTTTGCTAAGACTCGTTCATACCTCTACTTATAAAGAAAGTACGAAGCGTTGTTTAGATATCATTTTTGGTAAAAATGATTTTTTGAAAAATTTTCTAACAGTTTCACCTTGAAATAAAACACGTTTCACAATCCGCGATCCTTAAAGGAATTTATTAGCTTCAAAATATGGCTAATATCATACTTCCATGAAAGTAAAAAAAAAAATCAAAATGATGCCTCAAACATTTTGAAGCTATAATGAATAAAATTATTCAGCGATATTTAACTGGCTTTAATGTCATAAATTATCCCTTGAAATGGTAATTCATACAAAAATACCAATAACGTGTTGTACGGTATAAATTGGAAGGTTCGAAAGTTTGAATGTCCGCATTCGGGGGCCAAGTTCATGACCGTGACACAGTCGTATCGCACACACAGCCCGTGAATGTCTATTGAGTTAGGTCATTGAACGGTAAGGCTCAATTCCTGACGCTCTTATTCGTTATCAATAATTGTCCCATAGGAGATCAGCGAAAACGATAAGATTGCCAGAACCGGTTTTTTCCAATGTAACGAGACCCGACTGTATCCGATACTCACCGATTAAAATCGCATTACGAAATGTTAACATGACTTTTCCAAACGTAACAAGCATTTTATCAAGCGTTGTACTGTATTTTACGTAAGTAAATAATCTTCAGTAATATTTATGTTAATGGTGTAAAAACGTTTGAATGTTGATGGAGTTCTGAGTAATACAGCGCAATTTGTGCGATCTCGAAAGGTTTGAACGAACGTCAAGTACATGACATACGGCTTCGATGGCAACATGAGTATGCAACAGTTGTCCTTCGAGACACCTTTTCTTTTCCTTAGGGGTTTTCCACTGAACCTAACTCATTACATAATTTATCGATCCAAACGCTTAATCGGCACGTGTCATGGTTAGAGGAAAAACGCATCCTAAATAGAACATTGCACAATGCTCCCTCAAATTATCAAATCTTGACCTACTCATAGAGGAAACTTTGTGAAATTTGAAAGATAATAAGGAGGCATTGTGCAAGGTTCTGCACTGTAAGAAATCGGTATTAATATTAACGCCGTTTTAACCCCATAACAGTGTCCATATAGATCCATCAGTATTGTGTAAACCTAGTAGACTATCATAGTGTTGAGTGTTGAGTGTTAAAATTATATTAATTTTAACTGAACAGATAAACCCTGAATACACTGAACAGATAAACCGATATGTGCACCAACAGCAGTTTTAAAATGATCTTAATTTCAACACCAAATAAATGGATCAATATGTGTACCAATAACACTGTTAGGCTGTTAAAAATGTGGTGTTTTATCGATCCAATTTATCGATCCAAACGTTTAATCGGCACGTGTCATGGTTAGAGGAAAAACGCATCCTAAATAGAACATTGCAAAATGCTCCCTCAAATTATCAAATCTTGACCTACTCATAGAGGAAACTTTGTGAAATTTGAAAGATAATAAGGAGGCCTTGTGCAAGATTCTACACTGTAAGAAATCGGTATATTAACGCCGTTTTAACCCCAAAAAAGTGTCCATATAAATCCATCAATATTGTGTAAACATAATACAGTATCATAGTGTTGAGTGTTCAGTGTTAAAATTATATTAATTTTAACTGAACAGATAAACCCTGAATACACTGAATAGATAAACCGATAGGTGCACCAACAGCAGTTTTAAAGTGATCTTAATTTCAACACCAAATAAATGGACCAATATGTGTACCAATAACACTGTTAGGCTGTTAAAAATGTGGTGTTAAAATTAACACCATTTCAATACCACTATATAGTGCCAATAGGTCCACACCATTTGGTGTGGACCTATTGGGACTATATAGTGTCCACACTATATAGTGTCCACAATAGGTCCACACCATTTGGTGTGGACCTATTGTCCGGTGTAAAAGAGCGGTGTAAGGAAATCAGAGCTAATGATTATCATTCAAATTGATTACACCGGACAGTGCTTTTTTAACACAGCGCAGCTTTAATAAACTTTTCTTTGTTTATTAACGCTGTCAATGTTGTTATATATTGATTAAGATGATAACAACACTGATAAACTTTTTGAATCCAATAGAAGAAAAAATGTACCTTGCAATTATAGAGTTTTGCGAGCGTTTTTCTGTAGTAGTTGCCCCAGGTGGGAATCGAACCTGCGACCTACCTAACTACCTTTTAGTAATCCCTAAGGATAACCCCTAAGCTATCTTCGCGATACATTGAGCGCGGTCGCGATAGATAATTTTTATTTAGCTGCTACTTAGCTCCAAACGGATTAATGGATGAACGGATATGCCAAATAAATAAAATGACCGCGTATTAATTAACAACAAATCGAATAGATGTTAAAAAAATATTAATTGTCATCAGTCTATTCCAATATGAATAATTGTTTAAAAGACATAATTTATTATAATATTAGCACGGTAAATATAAACAATCTTCGAAAAATCATCAACAACAAATTGCCTATTGTTCTTATGCTGGATTAATTAAAAACTTAACTAACAAATCAATACACGAATTAGTTTTTCTTTCCTCTTTTCTTTGCGAACGACTACAGTATTTTGAATTAGCTAATAATCGAGCAAAACGTGTCTAACACTGTCGCATATTAATTTTAACACCATGCACGGTGTAGTCCTAAACGATCATGCGAGAGCACCATTCGGTTTTGTAGTTTTGACACCGTTAAAAGCATTATCGAAACATTATATGGTGGCTAAATGTAAGACTTCCTAGGTACACTCTACCATTTATCATCAAGCTGTGTCGGCTTCTACAAAAAACAACGCCATTGAGGATCAACATAGTGCATCACGCCATTTAATTTTAATTTCTATCAGCGTACACCGCATTACCGGTATTCCACAGGACGGGTATATTTTTAACAACAAAATGGTGTTAATTCTAACACCGGGCTTTTTCACCACTCACACCATTGCATTTTATACCACCACCGATTTTTACAGTGTAAGATGGTGTTCGTTACAATACTAAATTGTGACAATGCTACGCCTCGTATGGTGTTGATTCACTACAAAACCATACAGTGTGACTTGTAGCAAAATAACACTCGATTTTGTTGTTTCACATTACACCAAGTACATTTTACTCCATAATGGTATTGTTAATAGCAGCGTGGATTTCTACTCCGTACACTGTGACAGTTGAGACCAGCGTATATTTTACAGTGTACTTTGCAGGCTTGTACAAATAGTTTATTATTTGTACAGTATTAGACAACCATCCTATTGTCCAATTTTCACGCAATGTACAATAGTCATAATATGATTTATTATGACTATTAATGCAGCAATAGTACATACCAATATATGCGTGATCCTAGTCTTGCTTTTAGTCTTTTGAATGTATGTACAATTTTTCAGCTCCATAGCTAAAGGTTTAGTAAACTTAAGATGAGCTTTGAATTAATTTTTCGAAAAATATGAAATTTTATTAAATTTGTACGTATGTATAGATTCTTATTGCAGAATTCATTTGACTTTGTTTATCATTCATACAAACTTTCAGCTAGATATTTAAACACCGTGGAATATTAAATACATGCGGACAATATATGAGGACAATAATAAAACCCGGGTTCGAATCCCGAACGCCGCGCATTTTTTTCGGACTGTTTCACGTATTCCATTTTTTCTGGATTACAATATATTGGTCAAGATTTGGTTGATACTGAAAATCTATAGCAATTTTTCATGAAATTAAAAAAATTCCAAATGTGATTCAATTCAAATGAGGATGTCAAATTATTTTCTGAGATAAGCAATTTAATGAATGAACTAAACGGCTCAACGTTTAATGAAATACAATTTAGTTGATTTAATATCGCGAGATATTTAAGTACATACTGCGTATGATTCTCTGAATTAAGACATTTTTAGAAGACTCCTTTGAGAAGAACTTTATCCTAACTAAACGGATTTTCATTTAAAAAAAGATAAATAGCTTAGATTACTGATAGCAAATAGAATGAATTTCAGCGTCCTATCCACCTCATATCTGACAAAATAATATGTTAATATAATTCGATATATGTTTTTTTCAAACTACGGGCGGCTTCGAAACAACTAAATATTTAGCTGACGCACGAAGATGTCCGGACAACATTTTGGGTTTCCTTAAAACGGAATCTCTTCCATCTGAGCGAATACACACTTTCATGCACAGAATAATTGAGTTCAATACTATCGAATATTAAAAAAAAATATCGTTACATGGTTCAACAATATCGCAACCATATCCCAAATTATTTTCACGTTCGTTACAACAAAATATTTTCTCAAATAAAAGGAACAAACTCAGTTGTTGGCTTGACGAAATCAACAAAACCATATTTTTGAATTGACGAATTATTGTTCAAGTTAATCAAACACGCGTCTGTTCTTCCCAATAAATGGTCAGCCAACATTTTATTCATTAAACTATTTATTGTTCACTTACAAAATATCCAATCAACAAAATAAATTTATTTGAATCAAGCCATTTTTTTTCTCTGTGCAAGTTACTTGTGTACCGGTTTCGCGGACTTTAGCGTAAATATATTCTTGGTGAACTAATAATCGTTTCCCTTTCTGGCTCAGTACGAAATGGAGCGGCATTATGTGTACCGCACTCTAACCACTTGCTATTCGATTACTGTTTCTGTGGCTAATATCGATATCGCGAAAATTGAGCTGGTAACATTTTGGACCATCGTGTATTGTGTGTTAATTTACAACACTTATGTATTATCCTTTTGTGTATTCATACAAATTGTACGATCATGTCGACCTGCACTATTCGTCACCATGTGGCCCCTGCATGCTGATTCTTCTTCATTCTCATTATATTTGATGTGTTCCTTTTATTTGTGTCATTTTTACCAGTGTTCTTTTTGTTGTGTGCTATTTTCACGTGTGTTTTTATACATGTGCATTCATCTAGTGCGACCTTTTTTCTCAGGTTTAAACTGAAAATGAAAAATTGTAAATTGGCAGAAGCGATTTTATTTGTGAAACTAAAGTATCGTTTCGATATATGATTTATCGAATTAATGTTGATTCAATCCAATATATGAATACGAATCTGTTGCAATATTCAATTGAACTGGAATTTCGTAATAATAAATAAATGTATGACAGATACTATTGACTTTCTATTAGTTGTATTAATTTCCTTAATCTCATGAAAAACATCGATTTATTTGAATCTACTAAATCAATTCGAGATACGATTTTTTTTTGTGGGACAAATTATTTCATTACAATTAGGTAATGGTTTGTCGACTTTTGATATATTTGTATTCTCAACGTTATTTATACAAATGAAACATAAGTATGACGATGAATAACAGATTTTTTTATTTAAATAAAATTACGTTTTTCCATTTGAAACAAAATAAATTGTTCTTTATCGTAGACTGATGAAAATATTTGTAATATTTGATAAAACGTGTTTGACTAATAAATTGAATTATATTAGTAATAGAATAATAACGCTCTTTATATAAAATCTAACGATTTGACGACAACCCAAAAGCATTGTAAAACCACTTTTAACTATCCCTTATACATATTATTTTTTTAATTTATATTGTAACCATTACATTAATTAAATAATGACATGAACGGTACACTTATTGTATATGAAAAAAAAAAATATTTATTTGATTGAATAAACAAACGAAGAAATTTTTTAAGGGAACTAACAAACCTTTCATTTTGGTTCCGTTTTGAAGATATGATATGCTTCAAGTAATTAAATTCTTCAAGTAATTAAATGCTTCAAGTAATTAAATGTTTCTTTGGAGTTAGTGTTTTTGCTTCCTCATAGAGGAAGCTTTATTTTCGTGAAAAAATTTTTTTCGAGATTTTCATGTCAGCATACTCAGAGTGGTCCAAAACGTCGAGAAAAAAGGTCTAGAAAAAATGTCTGTATGTGAGTATATGTGTGTGTGCGTGCGTCACGAACGGCACGACAGATCGAGCTCAAATTTGGCACGCAAGTAGAGCAGTAACTCCTCTTTAATTGGTGTGATTTTTAACAAAATGTATCCATATATACAGATCTTATAGAATTTTTAATATCTCGAAAAAATGGCGTGATCGGTCAATGTTGTTCAATGTTGTTTGCTATTGAATTTCGACGAAATCAGTAAAGCGATTCGGACTTTATAGAATTTTGAATTTTTCGAAAAAAAAAAAAAAAATTTCTCGAAATCACGTCGAATCTCAACTAATCAACTGAAATGTTCTGCAGACGAAAAATAACATGCAGCGCTGTTACGTACCAAATTTGGTGATGATCGGTAAAGTCGTTCGGATTTTACGCCATTTTGAATTTTTTAAAAAATTAAAATTTTCGCTCTAACTTACGCAAAAGTTAAGAATGTAAGTGAAAACTTTGTACTAGATGGCAATATGATGTAACGATATTAATTACAGAATTTTCGTTGTCATGTGTAACGTAATTTGTTTTTTTTTTTTTATAGACAATACATTTTAAATTTTTTATTTTGTGTTGTTGTACAAGCAACTACCAAAAGTATGGAGGTAACGATATTTTAAAAAATGCTAATTAAAATGAAAAATGGTGCAAAGTAGAACTCAGCACGTTGCTTCCTCATTAAATCTCATTATTCACAAAGCTTCCTCTACGAGGAAGCCAAAATTAATAAATAAACTTCCTCATAGAGGTGGATTTGTGAAAAATGAGATTTAATGAGGAAACAACGTGCGAAGTTCTACTTTGCACCATTTTTTAATTTTAATTACCATTTTTTTTCTCTCACAATCACAGTAAAGAAATATATAGTGCTCATTGTTCGTTTTATTTCTTAGGCAACTAAAAATTCAAACTTTCATTGTGGTTGGCTTAAGTTTCGGATGGATTGCCTGCACGAAAAAGGAACGACTACACGATGGAAAAAAAATATAAAAGAAAAGACTTCCTACGTCACTGAACCCTGTGGAGTTGACCGAGAGTGCCGAACTGGTTTTCGTGCGCACGATACCCAAACCATGCCAGAAAATAAAATAAAACCCTTCAGCAGCTGCTGGGAATCCCGGGAGGAAGATTGAACAGGCAAATCGGTAAAACATCACAAGTAAGTTTTAAGACTTGAAAATTTATTTCGGCCCTTGGCATCGAAACGCTAACGTGTCTTGAGATAAATACCCAGTGATGTTCGTGATTAAGTAGGTTACTTTGGTGGGGGGAAATGGTTAACACACTTTGAATGGGCTGTCGATTACAGGAGGTGGAATAACTGCGGGTATTTCCAGACGGACCACACTGCCTGCATTTCGTTCAGGTAAGTATTCTGTAGTTTCTGCACTTCTTGTGACATTCAAGAAGAACTAAATAAATGAAATTCCTGGCCTAGTTTTAAGGTAAATAATTTTATTTATCGATTTCAGAATTCTTTAAATCTAAAGTAGCAAAAAATAAATTGATATGAGAGCATTAATTCCGAATTATGTACAATTAGTTTCACTAATTTAGGTCACTTTTTGAATACGTGAATCTTCCTTTAATTATTTCAAAGAGTTTTTTCATCGTTGTTCTATTTTACGTTGAGAATCAAAGAGCTTCTCGGAAAAATGTTTTTTTTTTAAATGTTTTTGCTTCATCATAGAGGAAGCTTTGATGATTTCATGAAACTCTTTTTTCGAGATTTCCATGTCAGTATAATTGAAATTATATGAAATGTCGAGAAAAGTGATCCAGAAAAAAATGTGAGACTCGGAAAATTTATTATACATTTGGAGGAGTGAAACCTCTGTTTTTGTTTGAATTTATAGCGAAATCAATATAGCAGTTAAGATATTATGGAATTTTGAATTTGGTTGAAAAATTCTTTTCGCCCGATAGCTTTTACAATTTATGCGCTATCGGGCTAAATAGTTCTTCAAACGTAGACTAATGATCGACTAGTAATTGGTATTGGATTTGACGAGAATCGCTCAAACCGTATAAATTTTATGAGTTTTAACATGTTTCGAATTTCAGGAAAAAATACTATAAATTTTTCGAATCGACTACATCTTGACCTATCGAGCTGAATATTCGTATCAATGTTAACAGACACGAAAGAAACTGAATTTAATTTAAATCTATGCATGTGTAAACATTTTATAAAATTTAGTATTTTTTCTAAAAATGAATATGAAGATCTTCAGTTTACTAAATTTTTAGCAATAGAGCTGAAAGTTTGTAGAAATGTCCAACAGACTAAAAGCAACGTACTCTCCCTGGGGACTGCAAGACTTTGGTGCTGGTAGGAGAGATTGTGTGTCTTAGGAATTAGGAGAATGGTTAAACTGTCTCCTGATAGGGCTATCACTGTTAAAAATCCTGAATGGTAAATGCGATTGGTGTCGAATTTTAACTAGTATTGAATGATTTGGTTTTAATAGTAACACTTTTTACAGTGGTAAATTCATACAAGCGGAAGTGTTAAAATTATTGAATTCCCACATCAAAACTTTAGACTCATTTATGTTCGAAGTAAATCGATAAAAATCAATTAAATGTCATCAATCGATACAGAATTATGACACAAAGAAGATCCAAAAATAGTGCACTGGGAGAAATAGTATATTGTGCACCAAGGGCGAAAACTTGAACATTTGTCCTCGGAGGGCAAAAAGTCCCTTCGGGACTTTTGTCCACCTCGGGCATCACCCGACACGCTCACCAGGAATGTTCAACTTCGCCCGCGGTGCACATATCTTTTTTCACACACCACCACGAAGAGTTCGTACTCTGTTCCGTGATGGAAAGTGAGTACTTTACTCCCTAGGGAGTAAAGTACTTACTTTCTCCCCTCTCACCGGGGACCAAAGTACGAACTTTACCTGCAGGTGTGTGAAAAAAAGGTTTTTTTAGCGAGTGTGCATTTGTAGTACGAGCCGAAGGCGAGTCCTACAATCACTCGAGCATCATGATAACGCACGTGCGTGACACTTTTTCTAAACCACTTTTCTCGACGTTTTAGACCATTCTGAGTGTACTGATCGTATGTTAAGTTCGTGATTTTTAATAATGAATTTCTTGTAAAACAGTTCGGCAATGGGTCCTAAAATTTATTCATAATATATCCCAGTTCTCAATCTATAATATATTTTTAATTCGAAACCTAATCTAATACCTCGAGCAACGAGACGACCTCCTCAGTGATGACGGTCTGTAATCGTAATCACTGCAGTAATTCGCAGCTAGAAGTAAATATACGTACATACAGTGGAGGTTCTCAAGGTGAATGGGTGTCGTCGATGTGACCACCAGGAACGGAAGAAAACCATTGAGCCATAGCGGAAAGCAGAATCGTGCCATTTACATGCGTTCGAGTTACTCGTCATGGTCATTGTCAACGACACTAGAGACACACACTCCGTTCCGCGTGGGCATTATTGATGCAAAACAACGCTAGCTCCTCGCTTCTTCTATTTCGTCATTGCGTGTACGGATGAAACAATCCGCACCATTTTTGTCAGTCATTAAATCAGCGTTGTGACCTTCGCGGCAGTATATTTCATCTACAGCGGTACCACGTCAAATATTTGACTTGATTTTAAGGACCTCGAATATGAATTAACAAAATGTTTTAGTAATATTTGTTTTCGTAGAATTTTTGTTTCTCAAGATTTTCATGTCAGGACACTCTGAATGGTCTAAAATATCGAGAAAAGAGGTTCAGAAAAAATGTCTGGACGTGTGGGTGTGGAACTTGCAAAACTCAAACCTTCGTATTTCAAGAGCAGCTTCGTCAAACGAGCTGAAATTTGGCACACATGTGGACCAGTTAGACACTTTTGAACTAAATTTGAACTTAATTTATAAATAAATTCGGTTTTTATGGAATTATAAATTTTCGAAAAATTTGCGTTTTGCTCTAACTCACATCAGCTCACTACAAACCAACTTAAATTTTTTTCAAACTGTAAAGAATATTCAGCGGTGCTACGTACCAAATTTGGTGACGATCGATGAATGGGTTCGGATTTTATAGCAATTTTTATACTTCAATCACTTCGACTTTCGAAATATGTGACAAAAAGTTCTAAAACTACAGACCTGTACGTAATAACATACAGACAGATATTTAGTACCAGATTTGGTGAAAATCGGCAACATGGTCTGAATTTTGTAAAATATTACATTTCATTTTAAACATATAAGAAAAAATAAACATTTTATTTTAAAAAGATTGTGTTTGCAAAGTGTTAAGAAGCCCACATTTTTTTTTGTACATAAAGAAAAAAATGATGCAAAGTAGAAATTTGCACGTTGATTCCTCAATAAATCTGAATTTTCACAAAGGTTTGTGAAAAATGAGATTTAATAACGAAGCAACGTGAAAGTACTACTTCGCATCATTTTTCATTTTAATTAGCATTTTTTAAGTGTCGTTACCTCTATACTTTTGGTAGTCGCTTTTGCAACAACACAAATTAAAAGTTACAAATGTATTATCTATAAATAAAAACAAATTACGTTACACATGACAACGAAAATTCCGTAATTAATATCGTTGCATCATATTTCCATCTAGTACAAAGTTTTCACTTACTTTCTTAACTTTTGCGAAAGTTTGAGCGAGAATTTAAATTCTTTGAAAAATTCAAAATGGCGTAAAATCCGAACGACTTTACCAATCATCACCAAATTTGGTACGTAGCAGCGCTGTATGTTATTTGTCGCCTGCAGAACATTTCAGTTGATTTGTCGAGATTCCACGTGATTTACGTGCAAAATTATTTTTTTCGAAAAATTCAAAATTCTATAAAATCGGAACCGGTTTACCGATTTCGTCGAAATTCAATACTAAACAACATTGAACCTGTCTTCAGTTATGAAGAACTATTTAGCTAAATCGTTGAACTTTTACGAAAGTTAGAGCGATCACGCAATTTTTTCGAAAAATTAAGAATTCTATAAAATCTGAATATATAAGTACATTTTGTTAAAAATCACACCAATTAAAGAGGAGTTGCTACTGCACTTGCGTGCCAAATTTGAGCTCGACCCATCGTGCCGTTCGTGACGCACGCACGCACACACACACACATACTCACATACCGACATTTTTTTTAGACCATTTTTCTCGACGTTTTGGACCACTTTGAGTATGCTGACATGAAAATCTCGAAAAATATTGTTTTTACGAAAACAAAGCTTCCTCGAGGAAGCAAAAAGACTTCATCGAGATCTATTTTTTTATTTTATTTATTAAACAGAAATTTTAAGTACAATGAGTGATATAATAAGTGTAATAATTCTGAGATATAAGAATCCTCTCTTAAAAAAGACATGACACATCGAAAATTCAAGCCGCTATTAGGGCCAATTTCGAACGTCATTTCTGCGACTCGCCCCGTCTCAAATCACATAAGCTTAAATACTTAAATTAGTTTAGAGTCTACAAAAAGTCTGCAAAAAAATGTAGAGTGAGCGTAGCGCGTGCATTGATGCTAGTAGTAATTATAATGCTGTAAGGAACTGCACGAGTAGTAAACGACATGACTTCCCTTATATGCTCGTTCGATAGGCTCAATAGGGAAATCGTGATTCCTAAAAACTTGGTTTAATGATATTCAAAAAATTATTAGTATTAACGAATTTTTCACATTCAATTTGGTACTAAAATATCGTTGAGGAATAGCTGATAAAACTTGAATTAACAAATCGACATTTCATTATGAAAGAAATATTACTAAACCAAACATTTCCAATTTGTCAATTCTGATTGCAGATTAAAGATCACACTAAGTCCACAAGCGGCCCGGATTTAGTACAGCAAGAAATAGCACAAACTATTTTTGATATTTTCCGAAATTTTACGGTATGTCAATCTAAAAATAATTATCGAGTTTGGTAGGAAATCTCTGAGCAGGGTAAAAAATGTCTATACCCTCCTCTTTTTATTGTTACTGTAACTATATAACAAAAACTTAATGTAAATATAAAAATTGTCAAATGTAATATTTTTTGCATCTTTCGTGGTTTTTTTTTTCAGACTTTGATAAAAAATTATATGATTCGCAATCAGGAAAGAACTTATTAATCAGATCAGACACTAGACAATACAATCCGATTCCGATTAAATCGAACGATACAAAACGCGCGTTTTCAGTACTACTTTTGGTTTAAAAAAGAAAAGCTGTTTTTTCCGTGGTCCATCTTGCCCCATTTTCTCGTAGCCTTCGTGAGCGATGAGGAAAAATAAGGAAACGACAGGATGCATTTCCAGTTTGTTTTTTTCATTCCAATCGCATTTCTCATGTCAGATATATCTACAGAAAGTAATTAAAAATCGTAAGGAATTGTAATTAACCCCTAAGAAAAAGCTCTCGGAGCTAGGAGGTCAATAATATAATTACGTTGGTAAAAGACACGTTGTAGTACATTCTTCCGCAACACATTACAGAGATCGTATCGTGTAGCCTCTCATCCGTTCAGTGCTTAATTAAGTATGTATCACACGTACATTCCCATCCAAAAGATTGACACTTTTAGAATTTGAGTGTAACTCGATAAGGGAAAAGTTTAAAAGTAAATCGACGACAATTAAAAATATTGAGACCATTGAATTTGAATAACAATAATATCACAAAATTTATATTATTCCGTTACTTTGTTTTGTGTCTTACGAAATGAATTTTCTTGTTTTTCCGAATATATGTATGATTTTTTTTTTTAACTTTTATTCATATATTCGAGATTCTTGTTTTCGAGAATTCGTTGCGTCTGAATATATACAAAGTCCTCAACTTTTCAATAATTTCAAGAAAAAACAATTAAGCTTCCTGTTACATTGATGAGTTATTTTTTAAATGTAATTTATCAATAACTTGGCATTGTTATTATTCCAAATTATTGTAGAAAATATTTGGAGGTTTTGAATTTTATTGAAAAAATACTATCAACATTCCGAGTCAACTAAATCTTAAAACCTATCAAGCTAAAAGTTTGCCTGAATATTTAACAGAGTCGATATAATACTAGAGTCAAATTTGACCAAAATCGATCTGAAGGTGAAAAAAATGTTATAGGATTTAGTATTTAAAAAAAAATTAATATAAAGATCATGTCTAACAAAGCTTTAGCTTTAGAGCTGAATGCTTGCACAAATATTTAGGAGACTCTGAAAGCAATGGAAATATAAATGCAATGAATAGAGAAATTCAATCGCCAGGATCGATAAAGGGATTCAAAAGTTATGAAATAAAAATATTAAATACATGGCTACAAAATTGAATCTTGCACATAGCGTGTTCCACATACTACCTTATAGAGGAATCTTTGTGCAAGTTGAGAAATAGTGAGGGAGCTGTGCGCAAGTTTTGACTTCGCAGCCCTGTGTTACGAATTTATTAATCATTTTCTCGCATTATTAATATTTAAAAACAATGCTCGTGATATTTACAATGAAAGGTACTGAAATCTACATAATAATAAAGAACACTTTTTTGAGATCCATTGGACAATCACAGACACTCACAGACACTCACTGACACTAACAAACACTCACAGACACTCACAGACACTCACAAACACTCACAGACACTCACAAACACTCACAAACACTCACAAACACTCACAAACACTCACAAACACTCACAAACACTCACAGACACTCACAGACACTCACAGACACTCACAGACACTCACAGACACTCACAGACACTCACAAACACTCACAAACACTCACAAACACTCACAAACACTCACAAACACTCACAAACACTCACAAACACTCACAAACACTCACAAACACTCACAGACACTCACAGACACTCACAAACACTCACAGACACTCACAGACACTCACAGACACTCACAAACACTCACAAACACTCGTAGATACTCTCACAGACACTCGTAGATACTCTCACAGACACTCGTAGATACTCTCTCAGACACTCGTAGATACTCTCACAGACACTCAGAGATACTCTCACGGACACTCACACAGACACTCACACAGCCACTCACACAGGCACTCACACAGACACTCACACAGACACTCACACAGACACTCACACAGACACTCACACAGACACTCACACAGACACTCACACAGACACTCACACAGACACTCACACAGGCATTGATACAGACACTTACTATATCTATGTTATGTTATGCATCACCATCAATGAGTTTGATTGAAACACAAACAATGTTCAAGTTTTACTTATGATTTCATATTGGTGAAGATAAACTACTAACTGAATGTCTAAAGGCATTGTGCCACTATACGAAAAAAGCTAAAATGCCAAGAAATTTGCATTCTCTGAATTTATGCTAGATACGCGAGGGCGTACCTGCTTAGTTATAATATAATAAAATCGAACTTTTGGTTTTGAATGTATGTCTAATGCGTTCTTAAATGTATTGACGTACCCAATTGCGTCTGAATATTTAATAACTTCATCTGCATCATCATTCATCACTCGACATATGAAGTAACAGTTTTTCTCGTTGTCTGATGATACATCTCCGGGCATCGTTCGGGTTGCTTACGATCCGATGTCTTGTATAGTCATAAGAAACTATACACTTCAGAATATCTTCAATAATCGCACACGGTGACAGAGCGCGTCCACGGCGCACGTCATTTCCCGATGACAAAAAAAAAGTCCCCAGGCAAACAGAATACTCTGCCACACTGCGAACAAACGTCGGCCTCGATTACATACACCGCAAAAGTTAAAATCTTTTTGAGATGCTGCTGCACGCCTATCTCGAGTTGTCTTCCTTCAGTTTCTCTTCCATACACTTCTTTTCGCCGAAGCGATAAGATCGCATACGCCTAAGAGAAAAAGGTTGCAAAGTAGAACCTATGCCTCACCATGTGTTTGGCCCGCCATCCAAAAAGCCGCCTCCATGAGAAAGTGCGTTGGTCAATTTTGGATTCCCCACATAGAGGAAGCTTTGTGGGCCATTTATTTGTCATGCACTTTAATTAAAAGCAATATTTCTAGATAGTATCAAACATTCGCTGATCCTGTTTGCTCAGCGTGCAAACTATCAAATAATTTATTTGGATTCTCAAAACAACTAAAAATTGTAAGATTATCTAAAATCTGCAGTCTTTGTTGGATTCTCACTAAATTCAGTATGAAACATCTATAAATGATATTTAAGTTTTGCTTGAACGATTTTCGAGTCATAGCATTTTATAAAAACGCTGCAAATTATATTTGCTCATGGCTTCCTCATCAGCTCTGTTTGATGGAAATACCTCACCGTGTGTTTGGCCCGCCATCCAAAAAGCCTCCTCTATGAGAAAGTGCATTGGTCAATTTTGGATTCTCCACATGGAGGAAGCATTGTGGGCCATTTATTTGTCATGCACTTTAATTAAAAGCAATATTTCTAGATAGTATCAAACATTCGCTGATCCTGTTTGCTCAGCGTGCAAACTATCAAATAATTTATTTGGATTCTCAAAACAACTAAAAATTGTAAGATTATCTAAAATATGCACTCTTTGTTGGATTCTCACTAAATTCAGTATGAAACATCTATAAATGATATTTAAGTTTTGCTTGAACGGTTTTCGAGTCATAGCATTTTATAAAAACGCTGCGAATTATATTTGCTCATCGCTTCCTCATCAGCTCTGATTGATGGAAAGTACGCCCATGTCACTTTTGGCTTCCTCAAGAAGCTTTGTTTTGCGATTACTTTTATCAGAACTATGCGGTTGGTCGAAGAAAACATATGTGATAAATTTTAGTTTCATAATTCAAACTGTCTCTAAATTATGAAGGCTCATAATTTTTCTTCGCAGACTTTTTAGCAGAGAATTTTAATTCTTAGCTAAGTTAAGTCTAGTTGTGGTGGAACATAGAATTTTCGTCAAATTTTCCCTCGTAGGATTCGGATGATGGAGTGCATTTAATTCGCGACAAAAGGCAACGGTTCCCTCGTGAAAGTGAGAGTTCCAGTGAGAATTGAACGCAAATCATTTTCATTCGATTACTGAATTTGAAACAATCCTGGGAACTAGAGCGCGCATAGACAGTTTTGAAAAAATTCAAAATCTCGTAGAAACAAGAGAACTGCATGGATTTTGCCCAAATTCAATCCCAAGATGGTCTTGGAATGGAATGTGATTTCTCGACGATTTGGAACATTCTGAACACGTTTACACAAAAATCTCGAAAAAAAAAAATTTCACAAAAACGGAGCTTCTTGAGGAAGCAAAATATATGAAAATGAAAGATTTTATCATACTTGAAATGCTTAATCGATTTCGCCCAAATTCAATACCAAACGTCGCATCACTCCAAGAAAATATTATGCCAATTTTTAAATCGATAGCTGGAAAATTCGATAATAAAAAATTGAGAGCCAAAACAATTATAAGACATCCAACGAAAAATCGATTTTTTAGATGAAAAATGAAAAAACGCGATTATGTATACTGACAAAAAAAAAAGATAACTCCTAATCGTAAATTCCGGGCATCATGTACCGATTCTCAAAGTCTCCGTAACGAATCTCTCTTTTTTATAGAAAAGTTGAGAGCGAAAAAAATCAAGACACACTTTACGAAAAATTTATTTTTTAAGTTAAATAACGAAAAAAATAATATCGTCTAGTTGGTAAATTTGTCAAATAATTTATTCCTGAAACTTCGATTTAATACGAATATTTTTGTTCAATGACATTTTTTTATTGGACGAACAAAATTTGCGATACGCCTCCTCGAAAAAAAACGTAACTTTCAAAAAATCGATTAAAAAAAATATATATATAACTGTAAAACATTCCATCGAAAAAATCTCAAAAAATTTGAAAGTGCACTTGTGCTCTGATAGAACCTTAGAAAAAATTGAGTACTAAATCCAGAGGGGTAAGGTCGGAATTAGGTTGAATTCAGCTGGAATGATCCATACAGTGCTGTAATCGTGATCGTCACGCCTCAAAGGCCGGCCGAGTTTCTAAGCCGCGATCTGAGAAATCCGTGTACCGCGTCTTCTAAAGTTTACCGATGTGATTAGCGAGAACTGGAGTCCACACTTAAGATACATACATAAGTAAAGGACGCACTAAGGCCAGGTACAGGTATAGGTTTCTAAAGTTTGCAGCCTTATGAAATTGGGCAGAGAACCTGCTCACAAAACCTGATTACTGATTCGTACGTTTGTACGGTAAAAAAAATGTTGCATTACAAATTATGGAATCTGCATGTTAACTAAATGTGGAATTCCAGCTAACGCAGAACAAAATCGCCCAGACCATATAAGACGGGTGACTTGTTTCGAAGGATTCGGGTTCCATGGGATCGTGACAAGGAAACTTTGTTCCCTCGTTTTTATAACTTCGCACGTGTAAAAGCTGTTGGGGAATGTCACTGACTCGCTACACCTCTAATTTATTTATCAATTCACTGTGGAAGATCGGGGAAGATGTTCGTAGGCGTGAATGCAAAGAGATAAAATAGTTTATCTACATCTCTGCGGTGTGATGCTTCTTACTCGGAGACGTTCAGAAAATGTATACGTCATAAGAATAAAATGCTAGGCTATAGTATAGCCAGTTAATAAAACCAACACTGGCAATGTACACAAACAAGTCTAAAGACGTAAAAATCGTTGACAATCAACGCAGTCCGATCAAAAACATCCTATTATCCGCGCGATTTACCATTTTGTTATTCGAAACTGTCGGTGATTTTTTTTACTTTTTTTCCTTCCTCTAATTATACAACTTTTCAATTTACCGCTTCTTGTAATATCGCACCAGGCATCATCACAAGCTTATTCCGTACACTGTGCATCACTTATGTTTTTGTTTTTATTCGTAATTTGTATGTAAGCGATTTGTTGTCTTGGATTATTGCAATGACATTGACGACGAAGAAGAGATTAAGCTAATTATCATGAGACTTTCTGTAATGCGAAGGTGCACACCAGTATAGGATTCCCTGACCTCAATATTCTCGTTAAAACGACATAATGATATGTGTAACGATATATGAGACATTCTCTCTCAATTTAGTCACATTTTTCTGATTCCTCTCAGGTATTTCTCATAATTTGCCATTTTTACTATTACTTGAGAGTACTTACTATAATTTTTTTTCAGCTTTTTTGGTAAATGTAGGAGTTGCATTAAAAAAAAAAACTATTATTATCGTAAGCGGAAAACGTCACATAAAAGAAATACAAGGTCAAAAGTTTTTTTTTTATAATATTTTGAATAATTGTTACATTTGTACTTCTCTCCTATAAACTTTTATCAAAATGGTTTTTTTTGAGGGAATTCACAAATACTTCGATTTTACTTCAAATATTGCAGAATTTACAGGGATGGGTGTAAAAAAATCTGTAATATCAAAATGATGTATTTGAGCAAAAATTCTAAAAAACCGTTTTTATTTTTAAGTTCCATGGTTTCATTGTTTAGTTTTCTTTTTAAGAATGGATTACATATTCTTTCCTACAACCAAAAAATTGATTTTATCAACATTTAAATACTTTGAATCCAGAAAAGTCTGAAAGAAAAACCCATTAATGACATTAGAATCACCACGGAAATAGTTTTTGAATAATAATAATGCCAAAATTGTTATTAATAAATTAGAGAAAAAAGTTTAACAAATTGGATAGCAAACTTTGATTTTTATTAAAATGACATTTTATTATATTCGTTTCATAATTTTTAAAAATTAAATTCTCCGCTTTTTCCGAATGCATATGTGATTATTTAAAGAATCTTCTTATAATTGTGATTAAATTTTTGTTATATTACTCCTTGAAAGGCTGCGAATTTTGGATATGTTTTCATAAATAGGTGTTAGTTTCAATCTGGATAAAAAATATCGGAAACGAATATTTCATAGTTGTAAGAAAATGAATAAACTCATATACAATTGGAAAAAATATAGAATTAATTTCGGGGGAAAAAATCTTTCCGCCGTTGCTGTTAAAAAAAATCGTTGTTTTTTTTACAAATTTATTAATAACTTTTTGGAGACTTTCTGGGAACTTTTTGGGAAGCACGTAATTTTGTAAATGAATTTTTTCTCGTTTCCAAGTTTTCGAATTCTCATAAAAATCAACTTTTAGTTGGTAATAAAATATAGACGATGCATTTTTACCCATTAAAAACAAGTTTGTTTCTAAAAAAAAATCTGGTTTTGACCGAAGGTCCATTTTTTTACTAGTTAAATATTCGACTTCCACACTGTCGTTTCTTATGGACTGTACAAAAATCCCTGCAAATTCAGTAAATATTTAAAAACTATTGCATACATAAGACATAATATAGTTACTCTGTTCAAAACATTAACTTCTTTTCTTTTATTTCCAAATAGAAGTTACAAAAAATACCCGTTTCTTTTATGTATTTTTCATGTTCGATTTTCCCTTCCAATATGTACCTATTTTTTTAAAGAAAATTTAACTATGTTTGGGGAGGGAAGGAATAATCTTGTAATGTAAAATCAGGCTAATAATGAGAAATATCTGGAAAAGCAAGAATAATAATGGCCGATTTGACAGAGAACGCCTTATGTAATGCAAGCCACGATGAGATAGCCTTCTCTGATCTGGAATCCATACATTATAATAGGTAATCGAGAGCATTAAGGGAGAAAGGTCATCAGATACGTGACAGTATCAAGCGCCGCCATGGCGTCGCGACGCCAATTTTTATTTCGATTTATAAATTGCAACAGCGTCGATTTAAAAAATCGTTACTTTACAAAACACATTCAGTCCCATGAAAAGCAAAAAAGAATTAATGTTCTTTTGAATATGCTTGTTATCGAATTTCCTTATTGCCTAAAAATGCTGGTACACCATATTTCTTAAACCAGAAACGATGAAAACAATTTTTTTTTTATGTTAAAACGGGAATATGGGATATTCCTCGGGAATTGGGAAGGATTTTCGCCGAAGTTCTGCGAATCTGACGCCTATTTAGAATCTCGTTCCTTAATATTATACAAAAGCCTGCAAAGTAGAACCTTGCATATTGCTTCCTCACAATTTTCTATCTTTGACAAAACTTTTTTTTTTACAATGCTACCTCTATGAGAAAGTATGTTGATCAATTTTGGCTTCGACATAGAGGAAACTTTGTAAAAAAAGGTTCTACTTTACAGGCTTGTTTTAGCTAGAAAGTCATTTTTCAAAAAAATGCAAAATGTCATAAAATTTCAACCGCTCCAGCGATTTGCGTGAAATTTTCACTCAAACCCTGTCCCATGGTAGTTCATATGTGAACTAAATTTAAAGCCGGTATCTTGTCATTTCTACAAGCTAGTGCGCCAACGAGATTTTTCAAAAAATTCAAAATGCCATAAAATTCGAACGCCATAAAATTCGACCGATTTTCGTCAAATTTGTACTCAAATCTTTTGTTCAATAGTAGTGTATATGTGAATCATATTTAAGCTAAATCTGCAAAAAAAATAATTTTCTTTTTGTGACAACCTTTTCTTTTTTATTCGCCAAAATCGAAATCTACCGACATATCGACAATTCCCTTGACTAAATTCATCATTGTTAATCAACAATCGTGAAATCATGTCGAAAATTGCAGCCGAATATCTCAGAATTTACAGGAGTTGAAGTCTTTGCAGGCATTTCAAAAAGAAAAATTGAAATTGCAATAAAATTGGAACCACTCTATCGATTCTCACCAAATTTGGTACACATCGTGCTTTGATGGTAGCCCATTTAAGTACAAAATTTCAGCCCGATATCTCTTAATTTTCGAAAGGTATAGGGTGAAAAGGAATTTTTCAAAATTTTCAAAATGCTGTAAAATTTGAATTTTCCAACCGATTCGCGTCAGCACACACATTTCGTACAAATCAAATTTTCTCGACGTTTTCGACCATTTGGCTTCAACTCTATATATCTTAGGTATCGATCGGGCAAAACCAAAATTTAACCAGAGCTTTGTAACTATAAAAATGCGTTTCTTGCAGCTCTTTTCAACCGGAATAGTAATTATATTTATAAAAAAAAGTTCCTAACACCCTCCAACTACATTTTTATCGTTATTATTTTTTTTTTGTTCCTTAGGGTCTACTTTATTTACTTGAAAATTTTACTGAACACAGCTTGAGGTATCAAAAAGGGACGCCAGGACTTTTAGCTTGCCTTCTTCTTTTGTTCACTTACAATTTTTACAATGTTTTAATATTTTTTGTCGTTAACATTTTTATATTTTCTTGCGACTTTACAGTCTACTTTATTTACTTGAAAATTTTACTAAACATAGTTCAAGATGTGAAAAAAAATGACACTACTTTCAGCTGGCTGTTTTTTCTATTTCACTGTTTTATCTCATTGAAGCCAGTGCAACGAAATATTGGATTATTCTTCGAAGAATTATATATTTTATGAACAGCTGTAAGAAATGCAAATTAAAAAGCTTTATTCTACCATTGAAACATCTTGAACTATGTTCAGTAAAATTTTCAAGTAAATAAAGTAAATTCTAAGGACCGAAAACAAAATTAACGGTAAAATATAGTTTTGGGGCGCTAGGAACTTTTTTATATAAATAGTATATATGGGACAAAACACGTCAAGTCGGACACCCCAATTTTTCATCTCAACAAAACGTCCTCAAATTTATTCAGGATGTTGGTTGAAGAAAAAACGTAGGAATTTTTTCAGATCTTTTATTGCATATTCCAGGTATTAAAAATTTTGGAAAATTATCATTGTTAATTTTTTTAACGCCAATACTACGGCTCTCAAAAAAAATCAACTATTTGTTATTATATCAATTATTAATTATTATTATTTGTATTTATGCCTTTTTTCCAACGTATGCCCTTTCGGGTTTTTACGTACAACCCTTCCCAGTTCCCTCCTGACTTTCCCTAAAACCCGCACTTCGCTAAGTTAAACTTTGCACCCCAACTAAAAAATTGGGGTCATTAAAAGGAGCGCATTTTCATGGCTACAAACTAGTAGTCACATTTTGATTTTGCCCCATCGACACCTAAGATATATGACGTTGAAGCTACGGAAGATAGATTTTCCGACAATTTTCAGTTCGTTCTCAAGAGGGATTAAAAATTAATTTAACGAGATTCTCGATAGTGGACCTTCAGCCAAAATTCGTCCCACTTTCAGTGGAATGCCCCATATATATAATTTGTTATTCTCTTTTATGTTAAGACCAAAATACATGAATCCGAAGATATACCTAGTATATATGATGAAATTTACGTTCTCCTGTCTTCCGGACTGTCAGGAGTAATAAATTGAGTGGTCAACTTTTTCCTTAACAACAGATGCACGAAGATAAAACACCTGCACGAAGAAAAGGTAAAAATAATGTTCACAATCCTTGTTCGGATTGATCCTCATGGTTGACGCATTCCAACAGGATTGTAAATCCGTTTGTATAATTGTAAACACAAACAGTAATCACATTTCAATATTATATGAAAAATAGTAGAGGCATGTCTTTGATTTAATGACAATTAAAAATGTTCACGTCGTAAAGGCTAAACATTTTAATAAGCTAAAATATCGATTCGTCTGATTTAGGAGAAAATGAATTACGCTTGCTTTGTGCACATTGTAATCAAGTCATCAAAGAAAAACAAGCGAAAAAAGGGGGAAAAGAAATTTGCTTTGAGCATATCGCTCAATGTTTATTTTTTAATTTATCTTGCAAGGCAAATTAAGTGATATTTAAATTTCAAGAGAAATGTTAAGAATGCCTAAATTGCAATTATTACCAAGAGACGCGGTGGCGTCTCGAGACAAATACATTTGTAAGTACCCCTTCATGGGGTACTTAGAAAAATAAGGCCCTGTAAGAGGTCATATGAGGACTTAGAAAAAGCAGGGTCTTGGTGTGTCATTTGACCCCGGAGAGCACAATTGTCCTGCACGGCGGCGAGATATTTTTATTATATCTCTCTATATAAAAAAAAAAGATTTTGCCGTCGCTGCTTGTAGGATATATAGGGCATTCCATGTAAAAAAAAGCCCGGATTTTTCTAAGACCCCATCGACCCCAAGCCCGAATTTTTATATATATATAAAAATTCGGGCTTGAGGTATATATATATATATATATACATAAAAATATCTCGCCCCCAACATACATATGTATAGTAAAAAATCCGGGCTTTTTTTTGCATGGAATGCCCTATATATCCTTTACAGCGGCGGTGGCGGCGCCGTCCCTCTAAGTCCATCAAGGGTCCTTGGGCCTGAATTTTTCTAAGTCCCATAAGTAACTCTGGCCAGGGTCAAATGAAACACGGTGACCGGGGTCAATTGACACACCATGGCTATGGCCGGAATACTCTAGTTTCAAAGCGATATTTTTAATTTAACAAAATTGCTTTAAATTTTTTTTTATTTCTGTCTAGTCGTAACATATATATAAATGTTTAAGAAATGCCTGCAGTGAAATTATTTTTATGCATCTAACTTTTTTCAATTTTCTTTTTGAAAAAAAAAACGTAAAAATACAGAAGCGAGATCTGGCTCACTTTGGGTCAAAGCTTAAAAATATTGATATCAGATACAGGACTTTTGAGAATTTTTTCAAATTTCAAAATTCTGGCTAACAATATGTTGGTTTTGAATAATTGTAATTATATTAAATGTTTACTAAAAATCTAATAAAAATTCTAG
Organism: Perithous albicinctus; assembly: GCA_964016905.1. Classification (NCBI taxonomy): domain Eukaryota; kingdom Metazoa; phylum Arthropoda; class Insecta; order Hymenoptera; family Ichneumonidae; genus Perithous; species Perithous albicinctus. Next base: position 13,749,227 of record OZ024693.1, on the reverse strand, counting down.
TTGCCTTTCAGAGTTCAAGCAGTAACATAAAAAAATGTGGTTCAAATCCGAGAGGTTGAGGGTCCGATCCAGGTCGAATCGGCATGGAAGGCCCTATAATTGACATTTATTATAAACTGAAATCATATTATTTGATGAATTTGTAAAAAAAAAAAAAATTCGCTGTGATACTTGACAAGTACATGACATGTACAAAATTGTTATTTCTACATATGATATTCATATTTCTGTACAAACTTGCCATGTACGACGATCAATTTTTTTTTACAAATTCCTGAAATAATATATATTCTACGTTTATAATAAATATCGATATGTACATAAATTTCAAATAAGTATAATAAGTAAACAACATGAATTTCACAGAACATGCTTCAGATGTATTCAATTTATTTGAAAACTTTTTATAAGTATAGCTTCACTGCTTATATAAATGTACATGCATTTTTAGACATTCTGTCATTTGGGTTTAAATATAAGAAAAAAATGTTGTATCAGATTTGCCTCAACATCAATTTATGTCTTGCACAAAATTATAGAAACTCAATAAAAAGTTATGCAAAGTAGAACTTTGCACACTGCTTCCTTATTAAATTTCATTTTTCACAAAGCCACCTCTATGAGGACGTTTATTTATTAATTTTGGCTTTCTCATAGAGGAAGCTTTGTGAAAAATAAAATTTAATGAAGAAACAGTGTGCAAAGTTCTACTTTGCATTATTTTTTTATTTAATTAGCATTTTTTAGATTTCGTTAACTATATTTTTGGTAGTTTCTTGTGCAATAACAGAAAAATTATGTTACACATAATAACGAAAATTCCGTAATTAATACTGTTGAATTATATTTCCATCAACTACAAAGTTTTGGCATACTTTTTTTACTTTTGGAGAAGTTAGTGATAATCTAAATTTTTCGAAAAATTCAAAATGCCAAAAATCTGAACGTCTTTACCATTATCACCAAGCTTGGTACGTAGCAACGCTGTATGTTATTTTTCGTTTGTAGAACATTTCAGTTCATTTGTTGAGATTCGACGCGATTTAGAGTAAAATTAATTTTTTTTCGAAAAATTCAAAATTCTATAAAATCCGAATCGTTTTACCAATTTCATCAAAATTCAAATCAAACAACATCGAATGTGTCTTCAGTTATGAAGAACTATTTAGCTAAATCGAAAAATTAAAAATTCTATAAAATCTGTATATGAGGTAAAACACGTCACGTCGGCCACCCCAATTTTTCATGTTAACGAAACGTCCTCAAATTTATTCAGGATGTTGGTCTGGTCGAAGAAAAAACGTAGGATTTTTTCAGATTTTTTATTGCATATTCCAGCTATTATAAATTTCTGAAAATAATCATTGTTTATTTTTTAACGCCAATACTACGGCTCGCACAAAAAAAATATAACAACATTAAAATTTGGATTTTCAGCGTACTTTCGAACAAGATTTTTTGTAAAATTCTCCGATTTCATTTTATGCTATTTTTCAATGAAATAAAGTTGCCACTTTTTTCCCTCCGAAACGGCATTTCCGATTTATCTGAAATTTTCACATTTTGTTCTTTGAAATATCTAGAATCTTAATCAAATTAAATATCAATTTAATATCAGCGTTACAGCTCTTCGAACGATGGAACATCTTGGTAATCTAATGTGTAATTGTTCTCTGAGTTCAGGAGGACTGAGAATGTCTATGGAATATATTCTAAAGCCCGAATTACATTTTTTTATTATTTAATTCTTGTTTTTTGTATTAGATTACCGCGATGTTTAATCGTTCGAAGAGCTGTAACTCTGGATCGAAATTGCCGCCCATCTCGCCAATTTTTTCTAAGATTCTAGGCATTTCAACGAACAAAATATGAAAATCTCAACTAAACGGGAAATGCCGTTTCGGAGGGAAAAAAGTGGCAATATTATTTAATTGAAAAAATAGCATAAAATGAAATCGAAGAATTTTACAAAAAATGTTGTTGGAATGTACGCTGAAAATCCAAAATTTGATGTTCTTATGATTTTTTTTTTTTTGCGAGCCGTAGTATTGGCGTTAAAAAACAGAATCCCGGAAAAAATACCCCCCTGAAAAAATACCCCCAAAAAAAATACCCCCGGAAAAAATCTCAGAAGACTATTTTAGGGGGTACTATTTTAGAAGTCCTCTGATCACCAATTCACGATTGTTTTATTTTTTCTTGTAATCAATTACACAGGACTAGTATCAATTATTATTCGTGGTCTGTCTCGAACTTTGGACTCATCACCGAATAATCGTGACCACTTATTGATTCCTATTTAATTTAAGCGAAGTCTAATCGCGAAATTGCGTCATATTGACGAAAACTTATTCATCATCTAAAAAAAAAAAAAAAAAAAAAACCTAAGCGCAGCTAAGTCTCCATTCACCGGGAATTCTAAATTTTTGGTCCGAATCAGCCGTCGTTTTATGTTTTTCTACATAAAATATCATATTTGAACAATGGGTGGGCTTCGCCCCCTCCCAACCCCCAACCGGGGCTCCATTCTTGAAAGGCCCATTTTTGGCGTTCATTGACTGGACTATGATGATTTTTGTCAATTTCCGGGATTATTATATATTAAACAATGATTATTTTCAGCGATTTTCAATGGCAGGAATATGCAATAAAAAAAATCTAAAAACCATCCTACGTTCTTTCTTCAACTAGACCAAAATCCTGAAGAAATGTGAGGACGTTTTGTTGACATGAAAAATTGGGGTGGCCGACTTGACGCGTGTTGCCCCATATATAGATACACTTTGTTAAAAGTCATACCAATTAAAGACGAACTACTACTCTACTTGCGTGCCAAATTTGAGCTCGATCCATCGTGCCGTTCGCGAGTTATACATATTTTTTTAGATCATTTTTCTAGACGTTTTAGGTGATTCTGAATATGCTGACATGAAAACAAAGCTTCCTCTATTCGGAAGTAAAAAAAAAGGCTACGAACTGGAACTCTGCTCGTTGCTTCCTCATTATATTTTTAAATTTGTAAAAAGCTTCCTCTATAAAGAAGTTAAAATCAATAAAAAAAACTTCCTCATAGAGGTAACTTTCCAAAATTTTTAAAAATAACGTTGAAGCAATGTGCAAAGTTCTACTTTTCATCGTTGTTTTCTCTTACGCGCATTTACTGCGCCAATTAATTTTTATTATTTTTAGAAGACTCTGTGACCTAATAGAAATTCAAACTTCCCGCCCTTTGGAGCTCAATGCAAATTTCCATCACCAGAGGGCCAAACAATAGGTAACATTGCAACGATTGCGTGGGTGGCTGCGACATGACACATCCCCGCGCATTGTACAGTAACTCCCCAGCGAATAGCAGCTGGAGTCGCTTCATAACCTAAGCGTGCGACAGCCTCCGGATTGATAATCCAGGCCGAGTGACGTTTATATTTATTTACAAGATAGTCAATAATTTCGCTAATCAATTCACGTTTCACCGTCTCGAAGGATCTTCGCAGTCGCGTTAATAATGAAGCGATAAATCTATTTACTCGGATAGCATCAGTGAATCACAGTCTTATTTCCGAAACCCCGTATATGGACCGTTTTTTTTCCTTCTATAGCATCCTTTTATCACCTATTTGTATGTGCGATATGTTTACCCAGTCAGTGCCGATGTGAGTAAGTGCGGCGAACGCTATACAACGATTATCATGAACGGCACAGCGAATCTGTAGAATTCCACGAACAACCGGATTAAACGGGAAGATTTTTATTAAAATAGGTGAGTCACGGGAATTTGATACGATCATTCTTAATTCGCAATTAGCACATATTTAAGTGTTGCGTCTCGTTGCTTTTGAGAAAGAACGCGCTCACTCAAAAACACCCACATTAATTTTCGATAATATTTTTTTTTTTTTTTGAAACGTGACTGGCGACACATTTTCCACGAGTATATCACGAAAATCTATTAATAGCTAGCTGTTTCCCCCTTGCAGAAAAATTCTTCTATTGATTTTTATTTGTTGTACACAAAAATTGTTCTTTGTTTACTGAAGAATAAATTTAGACAATTTTCGACACTTGGACTGAGTTATGAAATTACAGTTTCACTGTTTCGAATATTAATATTTTATGTATTTAAGAAAATTAGGTTTAAATGCAGTTATTATGAACGTTACCTCTTTTTTAAATTCTGAATATTGCGATCGGGATGGAAAATCTCCTTGTTGTCAGCAAATATGATGTTTCAATTCATAACAGTTAGGTTGAAAAACATGTTTTGGAGTCAAACATTTGACAAGGTAATGTTTCAGTCTGTATTTCAATTCTTTGAATAATTTAAATTGTACTAGGATCCATTTCTTATTCCTCATGAATGCTGAGAAGACATCCAAACAGATGAAAAATTTGTGAACCTTGTCAAGGAAAAGAAATTCATTTGTTTTTGTCCAAAATACAAATTGTCTCTGAGAATGATGAGAAAATGTGGAAGAGCAAGAAATACAGAGCCTCAGAAATGGTAAAACTGTTGGCTAAAATTGAGTTTTTTTTTAAACAGAGAAGAATTAAAATATTGTGGTACTGTGAAATAAAAGCAACAACAATGATGTAGTTCATCTGCATTTTGATTCTTTATTAAAATCCAAAAGCCAGGAGACTGCTATTTGACTTTGAGCAGATGTGATTCTTGGGAAAATTTAGATGATCCTTTTTCAGAAGTACTTCCAACACATGTTCTGTAACTGTCATGGCAATCTATTAATAGCTAGCTGTTTCTCCTTGCAGAAAATTCTTCTATTCATTTATACTTGTTGTACACAAAAATTGCTATATGTTTATTGAAGATTGAACGAGGACAATTTTTAATATGTTGGACTGATTCATATAATTGGTTTGTCTATTTTGCTAGAGATGCTTAATATTTTAGATTTTTAAGCAAATTAGGTTTAGGTGCAGTTATAATGCCAAAAAAATCACCTTTTTTTAATTCTGAACATTGTGATTTGTATGAGGCATTCTCTATCAACTGGGCTACTTTTTGTCTAATTATATTTTTTTTCACTAATTTCCACACATTCCATTATTCTCTTAATTTTACATAACATACAGTGGTATGTAGAGAATCTATAGAAAAATTAGGAAAGTGGACAAAACATATTCACACAGAAAAAAAATGTTTGTAAAATTTATAGTAGCCCAGTTGATAAAGAATGCCTGGTATAGAAAATTACTTTCTTCTCAGCAAAGATCATTTTTCAATTTAGAATATTTAATTTGTTTTGGACTCAACTTGGCAATTGTTTTAGTCTGTATTTAAATTCTTAGAAGAATTGAAGTTGGATTAGAATTAATTTCTTATCCCTCATGAATGCTGAGATGACAATAAACCAAGCTGATAAAAAAATGTGTGTATCTTGCCAAAGAGACAAAATTCATTTGATTTTTCCAAAATTCAAATTGTCTTTGAGAAAATATGGAAGAACAGAGATGACAGAGGTCAAATTCCAAAAGCTAAGAAACTGATATTTGACTTTAAGTGGATGTATTTCTTGGGAAAAGTTACAACATACCTTGTCAGAAGTGCTTCAGACACATGTTCTATAACTCTGTCATGAAAATCTATTAATTGCTAACTGTTTCCCTTTGCTGACAATTCATCCATAGATTTTTATTTGTTGTACATGAAAATTGCTAATTATTTTTTTAGGATTGAATTAAGGTGATTACATTTTTATTCTTCTTCTTTTCTCATTCTGTGATTGCTATAGAATTTTTTTTTTGTCAACAACAATTTTTTTATTGTGAATATTTAAAGTGAAAAACTATCTCTGAATCAAATGGCAATACTTGAATTGGTATTTAAGTTCTTAAAAGAATTAAAGTTGTTTTAGGATCAATTTCTTATACTTCATGAATGGCCAACAGATGATAACTCCAACCCAATAAAAATATTGTTAACCCAATTATTAATTCTCAATTATTAAATCTCTGAAAAAATAGGAAAGGCAACATTTTATAAAGCATCAAACATAGGCTCTCAAATTACAGCAAATTGTTTCTTTTTTTAATATAAATCAATTAAAATAGAATAGTACACCAAACAAAAAAAACAGCACTTTTAGGGATCAGCCATAGCTTAATTCTATGTGTTTATCTTGCATTGAATTCCAAAGACTGAGAGGCTACTTGATTATGAGCTGCACTTTCTGGGAAAAGTTAAACAATACTTTATTACAAGTGTATATTTATTACTGTACATTTTTAACAAATCTCATACAAAAATGTATTAATAGCCAACTGATGTTGGTTGCCACACAGTTTTCTATTGATTTTTATTTGTTGTCCATAACTAGTTGTTTGTAGACAATTGAATTAAGACAAAGTGACTTAATTACAGACTTACAGAAACTGAATTCAGAAGCATCTGCTTATACTCTGTATGTTACTTTTTTGTTGTTGTTGTTTTTTATTTGGGAAGACTGTAGTCTGTATTTATATATATTTTTCTTTTTACCGACAAAACCCTTCTATAAATAAGAATATTCGGTGGTGGTTCATATGTATTTGATATGCTGGTAAATTGTGGCTCTGCTGTGTTATTTTCCTATTTACCACAGAGCTTCCACTGATGAATTTTCTTGTTGCTGATGCACAGATCTTCTTCCTCCTCTGGACCATTAGTGGTGCAGGGTATGCCCTTAAGGGCCAGATGCCAAAATACAACTTGACAGCCTATACATTAATTGTGCCACCAGTGATGCCTAGATAGGATATAACATTTTTTTCTTCAGCTTCAGCAACCAGTTTTTTATGAAGAATATTTGATCTGAAAATGTGGCTTTGGAGCAAAACCTTCCTGGCAAAATTTCAACAGAAATTTTTTTTTTTAGTACATTTAATATATTTCAATTTCTTCCATCTCATGATCTCCAAGCAGATAATAGATCCAAACTGATGGGAGATTTATTGCAAGAAGGACATGATCTTATGATCAACGTATTCAAATTTGTTGAAGGCTATGTTCGATATAGAATATTTTGCTCAGCTTCTCAGCTATTAAAATCTTCGTAGCAACACTTCAGTAGGAACTTTAGTTGTTGGATGTAGTTGACTTGTTTCAAGCTCTTTTGTTTCCACCTTTTGTATGCTGAGCCGGTGTTCAAACTGATGAGAGATTTGTTGGAAGACAAACATGATCCAACAGCTCATTGCCAATATTCAAAAAATATATTATATTAGGGTGTTTCGCAAATCCCTCAAAATTCAACAAAAAAAGTAAAAAACAAATAAAATATACAGTTTCATCTACCACCCCCAAGTACAATTACAAATAACTAGCCTAACTAACTTTGTAGAAATAGAGGTCTGTGCCGAGCAACTTTATGGTGTGCCTCATTTAAGTAAAGTTGATTGTGTGTTTACACAATTGAGGCACTTAAGGTTGGTTGCCAGAGCCCTCTATTTGCAGGTAGTATTGGTTAATAATTTGTACTTATATTTAGAGGTGGGAGGCGATTGTATTTGTCCTTATCGAAATTTTTTTGTTGAGTTTTCAATAAATTGTGAAACACCTTAACACATATTGATTCAATAACTGTGACTATCACTGCCAAAAACATATTTTCTTACTTTAACTTCACTTCTGACTCTTACAATTCAATATAAGATTAAAACCACAATTTAAACATTTCCAGAACCAGTTTTTATTGCTTCAATCTCATATGAAATTGTAAGAATTAGAATAAAATTCAAATTACAACATTTGTTTTAGCAGCCTTTGTTTTAAAAAAAATGATTCAGTGATAAATTCAAATTTGATGAAGAGTTATTTTTATAGAAAATAAAAGTTTATTTGTTTTTACTTCATTTATGATCTGCCTCTGAGGAAATAGACTGAGCAAAGATATACAGAGTCTCAAGCACGTTATCTCCGTTGGTATTACACAAATACTTAAATACAAATACAAATACAATATTACACCCGCCTAAAATGATGTTTTTTTTTAAATTACAGATTAATTGAAATAGTGTAAAAGTCTACAAAAAAAGCAGTAACAATGATGGAGCTCAGCCATAGTTTGACCCTCAACGAGGATGCCCTCAATCAAATTCCAGAAGCTAAGAGGCCAGTATTTGTCTTTGAGTGGTTGCGGTTCCTCGAAAAAGTTCTCGTCGCTGCTCAGAAGGTTTGCAATTTCTTACACTTTACATTCCGACTTTAAGACTTTAAGGGAATTACTATTTGTTGATTATTTTTATTCAGAGCGACATCAAAGGATGCCAACAGAAGTTGGTAGAGCAATTGACGCGGCACATGCAAGGTGCCCCGGGTCCTCCAACACGAAGGCTCATTGCACGATGCTTAGCCACGCTCTTCAGCGTCGGCGATACATTCCTTCTATTCGACACAGTCAACAAATGCAACGATATTTTGAAGAATAAAGATGATTCTCCAAGCTTTCTTCCTACCAAATTGTAAGTTTTATATCACCAGACATGTTATTGTTATTGACTTGTTATCATTGTGTACTGTTTTTCTATTGGGAAAAAATTTCATTTAATATATCAACTTTTAGAGCTGCTATATGCTGCGTGGGCTGTATGTATGAGAAACTGGGAAGGATGATGGGCAGGTCTTATGAAGAAACTGTGCAGATACTTATAAAGTCTTTGCGCTCAGCTGAATCACAGACACGCATTGAAATCATGCACACACTCGAAAAGGTATTGTAAAATTTGTAAAAAATATTTTACAGAATGTATTTATTAGGATGCGACTTATTTTTTTTTTTTTGCGATCAGCTGCCCCATCAACTTTTAAATTTTTGACCTTATACTATGCCACATAAAATTTGAGGACGTGCAAAAGTTGCTAAGAGGAATGCCTCAAATGACTATTCGATCTCTCATTTGATTAACATGTACATTAACTCAACTTTTACAATACGTGCATTACAATCTTATACATAAGATTCTTACACTCTTAGATTTTCATGTCAGTATACTCAAAATTGTCTGAAACGTCGAGAAAAGTGGTATAAAAAAAAATGTTCGGATGTTTGTGTGTGTATTAGACCCAGAAAATTCACACTGCTATAACTCGAGAACGATCAGAGGTATCAAGCTGAAATGTATCACATATTTGAAGGGGCAAACCCCATCGTTTCTTCCAATTTTCAGCAAAATCTATACAACCGTTAAGGCTTCATGCAATTTTGAATTTTCTTGAAAATGTCTGCTCGCGCGATAACTCTTACAATTTTATGAGCTATCAGGCTGAATAGTTCGATAAAAGTAGGCTAATGTTGAACGGGGTTTGGTATTGAATTTGACGAGAATTGCTCAAACCGTTTAATTTTTATGAGATTTTGAATTTTTCTAATTTTCTGAACAATTACTATAAACTTTTAGAATCCACTAAATATTGACCTATCTATATCAAGGTTTGTATGAGTATTTAAAAAAGCCAAATGAGTTCTGGAATCGAATTTTATCACAATTAGTTAAAACGATCTTCTGTTTAGAAAATCTTTAGCTATGGAGCTAAAAGTTTGTGCAAATGTTCAAGAGACTGAAAGCAATGCGGAAATAAAATGATGAATATTAGGGTGCTCTAAAAATGCAACATTTTCGGATTTTTTTCGGGGCACCCTAGATTATCATGAGGAATAAAATAAAAATAAGATGTACGAAGGGAATCCGAGATTGATGCATTTCTAGAGGTCGCTACCAGCTATTAAAAAAATTATAAGGTTCAAAGTTTATAAATTCGAAATGAAAATTAAAAATTTGAAATTTCTTCGGCGGCATCCCGCACTTTTGAAGTATATTGTATAACTAGAAAAACTGCGAAAAACTGCGAAATTTCTACGAGATCGAAGCATTTTCAGAGGTCGCTATCGAATGAGAAAAAAAAAACAAGATGTTCGATATTTTTAGCTATTAGGTATAAAATAGTAGCGAAGGTAGAAGACCGCGGCAAAAAAAATAATTTGGGAGTGAATACGGATAGATATGTGTTAAAAATATTATCTGACTAATGGCAATGCCTGTAGGTATATTCATGTTCAATTTTTTTTTGAAAATTAGTCCGTCATTTAATGTGTTCTGGGTCATCCCATTTTTATAAGGTCTTTTATCAAACTGAACACCTATTTTTCTGATATTGTTAACCGTTTTCTAATTATAACCGCATTTTTATGAACGATTTTTATTCACTAAGAAAACAAACAGTCTGTATTTTAATTCTCTTAACTATTAAAACTATCAAAAATCTAAATAATTAATTTGAAGATTGTCTATCGAAAAAATGAATGAAGGCTCTCGCATGGTAATCACTAAAGAATTACGAATTATTCGTAGACAGAAATAAACGACAACATCCCTACTTGGAAATAAACGTTAATCAGTTAATTTTTTCGCAAAGCCATCACGTTTAATGTTCCTCTAGATTAAAAGCACATGCTGCAATGTAAATCAACGTTCATTACAGTTGCGTAGGTCTGATTGAAAATGAAACAATAACATTTGTCACTGTTTTGTTTCAATGTCCTTAAGCTTATTCTTTAACATATGTGTACAGGTATGTGCGGGAATGGGATCAGCGGTGACGAACGTTCATAAAGAAATTTACAAAGTATCCAGACACTGTCTCACAGACAGGGTAATGGCAGTCAGGTGCGCTGCGGCAAAGGTAGTAATTTTATTTCAAGCACTCCCTATCGCTGTTTCCTACAGCCTGTATGAAACTTATAATTCAATCTTAATTCAATTACAGTGTCTTCTCGAAATGTTAAATCACGCACCGTTTCTCTATACAACTGAAATTGAGAGCGTAGCTACCCTGTGCTTCCGTGCCTTCGAGGGCTCGAATTACGAAGTGCGTTGTTCAGTTGCCAAACTTTTAGGTACATTAGTCGCAATGACTCAACTTCCCGCACCAAAAGGAAAGAATCCCACAGGTATACGTCGAAATATCTATTTTTTTTTTTTTTTCAAGCTGCCGCACCAGCATCGTGTTACAAGAATCGTGAATAATTTTTTTTGTGTTTTGCAGCGGGTCAGGGTAAGGCAGTGAAACCAATTTCCCTCGAGGAAGTATTGAATATCCTGATGTCAGGATTCTTGCGCGGTGGCGTCGGGTTTCTGAAAGGTACAGGGGAAATAATAAAGGGTAGTTCGGGCGTCAACAGGGAGGTTCGAGTTGGAGTTACGCACGTAAGTAATCGCAGCATTGATCAGACTTCGCCGCCTTTTCATTATATACCAAAGAGGATTATGTTTTACCCGAACGATTTATATTGCAGGCTTATGTCGTCTTTGTACAAATGTTGGGTGGCACGTGGCTCGAACGTAACATTGGTACACTGGTCGCTCACGTGCTCGATCTCGTAGCTAATCCAAAAGCCGCGAGCTCCCACGTAGACGCGGTTTACTCCAGAAAATGCATAAATTTCATACTTCGCGGTACTATCGGGAAACTACTCGGGGAGGGTGCTCAGGCCGCAGCGTGCAAGGAGATCGCGCATGTTATTCTCAAACAGATGAACTCGATAGGTAAGTGACTTTATTAAAGTAAATAATTTACAGATTAATGTTGTATTTGATTTATTGCCTATGTTTATCAAAATTTAATTTTCTGAAATTCGTCATCGATTTTTTTACATAATTCATTGCGCAATTCAACTGTATGAATGTTGGACATCTTTCTGTCGAGTATTCTTATTTATTCCTCTTTGAAGTGTTCCAAAACATCTACAAGTCACAGTTAGGAATAATGTACTTCAGTAACGAACTGTTATGTAGCGATGGTATGTACTCAAAAGCATCAAACATTCGGTGCTTACGGAATAATTTTCAGGGATACTTGGTAACAAGTTTATGGATTTGCAGAAATAACTCGATTAATTTGTATAATTTTTTTTTGTTCTCATCTGTTACGCTGTAGGCTCTTCTTATTGGATATAATTGTCGGCCATAATATATTGAAGTAACGAGATTTTTTATAATGGATTTTTTAATTACTCGGCCACGAACTTTTCTTTAAACTTTAGTACCTACCATTTCTTAAAACAAGGCTTGAAAGTAAAACTTTGCACATTGCTTCCTTATTATTTTTCATTTATCGGACAGTCTCCACCATGAAATGAATGAACATACTTCCTTAAAGAGGTGACTTTGTGAAAAATGGCAAATTATTGAGGAAGAATTGCACAATTTTCTATGTAGTCACCACAATTAGAGACTACATAGTCTCTACGGATGCAGATATAATAAGTTGTACTTTTCTATTCGTAAACTGTAATAATAACCATAAATAATAATAACCATCTTTACCTAAACTTCTAAAAATTAACTTTGTAAAATTTGCGAGAAATATATGCGTTTTGTAGATTTCAGTCCAGAAAATGCCAAAGACTGCAACCAAGAGACGCTCTTCAGTCAGCATTTGTTAGTGTGTGCCCTCCAAGAGATGGGCAATTTGATTCTTGGACTCGGTACAACAGCAACGAATCTTCTGTCGGATCAATCGTTGAGTGAGTCACATTGTTCCTCAAGGACTTTTCTCACCTCCTCTTTTACCGTCCTAACGTTGACATTTAAACCCGAGATTCGTTTCTAGGCTTAATCGATACAACGATGACGGTATTGGTGCATCCGTGCCAAGCGGCAAGACTGGCGGCTGCCTGGTGTCTTCGATGCATATGCGTGGCAGTACCCAGCCAAATAACACCGCTGATCGATCGCTGTGTCGAGGGTATCGAGAACATGAGAAGTTCGCCGGAAGCTATAGCTGGTTATAGCAGTGCCCTTGCTGCGGTTTTGGGCAGCGTACGTCTTTCACCCCTCGGTGTGCCTCACACCAAAGGAAAGATAATTTTCAACACGGCCGAAGAGCTGCTTCGGAGTGCTAGTCAAAACAGCCGTTTGTCACTGAATCGTACCCACGCTGGTTGGCTCCTCATAGGAGCGATAATGACACTTGGCACAGCGGTCGTAAAAGGACTCTTGCCGAGAATGCTCTTGCTCTGGCGAAATTCATTCCCAAGATCGAACAAAGAACTCGAGAGCGAAAAGGCTCGCGGTGATGCATTTACTTGGCAGGTGACGCTGGAAGGTCGGGCCGGTGCCCTCTCAGCTATGCATAGCTTCCTTCTTCATTGCCCGGAGCTTTTGAACGACGACATCACCAGGCGTCTTCTCACACCGATCGAATCTGCACTCGCGATGCTAACAAAGTACTTTCTTTTTCCAACACAGAAAATAATCTTGTTTTACTTGCTTGTAAAGGAAGCTTTCTTTTCGTTAACTTTTTGTTTTTTGGAGATTATTATATCAGCGTATTCAGAATGGCCTAAAATATCCAATAATTACATTTTAACCATTTTTAATATTTTTTCCTTCTAGTATGTTATGAAATGAGGCTAGAAAATGACCATCGCAAATTTTCAGATTTTTTCACGCTCACCATCATGACACCGAATTTCAAAATTTACGTCTTTTCCGTGACATCAATTCCGTGAGATAAATGCCATAGAGATCATGTTATATATTGCAAGCAGGCTCGATTGCATTTTAAGAAAACGATTTTTTTTATATGTTACAAAAAGGGAATAAAAAAATTGAGAATTACAATTTTTTAAACGAAGAAAAAAATCATTAGAAAAATATCTGTGTAAAAAAATGTATTGGACGAAATGAAAAAAAAATCTAAAGTTGAATATATAAAATTAGCAATTTTTTTAGCTATAAAAAGTACACAGGTATAACGGAAGTAGTCTCCATTTTTTTTCCAATAAATTTATTCTGTAAATTTAAAAAAAACCGACAACGGCTAAAAATAAGTCATCAGATCGTTCTTTATAGTCATCCTAACTATCGAAAAAATCTGAAAATTTGTGAGGGTCATTTTCTTGTCTCATTTCATAACATACTCAAAGGTAAAAAAATATTTAAAATACTGAGGGTCACAGTCAGATCGATTTGGTATAGAATGCATACATAATGATGAAGTAATGTGCAAGGTTATATTTTGTATCCTAGTTTATTGTGATTACAATTATACTGACCGGTCGATTTCGTTCTTTTCAGCTTGTCCACCGTTTTAAAGAACTACGGCCAACAACTGAAAGCTCCTGCAGCGATGGTCCGGCTACGTTTATACGAAACATTGCTCCTTTTGCCGCCTCAAACTTTCGAAGGCTCGTACACTCATCTCCTGCGTATGCTTGTTTCGGAGTTCACGCTTACCGAAAATCCCGGTAACACTACAACATCGCTTCTTCGCGTTGTGTGCCACGCCAATGATTCGGTTATTCTCGGCACATGGTTGCAGGAAACTGATCATCGCACCATAGAAGATCAGGTTTGTATATTTTCCCTAAAATTTTAAATACGATATTCGTATTGGGTATTAGGAGGAAACGTCTTTAATTCTATTAATTCCTGGAATCCGAGCTGAAGCTTTACTGGCGATACGCGATTAATTCTATATTATTGCTCACGTTCGTGTGTAGATGGAACCAAATCGAAGGGCTGATGTGGAACATGTGAGTAATGCGTTAGGAGTAGAGTGCCTGAACAACGCTGGTTATTTGGTTCTTTTTGTTGTCCTTTTTTTTGTAACTTCTATTTACAGCTGCATCGACGAAACATCTCGTTCTGTTTAGTTTTACAAGATTTTTCACTTTTTCTTCCACTTGTATCGCTTGTACATAGATTTTTGGCGCTAGAATAATTTTGTTGATGCAAATTCTATAACTCGTTGATGTCGTTTAGTTGCAGCCCAATAGCGCTGCAGGTTCTGGAGCGTTGGAGCACAACTCGTGCTGCTTGTACAGGCCAGTACCTCCCGTAAGTCTCTCTATTATTCAATAACTTAATTACATTGATTAAAACCAAAAAATTAACTAATCGCCCAATTACAATAAATTTCAAATAATTTTATTGAGTAAATAAAAACCATAAAATCCAAAAAATACATTGTTTATAATAATCCATAAAGTGCGAAATGTAATATTGAATCTGTAGACAAATTGAAAATCCTCGACAATAATTAGACCTGTAGCAATTTATAAAAAAAACTTGATTTCATATAAGTCGAAAATTCACAATGTTTCATTTTTCAGAATGAAATAATTCCGGGACCTCTGCCTCTTGGCGTCGCGGTTATAGACCTCTCGGTTTCGCTCTTCGGGCAGATATTCCCTCGTGTTGCGAACAAGCATCGTTTACAGATGCTGGATCACTTCAGCGAGTGTATAAAGCACGCAAAATCCGGCAGGCAGGAAGCAATACAGATGAATGTTTTTACGGCTGTGCTGAGCGGTTTGAAGGGTCTTAACGAAGCGAAAACGGGTTTCGGTCAAGAGGACGTCAAGAAATCAGCGACAAATCTTATAATCGTAAGTAAAAAAAAATAAATCAAAGGATATTTGGAAAATGTTAAAACTTACGAAATGCTTAATAAATTTAAATTGCAGAGCACTTTGGTGAGCAGCAACTCCATACTACGTTGGGCTGCTGGTGAAGCAGTAGGGCGAATGGCTCAAGTTATATCAGATCCGAAATTCACCGCTGAATTGGCGCAAACGAGTTTCGATCGTCTGAAATCAGCTCGTGACGTTGCAAGCAGAACTGGACATTCTCTCGCACTGGGATGCCTTCACAGATATGTTGGAGGAATGGGCTCGAGTCAACATCTCAATACCAGTGTCAGCATTCTTATCGCGCTAGCGCAAGACAATTCCTCACCTGTCGTACAGGTAAATAAAGCTTATAGTAAGAAATATTGTATATGGGGAATTCCGCATCAGTTCAGCCACTCAAAAGATAAACAAATAAATAAAACTCCCAAAAAAGGTTTAAAAATCAGATGATGTAGTTCCAACAGACATCAAATTTCAAATTTTAAAAACATTTGTTAGATGGACTTTCGAATTATTACTTTACACTAAAACATTTATATCGTGAAAACGATATATCGCCTATAAGAACATTTGTTCAAATTTACTTTCATAATTTTGCACGAAATTTATGACAAAATAAACAAGGTGAAAATCATCTGGCATTGGTACCGACTTATTTTATTTAAATTATGTTAGACAAGATCAATTTTTCGTCGAAAGCATTTCTTGGGATTCGAATTTGATCAAAAGTTTATTTTTTATTAAAAAGATAATAATAATAATAAAAATGACTTTACCTTTTGATCAAATACAAATCCCACGAGATAATTTCGAGTAAATATGTGTTTTTGTCTGCCAAAATTTAAATTAATTAAGTCGTTGCTAATATCCGACGTTTTTTTACCTTAAACATATGATTTTTTTTTATCAATTAGCCATATATTCATATAGACTTAAGTTGAAATACTTCAGATATTGGTACCGACTTAATTTATTTAAATTCTGGTGGACAAAACCGAATTTTAGGTCGAAATTATTTCATAGGACTCGAATTTAATTAAAAGGGAAAGCCATTATTGCTATTTTTTAAATTAAAATAGCAACAATTTTAAATATTTTGATCCAATTCGAATCCCATGAAATAATTTCGATAAATAATTTGTTTTTTTTCTAACACAATTTAAATAAAATAAGACATAAATTTGGTTAAAAATTACGTAATTAAATTTGAACAAATGTTCATATAGGCCATAAAAACGCATATTTTCGATTTGTTTTTCAAATTGTAGAGATCAGAAATCGTTTTCGAGATATAAATATTTTAGTAAAATATAATAAGTAATTCAAAAGTCCATCCAAACATTTTAAAAATTTTTAATTTGGTGTCTCCATTGGAGTTATATGATCTGATTTTTAGACTTTTTTCGAGTGGCTGAACAGATATGGAATGCCTCATATGTTAATTAACCCACAGTTGTCACACATCTAAGAGGTTTCACGATAGTGAGCTAGTTCAAATTGGCTAAATTACTTATAAAAGAACTCCTATTTAAAAATCATGCATTGGATATAAATGAAAAATCTATAGCATTTTCATTTTTTAAGGGAGGCTCCTCCGATATCAGGCAAAAAGCGTGATTATTTTTTTCCATCATTCAAAGAAATCGTATTCTCATGCAATTAATTGCTTGTAACGGTGTTTTGATCATTTCATAAACCCCACGGCCGAATATAAAAAATTCTAAGTTTTTAAAACGATGGTAAACCTAGTACAATTTGTTATATTTGGATTTGGTGATTTTTTTTATATGAACACTATTTACGAATTATTTACCGTGTGGGATCTTCTATACGATTTTTTTCTCGATAAAAAGAAATTAAAACACGTCTTTTTACCTGAAACCGGCTACTATTGTAACTATAAATGCAGGATAATACTTTTTGGATGGTAATTAAAAAAAAAAATGACTAGTGTGCAATTCAAAAAAGGGAATTGAACCAATTTCAAATATTTGTTTTTCATTAGATAAAAAAATAGCGATAAATATCAAGCTCTAGTAAAATGAATGTGAAATGATTTAAAGAGAATTCTGAAGGTAAATTGACGACTTTTTTCCTCAGGTATGGGCACTGCATGCCTTGGCCCTTATCGCCGATTCGGGTGGTCCAATGTTCCGTGGTTATGTCGAACCGACACTCTCCTTGGTTCTTACGCTTCTCCTAAACGTCTCGCATTCCTACATCGATGTCCATCAGTGCATCGGCAAAGTTTTGTCAGCTCTAATTACAACCATAGGGCCAGAATTGCAAGGTATGCGGACACCACACATATTCTTCTCATTGCTTAATGAAACATTTGTCACAGATAAATTGATGTTAAATTTAATAACAATTTACAATAATGATGATTATTTGAATTAGGGAATACTTCAACTATCTGCATGGCACGTTCCTCGTTTTTGTGTGCCTGCGCGATAATGCAGGATCATCAGGATCCTCTCGTGCAGGCGGAAGCCACTGGATGCCTCCAACAGTTGCATTTATTCGCACCGCGTCACGTAAATTTGTCTTCCCTTGTGCCGACCCTTTGTGTAAGTTGCATAGGGAATGTCCTTATGTCAAATGAACTTCTGAATTTTAGTAATTTATATTTTATTCTTTTTTTAATTTTCATTAGCGGACTCTATCCAGCAATCATTTGCTTCTAAGAAAAGCCGCGATATCTTGCCTTCGTCAATTAGCTCAACGAGAGGCGAAGGAAGTTTGCGAGCACGCGATGACTCTCGCCAACGAGAGTCGTGACACAAACGTCGTAGAGGGATTAACGATAACGGAGACTGGGCTTCCAGGAGTTTTGTTCAGCATGCTGGACACTGAAACCGATAGCAGACTGATCAAAGACATTCATGACACTCTTACGAGTATGCTACAGATATTGGCTGCTGATAATTTGTCTCAATGGTTGTCACTCTGTAAGGATGTTCTTACCGTTGCATCAGGTAAATATTCCCGATGATACATCGTTTCTAACGTTTATTTCATGAATCTAACTAATTTTCTAATGAATTAACAAAGTAAATAACTGATGGCGGCTCTGCTAATGCAGACGTCATAGAATTTTAATTTAAAGGTCCATAACTAATAACTTTTGATGAAAAAAAAAATAATAGTTTTCGTGATATAATTGGTAATTCAGGCTAATAATAAGGGCTGACTTGAAAAATTACGAATTGTCATATGGGACGATATTACTGAAACAAATTTATATTTCTATTAACTAAAACAATTGTTAAAGTGTAGCAAAGTCTTCATTGAAGGTACTCAACCGTCAAGTTTAATTAAAAGTCATATTTAACGATAGAAAGGCAAAAGTTTAACTTTTACTGTGAAGGTTTAACTTTTGTGAAAATAGGCCTTTGCTTTTTAGTTTGAACGACTATTTTACAGATTTGCTTGTAAATGTCACAAAGGCAAATTAACCATCAGGATGTCATCGTTTATCCGTTTTTTTTTCATTTTTTATGTATGCGTTCTTTACGTACAATAGAGTCAAGTACACCGGAGGAAGTGCCAGCAGTCGCGGTTGAGGACAGTACAGCTGACAATGAGAGCGTTGACGGCGAGGGTGACGACGATCAGGCAGAATTTCACGCAGACGAGTCGAAACAGCGACCCACCGTGTCACCACGTTGGCCCACGCGAGTATTGGCCGCTCAGTGCATCCGTCGTATAGTCGCTACTTGCCTCAATAACAAACAGGCCCATTTTGATCTCTCTCTGGCAAAGGAATTGCAGCTGGTCAAAGGAAGAGGTTAGCGCCCACATTTTTTTCTATCATCTGAAATTCAGATTAATGTTAAATGTTTGAATGGATAAGAGTGACAATATTTTCACTACAGCTTTTTTTATTCATAAAAAAACCTTACGAAATCTTCAATAGATAAAACAATGTAGACTTCACTTCAAGACCTTAGGAGTGTTCATTTTTCACTGTGTATCAATTTTGGTTAATGTTATCATTTTGGCATTGAAGATATTTGTTTATTCGTACATATTTTAGATTCAGATATTTCGTCGAGTTACTCTTTCACTCAGGAACTCGATGTATGAAAAAGATTGCAGGGGCATGATACATTTTTTTATAACTACTGATTTTTGCGAAGAATTGAATATTTGAGCATCTATTATCAATAATTTAACTGGAATGGTCCACAATTCCAGAATTTTTTTATAGAAAAAAGAATGCTGATGAGAAATATGTTGAATTACATAATTAAAAACCGATTTTCAACGAATAATGAAAACTTTAAGTCTGGACGACCTCCAATCTTTTATCAACTGTAGTTTTCGTGTATCAGATGTACGACAACAAACAAATAAAATTCTCGGACGATCTAAGAATTGAAAAATTGACATGAAAGTATTGTCAACGTAGAATATATTAACACTGCAGTGAGTATTTCACTTGAATTTTAAGACCTTACTCGTTCCAAAACAGGTGACTATCTGGTTTTGCATCTCTCGGACCTCGTGCGAATGGCATTTATGGCCGCGACGAGTGACTGCGATCCCCTGCGTCTCGAGGGTCTCCAAACCCTTCAAGAAATAATCGACAAATTCGCCAAAGTACCAGAACCCGAATTTCCAGGCCACTTGCTACTCGAGCAATTCCAGGCTCAAGTCGGCGCAGCATTGCGTCCAGCTTTTTCCACAGAAACAGCATCACACGTAACAGCCGCGGCATGCGAAGCCTGCAGTGCTTGGATCGGCAGCGGCGTGGCAAGAGACCTGAACGATCTTCGCCGAGTGCATCAACTGCTCGTCTCGTCTCTCGAAAAATTGCGAGAAGGTCACACTCGACCTCAGCTCTACAACGAGAGTCTCTCGACACTCGAGCGTCTCGCAATTTTAAAAGCCTGGGCAGAAGTTTACGTTGTCGCGATGATAAATGACGGTTCTGCTCCCGACACTCGGGAAGTCACACTTCGAAATGCAAACCAATTGGACGACAACGATGAGGAAGGTTTTGGCGAATTTGAGTTTCAAAACGAAAGTTTGTTAAGCCTCGTCCAACCGGAACTTCTCAGTCTAAGTCAGCATTGGCTGGCGGCACTTCGTGACCATGCTTTATTGTCACTTCCACCAGAATTCTCTAGCCAATTGCCTCACGATGGCGGAGCTTTTTACACAACTGACACGATGGAATCGGCTCGGCCTTATTACTCTAAATCATGGGCACCGATTCTTCACGCCGCGGCTCTTTGGCTCAACGCTCGAGGCTTCGAAATCGAGGAAACAACAAATGCTGCTTCAAAAATATCCTCTGGACCGAATAACAACAACAATGTAGCTGCTAAGACAGATTCAAATATCGATAGATTTCATTTACTTTTTGGCATTTGTATGGAAGCTCTTTGCAGCTCTCGGTCTTCGGAATCCGTTCAAAATATTGAAACTTGTCTGAGCGCTTTATACACACTTTTGGATTCAATTTGGGCTCGAAAGGTTCTCATAACCGACAGTTCTTTGCCAATAGAGCTTTGCAACGTTCTTCATAGATTGTTGCTCACGAGAGAAAGTTACGCTATTCAGATGATGGCTATGGAGGTTTTGAAGCAAATAATGAAAGCCACACAGGAGGACATCGCTGATAGGAAGAAATTGAAGCTAAAGGAACTCGTGCCGGCTAATCAGGAGGCTAGGGAGATTATGGAACTGGATTTTTTGGGCGAGGGAGGAGAATCTGGAGAATTAGTACCTGGCAAATCACTCGTTTTTGCCATGTTGGAGGTATGCCTATGTTTACTAGTGCGACAGATTCCGGCATTAAATCCCAATCCTGAAGGTGCCACGGCTATTCTTTCGCATCGGGGATACACGCCCTCTGAAGAAAACGGCAAACTTATTGCTTCTGCTCTCAATGTCATGGAAGCTCTTCCCACACTGTGCTCTCCGCAAGGTGCGTTAAATTTACTAATTAAATATCTAATTTCAAGTAAGTTCGTCATTTCTTATTGCAAATAAAATATTTATTTTATTGCTGTGTAAATTAATTTACTATAGATATTTGAAAGATAGCTTTTGGTTAACTTTCTTATAATTTTGTTTAAAACATGAGATTTAGTTTCTAATTATTTCAAGAAGATTATGTATATTTTAACGATATGTAATACCAATTTTCGAACCGTTAAAAAATCATGAATTTTGTTAATTGTCACAAGAAAACAGTTCTCATAGGATTTTAATTCTACGATATGTTAGTGTGCAGTATCCTGAGTGTTGTGATTTTTATAAAGATCTTTTAGTCTAGCTATTGTACAAATTTTTTTGCTCAATTTCGAGAAGTTCCAAAGAATGATCCATATATTGATTGTGAGAACACGAATGTTTTTACAATACATAAATTTGGTGCGATGTCTTTTTCTATTTTTTTTTCAACCTCCATATTGTCAATAACCTTCAGACCATTGAGTATAAGCCTTTTCATCTGTAAACTTTTAATTTTTTGCTTAAAAATATTTCACATGTAATATCAAAATAAATATTAACAAAATGATGGTTCAAGAGTCGCTGATACGTTCAACTTCGATAGATAAATGATTTAAAAGTCGATATTTAATTTACAAACATTTTGCAAAGATTTCGTCTTTTTTCGTGACACATTAAATTAATAGAGCATTAATCGTACATTTTAGGTGCCATAGCGATACTTCCGACCCTGTTGTATCTAACCACCGGTGTGATACGAGAGACTGCTGTGCGTGCAGACAACGAAGTAGCGCGAACGGGTTCGGAAGCTCCCGTTCACGCTGCCCTTCATTGCCTGAAGAGCCTGATCGTCGACAAATACTCCCGCGATCAAAGAAGCCAGGAACAGTGGACTGTATTGCTGCAAAGCGCATTAGCAAAGGTCATCGATCTAGCCAAGACTGGAAGCAACGAAACAAAAATGGACGAAGTTACAATGATGCTGGGAATCGCGGTATTCGTGCTTCACGCGTTACCGGACGTGGTCAGTGCACCAAACTTACAATTTCCTTGTATCAATCACTTCCGACAGACTATGCAATCTGAAAAGATGATGGTAAGTTGATTTTCCATCGATGAACTCGAAAAATAGCATTGATTTTTTTTTCCCCGAAGATATTAGAAATTCAACAAATGTGCCCCGCAGGTAAAATTGAAATGCGTACAAACGTTGAAGACGATATTTATACATCCGGAAAAGAGCATCAGTACACCGTATATTCATGCTCTTGCCCCGAGAATAGTGGAGTATTTGTACAGTGATAAAAGCAAGCAAGTTACCAACGATCTTGAGCTTTCCTTTACTCTTGAATGCATCAGCACCATCGAGGCTCTTATTGCACTCGCTGAACCAACAAATCGTAAGTCAATCCTCTAAAATCATGTCTACTTTGTTATATCTTTAAAATGGGTACTGATAAATATATTGATTACACGCAATTCTTAAGGGGACCTGATGCAAGGTACGGGACGACGATCAGACCTAATGTGCACAATTTATCATCTCTGATTTTTCATGGCTTTTGCATTATAATTTCCCATTGAATTTTTATTACATTTATCTTCTATAACATAATATAAGGCTTTTTATGGCAAGTTTTATTTCCTCTCAATATTTTTTAAACACGCACTTCATCCGAAATTAAACACGAACATTTTTATCTAGTTTTTTTGTTCGATTCGTTGTATTTTGAAAATGATTTATTGTAGAAAAAACACAATTTTCAGGTTACCGATGTGTTTTTTAATTTGATAAATTTCGTATTCGCCCAGAATCAGTGTCATGCTTTTATGAGCGGAATAAAGTAGTAAAGCTTTTTTACCGGGATTATTTAAACTTTGCGCTCAATTTGACAAACTTTTGATATTATGATGATAAACAACAGACATGGAGTACCTCACAATCATTATTCAAGAGAATTATCGGCATTAATAGATTGCAAAATGTGGCTAAATCCGTATATTAAATTCTAAATTATTGCAGAATTTTTAATAGATTCTGTTCATCTTTTGTTTTATCATGGCTTTCACATTCACTCAATAGTTCCGAATTGTTTGAATAACTTTTTTTCTTTACTCAGGTATCCAAATGCTGACTCTACTCGTGCCAATTTTAATAAACTATCTGCTGGAGGGTGAAAAGTTGCAGTTCGGAACACGATTCCAGACGAACCTTCATCAACAGAGTTTCCAATGGTTGAACAGAATCGGTCCAAAATATCCTCAGGTAATTGTTAAAAACTACTACGAAAGAGTTTCTTTTTGGTTTCTCGTACAGGAAGGTTGATTTTCATTTTTCTTTTTAATTTCGAGATAGCCACGTGTGAATACTTAAAATTCTCGGAAACATCCTGAAAAGTGATTTCTGAAAAATATCTGAATGGACGTGTGCAAAATGGAAGCGTGCAAAATTCTAGTCTTTAAAAAATAAGAACGGTTTGCTCAATCGAGCTGAAATTTATCACTCAAGTAGAGCAATTACACTTCTTTCTTTGCAATAATTGAAACGACTGTTCAGATTTTAATACAATTTATATTTTTAAAAAAGTCCTCGTGCTCTAACTCTTGCAAATTTTTAGCTATGAAGCTAAGTAAGGTTAAAAAATCATCGGTATTAAATTTTTGAGCTTAATGTATAAAGAGATTCGGCTCAAATTCACTCAACACACTTCCGCAAAGAGAAGACTTTGTGAAAGTTGGATAATAATTAGGTAGCAATTTGCGAGTCTCTACGTTCCATCCTTTCCGTATAAATCAACGAAATTTACATGTTTTATATTGTTATTTGCAGGAATTCAAGACACTAATGTCGCAATCGACTGAACTGAAGACCAAACTTGAGAACGCGGTGCGTTCGTCGCACCAACAAGCTCAGAGGCCCGCAAGGCAAATCGGGACCACGAAACAGCAGATCAAAGCACCCGCTCCATCAATAAAGCTGAAAACTGACTTTTCCAATTTCAGTTAAATTCATCTGACGTATGGGAGTGACAAAAAAAGAAGGAGTCCTCGATAAATCTGTAACAAAAATGTTAGCTGTGACTTTAGTGATACGAGTATTATTTCCAACAGGCATATTCTTTCATCTACAACTTTAGGTATTTTAATAATTCATTCGGGGGTTAAACTAAAACAATGAAATATTTATTCCCCATATATTTGTACAGACGAAGTAGTATTTATCGTTAGATTCGATCGAATTTCTTACCAAGACTTATGAATGAGAAGGCTAATCATCTCGCGATTATTTATCGACCATAGAACCAAGATTTTACAATCGCAGATATAGACGACAGAAACGTAGCTGCATATTTCTCGCACTGAAAGTATATAAGTATATTTCGTGATTGATGAAGAAAAAGAAAAGAGAAGTCGAGCAAGGCTTTGTCGTAGGCAAGTTTGGTATTTAAAGAAAAACGAAAATTGTATTTTTTTAATTTGTAAAGTGTGCACAAATCGCAATTAACGAAAGATAACTCTATTTATTGATATTAGATCATTGGTATGTCACGAAAGTGAAGCTTTTATTTTCCTACTTCTTCTGATTTAGTACATGCTAAGTTAAGAAACGAATTAGAACGTATATGTTCCTAGATTTCTGATTAGTTGAAGATAAAGAAAGGTCTACAAAGCTGACGTCTATTCACAATCGATGTTTATTCAAGTGACGTTACTCATTTAAAAAAAAAAAGTATAGGAAAAAACAGTGTTTAGAGCTAAGATTGGCACTTCTCGGTATTTTTAAGGAAAGACTATAGTGATTTTTATTACCTTAACGTGCATTCTTTTTTTTTATATCAAAAAAATGTTTTTCACAACATGTCCGAATCGGAGATAGGCACCATTGAATGAAAACTACACTTTTCAATGGTTTTTCATTAAAAAATGTAGTTTTCATTCAATCATGCCCATTCCTAGTCCGGATTATTTGCAAACCATTGAAACGCCCAGATTTTCTTTTTGGCTTTTATAAAAAAAAAAAAAAACTGGCTTATAGAATTTTTTTCGTTTTTCTACTTATTTATCTGGTGCTATCCCAAAGTGCAATGAATAATATGCTGAAATATCGTAATCATAATACTGAAAAGAAATAACTCTGTAAACGACATGATTTGCCTCATATACTTGTACTATAGGAAAACAGTTGTTTCCGAAAGTTTTGAATTTTAATATTTAAAAAAAATGCCTTTTGCATTACCCTCTTGTAGATTGGATTGAAACAGTTCAGACGTTTACGACCATCTTATTTATAACTTGTGTTATAGAATTTTTGTATTCAATACAGTACTAAAATGGCGTATCCAGATATGCCATTTTAGAATTGATGAAACCAAAAAACAAAAGATTTCAACATTTTGTTATAAAAAAAAAAAAAATGTCCAGATCAAACATCGAAAAAGTCCGGTAATCCAAATTATAGATTATGATTGAAAGTGAACTGTCAAGCAGTCACAAGTCAGTACAAGAATATGTGTTGTGGAAGGGATTTATTTTACTTCATACCTTAGAAATCTCAAGATTTCTCAGTAAATAATCCATGAAATATTTTAATTTTTTAAAGGCTTTGAAGATTAAACAAAAAAAAATATTGAAGTTTGGTTGAAAACGGTACAAGGGTAGAGAGTTAAAGAATCACTATGTATTCCACGTAATAATTTAATAAATTTAATCAAATAATTAACATCAAATAGATCGTGAGTGAATAAAAATAGCGAGAAGAGCCGGTGTGTCGTGTAGAGTCTCAGAAAACAGGTAAAGCATATTCCATCGGAAATCAAGTATCGATAATAAATATATGTGTACACGTGCATGACGATAGATTGACTCGATTACGTAGCGATCGATGTTAGTAGTCAATTCTTCCGACAAATATATTGTCAAAGGGTGCACGATAGACTATTACACTAGAAAGCTGTCACCCACAGTGACGTTTATACGCGTAGATTCTTTAAAAAATAATAAAAAATAAAAAAAAAATAGAAAGTGTGAAAAAATGTGAATGTTTAAAGATGAATATCTTAGATACAAAAAAAAATAGAATCACCGATATTACTTCGTAAGACGTTCGTAAGAACATATTGTCTATATAACACTCTTCTAGTTTGTAAAGATGTGTAATTCTGAAGATGCGATAATACCACGTTTCTTCGTGGACCACCGAGAATTTTTCGTAATCGAATATGTAATAGCGGAACTAGGACAGATGTTAGAAAAAGAGGGAGAGAATCTAGCCATGGAACAGAAAATTCAAACTATTTTTTATATTATAATTTTAAGCGACTGTGACCACTATACACTGTGTATTGTGCATGAATTATTACTGTACAGGTTTGTATCCGAGAGATGGACAAAAATTTGACTTTGTTTAATATTTTATCATTTTATTTTGACATCAAGGTTCCTTGACTGCATAACATTGTTTTATTTCTATACGACTTATACCATTTTTGATGCTTCAGAATAAAGACGAATAGTTAGAAATAATTTTTGATGAATTTTTTCAATTCCTTTTCCGTAAGTCAATCATCTTCGATTTTTCTACCTAACAGGTACCTAAGATTAGTATTATTTTTTTGTTATATCGTTATATTGTTTTTTTTTTTTTTTTCTAAAGTTCATTTTGCAAAGTAATAATAATTTATTTCATTAGTTATTTTATATTAATAATCTGATCTGGCGGAATCCACCGATTTTAGGCAATAATGCCTGATTTATTAATTTTTAATTGATAAAAGGAATTTTAGAAGAAGGTCTAATTTTTTTAACATCACTCTTAAACATATTTTGTGCTAAAAAATTAAATTCCTAAAATGCTTTATTTTCAGAACGATACATCAGCAGAACATATCTCGAAAATATTTTGCGACAAATACCCCAAAAGAGCAAAGATCCCATACACAAAAAATACGATGACGAGAAAACGCCATACGTCGAAAATAACATATGTCTAAAATGCTACAATACAAAAATATCATTACGCTAGAATGCAATAATACAAATTGGCCATCATACATTTGGCATATTCACGTATATGCACGTATTGCAACGTTTCGCGAAAATATAACTTTTCAAGGTGAAAATGTTTAACACCTCTACGTGGATAATTACGTATTTGAATATGTTTGTTGTTTGATTCTGCACATTACATTATTGCAGTTTCTTTGCTTTACTTAAGTGTTCTTTACTTTATAATACCCCTAATAGAATATTTCTTTTATTGTTTTATTTTTTTTTAATCTACTTATTATTGAGAATAAGGCAGTTTAAAAAAGTAGAACTTTGCACGTTGCTTCCTTATTAAATCTCACTTTTCACAAAGCCACCTCTATGAGGAAGTTTATTTATTAATTTTGGGTTCCTCGTAGAGAAAACTTTGTGAAAAATGAGATTTAATGAGGAAGCAACGTGCAAAGTTCTACTTTGCATCATTTTTCATTTTAATTAGCATTTTTTAAATATCGTTACCTCTATACTTTTGGTGGTTGCTTGTGCGACAACACAAATTATAAGTTAAAAATGTATTACCTATAAAAAAGAAAATTACGTTATAGATGACAACGAAAATTTCGTAATTAATACCGTTGCATCATATTTCCATCTAGTACAAAGTTTCGACTTAAGTACTTTCTTAATTGTTGCGGAAGTTAGAGTGAAAATTTAAATTCTTTGAAAAATTCAAAATGGCGTAAAATCCGAACGACTTTACCGATCATCACCAAATTTGGTACGTAGCAGCGCTGTATGTTATTTTTCGTCTGCAAAACATTTCAGTTGATTTGTTGAGATTCGACGTGATTTAGGGCAAAATTAATTTTGTTCGATAAATTCAAAATTCTATAAGATCCGAACCGCTTTACCGATTTCGTCGAAATTCAATACCAAACCACATTGAACCTGTCTTTAGTTATGAAGAACTATTTAGCTAAATAGTCGAACTTTTACGAAAGTTAGAGCGATCACGCCATTTTTTCGAAAAATTAAAAATTCTGTAAAATCTATATATATGGATACGTTTTGTTAAAAATCGCACCAATTAAAGAGGAGTTACTGCTCTACTTGCGTGCCAAATTTGAGCTCGATCCATCGTGCCGTTCATGAGTTATGGACGATTGAATTTTCTGTCCCTGGAACATACATACTGTCAAGTGACAGTATGTATGTTCAAGGTGACCTTGACGAAGGTGACCTTCAGTCCTTCACCAAGGCCACCTTCAGTCCTTCACCAAGGTCACCTTCAGTCCTTCACCAAGGTCACCTTCAGTTCTTCACCAAGGTCACCTTCAGTCACTTCACCAAGGTCACCTTCAGTCCTCACCAAGGTCACCTTCAGTCCTCACCAAGGTCACCTTCAGTCCTTCACCAAGGTCCCCTTCAGACCTTCACCAAGGTCACCTTCAGTCCTTCACCAAGGTCACCTTCAGTCCTTCACCAAGGTCACCTTCAGTCCTTCACCAAGGTCACCTTCGTCAAGGTCACCGGAAGTTCACTTCCTGGTCTAGAATCGGCATAGCCCTACTACTGCGTATTTAGACTTTTATACCTCGTTAATGACAATTCCAATGAGTAATTTTACGGCATGTTTCTATAGAAAACCTAGCGCTCTGCAAAAAATGTCCTTTGCAAAAAAATCCTAAATCCAACCATTTGAAAGTTATTAACTCTCAAAGTTATATTTATATAAAATGTTACCACTTTCTAACTATTACCTTCAGTCCTCCACCAAGGTCACCTTCGTCAAGGTCACAGGAAGTTCACTTCCTGGTGTAGAATCGGCATAGCCCTACTACTATACCCAAAAATCTGTATTTCTCATGTTATTTAAATGGGAAATTACAAATTGCGTGAGTCTCCTCTAAATATTATTATTTATAGTTCTACTTTGGTAAGCTTATAATGCTATGGTTTGTGATGTTGTGGTGATTCATCGCGTGTTATTTTGTCGTTGTATTATATTGTCATGGAACGTAAGATGTTCAGAATTGGAGATTTTGCGTCCTGATAAAGAAAGTTTTGGTTTTGTGAAAAATTTGGCTTTCGAGTTTTTCATGTCAGGACATTCCAAATAGTCCAAAACGTCGAGACAAGTGGTGCAGAAAAAATGTGCATGGGTGGTTGAATGTGGGTGTGTGTGGCAGGCATGCAAAATTCAACCCTGTACGACTCAAGATTTCATTGATTTATCTGTGATTTGACACACATGTGGCTACAGCTGTCAGGTAGACAGCTTTGTTTGTGATACCTTTGACAAAGTTTTGCTTCCTCGTAGAGGAAGCTATGTTTTCGTGAACATTTTTTTTTCCGGTATTTTCATGTGAGCATACTCAGAATGGTCCAAAACGTTGAGAAAAGTGAGTGTGTGCGGGAGTATGTATGTGCAAATTGCCTTGTTAGCACGATAACCGCCGCAATTTTCGATGTAACTGCTTCAAATTTGGCACGCAAGTGGGCTATCATACAACAACTTTTGGGATTGCAGTTGACGCGAATCGGTTGAAAAATTAAAGTTTTACAGCATTTTGAAAATTTTGAAAAAATCGTTTTCAGGCTATAATTTTTGCAAATTACGATATATCAGACTGAAATTTTGAGCACAAACGAACTTACAGTGAACCATAATTGGTGCCAAGTTTGGCGAGAATCGATAGAGTGGTTCAAATTTTATTACAATTTAAAATTTTTTTTAAATGTCCGTAAAGACTTCTATTTTTCTAAATTCTAGGATGACCGGCTGCAATTTACGACGTGATTTCACAATTATTGAGTATCGAATATGAATTTATTTTAAGGAACGGTCGCTATGTTGATAAATTTCGATTTTATTCCAAAAAAAGCAAAACATTGCTGTCGCGAAAAAAAAAATTCGACCTTTTTAGGCAGACTTCAATCAAATTTAGCGCACATGTGGATTGTCCTAGAACTGGGGCTGGATATAAATTTTACGGAAATCGGTCCAGCGGTTTAAATTCTATAACATTTTTTATTTTCTGAAAAATCTCGTTTGCGCACTATAGAAAATATAAAATATTTTTAATTTTTGTGTTAAAATATTCGTGAATCGGTAAAAATGTCGATAAAAATGTCTTTCATGCACAAACAAGCCTGCAAAGTAGAAAGTCTTGCAAACTGCTTCCTCATAATTTGACATCTTTTAAAAATGTTTACATGTATGCAAAGTAGAACTTCGGAAATTGTTTTCTCTACAAAGCTTCCTCCATGAGAAAGCCAAAGTAAATAAACGTACTTCCTCATAGTGGAAGCTTTCTAAAGAAAACAATTTGCAAAGTTCTACTTTGCATACATGTAAACATTTGTTTTAAATGTAAAATTACGAGGAAGCAATTTGCAAGTTTCTACTTTGCCGGCTTGTTTTTTTTTTTTTACAAAAGCTTCCTCTATGAGGAAGCCAAAATTGATCAACATATACTTTCCCATGGAGAAAAAAAGCTTCGTCAAAAACAGAAAATTGTGAGGAAGCAATTTATGCAAAATTCTACTTTGCAGACTTTTTTTTACATGTTAATGCGTTATTGACAACGAAGTCAACATCGTCTTTGTTGCTTTTATGCATAATATATTAGTACAGAAACTTTTTCTTTTGAGGCATTTTTTGAAATCAATGTTCGTATAGAAAACCTTTTTCTTTTTTGTATCAACAATATTTTTTTCCAAAATTTGTTGTCAATCAAATAGATAACACTTACAAAAAGAATTTTAATAATTAATAATTAAATGAATTGTCCATAACACGTAATAGTTCCATAATAACAATAACAATAATAATAATAATAATAATGGTAAGAAGCGTTGCAGCAAGTGTGACGTGGAGGTATACAAGTGCATTAGAGGTTATGGCGAGATATCTTGTTATCGGCTTAGAACTGTCCGTCAGTTGCCGGCTGCGGGCTCGAGGCTACTGATCACAGCTGTCGTTGTTAAAAAATCCCGACCACACGTAAGTTTCATTATTATTAATAATTTATGTAATTATCAGTCATTACGTAAGTTAACATCAAGTAAAACGATCGACTTGACAATCTTGCAAAAACATAAATACAATTACATTACGCATAATTATACCTTTCGCAGTTATCAATAATTAATTAGTCCGATAAATTGGGTTGGAAAAACGACTTTTTTCTTACTTGTCTCGAAAGTAAAATATATTGAGAGTACATTGTAAATATTTTAGACCGAAATTCGAAATATTAATGAAGTTATGAATATTTGAGAGCTTCTCGTAGTTGCACGCTGAAAGTCGCCCGAATTTGTTTGCTCGTATCACTTATTCCTGGTTAGAGCATCGCGGAGCAAATTGTTAGTATACGATCGTTATTTGGTGCGTAAACATTTGAAATGTAAAAATGGATAGAAAAGGAAAAAAAGCGTGATACTAGAAATCCTGGAGAATCTTTGCTATCAAGCAAATAAAAAAAAAATTTCATGTTAATAGACACACTACTGATGAAGATACAACGCATTTAAACATTTCTGCTAAAAAACTAAAAAAACAAAATGATTTTGAACCTAACGTCGATGAAAATTCTATGTACCTTTTTCTGTGTTATAGTTTTTAGTATTCACCGCTTTACAAAGCGTTTTACAGTGCAAAGTTTGTAATAGCGATATAAAGTTTTTAAAAAGATCACAAGTAGGATTGGGATTGACTTTGTGTGTAAAATGTAATAGTGAAACAATGTTTACAGTTGACTCTTGCTGTAAAGTGAAAAATGCATTTGAAGTAAACAGACATTTTACTTTTGCAATGAGGGTACTTGGTGTTGGCTTATCAGGCATAAATCTTAAAAATCAAGTGAAAACAAACAATTTTCCGGTTTTATAGAATTTTCATTTTTTTTTATAAAATACAAATAGCATTTAAGGGATTGAAAGAAAAAATTCTGTACTTACAATGTAAATATTGTTATAATTGCAGGTGCATAGATTGTAAAAATCATGACGTCGGATAAAAAAATTATTTTAGTCACCGGTGGAACGGGTCTTGTTGGAAAAGCCATTCAAACAGTTGTATCTACTGGCTCGAGACCGGATGAACAATGGATTTTTGTTGGCTCCAAAGATGCGGACTTATGGTACAAAAGCTTTTGTTTAACTGTTTGTTTTCTTCCCTTTTTTCTTTTTCAGCACTCGTACATTATTGTTTGTTATTCTCAGCGACAAGGCAAGCACAGCTAAACTTTTTGAAAAACACAAGCCAACACATGTGATTCACTTGGCTGCAATGGTCGGTGGACTGTTTCACAACATGGCACACAACTTGGACTTTTTGGTGAGTTTCTATTGTCAAGCAAAAAAATTTCAATTTTGTTTTTAGGAAATTTTACGCAATGTATTTACTTTTTTCTTGCAGAGAAACAATTTACACATGAATGATAATGTACTGCAAACAGCGCATGAAACAAATGTGATAAAAGTGGTTTCTTGCCTCTCCACATGCATTTTTCCTGACAAAACTACATATCCCATTGATGAAACTATGGTGAGTTAAATAAAAATACTATATCAATTTATCATTTATTTCCTTTTACTAATGTATCTTTGCAGGTCCTTAGAACTTTTTACTAGGAATTTTCGTCTCGTGCTAAAGTTTACCAAAATGTGAGCGCTTCAGCTGCTGGTGTTTCTCGCTGAAATTTCCGTCGATATTCACTTTTGATAACTTCATTCACTTAAACCTAGAACTGTATGAACTTAGCAATTGAATTAGTCCATTCTATCCTGGTTAAGTTCATGAAATTTAATGGGACCTGTGCAATTAATTTATTGCATTCACCAGGAGATTAGGAGTGGATTCAAGTGAATTTGACGTGAGCGTCTAGCTGAAAATCTCACATTTTGTAAATCATGCACAGACATTTATAAAAAAAGGTTGAAAAGTCGAACCTTCCACATAGCTTCCTTATTTCTTTGGTCTGTCACAAATTCTCCTCTATGAAAAAGTTCGTTGTTTAGTTTTGACTTCCTCATAGAGGAAGCTTTGTGGATGGTGGAACAAAAAAAAATTATGTAGCAAATATATGCAAGGTTCGACTTTGCAATGGCTTTGAAAAAAATTACGAAAATGCAAATTTCTGTAAAATCTTAACTACTTTATCGATTTTGCCCAAATTTAGTATCAAACTTCGCACCACCCCGATAAAGTTCTATGCCAAGTTTCAGTTCGATAGCTGGAAATTTGTTCGAGTTAGAGTGTTCACAGACATTTTTCAAAATCTTAAAAATTTCATAGAATCAAAATGCTTCAATGGATTTTTATAAAATGTATACCAATGATACACTTGACCGTACTATATACGGCACAAAAATTTCAGATGATTCGGTTGAGTAGTTTCCGAGTTATTGCAATATGAATTTGAGCTCCTCTATCACTTTTTCTAAACCACTTTTCTCGGCGTTTTGAGTAATGTAGACATAAAAATCGCGATTTTCTTTTTCACGAAAACAAAGCTTCCTTTATGAGGAAACAAAAGTTTCTGAATAGGGTCAACACCTATGACCGAAACCACCAACTATTTACTTGCTCAACATCTTGGAACTGACCAACTGATAGCAACCTCTTTCTGCTGAAAGCATTTTATACTATTTAAATCTATGTTACATTTTTTAAATTCCTTCTGTAATATTTTTATGCTTAAATAATAATAGTGTAGAGTGCGTTTTGTGTTAGAGCATGTGTGCCAAATGCAAACAAACATTAATAGTGATAGATTTGCATAGAATTAATAATTCTTTCTAAGACGATACATTTATGTTAAATTTTTTGACCTGTAATTATAAATAATTTACGCTACAAAGAAACCCGCC
This sequence comes from Perithous albicinctus, assembly GCA_964016905.1. Classification (NCBI taxonomy): domain Eukaryota; kingdom Metazoa; phylum Arthropoda; class Insecta; order Hymenoptera; family Ichneumonidae; genus Perithous; species Perithous albicinctus. The sequence goes on along the minus strand of OZ024693.1, from coordinate 13,714,989 downwards.
AGATTCTTAATAGTGTCAATTATTTAGAAATGATAGGCCTGTTGTTTATCCAGATAAAAAAATCAATTCATAAACAAGAATCTTCATATTTCTAATTTGTCTGCCACTTCTGTAAATACAAGATAAATACTTGAAATAAAATTCTGCTAACGCAGCAGAGCATTAGAAAAATGTTTGGAATGTAGAAAATATCTTGATCAATGTTGGCTTCCTCAAAAAGGAAGCTTTCCATTTTGCAGGCTTGTGTAAATTTAATAAGGTATACAATTACAATTAGTTTATTGACAAGATATTAGTACAAATCAGTGGATCAACAGTATAAAAAACCTATCTCCATGAGAAGGCATGTTTATCGATTTTTGTTTCCTCAAAGAGAACTTTGTAAAAATAAAAAATAAAAACGCGGATGCAATGTATAAAGTTCTACTTTGCATATTTGTTTTAAATAAATTTCAACAGTATGTTACATTTATATATAACTTCCTGCTCATTTTCCACATTCTTGTTAAAATAAAGCATTCACTAATTTCTAATATCTTTAAAATTAAAATACTATTGTGAATACAAAAACGTAATGTTTAATAACATTCAGATCACGTTGCCGATTTTCATCAAATCCGGTATAAAATATGTCTGTATGTTATTACGCGCGTGTCTGAAGTTTTAGGCCGTTTTGTCAAATGTTTCTGAAGTAGAATTGGTTCAAATATTAAAAATTCAAATGGCTACAAAATCCGAACCCCTTTACCGACCATCACCAAATTTGCTTTGTTAAAAATTTGAATTGAGTTAGTATCAGAAAATTAAAAATCCTATAAAAACCGAACCTATTTATATATTTATCCCAAATTAAAAAAATTATTTAGCTCTATAAGTAAAAGTTTGCGGCAACTGGAACGTAGATATATTTTTCGAAAAGTTCAAAGATGAATAAAATTCGAACAAATGTTTGAATTTTTTTCAAAATCATTACAAACCTTAACCAAATGTGTGACAAATTTCAGCTCGATTGATGAAGCCATTCTTGAGATATGGAGGTTTGAATTTTGCACGCCGGCCACACACGCACATTCTTTCAGACATTTTTTTAAACCACTTTCCTCGACGTTTTAGAGTATTTGCAGTGTCCTAACATGAGAATCACGGAAATTTTTTTTTACGAAAACAAAGCTTTCTCTATGAGCAAAAAACACAAATTGTGATCAAATTTTAACTATTCTATAAATGCTCGCCAAATTTTGTACCAATCATGATATAACGATACAAGTTACATAGAAAATTTGAGCCAGATATTTCCTAGCTTGCGCGAGGTAGCGCAGGAACGGCATTATTCACGAACGTTATTTCACAAAAATTCAACATGCCATCAAATGTTCACCTCTCGACCGAACCGTCTCAAATTTATACCCGAAACCTGCTCCATGATTACCTACATGTGAACCAAACTTAAGCTAATTCTATAAAAAATTTCAATTTTTTTTCTATGACAGCAATATTTTCTTTTTTATGAAGCAAATTCGAAATTTTTAAACATAGCGGCCATTCCTTATACAAAATTCATCTCTGATAATCAATAATCGTTAATTCACGTGGAAAATTATAGCCAGATATCTCAGAACTCACAAGAGTTGGCATGTTTACAGACATTTAAAAAAACATTGAAATTATCGTAAAATTGGAACAGCTCGATTAATATTTTCCACCAAATTTATCACCAGTCATATTTCAATATTGCTCCATTTTTGTATAAAATTTCAGTCTGATATATGGGAATGTGCAAAAGTTATAGCGTGAAAGTTCTTTTTTCAGAATTTTCCCAACGCTATAAAATTTGAACTTTTCAACCGATTCGCGCCAAATACAATCCCAAACGCTATTCTTACAGAGACCTACTAATCTCTGATTGTTATATGATAGCCCATTTGTATACCAAATTTGAAGAAGACACAAGAAAAATGATGACAGTTTCGTTCCATACACGCACGCATACGCGCGCACACACACAATTTGAAAAAAAAAAATTCAAAATTTGTTTTTCGCTCATTTTAAAGTTTGTGGTCTTACGAATATTCTGTGTAAATTTCATATGCAAAGTCCAATTATTCTGGAAGTTGTGAGCCGGAATGCGGTTGAGCGGCCGGCCGCCCGTTGTGCCGCCTGAGCCAGAATCTTTTATTTAACAGGTATGGAGGTTTGTGAGCAACGTTTATTAATTTGTGCATCGTTTTGTGAAAATTGTACAGTGAAATGGATAGCAAAAAAGGAAATCGTGAAAGTAAAATGACGAGAGCGGATAAAGCAAATAAGTAAAACAATAAGAATCATTATGAATCGGAACGAGACTCTAGTCGCGTGAGTGCTTTGGCAAAAAAACTGCGAACTTCAATTAATTTAGAACGAAGTATCAACTACGATATTACCTATGTTCTTCTAAATTCCGTTTATCAGTGATCACGTAAAATGCAAAGAGTGTGGAGAAACAATTACAAAGTTGAAAACCTCTACTCGTGGTCTCGGGTTCAAACTCAAAATAGAGTGTGCTTCCTGTAAGCCCCTAAGTGTTCCCATATAATTTACTTTTTTCTTGCCCATATATTTCCAACGCATACGAAGTAAATACTAGGTTCGCTTTTGCTATGCGAGTTATTAGGATCGAACTAAAAGTAATGCACAGATATTGTGGAATTATGGGTCTAGCACGTCCAGTTTTACAAACCACACATGACGCGATTGTAAAAAATGTTCTGACCGCTTCAGAATCAGTACGAGATATGATTTGTAGATCAGCTGTGCAGGAAGAAAAAGAAATGATGCATCAAACAAGAAACGTTGGAGGCTACACGCAAAATTCAAATGAGAGTTTTAATAACCTGATTTGACGGATATCACCCAAAGTGGTTCAGACATTGTAAAGGTTGGCCAGTAATATCGTGACCTGTACTTTCAACTCTGGGACGAAGTCATAACTCCAAGTTATCGATGCATTCATCTTCATATGGATGCATATGGCATCAAGATAGGAAGAAACGCTGATCAGTATTGCGAGGTCGAAGATGCGTAACGCGTGCTTACCGTCGAAGTCAAACCTCACAAGACGACCCGTGAAGGGAGGATTCAGTGAAGCCAGTCACGGATCGCTGGAGAAGATGCTGCCAGTGCCGCGGAGGGCCTATTCTATGGTCGAGGAATCCCAAATTAACGGTAATGTAAAAAACAGTTTTCTCAATATAATGTTATATATTATATAATTATTATGAATTTCTTACAAAAATCGATTTTTTTTTTTTAATTCTCCAAGTTTGGAATATGAAGAATATCATGTGTAAATGTTATCTTGATACTGGAAGAATTGTAAAAGTTATGGGCGATGTAGCGAGAAGCTGATGAGTGACCAAGTTCCTAACCGCGTAATTTCTTTGCCAAACTTCAAACGCGATTATCTCAAAACATACTATTCAAAGACGGTCCTTAAAATATTCGGAAGACGGCTCGACCGATGCTTCCAAAATTTGACATAATATTTTCAGACAGGTTTTCTATGTCGGAACGTAGCATTTTTTTCTATCAAGCCAGAAAGGTCAGAAATTAAGGTTGAAAAATGAATGTAAAGTTCAATCGGCCGTCATTTTGTGATTTTTTTTTTTCTCAAAAAATCGTACGTTACGATGAGCATCATACATTACATTTTGAGAATCTTTTTGAAATTTTTGTTTCAGATCTATTGACTGCATGAAATCTCGGAGACTGCAGACCGTGCGAGCGAGGGGCATTTTTTACACCGGCCATGACAGCAGCGCTCCCAATCGATATATATTTATAAAGAATTTTGTCAGCTTACCTCAACATGTATACTTTCGAATAAAATAAACCTGGATAAAATCGAACAAATAGTTTTTGCTATAATAATTCCTAAAATTCACCCATTTTTTCCGCTTTCTTTGGTTTGAATGTTTCTCCGGATTATTCACGCAAGCTCTAATACAAATAAACTTTCACTGCGACCAATTAATCCGTAAAACTTTCTATAAATTATTAAAATCGGATTAGTCAAATGTTAATTCTGATTCTGATTATAATTCAGGTTCACGACGGTCCACCTCATTCCTCAAACTATGGCTATAGTTACGCAAAACGTCTCATAGATATCGCCAATCGCGGCTACCACGAGCAGCACAACAGAACTTACACCAGCGTTATTCCCTGCAATGTATTCGGTCCTCACGACAATTTTGATCCAAGCTCCAGTCACGTTATTCCCGGCTTGATGAGGAAGGTCTACGACTTAATTAAAGATGGTAAAACTTTTTAAAAACATTAATAACCAGTCTGAAAATAATTGGTGAATTAGTAAAAGAGCTACTTTCAGATGCATTTAGTTCTGTATTACAGGTAACACAGAAGACAAAGTATTTAAGGTGCTAGGATCAGGAAAGCCACTTCGACAATTCATCTACAGTCTGGACTTGGCTAAATTGTTCATTTGGGTTCTACGCGATTATAATTCCATTGAACCGATTATTTTGTCAGGTAAACTATGACCTGCTAATTGTTCATTATCGCAACGTCAATTAATGCAAAAAAAACTTATATTATTTCATTTATTGCAGTCGATGAGACTCAAGAAGTGACGATAGCGCAAGTGGCTGAAGCTCTTGCCAAAGCTTACGATTTTAAAGGAATAATTGCCTTCGACACGTCGGCTGCCGATGGACAATACAAGAAGACTGCTAGCAACGCGAAACTCAGAAGTCTTCTTCCGGACTTTCAGTTCACGCCTTTTGATCAAGCGATCAGAGAAACAGTCGACTGGTATCGCGAGAATTACGATAAAGCTAGAAACTGAAAAATTTGTATCAATTTTTAGCGTTTAGCATATAATATGGTATTTTCGATTACGTGCACAGTCATTGTACGTTGTACAAATAAAAATACATATATTTTCCAAATACTACGTAGTTTTCAATGAGATGAGCTTTTATACTCGAAAATTGCAATAATTTAGGAAAAGGGTTACGATTGTTACCACTAATTATCATGATTAATTTTTTTCGATTAATTCTTGTTTTCTTCGTATTTTTAAAAAAATAGACTTTAAGATTAAAGCCCGTCAGGAACTTCAAATGCGTCCGTGAAATAAATATTTATGAAAGAAAATCCGCAAATTCCAATTTTGAATATTAAATAAATAATTTTTTGCAATGGAAGAATTTTTTTTTTTAAAGTGCAACGCTCTATTTTGCAACTGTTTAAAAGTATCTTCTATGCGGAACTCAAAGTAACATAGACATTTATATCGTAAACACATTTCACGTCGTAAATGTTTATTTCCTCAAAATTTTGAAAATGATAGGAACATTCTCGAAAGTGTCAGAATTTTTCTCATTGTAGCCACCTTTTATATGGTTATCACATATGTAACGTGATGACGACGAGTATAAATACCACACCAGAAATATAATTATTTACGCAGAACCTGCATATTTTGTTGTATGTAATCATCGAGTGGATTCGCTGTAGTATAGAATAAAAAGAGTGATTATGTGAAATAAAAAAAAAGTTGCAAAGTAGAACTTTGCACATTGCTTCCTCATTAATTTCCATTTTTCACAAAGCCACCTCTATGAGGAAGCTTATTTATTATTGTTGACTTCCTCGTAGAGGAAGCTGTGTAAAACATGGAAATTGATGAGGAAGCAACGTACAAAGTTCTACTTTGCAACTTTTTTATTTGAATAACGAGTTTTTTCGAGGTGTTATCTCTATATCTTTGGTAGTTACGGGCGCAACAACACAAAAGAACAACAGCTGATGTTATTCAAGTTTTATACAAAATTTTGGGTCAGTTACTTAAATCGTTCTCGAGCTATAGCATTTAAAAAAAAGGCTACAAAGTCGAACCTTGCACATTGCTTTCTCATTTTTTTGGCCTGTCGCAAACTCTCCTCTATGATAAAGTACGTTTTTTAATTTTGGCTTTCTCATAGAGGAAGCTTTGTAGATGACGGATCAAAAAAAATTTTTAAATTTAATCTTGCCCAAAATTATCGATCTTGCCCAAGTTCAGTATTGAATATTGAAACACTCTTTTTAAGATTTATGCACAATTTTAGATCAGTTGCTTAATCCGTTCTGGAGGTATACCACTTTCAAAAAAAAACGAAAATGGAGATTTCTATAAAATTTTAAGTACTTTATCGATTTCGCCCAAATTTAGTATCAAACATTGGCACCCTCTGTTTAAGTATTATACAAAATTTAAGATCAGTTACTTTTAAACCGTTCTCGACTTATAGAATTTTGAAAAAAATACGAAAATGCGAATTTCTATGAAATGTGAACTACCTTATCGATTTCTCCCAAATTCAATATCAAATGTCGCACCACCCCGATAAAGTTTTATGCTAAGTTTCAGCCCGATAGCTGGAAATTTGTTCGAGTAAATCCTGAGTTAACGGCAATATGTATTTTAGCCCCTCTATCGGACACACATACATAGGGATATTTTTTGTAAACCACTTTTCTCGACGTTTTGGACCATTCTGAGTATGCTGATATGAAAATTTCGAAAAAAAAATTCACGAAAACAAAGCTTTCTCTACGAGGAAGCAAAAAGCATTTTAAAGCATTGTTTGAAAAAAATATGCTCCATTAGACTAAAAAATCAATGTATGTAAGGAATTACAGAAAACAAAGTATTGTGGTATTAATTAACTTTTATAGTTTGTAGTATTTGAGTATATAAAGCAACGCATTATATTTACGTTTTATTTACATTTATGTGAACAGTAGAACAAATTACTTCTCTAGTTCGTATTTTTTAATCAAACATTTTCATATTCAAACAATTTTCCGGATTCCACGATAACGCTTATGAATTTGGTCAGTATGTAAATGAAAATGCATTAAAAACAAATGTCGGTATAATTAACTATGTGCATACGAGAGTGCTAGAATTTACTTCTTTTTAATGTGAAAATATAAATTTGACATAGTTGATATTTAAAGATATTATTATTTTACTGATGGTCTCAATCTGTTACTAGCTATTCGAACTTAAACATTTTTTCATTACATTTCTTTTTTTGTATCTTGTCCATCTTTGTTACGAAGACAACTTTATATTTATTATATTATACTTAAATATTATGTTATGAAACATAATATTTAAGTTTTATCAGCATTTATTTCAGCTCTAGTGCACCTTACCTCTCTTCGCAATAAAAAGCAATATCAAAAGGATTTTCAAGGAAAAGTATTTTTCCTAAACAAATTGTCCACTAATTTTTTCTCTTAATGTTGCAAAAGAAAGTTTTCTTGTAACTTTTACAACAACAAATAAGTGCTAAAGGACAACAAAAAATTAGTAAACATTTTTATTTTCCAATACATTCGACGTGACTTTTAGCAAAAAGAAAAATGTTACCAGATTATGCAAAATATTTATTTTTCATTTTTACAACAATAAAAAAAACGTAAATTCGTCAAATAAAAAAAGAAAATTGATTCCTAATTTGCCATAATTTCAATTTAGCAAAAAATATCGTAAATAACAGAATTACATTTTTATAAAAATGTCATTTAATAAAATTATTTTTCCAAAATGTAAAACTCCGTTCTTTTTTTTTCACTTTACTAATTCAACATAAAATTGACAAAATATAAACTTTTTTTGTTAAAATAATAGACAGATTTGTTGCTTATTGAACAAAATAATTTTTTTAACGAAAACTAGCAATCAGACCCAATTATTTTTTTTACAGAGCAAATATCGTTATCGACAGATTTATTCAATCCAATTGCACAGTAAATAGAAGAAAAAAAGTGTAAGCGAAATGAAACGAGATTTTTTGTTGAAAATTGTTCAACATTCTCAATTATCGATGTTATCTCGAGTCCTTCGTAGAGCCTACAAAAGTATAATATTGGACAATCCATCAGTCAGGTGGTCGTCGAGTAAAGCTCTGATTCCAACCACCGATGAGATCTGCATTTCCTCTTGTATATTTTCAAATTCCAATTCAGATTCTTCGTGAGAATGTGGGGAAGTGACTATACGCGATCGCGGCACTTTAAAGCCTCTGCGACCCGATTCGAGAGCTCGTTTATTATCCTCGTCGTTCGAGCCAATAAATTATTCGGTAATTTCCCTGCTCGCCGGGTATTTTCGTACATTCGGGAAATATAGAGCATCAAGAAACGTATAGTTGCACATCGTTTGAAAATAATGCCTCGTAGCTGCTCTCGGTTTAACTGATTCTAATCTAATATAACAAGAGTCTTTGACAAGCTAGATATTTTTACATTGGATCACTTTATTTTTATTGAAGAAGCTTATCTCGTATTCCGGTAAATTTCTATCTACTTGAGACCGAGCTGCGGGCTCGTTAACATCACGCTTAGCGATATTTACACCCGGCATACGGTACAGTGAAGCTACTTTTTGGCTGTGACTCGACGAGAGGTCGATGGACCGAGAACAACGTTGCTCTAAATATAATTGGCTGTGGTTTCTGATGCTTGCCAGAGAAATGATTTATTTTTTAAAGACTTAAACGACAATTCATTTGTATTAAGGGGGATATATTTTTCTGAAAGTCCGGAATAATTAGAAAAAAAAAAAAAAAATTCTCCGTTTTTCTTAGTGTTTTCGAACTTTTTAGAGAAAGTCAATGCTTTGTTTGGATCTAATAATTCTTAAGGTTGTTGTGGGTCTAAGGTGAGCAATGCCACTTACGGAGGAAAACTATTGGGCGCTTAATAGTTACTATTGGAAATAAAAAATTACTGTTGACTGCCAATAGTACTGACTATTAGAGGTCAACAGTAACTATTCGAATAGTTTCTATTTGCATTAGTTGCTGCTGACTGAGCTATTTGAACTATTCGAATAGTTGCTATTAGCATTAGTTGCTGTTGACTGAACTATTTGAACTATTCGAATAGTTGCTATTAGCATTAGTTGCTGTTGACTGAACTATTTGAACTATTCGAATAGTTGCTATTAGCATTAGTTGCTGTTGACTGAACTATTTGAACTATTCGAATAGTTGCTATTAGGATTAGTTGCTGTTGACTGAACTATTTGAACTATTCGAAATAGTTACTGTTGACCGTTTGAATAGTATTAGCTGTTAGTGACCAGTAGTAACTATACGAAATATTTGCTATTGACTGTTAATAGTACTGACTATTATCGGCCAATAGTACTAACTATAAGTGGCCAATAGTAATTATTCGAAATAATCACTGTTGTGAATAGTACTGATTATTAATTACGACCAATAGAAACTATTGGAAATAGTTACTGTTGACTGTCAGTAGTACTAACTATTAGTGACCAATAGAAACTATTTCGAAATAGTTACTATTGGCTATCAATAGTACTGATTATTAGTGACCAATAGAATCTGTTCGAAATAGTTACGTTTGACCGTCAGTAGTACCAACTATTAGTGACCTGTAGTAACTATTCGAAATAGTTACTATTGACTGTCAATAGTACTGACTATTAGTGACCAATACAAGCTATTCAAAGTAGTTACTATTGACTATCAATAGTACTGATTATTAGTGACCAATAGAATCTATTCGAAATAGTTACTGTTGACTGTGAGTCGTACTAACTATTAGTGACCTATAGTAACTATTCGAAATAGTTATTATTGACTGTCACTAGAACTAACTGACCTGATAGACTTACCTAACTAACTAAGTAACTAGACATAACTAACTGATATCAACTATTCGAAATAGTTACTATTGACTGTCAATAGTACTGACTATTAGCGACCAATAGAAATTATTCGAAATAGTTACTGTTGACTGCCAGTAGTACTAACTATTAGTGACCTGTAGTAACTATTCAAAATAGTTACTATTGATTGTCAATAGCACTGACTATTAGTGACCAATACAAGCTATTCAAAGTAGTTACTATTGACTATCGATACTACTGATTATTAGTGACCAATAGAATCTATTCGAAATAGTTACTGTTGACTGTGAGTCGTACTAACTATTAGTGACCTATAGTAACTATTCGAAATAGTTATTATTGACTGTCAACAGTACTGACTATTAGCGACCAATAGAAATTATTCGAAATAGTTACTGTTGACTGCCAGTAGTACTAACTATTAGTGACCTGTAGTAACTATTCAAAATAGTTACTATTGATTGTCAATAGAACTGTCTATTAGTGACCAATCGAAGCTATTCGAAGTAGTTACTATTGACTATCAATAGTACTGATTATTAGTGACCAATAGAATTTATTCGAAATAGTTACTGTTGACGTTCTTAAGTTATGGCTTGTTCACACACACACACACATACATCCGGACATTTTTTCTAAATGTGATCTCCTCGAAGTTTTGCAACATTCTGAACACGTTTACATGAAAATCTCGAAACAAAAAAAATTTCACGAAAACAAAGCTTCTTAAGGAAGCAAAATCAAATGTTCTTAATATCTTCGATCGTGTACATTGTTTCAAAGACTTTCCACTCGCGGAGTGCTCAAATTTCGATGAGATCAAACTTTTCATTGGCAATCACGCATCCTTAAAGTGATAAAATTAATATTTTTAACAAAAACGACGTTAAATAAGAGCTCCACTCAATGTTTCTAATTTATTCGCACAGCGAATTATTATTATTATGATTATTATTATTATTATTATTATTAATATTAGACTACCAATAAAAATTACGATTCACACCACAAACTTTGGAAAAACAATTCTCACTTTCCTCGAAAACCATAATTATTTCACGAAATGCTCCAAATTATTATGCTATTATAAATTATTAAAATCTCTTCGAAAATCAATTTACTAAAAATTTGATATTTTTCAATATATCAATTATTTTGAGGCAACTGTTTGTCTCAAAATAGTTGCCTCCAATTGATGTTTGTGTATTTTTTTAATTTGTGGAAGTCATATTTTCGCTCTTTTCCGGTTATCTTTTTTCCGTAAGTCATTCGACGAAGCAAGGTCAGCTCTCGTGTGACATACAGTCGCTAGCGTTTGCACTTAGTACTCCATCGAACCGGATGCATTAGCTATGTATGTCTTACTTATAGATACATAAAGTGCCACTCCATAGTCATACTGTGAACGTGGAGATCTGAGAGAACTCGAGAAAGATCAATTTATTTCGAATGACGAGCGTCTCGAAGCAGAGGATGTAATGACACGAGTCATATTGCAGTAATAGCAGGACGGAAATGTCCCACTCGGGAATACGCTGAGCTCCAACAGAAGGCGTATACGACATTCGACCTACGGTTTTCCTATAAATGGGTGAATTATCGTTTTATATCACTGTTGGTCCAATAAAGTTCACTCTTTTCCAGTTACGTTCGTGCTATATAAAATTCTTCAATATTCAAAGTTTATGGATGATCTTCAATTTTCTCGTATTACCAGAGATCACCTTCCCACATATATTTTCCCGCACAACTCTCGTAAATTGAACTCGAAGATATGTTTTTCTCGCTTCCCAAACTGGATCGGTTCAACTAGAAGATGATCTCTTTATATATGTAGAAACAAGACTTTTATACTTATTTCATGGATAATTCAATGTTAAGTTTATCAGGTAAATATTTTTTTATCGGTAAAGATAATCGTATAAAAATCTCATATATGCGATTGATTGTTCAAATAATTGCGAAATTTTCATTAGAAGAAATAGATAATGTTAATTGAGCCGTTATTCTACACAGTTAGAATTTTTCTAATCCGATCAACTAAGGTTTCTTAGTTATGAGATTTAAAAAAAACCCCATTTTCACACCTTGTGGAATAAAATTTCGTTCAATACTTGTGCGAAACACATTTTCTGACTGATGTGATTGCAAAACTCGCCTTCGGCTTGTTGGAAAAAGTTTTTTCGCCCTCGTATCGTAATGTACTATTTTGTAATTTTGCATATAAGTCAGCATTCCATAAGAATTCGATCACCCCAATTTCGAGTTGCAGCGAAAAACGTTCATGCATATTTAGAATGTTGTTTAGAGTGTCAGGAACATTTATAAATGATTTAAGATTTTTCATGCTACGCGGTGCGAGAAATGATGAAGAAGTACTTCTCGATAAAGTTCTCTAGTGTGCTAATGCTTTATCGCACTAGTGCCATAAAACTTTAGTGCGAGAAACTTTTTTTCAACTCGTATGATTGCAACACTCGCCTTTGGCTCGTGCTTCAACCTCACACGTTAGAAAAAGTTTTTTTTCGCACTCGTATCGTAATATACTGTAATTCTCTATTTCACCTAGAAATAAATACCGATATTTCGTTGTTTTTTTTTTTTCGATTCGCTGTATATTAAAAACGATCCATTGAATAAAATATTCCAAGATAAGAAGGTGGATGTAAAATGTACTTATTAATTAAAAAATGGCTAATAGGTACAGAATAAGTTTCATGCATTTTTTTACGGGGATGAAGTAATAATTGTTAATTTACCGTATTCCTAGAAAAATTGCATTGTTTTTCGATGGTCACTCAATTGATCGATAATATTTGAGGGAATTTTATATATTATTGTGCGCTATTTTTACATCTATCATTTTTGACTTTGCATTTATTGACGAATGTTATTTTGAGCGATATTTTGCTTCCTCATAGAGGAAGTCGAGGATGATTAGACCGATCGGGCTGAAATTTGGCATACAAGTAGAGTGATTGGGCCTCTATATTTAGGACAATTTACAAAATAATTGGGACTCCCGTTCAAATTTTACGAGAGTTTGAATTTTTCGAAAAAATTTTGTTCGCGCTCTAGCTGTCGCAAATATTGAGTTATGGGGCTTAAAAAAAATGCCAATCGTAGACAAACATCAAACGATGGATGAGTTCGAATATGGTGAGAATCGGTTGAAAAATACGATTTCTATGACATTATGAATTTTTAAAAAAAAGTGTGTTTGCGTCATAGCTGCCGCAAATTTCAAGGTGGCGGGTTGAAATTTCTCATACAAGTGGACTAACATCGAACAACTTTTGGTACCAAATTTGTTGAGAATCGGTCAACAGATGAAGATTCGGCAAGGATTTTTTTTTATCTACCGAAAAAACGAGTGTTTGCTCTTTAGCTTTCGCAAAAGTTGAGTTCTTGGGCTAAAATGTTCTCCATTGGTGAGGATTGGTTGAAAAATTCAATTTATACGGCATTTTGAAATCTTCAAAAAAAAGTGTGTTTCCATTGCCCAGCTGGTTCATTATTTTGAGAAGTGAAGAAGTTATTCAATGATCAGTAAACGTTTCTATGTGAACAGACTATGAACGGATTAGTCTTTGGAATGCTTTTAAAACAAAAAAAAATACTCGTTTTGCTTTCTCATAAAGAAAATTTTGTTCATATTTATAATTTACAGAGCTTCCTCTGTGAGGAAGCCAAACACAAACCAATGTACTTCGTCGAGCAATGCTCTATGGGCAATCGTGAACAATTAGGAAGCAAAATGCAAATGAATTTGCATCCTTTTTGACGTATGTTTTGAAAACAAACGTGTTGTTTTAACGTTAGTTCTTCTGACGTCTTATTTTAACATTATCCATTTTTTATTGCCTTTTTATCATGTCATTTTACGTGTGTTTTTTTGACGTTATGTTATTTTATCGTGTTCATTTGATGTGCTATTTGTTATTTTATCGTTATTTTGAATGTGCTTTTGTGATGACGCTATGTTATTTTGGCTTGCGGAAAAAATACCCCCGGAAAAAAACCTCCGGAAACAGACAAAAATCATCATAGTCCAGTCAATGAACGCCAAAAATGGGCCTTTCAAAAATGGAGCACCGGTTGGGGGCTGAGAGGGGGCGAAGCCCGCCCATTGTTCAAATATAAGATTTTATATAGAAAAACATAAATCGACGGCTGATTCGGACCAAAAATATAGGATTCCCGGTGAACCGAGACTTCGCTGCGCTTAGGTTTTTTTTTTTTTTTTTTTAGATGATGAATAAGTTTTCGTCCAAAGACAGACCACGAATTTCGTTCGAGACAGACCACGAATAATAATTGATACAGGTCCTGTGTAATTGATTACAAGAAAAAATAAAACAATTGTGTATTGCTGATCAGAGGACTTCTAAAATAGTACACCCTAAAATAGTCTTCTGGGATTTTTTCCGAGGGTATTTTTTCTGGGGGTAATTTTTCCGGGAGTATTTTTTCCCGGGGGGTATTTTTTCCGGGAGTATTTTTTCCGGGGGTATTTTTCCCGGGGGTTTTTTTTTCCGGGGGTATTTTTTCCGGGGGGTATTTTTTTCGGGGGTATTTTTTCCGGGGGGGGGTATTTTTCCCGGGAGTATTTTTTCCCGGGGGGTATTTTTTCCGGGAGTATTTTTTCTGGGGGTATTTTTCCCGGGGGGTTTTTTTTCCGGGGGTATTTTTTCCGGGGGGTATTTTTTTCGGGGGTATTTTTTCCGGGGTATATTTTCTGGGGGTATTTTTCCCGGGGTATTTTTCCCGGAGGTTTTTTTTCCGGGGGTTTTTTTTCCGGGATTCGTTATTTTGTCGTGTTACCAATTTTTCATTGTCTTTTCATCGTGTTATTTTGCGTATGTTATTGTGAAGCTATGTTATTCTGTCATGTTACTTTGACGTTGTGTTCTTTAGACATAGTACCAGTTGATACGCTTGTATAGGCAACAGCGTATAACCAATATTGTTACACTCGTCGCGTATACACGTCAGGATATAATAAGCGAACCCTATACGTATAATGTATAAGGTATTGCCTGCACTTCATTCACCTTGTCTGACACGTCTCGACGTCGGAGAGGAGCTTATTTCCGCCAACACATTTGCCCTCAAGAGTATACCGAAGCTTTTATACCCCAACGATCTCTCCTTGCCTCGGTAAAGCTTACATCGTCGATGCGTTTAACTTCGTGAGGAGAATACTTCCCGTGAGGTACACTGCCTTCTATACATGACTCATATCCTTCTCTCATTAATCACGAAGATCCGTGGTGTCTCAAAAAAACCTTCAAACTTTTTTTTTTTTCCTTTTTTTCTTTTTTTTTAAACCAATATGAACTACTTTTTTCCTGCGTCATTCTAAACCATTAATAAAGAATGATCTTGTCGAAAGCTGAACGCAAATATGTGTCTGTGTCACAATTGAGTAGAAAAGTGTATAATGCCAGCTATTATGCACTACGTCATTAAGCATTTAGTGTATAATGCGAAAATGGGAAAAATCATAAAAATAGTTAAGAGGATGAAGTCACGTAAAAAAGTGCATGAGGAAATATGTTTTATTAATTATTTACTTTCGACGTGAGTTATTCTGTATTAATTAAGAGACTTCTTCATTATTATTAATAGAGCCGAGTAATTATTAACTATCAAAACAAATAATGAATTAACAAGTAATTAGCAATTCTAATGAATCTTGAAAGAGGGACTCTATAAGAACCGATGAGAAATTACTATTTCTGAGAAATCTTAAATTCCTTCATATTCTGATTCTACCAGATATCTCTTCGATTTTATTTATCATAATCTGGGAATATAAAGAGTATTAGGGATAAGTGCTGAAAAATTCGGAGATATTTTATGATTGAACAATTTTTCAAATAAGTTCCTCCGAGATATCTCCGATTATCTCAAATTGTTCATCTCGACACTTTGTATGGCAGTTTAACGTCAACATTGTTTTGATGTTACATTTCTTTTTGCTATAATATTTCGAACATTGTGTTCTCCATAAAAAGGGCTTTATCCAAAATATTGGTCTGTATGCGGAATACAATGAAACAATTGATATTGCCGATAATGAGTGTTCTGAACATTGAAAAGTGCTTCATATTTATTAGAAAAAAAAAAATGTAAAGATTTAAAAATTTCTTTTTATTTGAAAAAAAAAAGGATATCTAAAGATCTTCCGATAAAAAAGCAATTATTTACGTTGATTATGCCATAAAATGTGGCCTGAAATTACACAATTATTTCTAAACACATTTTTTTTCTTGTTGGACATGTAAAAACGCACATTTTCGATTTTTCGAGATGTCAATACGATTAATAGTTTCCGAGATATCACAGATTAAATGAAATTTGAAAAAATTCGCATATACCGGCAGATTTTTTTTTTATTTAAAATTTTTTGCATCTATTAGAACTGCTCAAAGTGATTTTTAGAAATCTTTTCAGAGTTTTTTTTATTGCGAGGCTGAATTGATATGGAATGAAAAATTTCGTTCATCACTCGAGAGAAATTTTTTTTTTTTAGTTCGTATGATTGTAGAACTCGCCCTTGGCTCATACTACAAACTCACACTAGCTACAAAAAAAATGTTTTTCTCCCTAGTGTTGAAATGTACTATTTATATACTTCGTATTTGTCACAATTTTTCTCTACCCGAAAAATGTTTATCGATCAATCGGCACTGCCGCATCTGCGTATGTAATATGCTTCATATAGATGAACCCTTCGCCGAAGGGTAAGTGGAAGAAAGGGTAAGCAGTGCGAATGGGAAAAGCGAGAGATCTCACTGCGGCTTTGCCGACAGTGCGTTATAGTGTACAAAACGTATATGAGGCAAAACACGTCAAGTCGGCCACGCCAATTTTTCATGTCAAGAAAACGTCCTCAAATTTATTTAGGATGTTGGTCTGGTTGAAGAAAAAACGTAGGAATTTTTTTCAGATTTTTTGTTGCATATTCGAGGTATTAAAAATTTCTGCAAATAATCATTGTTTATTTTTTAACGCCAATACTACGGCTAAAACAAAAAAAGTCATAATAGCATTAAATTTTGGATTTTCAGCGTACTTTCCAACAACATGTTTTGTAAAATTCTCCGATTCCATTTTATGCTACTTTTCAATTAAATAAAGTTGCCACCTTTTCTCCTTCGAAACGGCATTTCCGATTTAGCTGAAATTTTCACGTTTTTTTGTTTGAAATATCTAGAATGTTAGAATTGGCGAGATAGGAGGCAATTTTGGCCCGGAGTTACAGCTCTTCGAATGATGAAACATCGTGGTAATCTAATGTGTAATTGCTCTCTGCGTTCAGGAGGGCTGAGAATGTCTATGGAAAATATTCTAAAGCCCGCATTACATTTTTTTATTATGTAGTTCTTGTTTTTTGTATTAGATTACCGCGATGTTTGATTGTTCGAAGAGCTGTAACTCTGGAGCGATATTGCCACCCATCTCGCCAATTTTTTCTAAGATTCTAGGCATTTCAACGAACGAAATGTGAAAATTTCAACTAAATCGGAAATGCCGTTTCGGAGGGAACAAAAGTGGCAATTTTATTTAATCGAAAAATAGCATAAAATGAAATCGGAAAATTTTACAAAAAATGTTGTTGGAAAGTACGCTGAAAATCCAAAATTTGATGTTCTTATGATTTTTTTTTGCGTGCCGTAGTATTGGTGTTAAAAAATAAACAATGATTATTTTCATCGATTTTCAATGGCTGGAATATGCAATAAAAAAATCTGAAAAAATTCCTACGTTTTTTCTTCATCTAGAGCAACATACTGAAGAAATGTGAGGACGTTTTGTTGACATGAAAAATTGGGGTAGCCGACTTGACGTGTATTGCTCCATATACACGTGGAGCGATGGCTCTGACAGCTTTATTTTGAAAAAAGTCATACCTGTTTGTGTAATCTTAAGAAAAATGGTACACGTCTTATATTAAATACTTATATTAAATACGCTATTAAATACTTATATTAAATACGCTATTAAATACTTATATTAAATACGCTATTTTAAATAGGAGTGGTTGCCAGATTACTTTCCGATTATTTACCGGTTACATATTATTTCAATTAACAATATATGGGTAACCCATAAAAATTGAGTGTAACTTTAAAAACTTTTTCCGGAATGGGTGATTGTTGCTAAAACGCTAGCCAGTGTTTGAGCAATATCTACGTGAAAAAAATGTTTTTTTGTTGCTAAATAATTATATCTACATCGGTTATTTTTTACCATAGAAATTTCTTGCAGTAGATGTGGCAAAAGTATATAAAACGTATCGTGGCAGCGACTCGACGCCAAGTGCAAAAAGAAAATTAGTTTGAATGAAAATAGGATTTACATATATGTATAGTTTACTATACTCTTGACCGCAATATTTAACATCCGTATTAATAGCAAACCCTGCGACCTCAAAAACGACCGAAGAACAGACCTGTAACGACCGATCGTTACATGGGAAAAAAACCATGAAAAGAGCCAATTGTCTATTTGAAGTATAAGAAAAGTTAAAATATGTTATAAATTTGTATACTTGTATAATTGTATCTAAAATTATATAAAAATATCCTCGCTTAAAAATGGTCAATCTATAAAAATTGAATAATTTTACAAAATGGGAAAAACTACCCTCTACAGTTGGAGAAAGCGAATAAGTAGACAAATCAAACGGACATTGCCCCGGTCGCGGCGGTTTCTTTTTTCTAGTTTTTAAAATTATTTTGTTATGTTTATAAATTGAGAATTTTTCATTTGGGGTTTTTTTAATAACATCCATTTATTCGTCCGATTACCGGACGAATAAACCTGTGTCTGCTTATCCGGTTACATGTCTAAATATCACAACGTCATTTCAACACGTCAAATTAACACACACACAATCTCGTCATACCGACAAGTCAACACAAACATTCGCAACATATCGACAAATCGACATACGAAATTTCTAAATTGTCACATCAGAAAGAAACATGTGATGTTTTGTAACTCGTCAATGATCGATTTAAATGGACCACAGTTTGAACAATAAATATTATATTACATTATGTTATTTTATAAGACAAGAAATATTGGAGACAATTAAAAAATCATAAGGTTTTCAGTGGTGTTAAAACTTCGCTCCTTCACGTTGCGGGGACTCTACGCATCGACCCCGCAAAGCCACACACACACACATCATCATATTTCTATAATTTTCATATATTGTTAGAAAAATAATTAATGTTCTAAAAACATGTATAGCATTTGAAAAAAATACCAATGTTCTTATACATAAACATACAAACAAAAAAGCCTTCAAAGTAGAAACTTGCAAATTGCTTCCTCATAAGTTTTCGCTTTTTACAAAAAAATGTTCACGAAAATATAGCTTCATCTATGAGGAAGCCAAAAGGATTGTAACTCCATTAGGCGTGCAAGCTCTGCTTAGAAAACTGGAGTTAGCCACTAAAGAACCTAAAGAACCTAACTCGGATTTTGAGAAACCGTCAGAATAATGTATCCAAGTTGGATTTCGGGGTAAAATCGTCGATCGTTTCAACATCCCTACAATCTTATGATGCTAAACCTGTTATCCGTGCTGTACTATGCCGTTAGTTTTACAATATAGCAGAGTATAATTCGGCACACAATAGCGTGAACCTGCGGCATTCAATCGCATATTCATTACAGTGTTGATTTTGTACATGTTGTCGACTTATGTTGATATTGTCTGTGATGATTTCGTCTGTTGAAATTGCAAATGTCAACATTTTTCAGTGACATTTAGACGTGACATCAATACATTGCCGCCTGTAAGGTCGCATTAATAAATAAATAATGCCCAGCTATTTTAAATCAGTAACAATCTTTCCAATCTGAATATTTCAACACCGAATATTACGAACGCATCCCAAAAGTGTCGATGTAATTAGTATGAAATTTACTTCACCGTACTTTATAAAAATTTCAATGTAAAACGTCTATCATGTGGTGACATTTGTCAGAACGATTCTCTGCCGAAAAAATGTTGATCGATCAATCGGCACTGTCGCATCTGTGCATAATGTCTCTTATGGATGAAGCCTCCGCCGAAGGTTGAGTGGAGGATAAGGGTAAGCAGTGGGAATGGGAAAATCTTCCTCACAATTTTTCGCTTTTTACAAAAAATTTTCACGAAAACATAGCTTCATCTATGAAGGAGCCAAGAGGATAAAGAACCTAACTCGGATTTTGAGAAACCATCAGAATAATGTATCCAAGTTGGATTTCGGGTAAAATCGTCGATCATTTCAACATCCCTACAATCTTATGATGCTAAAGCTGTTATCCGTGCTGTACTATGCCGTTAGTTTTACAATCTAGCAGAGTATAATTCGGCACACAATAGCGTGAACCTGCGGCATTCAATCGCGTATTCATTACAGTGTTGATTTTGTACATGTTGTCGACTTATGTTGATATTGTCTGTGATGATTTCGTATGTTGAAATTGCAAATGTCAACATTTTTCAGTGACATTTAGACGTGACATCAATACATTGCCGCCTGTAAGGTCGCGTTAATAAATAAATAATGCCCAGCTATTTTAAATCAGTAACAATCTTTCCAATCTGAATATTTCAACACCGAATATTACGAACGCATCCCAAAAGTGTCGATGTAATTAGTATGAAATTTACTTCACCGCACTTTATAAAAACTTCAATGTAAAACGTCTATCATGTGGTGACATTTGTCACAACGATTCTCTGCCGAAAAAATGTTGATCGATCAATCGGCACTGGCGCATCTGTGCATAATGTCTCTTATGGATGAAGCCTTCGCCGTAGGGTGAGTGGAGGATAAGGGTAAGCAGCGGGAATGGGAAAAGCGAGAGATCTCTCTACTGTTAGCGCCGGTGCGTTATAGTGTACAAAGCGTGTACGCGTGGGGCGATGGAGGGTTTACTGTATAGCTCGGGGGGTAGCTGCACCCCCGGTAGCTGGTGGCAGCTAGTTTCCGCGGGGGAGGGAAACGGCCGTTGCTGCTGCGGTGCGGTGCTGGCACGTATAAGCGTCGAGTTATTCGCGGGTGGGAGTCGTCCTCGAAAATACGCAGGCGCTGGGACGCCGACGGTCTTCCCTCGTCTGCACTCCAGTATGCTCGAGGTGGCTTCCCTCGTCGGACGTATTCCTCGAACCATCTGAAGAAGCGCTCTATATAAAAAAAAATATATATATATATATATATATATACACATAGAACGATATACACATAAACGATTGCGGGCTGCACTATATAAGCCGCTGCAATTCCCTAAAATAATACATATATTAAATAAAAAAAAGCGAGCTTAACTCTCGGACATGACGGCGTCAATTGCACGTGGCTCGCCGACGCTGCACGACGACGTCGTTCGCAAACACGCGTCACACAACTTCATTCATCTCTTCTGACATCGGACTTCCTAAAAAAAAAAACAAAAACAATCATATAAAATAAATAAAATTAACGGAATTAAATAATTGTACACAATAATTTGAGTTAAATTGAATCAAACCGGAAGCTGAATGAACGAAGAAGATGTCATCGACCACATATTTTGACTCGGCGACGATGCAGCACAATTTTCACTGCAAACACTCTCAAAGCTTCATCTGTATCTTCTGACATCGGACTCACTAAAAAAAAAAAAATTATAATCATAAAATAAGATCCCAAAGCTGATTTAAAAAAATTAAACAATAAATTGTTGAGTTGAATTGCCTCAAATTTGAGGCACGAAAACACGTCTAAAGACTTACAGAAAATAATGATAACAATCATGAAGTACGCATTAAATTAATCTAAAGGGAAATTAAAAAAAAGTAAATAATGATTAATTGAATTAAATTAACATAAATTGAAAACACGAAGACGGGGAACGAGAGAGAAGATGACGACCCTGCAATGTCTTGATCAGGGTCGGTAGCCCCCTCCCCATTGACCTTGATGAGGGAGCATTGACTTTTAATCACTTTCCGCACAATTAAATAGTTGGCTGAGTGTCGAATCTTTTACTAGGTCGTCGATAAGGGGTGGGATGAAATTTTGAAAGATATCTCTTTCGGATTAATATTCGTAGAAGATTGAAAATAGATATGTACATCGGACACGCTGTACATTATCCGAAATCTTATATCTGAGCTTTAGTGCCTTCGCGGTGCAATCGATAATTAACGCGACGGTGCGTCGAACGCGTGTGAGAAACTAATGCTGTGACACGAGCCTCGTAGCACACGAGGAAACAGACGGAAACATGATAGCGCGTTTATGTACTTATATATAGTACACCTGGATCCAGTGTTGTGAATTTATCGGTAAATTATGTTAATTACTATACTTTATCTGGTAAAATCATCAGTTAAATTGTCTGATATTTTAGTAAATAACGCGATGGCAACTTTTAGATTTTTGTATTTATTTTGAAAAAGTCATTCCTGTTTGTGTAAACAATGGGGAAAAAAATCTAGCATTACTTTCTATTTTAGTTGAATCCACCTGAATAAATGTATTTTGTTTTGAAAATATCTTCTTTATATAAATTTAGTTTAAAAATAAATCGTTTGCCCACGTAGCACAGATTTATAGCAGATATATAGTAACATTTTTTTTTTTTTCAAAAATTTCGCTGCTGATTGAAAGATTATCGCAACCTTGTGGTCGACTATGATAAAATGATAATTTTTATTTTTTTTAGTATATTATTGAAAACGACCAGAAATTACGTCACTTCCGAAATACAAATATTTTGTAATAATTCTGATGAGAGGTTGTGTTTTTTTTCTCCATTTCAATAATATTTCTTTATGGTTTTCGTATGAGTGATTTTTAAAATATTTCCGAAGATTTTTTAGGACATACGTAATTACATTTCAAAGTTTACTTTGAAGAGCAATTTTTAGTTAAGTTAACTACAAAACTGTATGGATAAGATTTTGTCACTTTTTTTTTGCTCTGTAGAAAATCAGTTAAATTGTCTGATATTTTAGTAAATAACGCGTTGGTCAACTTTTAGATTTTTGTATTTATTTTGAAAAAGTTATTCCTGTTTGTGTAAACAATGGCAAAAAAAATCTAGCATTACTTTCTATTTTAGTTGAATCCACCTGAATAAATGTATTTTGTTATGAAAATATCTTCTTTATATAAATTTAGTTTAAAAATAAATCGTTTGCCCACGTAGCACAGATTTATGGCAGATATATAGTAACATTTTTTTTTTTTCAAAAATTTCGCTGCTGATTGAAAGATTATCGCAACCTTGTGGTCGACTATGATAAAATGATAATTTTAATTTTTTTTTAGTACATTGTTGAAAAGGACCAGGAATTACATCACTTCCGAAATACAAATATTTTTGAATAATTCTGATCAGAGGTTGTGTTTT
The DNA here is from genome assembly GCA_964016905.1 of Perithous albicinctus. Classification (NCBI taxonomy): domain Eukaryota; kingdom Metazoa; phylum Arthropoda; class Insecta; order Hymenoptera; family Ichneumonidae; genus Perithous; species Perithous albicinctus. The sequence continues at coordinate 13,691,861 of OZ024693.1, read as the reverse complement.
TTTTTCTCCATTTCAATAATATTTCTTTATGGTTTTCGTATGAGTGATTTTTAAAATATTTCCGGAGATTTTTTAGGACATACGTACATTTCAATGTTTACTTTGAAGAGCAATATTTAGTTAAGTTAACTACAAAACTGTATGGATAAGATTTTGTCACTTTTTTTTTGCTCTGTAGAAAATCAGTTAAATTGTCTGATATTTTAGTAAATAACGCGTTGGTCAACTTTTAGATTTTTGTATTTATTTTGAAAAAGTTATTCCTGTTTGTGTAAACAACGGCAAAAAAAATCTAGCATGACTTTCTATTTTAGTTGAATCCACCTGAATAAATGTATTTTGTTATGAAAATATCTTCTTTATATAAATTTAGTTTAAAAATAAATCGTTTGCCCACGTAGCACAGATTTATGGCAGATATATAGTAACATTTTTTTTTTTCAAAAATTTCGCTGCTGATTGAAAGATTATCGCAACCTTGTGGTCGACTATGATAAAATGATAATTTTAATTTTTCTTTAGTACATTGTTGAAAAGGACCAGGAATTACATCACTTCCGAAATACAAATATTTTTGAATAATTCTGATCAGAGGTTGTGTTTTTTTTTCTCCATTTCAATAATATTTCATTATGGTTTTCGTATGAGTGATTTTTAAAATATTTCCGGAGATTTTTTAGGACATACGTAATTACATTTCAAAGTTTACTTTGAAGAGCAATTTTTAGTTAAGTTAACTACAAAACTGTATGGATAAGATTTTGTCACTTTTTTTTTGCTCTGTAGAAAATCAGTTAAATTGTCTGATATTTTAGTAAATAACGCGTTGGTCAACTTTTAGATTTTTGTATTTATTTTGAAAAAGTTATTCCTGTTTGTGTAAACAATGGCAAAAAAAATCTAGCATTACTTTCTATTTTAGTTGAATCCACCTGAATAAATGTATTTTGTTATGAAAATATCTTCTTTATATAAATTTAGTTTAAAAATAAATCGTTTGCCCACGTAGCACAGATTTATGGCAGATATATAGTAACATTTTTTTTTTTTCAAAAATTTCGCTGCTGATTGAAAGATTATCGCAACCTTGTGGTCGACTATGATAAAATGATAATTTTAATTTTTTTTTAGTACATTGTTGAAAAGGACCAGGAATTACATCACTTCCGAAATACAAATATTTTTGAATAATTCTGATCAGAGGTTGTGTTTTTTTTTCTCCATTTCAATAATATTTCTTTATGGTTTTCGTATGAGTGATTTTTAAAATATTTCCGGAGATTTTTTAGGACATACGTACATTTCAAAGTTTACTTTGAAGAGCAATTTTTAGTTAAGTTAACTACAAAACTGTATGAATAACATTTTGTTACTTTTTTTTTTTTGCTCTTTACAAAACTTAATACATTAAAACATTTTGCGATAAATATCAATAGGATAATTAATATATTTTCAATTTCAATTTAATATATTGTCTGAACAAATTCTAAAACAAACTAGAACCTTACAAAAATTGCTTCCTCATCATTTTGTATCTTGCTAAAAATTCTTCTATGTAAGCCTGCAAAGTAGAACCTTGCAAATTACTTACTCATTATTTTGTATCTTTGAAAAAGCTTCCTGTACGAGGAAGCTGGTGTGTTGATTATTTTTCGTCAGCTTCGTCAAAGATACAAAATAATGAGTAAGCAATTTGCAACGTTCTACTTTGCAGGCTTGAAAATAAAATATTTGAGGTATATTCCACGCTAATTTAGTCACCAACGTTTTCAAACTCTCGTGATAACTTTGAAAATAATCGAGATTCAAATACTGACGACTTAAAGAAAATTCCCCGAGTTTTATGTTACTACGACGTCCCGATTCCGAAAAAGAGTCATTATTAAAAAGCCAAAGTTCATATTTTTAAAAATCCTTTTGTCTTGGATATAATTTTTTTTTCAATGCAAAAAAACGAAGAATCCAGTTTCGTTTTTTAAGAATCTATATTTAAAAAAAAAAGCAATCGCTTTCACACGCCCGTTTTTGAAAAATAAATCAAAGCTTTCCAAATAAAATTCGAAACGCACGACCGATTTGCGACAAATTTGTACCCAAACCTTGTTCTAGGACAATCCACACGTGTACGAAATTTCATTTAAATCTGCTGAGAAATCTGTTGAATTTTTTTTATTCCCAACAGCAATGTTTTGTTTTTTTGGAGTAAAATCGAAAATTACAAACACAGCGGCCGTTCCTTGTAGCAAATTATTCTTTGATAATTAATAATTATAAATTCATATTAAAAATTCTAGCCAGATATCCCAGAATATACAAAAGAGTTGAGAAGTGTTTACAGACATTTAAAGAAATTGAAATGGCAATAATGTTAGGACGACCCTATCAATTCTCGCCAAGTTTAGCACCAATCATGCTTCAATGTTAGTCCATTTGTGTGCAAAATTCAGCCTGCTACCTCGTAACTTATGAAAGTTATAGTGTGAAATGACTGTTTTCGAAATCTTCAAAAAGCTATGAAATTTAAACCTCTCAACCGTTGTTATATGCCCACTTGCGCACGAGATTTGAAGAAGACACATAAAAAATTACGACTGTTATCGTGCTACACACATACAGGCATTTTTTTCTAAACCACTGTTTTCGACCTTTTGGACCGTTCTGAGTGTCCTGACATGAAAATCTCGAAGATAAAAAATTTTCATGAAAAGAAAGCTTCCTCTATGAGGAAGCAAAAGGGAGTTTCTAGAAGCGTTATATAAAAAATAGGACAGCTATCATGAAACAACTTTGGTTTTTTTTTTTTGCTTTTTACACTACTCAATACATGAGGAAATTTTGCAATGAGTACTAAAAGGATAATTAATATATTTTCAATTCCATTTTATATTACCATAAATTAAAAATTAACTGAGCGAATTCTGAAACGAAGGAGATTCTATAAGCGTTAAACCAAAAAAAAATAAATAAAAGAGCTATCGTCAAATTACACTTTAACCATTTTTAGGTTTCTGGGAATAGGTTTTCCCAATCCCAAGTAAAAAATTCATGTAAGCAAAGAATTGTTTAGGCAACTCTCTATCTAATAATAATAAAAAAGAAAGTGTGTAAGAGTCAAAAACTGTTCTTTTAAAAATTTTGTTTCTGTTATTGCCACCGTTTTTTGTCCAAAAGTTTTGGAATCTGCTACTCAAATAAATCTTAAGGAAGCCAGTCCCTTTAAACATAATGCAGATATTTGTGTTAAAAATTATATAAAAAAAATGAACTCTCTTTGTGCCGAATTCGCCAGTTTGTGAATGAAAAATATTCACTGTGCATTGACTCCAAGTGACTCGCAAAGTTTTATCAATTTCACAGGACCCTGGAATTTATGTCCTAAAAAGGATTATCAACTATATCATTTCGGAATTTGAAATTTTATGAATTTTAACTTACATTTAAAATTGATTACCTTACACGCGGTCTAGTATTCATTTTTGCCATATTGGATATTTTCTTGATTTTTTTGGTCGATAATATTGGATAGGCTGTTTCGATTTCAGATATTTTGATTGTGGATCATAAAACAGCAACATCAAAAATGCATGGATTCCCATTTTAGTGATTATCGAATTGATTTATATTAAGAGCCACTTTTTTCTATTTAATTTAATTTAATTTAATTAAATTTTACATGTTAAACACTTGGTCTAAAATAATAACTACGTTATTGTAGTAGTATATTTCTATTTAATCATAAAGATAAATAACAACATTATTGATTAATTTGCTTTAAGGGTTTTCGCAATATCCTTGAAGTTTATTGTTGCAAAATCATTGAGCAATGTTTAGGGTAGACACTGTAAGATTTCGTCAATATTTCAACAACACGGTTAATAGTTTTCAATTTTTTTTTATATGGTCAGAATTAAAAAGAATATTTTTATTGTATTTTTGAAATATTTCGGTGCTATGTGGGCAGTATGCTATTGTAAATAACAGAATGTTTGCTTAACTGAATAAATATCCGGCTATCTACCGTCAAACTGTTATTTTAATTTAAAAAAAACGTTTTTACAACCCCCATGAAATTGTTCACATTTATTTTTAAAAGTCTGCTGGGATCACGTATAAATATCAGAAAAAGCAAATATCTGAATGAAATTAATGTGGAACCAAAGACATTCGAATATCAAAATTTCAAAAATTGTTTGTACACATTTTTCAAAAGGAAATTGGTATTAAAGCAGATGATATTGAATTTATGAATTTTTGCTTAAAGTTTTAAAAAATATATATAACAATCAATTTAAAGAAAAATAGTTCAGCTTACGCCCTGTGATGAATTGTGTACAAAAAAATTGCTACTCTTAGTACTTGAATGGCTTGACTGTGCCGTGGAAGCGTACTTAAGGGGACGGAGACAACACAAGATTATGGAAATTAAATGGTGCAGAAATTTCGAATAAGATATAAAAATCGAAAAAAAAAAAATATTTTTATTTATTTTTCGCAGAAGTGAATATTTTGTCGAATAAAAAAAAATCGGCAACAATTCTTTCCCGATAGTTCACTAAAAACTGAATAATTTATATACAAACTGTTCCGATATGTGCTTAATAGTTTTTATGCCACGTGGTGCGAGAAGTGCCCACTTCTCGCACTGGTGCGATAAAGTTGTATACGAAACTCGTGCGAGAAACTTTTTCTCAACTCGTGTGATTGCAACACTCGTCTTCGACTCGTACTGCAAACTCACACTCATCAAGAAAAAGTTTTATCGCACTCGTATTGTAATATACTATTATGCCACGCGGTGCGAGAAGCGCCTACTTCTCGCACTAGTGCGATAATAGTACATTTCGATACTAGTGCGAAAAAACTTTTTCTGACGAGTGAGAAATATCACGACCGCACGAGTTCAGAAAACGTTTTTCGCACAATTATCAAACAAAATTTTATTTTACAGTACGTGAAATGGGGTTTTTATGAACGTGAAGCGTGCGGAAAAGCGGCCATTTTCGCAATGAGTAAAATAAAATTGTATACAAAACTCGTGGGAGAAACTTTTTCTCAACTCTCGTGATTGCAACACTCGCCTTTGGCTCGTGCAACTTCACACTCGTTAAGAAAAAGTTTGATCGTCCTCTTATCGTAATCTACTATTAGGCTACATGGCTTTAAAAAAAAATTGAATTTGGCATATCTCAAAAAAAAAAATTGATCTAAAAAATAAATTGAAAAAACACATGAATTCCTTCTCAATAATGAGGGGTTGAGACAAAATTTGGATTATTTTGAAAGACTTCGAATTTTTGACCGTTTGAAACGGGATGGAATGCCTTATATATGGGTCATTCCATATCGATTCGACCTGGATCTAATCCACGACCTTTCGGATTTGACCCACAATTTTTTATGATATTACTTCAACTCTAAGAGGTAACCACAATTTTTATCAAATTTTTTCTTAAGATTTGATATGGTTATGATTATATAAAATCAACATATCGTTTGGCATAATTTAAGAATCTGAAAAAATTCTTTAAAATTCTGTATTAGATATAAATATTATTGAGCTTGGACTCAACATGGGAGGGATTTCGCTTCTATTTTTTGACGAATAAAAAGAAATTGAAACAAATTTGATACTTATGTCATTTTCTACTGCGGGCTATTTTCTGAACATTTCTATACATGAGTTATGACTTCTGGGAATTCTTTCAGATTTTTTTCAAAGCGATTTTTTTACTTAAAAAAATCATGATACATCGTGGCCATCACAGAACTTTCTGATTTTTTATGGTGCTCTCAGTATGAACAGGTACATCTAAGTAACACACCACGATATGCGGAGTTTTAAAAACGAAGTACAATATTTTTAAAAATCAAATCATTTTGACAATCACGGTTTCAACTTTATATAAATAGATCATAATTTAATCTTGACTTTTTTAATTAAAAAAAAAACGCCTAAAAAAATCTGCAAAAATCCTGTAAAATCTTAATTTCTATTTATATATAAATATATGTAAATAAGAATTGTATATCTATATAGTTTATACATATATTTATAAAATCGAATAATTTTGCCGATCACGCTTTACCTTTCTATAGATAAATCATATTTTACCCATTATTTTGTTAATTAAAAAAATGCTGGTGAAAAACTTGAACAATAATGACAGAAGTCTCGATTAATATACAGAAATTTTCATTCAATACCTCGCAGTGTACTGACTTGTGAATATAATTTTTTTTTTCAATTTACTTTAAAAAAAAAATTCGCAATAAAATAGAAACGAGATCCGGCGTACTTTGGGTCCAAGCTTAAAAATATTGGTGTCTGATACAGGACTCATGAGAATTTTTTCAGATTTTAAAATTATGTTAGAACGATATGTTGGTTTTAAATAATTATAATTATATCAAATGTTTAAAAAAAATCTAATAAAAATAATTGTCTTTTAGAATTGGAATGTCCCATATATATTTTTTAGATGCTCTATACATTGTTTTCTCTTCGTGTAGTCATTTTTGTCAACGTAAAAGCATTTACATGTCCAATTACTGCACCAATTAAATTCCGTAATTTTTAGGCAGCTCAGTTCTCTTAATGATACAATTTGATGTATGGGGGATTCCAGCTGAATTTTTCATGCATGCTTCTGACCCTCACCCCTTTCAATAATTTTGACAATTTTTTTTATCAAAAAGTATTTTGAAAAAGAAAAGACACGTATTTTTGGACCTATGGCCAATATTTTCGTCAGACGAATTTTTGTAAAAATTTGAATTTATCTGTGTTTATATTTCTTTAATCGTTAATATTTTGGAAACGACGAGTTCTATCGAAAAATGTACCAGATGAAATTTGTTTATTTTGCAAAGATCTACATAATGTATATAAAAAAATGTTAATTTAGTTTTCCTAATATTTTGTTATATGTCGTTAAACAACAAAATATCGTTTTGCAAAAAACTGCCAATTTAATCATTTTTATATACTTACAGAAAAATTCTGTTTCAAATTACGAAATTTTTGAGATCCTGTGCAGAATGGCAAGATTTTTTTATGAGAAATTCTATGTAATTGAAGTTTTTTAAATATCCTGAATTATTACGTAAATTAATACACAAAACTTCAATTCCATAGAACATTCTGAAAAAAATTTCTTGCCAGTCTGCACAGGGTCTTGAAAATTTCGTAATTTTCAACAGAACTTTTATGTAAATATATAAAAATTATAAAAAATAGTGTTTGAATAAAATTTCTCAGAACCATATTTTATTAGCAATAAAGAACTTTCTATTTTTAATTTATTTTATTCAAATACGATTTTTAATAATTTTTATATACTAACATAAAAATTCTGTCGAAAATTACGAAATTTTTGAGGCCCTATGCAGGCTGGCAGGAATTTTTTTCGCAAACTTCTATGGAATTGAAGTATTTATTTACGTAAAAAAAACTTCAATTACGTAGAACTTCTGATAAAAAAAATCTTGCCATTCTGCACAGTGTTTCAAAAAAGTCGTAATTCGAAAAAGAATTTTTCTGTAAGTATATAAAAATGATTAAAATCGTCAGTTTTTTTCAAACCGATATTTCGTTGTTTAACGACATATAGCAAAATATTAGGAAAACTAAATTAACATTTGTTGTATACATTATGTAGCTCGTTGCAAGCTGAACAAATTTCATCTTAGACATTTTTCGATAGGACTGTTCGTTTCCAAAATATTAACGATTAAAGAAATGTAAACACAGAGAATTTCAAACTTTCACAAAAGTTCGTCCGACGAAAATATTGGACGTAGGGCCAAACAAAAGAATACTTGTCTTTTCTTTTTCAGAATACTTTTTGTAAAAAAAAATTGGCAAAATTATCAGGGTCAGAGCTTGAAAAATTCAGCTGGAATCCCCCGTATACAACGTAAAAAAAATGAATTATCGCCTGTATATTGTAAATAGAAGTAGCTGTTTAATCGGATGAATGTCTGTCCATTTACCGACTCGCTACCTGTATATCGTAACTCTCTACATTGCAGGCGAAGCCACTGCTGGACACCAACACACTGTTTGCCGGAGGGCGCGTGCGGAAAGCACACGAGGAATCCCGGCGTCGGTGGCGGCAACACCGACTACAGCTAGTCCCTCGGACCTCCCCCAGGGATATAGTAACACACAGCTTCAATCCCCCGCAGTGAGCTCAAAGCGCGCGAACTGTCCTGGCAGTCTATGGCTCTCGACGAAACCCTCGAGAACGCCGCAAATTTTTATCGCCTTTCCTCTCTTTCTCTCTCTATCGTCACCCTCGGTTGCCGGATATAGTCGAGAAAATTGACGTCCACTGCATCGAACAAGTAACGTTCGCACATGTTAAACAAATTTTCTTATTGGTCCGCCAAAGACGAAAAAAGCAAAAACAAGATAAAACATATTTATCGGCGACTTACGTAGAACGCTCAACTGCCGGATACAGATAACCGGACCACGAGTTCTCTAATATAAAATAAACAACACAAAAAAGAAGAAGAAGAAAAAAAAAAGAAACCAATGTTTTGACTGCGAAGAGTCTGGAAAGCTAAAGAGGCGGAGTTTCACGACGACGGTTAAAACTTTCGTTATTATTATGATTTCGAGTTATTACGGCGTGACGCGAAATGTGCAATTTGTGAAAATTTCAGAAGAGAGTGATGCAACGAATTAGAAATGGGGTCTAGAAGTGCGCGAGTGTTTTGCTTATTTCTTTGTTTTCTTTTTTTTTTAACGACGTGATTACGTGCGTTTTGTGAGTTTAAACGAATTATTTATTGCAATATGCTAACGGAAGTGAAAGAGCCTCTTGCAAGGCTTTATGGTTTAATTGCATTACAGCGGTGCATCGAAGCGTCCTCTAATATTTGGTATTACTTACGGCGCGACATACTGTAGACTTACCTGCTACGTGTGGACGCAATAACAAAGGAAGTTAGAAGGCGTTACGTGTGGAATATACTCGAAGCGCATCGGAGTGATTCGGTAATTAACCGTCGTGCCGGCGGTTTTCCAGTTTGTGAAAATAGGTGTCGAAGGCAAAGTGGCAGTGCAGTTGAAGGTTTTGGGGGTACAAGAGTTTGTTATTAAAAGGGAGAACATTCTTTTTCTTTTTTGCCAAATTTTATTTCACTCAAAAGTCGATGAGTTTTCAGTGGTAGAAAAAAGTACAAGCATATTTTTTTTGTTAATTGTTGTAATGTTGAGTTTTACAAAGAAACAACAATCTTTTTAGACTGTTATTGTTAATTTGACGAATTTTAGTCCTACAACATTTTTGTTGTTGTAGATTTCTGTTTTAATTTCACAAAATATTTTTTGTAACTTTTGCAACAACAAAAAATGTGCAAAATTAAACGTAATACGCTATTCATAAATTAATACCAAAGTTCAGTTCGATCGGTCAAGCAATTCTTAATACAGACATCGATTGGAACATTTTGTTTTAACAACTTGTATGAACGTTTCACTTTCACATATTTTTGAGTCTCCTGGCATGAAAAAAATGCACAAATTTGACAAATCCACAACTTTCTTTTTTATGCTACTTTTCTCGTTGACAAAGAAATTGCAAATTCTATGAGAGAAGAAATTATTTTTGTCATTGCTAATTTAAGAAATAATTCGAAAAATAGAAATTCTTGTCAAAATAACAAAGCGATTTGTTACTTTATTACTTAGAATTACTTTTCACCGAGTAGCCTATACAAAATATTGCAAATTCTATAAATTTATCAATCCGTTTAATCACCATTAAAATAAAATGAATTCAACGAAGATTTTACAAAATTATTTTTCACGTTATAGCCGAAAGGGAAGTTTATTAATAATAAACAGCAAAAAAATTGAAATAAAAAACCGAGCAGTCTCGTAAATAAGGAAGGACACTTTTTTTTTCTTCGATAAAGGGAAACGATCGACGTTTTCTCGCTGGAGAAATGGCAACGAACCATAATTCTGGTCTCGTCGTGATTCCTGATGTACCAAGAAGCACGAGATTGAACGAAACGAGTAGAACGACGTATGCTGCTGATTCATCGGCTGTGAACGAGGAATGCAACGAGCTGGCAATTATGTCGAGAATCGTTGAGTCCGATTTTGAGCTACACGCTACGACGATGAAGACGAAAATGAGGAACCGTCTCGTTAGAACATACATTTTGTGATTTGGTGCTAATTCAAGGAAAAAAAAATTTATATATATATATATACATATATATATTATAACTACTAGTACTGTTGATACTGTGTATCGTATATACAGTATAAAATAATATAAAAAGTAAAAAATAAAAAAAAAAGCAAAGTTAACAAGAGAAGATGCCTGGAATCGTCGTTTTTCGAAGACGCTGGAGCGTCGGCAGCGATGATCTCGTCGTCCCGGGCGCATTCCTCTTCAGTCTTCATCTTATATGGTCAGTTCAAAATTCATCTTCAAAATATTTAAGTTTAATCAAGAGTCGCGGTGGCGACTCGACGCCAAGTACAAAAAGAAATTAGTTTTAATGAAAACGTCCGCTTTCATTTGAGCTGTGACGTCACACGAGATGTCGATGCTACCGTTACTCCTATTTACAGCAAGGTGGTATCTTCACAATAGAGAGGATTAGAATTGTATTAACGTCTATTTTAATTAAAAACAGTATGTTTTCATTCTTATCGGTGAATTAAAAAAAAAGTTGCAAAGTTGAAGTTTGCACATTGCTTCCTGATTAATTTTTTTTTTTTCACAAAGTGATCTGTGTGAGGAAGCTTATTTATTAATTTTGTGAAAAATGAAAATGTAATCTGTTGAAATATGAAAAATCTCAAATTACTCCAAAATCAAAATCCATTTACCGATCGTCATCAAATTTGGTACATAGCAACAGCGAATATTTTTCATCTGTATTATTCATTTTGAAAAAGTTTTAATTCATTCATTGTTAGTTCACCTGAGTTATAAGAAAATGATAATTTTTTCAAAATTTCAAAATCACGTTAACTCTTAATCGCTTTACCGATCATTACCAAATTTGGTACGTAGCAGCGCTGCGTATTATTTATCGTCTGTTGAAAATTTCAGTTGAGTTGTTGATATTTAACGTGAGTTAGAGCAAAACATATATTTTTCAAAAAATTCAAAATCTTATAAAATCCGAACCTCTTTACCGGTCATCACCGAATTCGGTACATAGCAGCATTGCGTGTTATTCTTCATCTGTAGAAAATATCAGTTGATTTCGTGAGATTTTACGAGAGTTAGAGCAAAACGTACATTTTTTGAAAATTCAAAATCCCATAAAAACCGAACCTATTAATAGATTCGCCCCAAATTCAATACCGATCCTTCTTTAAGACTGCTGTATGCATACAAAATTATTTAGCTCTAAAGCTAAGAATTTGCGAAAGCTCGAGCGCGTACAGATATTTTTCGAAAATTGCAAAGTTAAATAAATTTTGAACATACTTCTGAATTTTTTTGAAAATTATCAAAGGCAATGGCGTCTAACTGCCGCACATGCGTGCCAAATTTAAGTCCGAATGTTAAAGCCGTTCTTGAGACGTGTAAGTTTGAATTTTGAATGCCGGTAACACACACACACGCACGCACACACACACACACACACACACACACACACACACACACACACACACACACACATGCGGGTCAATACTTGGCCAAGCATTGGACTAATATCGACACACAAACAATCGGCGAGGTAATACTTGGCCGAGCATTGGCCTAATATCGAGACATCAACAAGCGGCGAGTCAATACTTGGCCGAGCATTGGGCTAATATCGACACACCAACAATCGGCGCGTCAATACTTGGCCGAGCATTGGCCTAATATCGACACACCAACAATCGGCGAGTCAATACTTGGCCGAGCATTGGCCTAATATCGACATACAACAATCGGCGAGTCAATACTTCGCCAAGCATTGGCCTAATATCGACACACCAACAATCGGCGAGGTAATACTTGGCCGAGCATTGGCCTAATATCGACACACCAACAATCGGCGAGTCAATACTTCGCCGAGCATTGGCCTAATATCGAGACACCAACAATCGGCGAGTCAATACTTGGCCGAGCATTGGCCTAATATCGAGACACCAACAATCGGCGAGTCAATACTTGGCCGAGCATTGGCCTAATATCGAGACACCAACAATCGGCGAGTCAATACTTGGCCGAGCATTGGCCTAATATCGACACACCAACAATCGGCGAGTCAATACTTGGCCGAGCATTGGCCTAATATCGACACACCAACAATCGGCGAGTCAATACTTGGCCGAGCATTGGCCTAATATCGACAAGCCAACAGTTGGCGAATCGATACTTGGCCGAGCATTGGCCTAACGTTGCGAAGTCGATAATCGTCACCCCAACATTGGCCCGAGTATTGGTCGTTTCAGCTTTATCGACAAAACCTACATGGGTACGATCAGTAGCTACGGGATGTTTATACAATTTTAGGAGAAAAGAATGTATGTATTAATTGTGCTTATCGGTACAAATGAATAAAGATAATTGCAAGAGTAATGTTTCTTTTTCCAATAACTTGTTCAGCATTTTTTTTATTATAAAATTCAACTCTTAACAATTTTTAAAATTCAGAACTGTGGATGTTTTTGATACGATGATTAGTTAGCGGATATTTCATATCATTTTTTGTACATCGATAAAGATTATATATATATATGTCGAACAGGCTTTTTCCCTGAAATTGGTGACATAATTTTTTTTTGTCGAAATACGGGAATGAAATGTTACCGAACAGACTTTAATTAATCGAGGTGAAAGACCCTTTTTTTGCCGAAACCTGCAGACGGATAAATCTAAAAACGCCTATTTTTTAAATAGCTTTATTGAATTTCTGTGCGGTATTAACAATAATAATTATCGCCTCTTTTAAATGGAACACTTTGTTTAATGACTTCGAAATATATGTAATATTAACTTGTAATTTAATGGCAGTAAATCAGTAAATATACGAATAATAAAAATGATTAGACTTTTTGACGATACGTATGATGGCCATTTCACTTGGTTTTCAAAAACCGTTACTTTTTTAGAAGTTTGATTTGTAGGAAAAAGTCCCGCCAAAGATGTTCTCTCAAAAAGAATGTATTCTATAAAAAGAACGACTGATATTAAATATATTTGCAAAATAAGTGAGTGTTTACTTAAATGCAACAATTCAAGTAAAAATCGGAGTCACTTAAGGTTGAATGACTCTGATAATGAATTCAAAGAAATTATGACTCATGAGTTTGTAATCGCCAGATATCTTTGGTGGTTTCCTGTGCTCGCAGTTTTATCTGTGGGCGGTAAGAGTTCGCATCATTTCAGATTTTACTTTGAAGAGGATACGAATCTTCAATAGCTACCATTTAGCTAACGAAAAACAATAATTTTACAAGAAAGCTGCCAATTGTATTGTCATAGTGCTTCCTCTATCAGCTCCGTTTAGGTGGAAGTACGTTTATCACATTTGGCTTATTCCTCAAGAAGTTTTGTTTCTGATTAGTTACTTTTTAGATTTACTTTTTTTTTTGCGTAAACGTGTCATCAGACATTTTTTTTTAAATTGGAAGTCGCATGAAATCTGAACGACTTAACTTATTTTGCCTAAATTCAATACCGATCATCGGTCTATAATAGTTCATTCGTGTACCAATTTTCAACCCGATAGCTCAAAATTTGTGAGAGCTAGAGCTTATACAGAAATTTAAAAAAAAATTGAAAACCCAAAAAATCCGAACGACTGAACTAATCTTACGCAAATTCAATACCGATCATCGGTCTATAATAGGTCATTCGTGTACCAATTATCAGTCCGATGTCTCCAAATTTGTTAGAACTACAGCGTATACAGACATTTAAAAAAAAATTGAAAGTCGCATAAAATCCGAACGACTGACTCGATTTTGTCCAAATTCAATACCAATCATCGGTCTATAATAGTCCAACTTTGTACCAAATTTTAACCCGATATGTAAAAAATTGTAGAACCTAGAACGCGTACAAACATTTTTGAAAAATTTCAAAATTCTGTGAAAACAAAAGAACTGCATGGATTTAGCTCAAATTCAATACAGATCTTTATTCCATAATATTCCAACTTTGTAGTAAAATTTTGGATCGATATCTCAAAAATTGTGGAAGTTTGAGTGCCGTAACATTTTTGAAAAAATGAAAAATTGTGTAAAAATGAAAGCACTGCGTAGATTTCATTAAAAATTGCACTTATCCTGGGACATCAAAGACATTCGAATTAAAAAAAATCAAATGTCACACACACATATCTGGACATTTTTTCTAAATGTGATTTTTCGACGATTTGGAACATTCTGAAAACGTTTACATGAAAAACTGGAAAAAAAAAATTTCACGAAAATAAATCTTCTTGAGGAAGCAAATTGAAAAAACTTTTCACTGAAAATGAAGCTTAGTTAATGAACAAATCGGGTAAACAAAAGATTGTGAAGTAATTAAATAACCATTTGCATATATCATAGTCGTTAGAATATAATTAAATAACTATTTGCTGCAAGTGTCGCGGTAGCGGCTCGACGCCAAGTATACAGATATCATAGGCGGGAGATTTGTTTGTCATTAGGTGTGAAAATCTCCCGAATATGATATGCGAATGGTTATTTAATTATTTCACAAGTTTTCGTTTACCCATTTCATTATTTCACAAGTTTTCGTTTGTTCATTAATTATCTTTTTTAATATCGAGTTTTTAATTTTTGTCAAATTATTTTGATTCCATACTTTTCAAAGTAATTCAAATACTCTGTAATATATGCTCTATGAAGTGAGTTACAGAATATGCATCAATGGCGACTATCTTACGGTATCTCGATATATTCAAATAGGAGATTTCGAAAATTTATCTACCAATGCGAATGTAACAATTTATCACCCCATTTTATGGAAAAAGATATTGGGTGCTAGTAATTGAAACGACGTAAAAAATTTGGTTAAGTAATTTTTTATCGATTTCAAGAACATACCTTTTTTGTTTTTTGCAATCGGGAGTTAAAAATACGGAAACAGGCTTTATTTATCAATCGAGGTGTATAATTTCAACGTAAGAATAGGAGAGAGACGTTAATTTCAGACAAGCTGTGTTAGAGACGAATTTTTGAAAGTGAGTTTGAACTAAGGGAATGTATTGCCTTACATACTCGATGAGAAGTACGATTTATTAGAATCAGAGTACTTTGAGAAGACAGAAAAATCTGTGTACAATAAATATATTTCAACACACCAAGAATACTGATGTTAAATTATAAGAATGATTAAAAACTATCGATAAATGAATAGAAAAAATTGTTTAACAAATTCGATACAGAACTTCATTCTTTTAATTATGAAATCAATTTTCCGCTTTTTCCGAATAAATTCATGATATTTTCTAGACTTTCTCTATCTTGATTTTTTAAAAGAAATGTTTGAAAATCCGCATTTTTGCTTCCTCATATTAGAGGAAGCTTTGTTTTCGTAAAATTTTTTTTTTCGAGATTTTCATGTCAGGACAATCAGAATGGCCCAAAATGTCGGGAAAACAGGTTTAGAAAAATGTGTGTGTGCATATTTTTTTTTGTTAGCGTGATTGACTGTAATTTAGTGAAAAATAAATTAAGTAGATTACATAATTAATAAATCACACTGACAAAAAAAATTAACAAGTATACTACAGACATAACTTATAAACCGGAGGGTCCGGTCACCACAAAACATTATAAAATCTCCAACTAAATTTAAACATCTCCATAAAACCGCAATTAATAAGGAAAGAAATACTAAGCCGACCACCTTCAGTGAAAGAGGTTACAGAATGACCCAAAAATGTACTGTGAATAAAGGAGAATTTCTGAAGAGGCCCTGATCAGGGCGAAACGTAACAAAATCAATCAAGATACAACAGACCATCATAAATATGACCATCCTTCGCTGAAGCTTCCACAACACATTTTCTCATATACGATCAACCCTTCATTCATTAATGTTTTTGATATTCAATGACTTTTCACTCGTTATAAAAATAGTCGAATTGTAATCAAGTGAAACTTTTCGTTGGTAATATATGAGTAGTGAATCTTTAAGGAGAGACGCAAGTGAAATTGCCAATTTTTCATTTCCAGTTCTTTCTTTTTTTTTTTGGTAAGATGTCGGGCTATGATAACAAATTACTTTAGGGTTTTTTGAAATAACCATACAAAGAACGCCAAGTGTTGACTTTTTTCGATCGCGAGAAAAAAAGACCCGTATTTCTTCACCCTTTTTTTTATGGGTTTCATTTATCGAGCGTGTGAGTACCACAGTTATTCTATACCATTTGCCCTATCCTCTACTTTCACATATACCACCAATTTTAGGAACACTTCTTAGACATATTTACAATTAAACTGTCGACGCAAAAAAAAAAAAAGAAAATTATAAATATAAACATGCAAAATATTTATTTTATTTCCATATAGCTTTATTTCCAAAGCTATTATTAAGAATTTTATGAAGTTTGCAACATGCTTTGTATACAAATTCATATGACATTTAAAAACCCTGGAACCGAATATAAAAAATTGCAGAAATTCAATTTTTGCGTAATATTGATTTTTATATTAAAAAAAAAAAAGAAAAAAGATATGGTCTTAAATACAATAACAAAATATTGACATTTCTCGTAGATGGCGTTAAAAATTAACCGAAGCGTGTATCAAAGTAATGTTTATTCCAAGGTTAGCAGTACATTCACTTTTTTGTTGTAATTTTGTTGTATTTTGATAATTACAAGCAACTAACGATATTTAAAAAAATACATTTATGAAGTTTCATAACTGCAAATCATGCGAAAAATAATCGTAGAGTGATAGCAAATATTTTGCTTTGAAAGCAAAAATCTTTGCTGATGCGGAAAATTTGTAGTTAACACAGAAATAAATTTGTTCTTACTCCGTGTTATATTTTTCTTAATGTGGAAAATTGCGTGGAAATGGAAAACTACTAATGATATTAATAGTTTAATTAAAACAATGACTCCCTTTTTGTATTGTTTATATATTTAGTATTGAGAAGATTTGGGTAATGAAATAATGTACTTCACAATGTTGAAAGCAATTTATAATCTTTAAAATAAAAAATGATGGCTATCATAACAAATTATTTTAGGGGTTTTTAAATAACCATACGAAGAACGCCAAGTATTGACTTTTTTTTCGATCGTGAGAAAAAAAGTCCCGTACTTTACCCTTTTTTTTTATGGATTCCACTTGAGTCTCTCCTTAGGGATATAAAAACATCGCAATATCCAAAATCACTTTATCGAATACAACACGCGCAGTACAAACATCGTTAGCATCGATAGTGCCGTGTCCCATATAAATTTTTGGGAAGAGAACTTGTCCACCCCAACAAAACATATATCTATACGATTTATGCTCATCATCGTAGCTGTGGTCGTTATAAATCTATACACGCACACATAGCGAAGACAGTAACCTCTCTTTATAATCCCCAGTATCATAATTTCAATTCGCTTGGCGTATCACTATATCAAAAACATCGTAAAACTATCCTGCAACGATCGTACTTATGGCATATAAATCATACAGAAAACCGCAGGTGAAATGAGGCCATAAAAATGAAAAGCAAGTTATCGTACACATGAAAACACAACAATGAAGTGAAAAATTACTTTCAAACTGAAGAAAAAAAAAAAAAAAATACTCCGCGAGAATGTAATTGGATTTTAATTAATTTATTCTGACCACTAAATGTACATAATTTAAATGAATGCAGTAAACGAATAAGCATAAGAATAATAAAATTATCAGTACCGAAGAAAGCAATTTTCCTGCAAAATAAGTAAAAAAAATTCTTCTATTATTTTCTTAAGTTAATTAATTTACTTAAATGAACTTAATGATAGCAAATGGATAAATATAAGAATAATAAAGTTATTAGTAGAGAAGACAGCAATTTTCGCATGACCACCATACGGGCAACTTGGAAACAAAAGGCGGCTAACAGCAGCCAACCAAATTTGGCAACCGAAAATTTGGATTGGTTCGAAACAGCAGGAGCAATTATTAAACGGGTCCTCGGTCGGCCCTAATCACAAAACTACAATGGAACAAAAGTCCATATAGCACTGTGCTATGAGTGCGTTTTCATATTTGGTGGGGAGCAGCCGCAATTCAACAATGCAATCCAACTGAACTTTGTAGATATTTCTTTCTCTCTCTCTCATCCTCTATGTTCACGGTCTCTGTATCTAATATATACCGTGCATTTCAATTCAAATTCACAGGATCATGACTCTAGTACTTCATGTATTTTTTATGCCTTCTCGTATTTTATGCGATTGTATGAAAAAACTGAAAAAACTGTCAATCTTTTATAAAAAGATTGACAGTTGGCCGTAAAAACCAAAAACGTTAATAACTAAATAAATAAAAACTACATCATAGATTTAAAAAAAAATGTAGTAAACTTTTGATTGTAAAACAAAATAGTTGATGCTACTGCGAAGATAGACGTGAAATTAGGATGAAATAGTGAAAAATAAGAATTAAATATTAATTCGCAATTTTGGGATTTTTTAAATTTATGTTAGAAACTTCAAAATTTTCATTTCTATTTCTTTCCTCATCTATTAGCCATATTTGTGAATTTAAAAAAAAAAAATCCGGACTTCAGAGGCCCTCTGGGGACATAGAAAAATCCGGACTTGAGAGGTCCATTTGACATGGAATGCCCTATATACCCTACACAGCGGCGGCGGTGGCGAGATATTATTATAATAAAAAATAAATTTTATAATAAAAATCCTAATCTGAGTAATCATCCAAATAAATTTAAATTTTAGATTTTTTCCATGTCCTATAAAAACTTAAAACTTAAAAACCTCAGTCGTTGATGCGACATTACATAAAAGCTTAAAAAAAGAAAGATTGGCAATTGATAGTTGCGGATTTTCAAAATAAAATTCACATATTTTCAAATACAATTCACTTTCGGTAGTGTTTATTTTTATTCACAACTAATTACAGCTTTTGATAAAGAAGTAGAACCGAAATTTCACAATTAACAAATGATCTTATTCTGAAAATTTTTTATTTCTTCTTTGTGTTGCAATTCTGTTTACACAACCATCTGTGAAGGAATAAAAAAAGTTGTTGTTTTTCCAAAAATTAATTTCCCGCAGAAATTTGAATAAAACAATGTGGCGTTATTTTCATGCGGTCCAACAATATACTAGAAAGTATATTGTACACATAGTAAACATATATTATATGTCGGTTATGACTCTGAGATTTAAACTGAAAGTCCCCATGCATATAAATATTCACAGGCTCAAAGTCTCGAGTTTAGCATGTAGGTTCACTACCCACTGTTACCACACTTGCTTCTCATATTAATGAACACGTTGCCGACGTAAACGTAACTCGATAGTGAAAGTAACTCGATATATCATGAATTGTTAGATAGAGAGATTTTGTATGCGCATTATAAATCCATACCTACACTATCGACAGGACTTGAAACTAACATATCGTGCAGCAAACACAATTCTGCATCTATAGATGCCAAACATATTATCATCATCATGTTATTATCAAACAGACTGTTGCCACTTGTCCTAGTTCAGTTGCCATCAATTTTCAAAACGAAGCACAATTTAGCAAATCATTAATATTCTATACATTCTGTAATAAAAAAATTATTTGTCACATAAATGCATAATTTATTAGAGTGTAGATTGTTAGAAATATCTTCGTGGAATATATTTCGAAATAAGTAGACGTATAAAACGTTCTGTATAATATTCTCAACGTGGTAGATATAAAAGGAGTAAGAGAAGTGCTCGACTCGACGTGTCGATGATGATTGCTCGCTGGTCCTCCGTTCGATGGACCAGTCGCCTCTCAATTACGTCACATCTCCGTTGTGACAATTGGGGCCCTTGTCTCGGCTTGGGCCCTGATCTAGAAATCTCGGGTAACTCGCGAAGACTGTTTATACGAGCTGCACCGAGAAGTATCGTCCAATCTCGTCGCCTATGGCTACGTTGCGTTCAAGATTTATCAAATAAAATGTCTTGATTACGTTTAAAAAGTCGGTTTCCAATTTTTCTTTAAGTGATCGTTTCAATTAGAAAAAAAATGATTGTATAACCAAAGTTAAAATTATCGTGGAATATGATTGGCATATTAGACCAAATATTGAGATTTAATGAAATTTTCATGTACATAGTTTTGATTTATTGCCAATGATAAAATTAGATTTCGATCATCAGAGTAGCTTTGGCGGTGATTTTCCCTGGATCTACTATCACCGGATTTTGATGCTGCAAATTAGAGTCGTATACACTAGAGTTGTAACCACACATTAATTTTGGATTTGTTCTATTTGTTCCAGAAGTAATTTGACATCAGTCATTTTGCTTCCTCATAGAGGAAGCTTTGTTTTCGTGACATATTTTTTATCGAGATTCTCATGTCAGCATACTCCAGAATGGTCCAAAATGTCGAAAAAAGTGATTTGTACGAAATGTCTGTATGTGCGTGTGTGTGTGTATGTACAAATTTCGTTGTAAGCATGATAACTATCGTAATTTTAGCCGCATCTTCTTCAAATTTGGCACGCAAGTTGGCTGTCATACAACAACGTTTGGGATTGTTGCTGATGCGAATCGGTTGGAAAATAAAAATTTTACAGCATTTTGAAAATTTTTAATAATTCTTTTTCACCCTATAACTTCCGCAAATTGTGAGATATCGGGCTGAAATTTCGTACGTAACTGAACTACCATCAAACCATGATGTGTACCAAATTTGGTGAGAGTCGATAGAGTGGTTCTAATTTTATTGCAATTTCAATTTTTTTTAAATGGCTGCAAAAACTCCTGTAAATTCTGAGATATCCGGTTGCAATTTTCGACATGATTTCACGATTATTGATTATCAGTAATGAATTTATTTAAAGGAATTGTCGATATGCCAGTATATTTTGTTTTTGGTGAACAATAAAGAAAAAAATGCTGTCACGAAGAAAAAATATTTCGAAATTTTTTGCAGATTTAGTTCAAATATGGTTCACATATGGATTACCATTGAACAAGGTTTGAGTACAAATTTGATGCGAATCGATCAAGCGGTTCGAATTTTGTGGGATTTTGAATTTTTTGAAAAATCTTGTTCGCGCACTAGCTTGCACAAATTACGAGATATCAGCTTCAAATTTGGTTCATATCTGAACTACCATGGCAAAGAAGTTGAGTGAAAATTTGACGCAAATCGGTCGAGCGGTTCAAATTTGATAATATTTCGCATTTTTTTGAAAGATGTCTTTCGAGCTCAAACAAGCCTGCAAAGTAGAATCTTGCAAATTGCTTCCTTACAATTTTCTATCTTTAACAAAGCTTTTTTTTACAAAGCTACCTCTATGAGGAAGCCAAAATTGATCAACATACTTTCTCATAGAGGTAGCTTTGTAAAAAAAGCTTTGTCAAAGATAGAAAATTGTGAGTAAGTAATTTGCAAGGTTCTACTTTCTACACTCTTTTTTTTTTTAGAATATCCTACTGTATTAGCAAGAAAATGTATAAACATTTTTTAAAAAGAATATAAAACATTTCGAAGCAGGTTTGATAAAAAATCGTCATGAAAAGAAAAGTAATGGATGATGGAAAGAACAATGGCCTATTATTTTCTCCATTAGTTTGATGTTCGTTTCACATTTGTTTTCATGACTTTTTTTCACGTTTTTCATGTCAGCATCGAGTGACATCCATCTCGATTTACGTGGAATAAGGATCGTACCCAATTTCGAATAAACCTACCTACATATCTACAACTACAGTTCAATAAAAAAAAAAAAATGTCGCCGACTTGTAGGATAGCCTTAATTCGTAACAGTTCTAGCGTAACATTTTGGCTTGATATAATTTTTTTTTCGTCTGTATACGTGTAAAAAAAAAATTTTCCCCGTTTAAAATGAATTAAAAACTTCAACCTCTTTTGGTCACGGGTTAATATTATTTGATCGGGCTAAAATGACTGACACAGATTTATTTTTCGTCGATTAAAAAAAATCTGCTGGATGAGAGATACAAAAATCGAACTTTCATTAAATAAGGACCACTCTAGTCTCCATATATTCGCATGGAATTCTACCATCTTTCCATTTAACGAACACGCTGCGAGTGACCAAAAAATAATGTAATTAAAAGAGGAGTGCAATTACATATTGCAATGGAAAAAAGTAAAGGCACAAACATAATGGGAAAGCAGAGAAGAGATTAAGAAATTTGATCAAGAAAATAATTCCCATGTAACGCAGTTCATCGATGGAACTAATATTTTTCCCATTTTTTTCCCATCGTTGCTTTTAGATTGCAGCTTTAAACCAAGTTCATTGCGCAAGATGTAATTCTCTTCGTAACAACATTCTATATGATCCGAGTGAAGGTATTTAAATTAAAGTTGTACACCGCACAAAAGTTACAATATACATTAAATATAAAATTGGCACGCCAGTGAAAATTTACATTACAACTATGTATACCTTTTGCATAATTAGAGTAACAACTTTTACCATGAAAAATCGTGTTCCATAGAGAACGAGACTTAGAGCAGTCGATCTAGTACAGTTGCGCAATTTAAAAGCTACGAATTGAAAAAAATATTAAAATGTATTTCCTGCGATGAACGGCGAAATAAAGATAATTTCTTCATCGATCAAATTCTTTCACTTTTTTTTGGTATATTGCTATTTTTGCCTCCAGATTCAAAATTTAAATATACTTCAAATAAGTAAAAAAAAAAACACAGTAATTAAAAGCCACATTATGAGAGTAATATTGCAAGTATCCATTCAATGGTTCATTGCTTGGGCAAAGTGTTCATCCATTAAAAAATCGTCCACCGCGTAGGGTTTTGTTATTTGCTAGAAAATTCTTCAAATATATTTGTATGGAATACTTAATCTGTTTTTGATAACATATATTTGATAAAATGTAGATTCTATATTTTAATTTTTAGAAAGCTTCCTCTACGAGGAATCCAAAATCGATAAAACATACTTCCTCGTAGAGGTACCTTTCTAAAAATTCAAAAATAATGCAGAAGCAATATGCAAAGTTCTATTTTGCATTCTTTTTCACTAGGAAATTGTGAAAAAATATATTAATAACTAATTATTTTTTAAACAAATAAACAAATAGAGTATATTCACAAGTAATGGGTAGTTGCAACTCTGGTATACACAACGCGCTGTGGCCAATCCTAGAACGCGTGCTCGAGTCTCAGCACTTATAATGGAGACACGGATTCGCACTTCCCAATGCTAAATACGTTATAAACCCTTCCGATATAGGTGTTGTACATCATTCTCCTCTGTTTCCATAGGGCTATAGATCCTACTCGAATATACAAATTATGTTGGCACCGTAATACACAACCTCGTGTGACCGTAGACCCAAGGCACGAGCCACTAGCCATTTATCGAGCGTGCGAGTGCCACAGTTATTCTACACCATTTGCCCTATACCTCTACTTTCACATATACTACCAATTTTAGGAACACTTCTTAGACATATTTGCAATTAAACTGTCAACGCAAAAAAAAAAAAGAAAGTTATAAAAATAAACATCCAAAATATTTATTTTATTTTCATATAGCTTTATTTCCAAAGCTATTATTAAGAATTTTACGAAGTTTGCAACATGCTTTGTATACAAATTCATATGGTATTTAAAAACCCTGGCACTGAATATAAAAAATTGCAGAAATTCAATTTTTGTGCAATATTGATTTCTATATTTAAAACAAAAATAAGAAAAAAGATATGGTCTTAAATTCAATACTCAAATATTGACATTTCTCGTAGATGACGTTAAAAATTAACCGAAGCGTGTATTAAAGTAATGTTTATTCTAAGGTTAGTAGTACATTCACTTTTTTCTTATAATTTTGTTGTATTTTGATAATTACAAGCAACAAATGATATTTAAAAAAAATACTGTTATGAAGTTTCATAACTGTAAATCATGCGAAAAATAATCGCAGAGTGATAGCAAATATTTTGCTTTGAAGGCAAAAATCTTTGCTGATACAGAAAATTTGTAGTTAACACAGAAATAAATTTGTTGTTACTCCGTGTTATATTTTTCTTAATGTGGAAAATTGCGTGGAAATGAAAAACTACTAATGATATTGGTAGTTTAATTTAAACAATGACACCCTTTTTGTATTGTTTATATATTTAGTATTGAGAAGATCTGGATAATGAAATAATGTACTTCACAATGTCGAAAGCAATTCATAATCTTTAAAATAAAAAATTATGTGTACGAAATATTCGCTTTTAATATACTAGTAACATTATATTCTTACATACTTGTCTATGAAGTTTTTTATATTTAAATTTTAAACAAACATTTTTTAACATTAAACGAATCAGGACTTTCGGATACAGCTATTAATCGATTTTATTGTCGTCAATTAATTAGTAATTATTTTTCATATATTAATTAATTATTATGTAAATATACAGGGTGAGGCACATAAAGTGTAACAGAGCAATAGCACTCGAACTATTGATCATAACCAAAAATGTTTCAGACAAAAGTTTCAGTGTTCGAGAAGGCCGTCATACTGGACCACCCTATTTTTTTAATTGGTGGAGGCGCTGAAGCTCCGTCAAGGTCAACTCCACTTTTTTAAATGGAACCATGAATTTTTTTTCGATTACATTATTACCAATGTTAAGTCAAATTCAGCGACCTACAATACAATGTCATCGAAAAAAAAATATAGTTCCATTTAAAAAGTGGAGATTTACAATCCCAACTTTTTTGCCGCGCACGATCGGATTTTCTTAGCATAAAAAATGTCTGTACAATCGAAGGTGGTTCGTAAATAAGATTACAGTTAGCAAAAAAATAATAATAAAGAGTTACACGTTGTTGCTAGTATTACTTTAAAAAAAAACACACACATTTGAAAAATTGAACTTAAAAAATATTATTAATAGTAATAATGGGTGTTTCTCTTTACATCTTAATCCTAAAGATAAACTTTTCTATATTATATTAAAAGATATCATTGGAGTCAATGAAATATTAATTATTTCTCGTATATTAATTAATTGTTATCTTAAATTGATACTGCGATGAACCTTAATTAAAAATAAGACTTATTTTCATAAATGAAAAATAGACTTAAAATATGATATTAATTTTAAAAAAAAATCATATTTCAAAAATTGAATTTTAGAAATATTGATCGTTAATAGTTATAATGGGTGTTTCTGTTTACATGTTAATTCTAAAGATAAACTTTTGTATATTCACTTCCGTACTGCGAACGATCCCTCGCGTAAATCGTTTTAACGCGTGCTAACACGCGTCATCGTAATACCATTCTAAAAATAACTAATGAGCATCGCCCGAGACGAGAGAGAGAAAGAGTGAGAGAGTAGATTTGCATATGCTGCATCCACGCAATCACGGTTTCCTCATGCTTCGCTGCAGAGCCTGCAGCGTCAGCAGAGTAGACTCGATCTTCGTCGTGGCAGCATCTCAGTACTACTCGTTCTTCATTCCGCACCATCCACTCTGCTTCATTCATATACTTGCTGTCTGTGTCGTGCTCTGTTCTATACATCCAATATACCATGTACATAACACAGATTCCCCTCTTATAATCGAACCGGAATTTGCAGAAGTCCGTGCACGATTTAGTCTTTCCGTGACTGCCGGCTGGCACGCTCGTACATTACTACACCGTTCATTCTCAGACATGTACTCTGTATATTAAGAAAATTAAACTAAAGTGTTTTTACTTGAATACAAAATTTTCATCCCAATTTTTCGTTGTCAATTTTACAACAAAAAAAACGTTTATATAAATATATATTTTCTTTTTACAGTACATTTATAGTAATTAAAAAATTAACACTTGACCCATTTTCAATTTTTTAATATACTTTTCTAGTTTAACAAAAACGTTTTGTCCAGTAATTAGAAAAAAATTAAATAGAAATAGTGTAAATTGTGCAAACTCGACATTTTTATTTATTCATTTTCAGAAAAAGTACCAAAAATATTGGTAAAGATTTCTGTTTTCAGCTTGCAATATATTTCTTGTAATTAAACAAAGTAAACTTAATAAAATCACAATTTTTTGCCACTACCAGTTTTAAAAGAAATCGTGAACGACAAAAAAAAAGTTTGTTAATAATTTACTTTTTGTTAAAGTATTAACAAACCGGATGTGATACTCCTTTTATAATAAAAATTTATTTAAAATGTTTTAAATTCAGTATGTATCTGTAAGTTTTTATTTTTACTAACTCAACCTTTTGATAGAATAACGATTCCAAAGTGCCTAACACTTTAGAATCGTTACTTTATAAAACTAAAATTAGTCGATTGAAATAAATATTTGAAAACATTATGATAATAGGCATGTTAAAAACCTCGTCAAAAATTAATTTCTCCCCAATTATCTTAAGATAGTTGCTCTGATATGCGCTAGTCAAATCAGTGCTACTTTTTGAAACCGTTCCTACAAGTTTTGGTGATTCTATTGACGGTTTCGAAGAGTGGGACGGAGATATATAAAATGTTTTATCAGGTGGCAACAGAATGCGGTCAATGGAGGTCATCTAAAACCATTTTTTCGTTCTTACACTCTGCAGACTTTTGAAAGAGAACCAGCAGGCCAAATATTCTCAAAGAATTCTCAAAATAATTCAATATCAAAGAATATTCAAAATAATGTTCTTAAATAAATTATAACTTTACCAATGGTTATAGAAAAATAAACAGTTACACTCACGCCATAAGGGTTTATTTCAAGCTTAACCGAAAATTATTTGGGAATATGTTTATTAGAAGCGTGCATAAAACGTCCAGTTTGTGAAGTAAGAGTATATTACGATACGAGTGCGATCAAACTTTTTCTTGACGAGTGTGAATTTGCAGCACGAGCCGGCAATGTTTGAGTTTGTAGCGCGAGTGATGCAAACACACAAGTTGAAAAAAAAGTTTCTCGTACGAGTTTCGTATACAACTTTATTTCACGAGTGCGAGAAGTAGGCACTTCTCGTATCGCGTGGCATAATAGTAGATTACAATACGAGGTCGATCGAACTTTTTCTTGAGGAGAAAAAAAAAGTTTCTTGCACGAGTTTCGTATCCAACTTTATTTCACGAGTGCGAGAAGTAGGCACTTCTCGTACCGCGTGGCATAATAGTAGATTACAATACGAGTGCGATCAAACTTTTTCTTGAGGAGAAAAAAGTTTCTTGCACGAGTTTCGTATATAACTGTATGCCACGTGGTGTGAGAAGTGCCTACTTCTCGCACTAGTGCGATAAAGTTGTATGCGAAACTCGTGCGAGAAACTTTTTCTCAACTTGTGTGATTGCAACACTCGTCCTCGACTCGTGCTGCAAACTCGCACTCGTCAAGAAAAAGTTTAATCGCACTCGTATCGTAATATACTATAATTTCACGAGTGCGAGAAGTAGGCACTTCCTGCATCGGATAATAGTTGATTACAACACGAGTGCGATTAAACTTTTTCTTGACGAGTGTGTGCTACGCACGAGTCGAGAATAAGTTTCTCACACGAGTGTTGTATGCAACTTTTCGCATCGAGTGAAATAAAATATACCTTTTTTCAAATAATTTTAGCAGTGAAATGACATATTAGTTTTTGAGTACCCGTAAATTCGACCTGATTCCGTCCCCTTGATTAGTAATGTAATATGCTAAATAAAAATGCCTTCGTGCTAATCAATGCACATAAGTTTTTTTTTACATATCAGTGATTCGCTCATGTATAATAATATATAGTATAAATAATAATAGCTTCACGTCAACTTGAGCCTAAAGTCCCGGATCTCCTATCACACACTTTTGTATCTAATATTATCAATCGAAAGATTCACTTCCGAAATCTTCCACTAATCTATCAACGGTGGCGTTGCGTTAAATTTTTTGTTTAAGTACTTGTTGGCTTCAAGACGCAACCGTGGCTTCTAATACAATGAAATAAGATACACAGTAAACAAATCTCACGCGAAAACGCCGTGGTCAACGGTAAGATATATCTATAGAATGATAGTACAAGAGAGTGCGTCAACTGGCCAACAGTCGACTCAGTTAGTCCGTCGAATCGAGACGACCACTCGCACGCACATGATGCTCATTATATTCTCGTTCATTCACTCGACGATACACAGTTGCTCCGATATACGACATGCGTTGATTATAGATTACGTTGAAAGACGCGAGAACGGAATTGTTATACGTGCGGTTTTACCGCCACGTGTTCGTATCGTTAGGAGAGAAACGTGATTCTTGAAAAATAGTATAAAAGAAGCCCGTTTTGTTTGGAACGAAGCACGTGTGCTCTGTGATCGCATGTTGGGAAGCAACCGCCAGTGGCAGTGACTGGAAACAGAGGCCGCTGCAGGGCTTTGGTACTCTACTAGTGCGTGTCTGTGTGTGTGTGTGTGAGTGAGTGTGAGTGTGTTTTGAGTGCAGTGTATCGAGGCATGCCGAGTCTCATTGCGTTTGGCAGACGATGGCGAGTAGGAAGCGACGATCTCGTCATTCCCGGCCTCATTCTTGGCTGCGTTCACGGATTACAGTGAGTTCGTATGACTACTGAATACTGGGCATTCTTTTACTGCTTATAGATGCACGATCCCGCCTTCACTGCTGCTATTACGCTTTCAGTCTCGTTCGATGCTCTCGGGCTTATCTCTGCGAGACGTTTTCGCGAACTTTCACTTGGTGATTTATATTCCTTCAAGCCAAGGTCATTGTAATCATAACAAGACTTTCTGTTTCGCTAACGTCTGCTGAGTCAACGAGTTAAAAATATTTTTAACGTCAGCTATTATATCACCTCTTCGTTGGTACAGAGAATTCACCTAAAAGTGACCAAGATTAAAGGACTTTTTTTTGTTTTAACTGAAAATATGTACTAAAGAGGGGTTTTTTGGGTCGTTGAAAGTGAATTCCGAATTTTGGAATACATGAATTTTGTTGACTATATAGTGTGTAATCGCGTGTACATGATTATTTAGTGAATGAGGCATTTAGTATTAAATACGTGCGTTATCAGCAACGATATTGTGCAGATATTACGTTTATAATGATACGACTAATACAGGTTACTGTCGTTCACCGATATTATCCAAACATTTCGTGGACCCACTGTAATATCGATTTCATTATCACGAAACTGCGTCACTAATTTATAATATATTTGTACATATAAATACATGTATACGGGACATTTCATGCCAATTCGACCGTCCTGGCCATCTTGAATGTTATTCATTTGTTATTTTAGTTGTTCGTTTGAATGAACACAGCATACTCAATTTTTTAAAAAGATTTTCAATCCTATTTTCCCTGACTCAAGATTGTTTTAATTTCCTGAGAAATATTATTTTAAATGCTTACATTGTCTAAGATTTAAATGTGAAAATTTGTCTGAAAGACTATTTTTATTCGGGGACATTAAAAAAAATTCTCTAATTCATATATAAATAAATAGTATAATTAAATTTTATTCGTATAATATAATTATATGAATAAAAAGAGCAAAAATGGATTTTTCGCAAAAACCGCCATTTCTATGTTAGATTTCAAAAATGTACTGTACGCGAAATTGAAAATTTTAAGTAAAGGTAAGTATTAGGTCGCAGTGTTTTTATTTTTTTTATTTGCATGCAGATAAAAGGTGGAGTTAAAGCAACTAAATTCGTATACTTTATTATAAAAATGTTGAATCCTCTAAAAGTAGCTCCTCATAATATATATATTTATTTAAAATACATATTATTTAAATATATTTACTACTTGACAGAATTGACTTAAAATAAATACAGAAATTGGAGTTCATTCGCTTGAGCAGTTCACAATTTATAGCATTATGAATCTTAGACATTTACACGCACAAATCATTTTTATGTCACGCGGTGCGAGAAGTTGTATATTTTTCTCAACTCGTGTGATTGTAGCACTCGTCATCGACTCACTAGTGCGAGAAGTGCGCACTTCTCGCACTAGTGGGATAATAGTACATTACGATACTAGTGCGATAAAACTTTTTCTGACGAGTGTAAGTGTGCAGCACGAGCCGAAGGTGAGTGTTGCAATCACACGAGTTAAGAAAATGTTTTTCGCACGAGTATTGTACAAAATGTTACTTCACAAGGTGCAAAAGAGGGGTTTTACGAACGCGAAGCGTGCGTAAAACTACACTTTACGCACCGAGTGACATAAAGCTGTATACGAAACTCGTGCGAGAAACTTTTTCTCAACTCGTGTGATTGCAACACTCGTCTTCGACTCACTAGTGCGATAAGTGCGCACTTATCGCACTAGTGCGATAAGGCTGTATACGAAACTCGTGTGATTGCAACGATCGCCTTCGGCTCGTGCTGCAACCTCACACTCGTGAGAAAAAGTTTTTCCGCACTCGTATCGTAATGTACTATTATGCCACGCGGTGCGTAAAGTGCCCATTTCTCGCACTCGTGAAATTATAGCATATTACGATACGAGTGCGACCAAACTTTTTCTTGACCAGTGTGAGTTTGCAGCACGAGCCAAAGGCGAGTATTGCAAATCCACACTCGTCAGAAAAATATTTACAGCACTCGTATCTTAATGTACTATTCTCTCAACGTTTTACACATGTTGAGTATAATGACGTGAAAATTTCGGAAACAAGTGTTTTCATTAAAACAAAGCTTCTCGTATGAGGAAGAAAAGAAAATGGTCCGAAGCTGGTCGAATCGGCGCAGAATGCCTCATACGCATATTGTCGATGTATGAGATACAAAGATTTATAACACTGTTCAGTTCGTTAGCGATGCTCACGCTAGACCAGCGGAAACAATAGACCGCAGCTGTGCTGGTTATTTCGCGGTACGAAAAGCGTACTACCGGTTTTAACGATTAACAAGAGTGGATGAGCTGCGTATACGCGTAGCCCCGGATTTTCGAGAATATACCTGTAACTATTGTGCACGGGTCACGAGAGATCCTCCGAGCGTTGAAACATCCGGGTTGCCCGGCCGAGAGCTCTCACCCACCTAAAATCCCTTAATTGCCCGAGTTAAATTCCCGGTAAATTGATCCGCCGTTTAAAATCGTGCATCGGAGGTACTTGGAATTAAACGGAACGTGCGCTATGCGCTATGCGGTATCAGCGCCGCTGTACACTCGACTAGATAGCACAACGTCTGTACGGCGCCGCACGAGAGCACGGAAAGCATCAGCTCGAAACCAACGGACAGAGAGAATATTCTGTACCTCGCGCGCGCGCGCGTCAAGTAATTAGGATTTGCGGAAGCCTGATGATGCGGGATAGAGAGTGGAATCAAGTTACCAGTGAGAGTGGCCTTATTGACCTAATTCTTGCATGCGCACACAGTAAAACCGAAACTAAAAAGTTTTTGTTACCAAACGACTTCAATCTTTTAATTGATTTTACAAAAAGATGAAAAAAAAAAGGTTTAAAGAATAAGACATTTTTTTTAGCTTGTATTTTTATTTACTGACACGAGCCCCGTGTCAGTAAAAAAAAATAATTTTCTGAGATTTGTATTCTTAATTTTAGTCATCCAATAAATATGAAATAAATGTATTATATCAGGATTAGAATAAACTTTTTTTTTCTGTCAGTATTAAAATTAGTTTTGTTGACTGATATTATTGTCGATCAGTTTTAGACTTTTTTAAAACTCTGCGCGTGATTCTGAATTAAGCGCTGATAGGATTCAAGTCTATGGCGTCCTATTTCGTTTGTAATTTCAACAAGACCGGAATAGCGGCTCGGATTTGATGTAATATTGAATATTTAAAAAAATTGTGGTTTGTTTTTGTCTAGCTTCCGCAAAAGTTTATCAAGTAAGCGAAACTTTGTATATCATGAAAATATGATGCAACGACGTTTGTTTTACCATTTTGTTTTTATTTTTACAAAGCCACAATAGATAAATGTACTTCCTCATAGAGGTTTATCATAGACCTTTATAAATATTCAAAAGTAATGAGGAAGCAATGCGCAATATTCGACTTTATATTTTTTTTGCTTCCTCATAGAGGAAGCTTTGTTTTCGTGAAAATTTTTTTTTTGAGATTTTCATATCAGCATACTTATATTGGTCCAAAACGTCGAGAAAAGGGATTTGTACGAAATGTCTGTGTGTATGTGCAAATTGCCTTGTTAGCTCGATAACTGCCGCAATTTTTCATGTATTATACTCAAATTTGTTGCGCAAGTGGTGTGTCATACAACAACTTTTGGGATTGCAGTTGACGCGAATCGGTTGAAAAATTTAAATTTTACAGCATTTTGAACATTTTGAAAAAATCGTTTTCACGCTATAACTTTTGTAAATTACGATATATCAGGCAGAAATTTTGAACACAAGCGAACTTACAGTGAACCATGATTGGTGCCAAGTTTGGCGAGAATCGATAGAGTGGTTCAAATTTTATTGCAATTTTAATTTTTTTTTTTAAATGTTCGTAAACACTTCTACTTTTCTAAATTCTGGGATGACCGGTTGCAATTTACCACGTGATTCCACAATAATTGAGTATCGAAGATGAATTTATTTTAAGGAACGATCGCTACGTTGATAAATTTCGATTTTATTCCAAAAAAAGCAAAACATTGCTGTCGCGAAAAAAAAAATGTCGACTTTTTAAGGCAGATTTCAATCAAATTTCGGCACACATGTGGATTGTCCTAGAACTAGGTCTGGGTATAAAGTTTACGCAAATCGGTCGAGGGGTTCGAATTTTATAACGTTTTTTAACTTTTGTAAAATGTCGTTCGAGCATTCACTCGCGCAAATTGCGAGATATCGGGCTTAAATTTGTTTCACTTCTAGATTATGATAAAACAAGGTTTTAATTCAAATTTGGCACAAATCGGTCGAGTAGTTTGAATTTTATAACATTTATTATTTTTTGAAAAATCTCGTTTACGCACTAGCTTGCACAAATTAAAAGATACCAGCTTCAAATTTATTTCACGTATTGAGCACGGTGAAGCAATGTTTGAGGCAAGGCATGCCTTTCATGCACAAACAAGCCTGCAAAGTAGAACCTTGCAAGTTGCTTCCTCATTATTTTACATATTTAAAAAATGTTTACCCACGTGTTTACATGTATGGAAAGTAGAACTTTGCAACTTGTTTTCTCTACAAAATTTCCTCTATGAGGAAGCCAAAATAGATAAACGTACTTCCTCATAGTGGACGCATTGTAGAGAAAACAATTTGCAAAGTTTTACTTTCCATACATGTAAACATTTTTAAAAAATGTAAAATAATAAGGAAGCAATTTGCAAGGTTCTACTTTGCAGGCTTTTTATTTTCTCAACAGTATGATAAATCATTTATTTCTCAGTACAGTGAAAACATAATTCACATTTACGCCCGAATATTATAATATTGTATTTCAACAGATACGTAAATCACATTGTTTCTGGCTCGAACAGAATTGTTTATCATCTAAATCCCGGGGAAATTGTGTAGCTCGCAGACAATACATAGTTGATGAGGCATTCACACTTGATCAACAGAAATACAATATATATCCACATTCGCACATATACAAACTTGCGTTTCACTCGTCCATCAGAGTCTCCTAACCCTCCAGTAGAGAACTTCGTACAAACACTGGAATTGCAGACGGACACGAAATAATCTCGTTCCGTTGTCTACCATACATTCGGAGAATAGCAACAGAATACTTTCTTGTGCACCACACGGTATGTACATCCACTCGCGAGTGCAGAATAAAGCTCCGTATATACCGTGTAACGAAGTGCTACGGTGCAACGCGCGTCTGACAATGCACCGGTAAGCACCACTTGCAGGATCCAAGGAAGACGAGCATTGCAACTTCCACAGCTCATTCAACAGAGAATGCTCCTTATTCAGTTTTTCAAAGAACGCGGAAAAAAATTATGTTTTTATTTTTTTTTTGTGAATAGTACATAACATCAGCTAGGGGGGATTTAGAAGGGATTGGGGGATGAAGGAAAAACAACGGAAGTGGGATATAAAAACGTAAAAACCTGAAGAAGGTGTACGTAGGAATCACCAATAGTACATATCATCTTGACAATTACAAATTTTATTAATAAAAGTTATTTTTAAAAACTGAAAAGTAAAACCTTGCAGAGTAACAATTTTTTTAGTGGAATTGGAGAGCCAGATTTCGCAGTAATATACCCTGTTGTGTTAATTTGTCAGAATTTTTGTGTAATCCACGGATTTTTCTGTTAAATTTGAAAAATTCTCTAAATATAATTAATGTGTAATTTTGGAATACATTTTCTGTAAAATTGTAAGTTTGCGCAATTAACAGTATATCTTGTATATCGTTCGGTGCGGCAGATTTTTAAGCGCATTGATGGTGCTAACGGTGAATTTCTCGAAACCATCGTATGTCAAATTGACGTCAAATTAGAAATCAATATTTTGTTAAAACTTCAAGTACGAATTTCTCTGAAAATCGGCCTGTATTTCGTGAATGAAGTCCGCCATGTTGAATGCGCCATTTTTAATTTACAAATTTTAAGTTCAGATTCGTAATCAGTGACCCGAAACTCCCCGAGTACCGGGTTTTTATCCAAATCAATTATTTTTTTGTATTTTCGTCAGCCATATTGGATCCGCCATTTTGAATTTCCAAATTCTGAGTTCAGATTCGTAATCAGCGAGACCAAAAACCTCCGAGTTCCGAATTTCATCCAAATCAACAAACTATTGTATTTTCATCCGTCATTTTGAATTTCCAAATTCTGAGTTCAGATTCGTAATCAGCGATTCCGAAAACTCGCAAGTACCAAATTTCAAGGCAATTGCAAATAAGGAAAAATGAATTAATAGATTTTATTATAACCACCAAAAATGATAGATTTTTGGGCATCGACATAAAATCAATCGGCTGGGCGTAATTAATGCATTTTTTCTCAATTCAAAGGTGTAACTCCTGAATTATGAGTTGAATTTTCTATAATTCCATTCGTGTTTTGAGGGGTGGTTTGCTGTTAGGATGAACAATAAGAGGTATATATTGTATCTATTTATAGTATGCCTAAACTATACTTGATAAAATGCACTTAAGGGTAGTTAACCCTTGGAAAAGCATTTTTGCGAGCTATGCAAAACACGTCAAGTTAGTTTTGTAATAATCTGTAACATATATTTTTTCCGATTTTTCGGCTGTTTGCGAATTTTTCTATAATTTTTATCACATTTTGGGGTAGTTTACCCCTCCGAAAGTTGTCGAATCGAACCTCGGAAATTACGATATTCATGCTTTGTTATGGCAAAAGTTGTTATGAATTTTGTCCGAAATAATTGCGTTTTTATATAGGGAACTGTCAAATCGCTAGTTTTCGACCCCTATTTTGGGAGGCTATTTCATCCCCTAGAATTGTTTTTTGGCAGATAAAAATAAATACGTATCGCTTATTTTTTTGATGTAGTATAACATATTGGAATATTATTAAAATCTGCGAGGGACATATGGGGTACCGTCCTTGTTACTGGAATAGATATGAAAAATGTACAAATGCTAGCAATACAATTCATACAACGTTAAGTGTATTTTAATGCTACTGACAGAATTTCAATTGCCGCCCCCGCTATTTGTGGGTGTAAACAGATCCTGTAGTAATTGCTCACAGAGTTCGTGATAATTACATTGCAGTACCGCAACTGTCGTGGCCATACAACATTTTTTACCATACAATCGGGTATAAAATCGTTCAATATTATTTATGCTTGTGGCAAATGGCTTTTGTAAATATTACGCAATATTGATTTTGAGTGAAAATAGCCTAAAACGAATGTACGAATTAGGTTAAAAATGCTTGCCAGGGGCAAAAGATTCAAAAGTCACTATAATACTCCACTTAAACGTACCCACGCATTTTTCAACTCTGAATATACTTGCTTAAACTTATGTTAGAAAAATGATTAAAGTAATGTGAAAAATATTATTGCGTCACAATTTAACGAGATTTATACAGGAAAAAATCTGGGATGCCGTGATTTGTTGCTATAATGTAAATTCTAGCAACAAATCACGGCAACTTTATATCAAAATTTATAATATTTTGGAAATTGGAAATACTTTATTCCCGATTTTCATGTCTTCCGTATTATGGTTTTGCTTCTTGTGCGTGCATCCGTGTGAGCGTCGTTTCTTTGGTATAAATTTTATAAAAATAGGTTGAAGCATTTTGAATTTATTGGATTTTTAAGATTTTGAAAAATGCTTATTATCACTAACTCGAGCAATTTTTCAGCTATTGGGCTAATACTTAGCATAAAACTTTATTTGAGTGGACCTTTGGTATTGAATTTGGACGAAATCGATCAAATTGTTCAGATTTTATAGAAATTCACATTTTTATAATTTCTTTTTTTTTTTTGAAAATGCTATAACTCAAGAATGGTTCAAGCAACTGATCTAAATTTTTTTCTTAAAACTTTAATAGAATGTGTCGATATTCAATACTGAATTTAGTGAGGTTTCAACAGAGGATTCATATTTTGGAGAATTTTACATTTTCCAATTTTTTTTAATTCAATAATTTCCTACACATTCATATAAATAACTTGACACTTGGCACGTTGATTGAACAGAATCATCGAATTTTGAATGCTATCTAGAAAGATTGCTTTTTATAAAAGCATACGATTAATAAATGGTCCCCAAAGCTTTCTCTATGCGACGAAACCAAAATTGATCAACGTACACTTTCCAATAGACAAGGTTTTGCAGATGGCAGACAAAAGAAATGAGGAAGCAATGTGCAAGTTTCTACTGTGCAACCTTCTTTTTATTGAGGGACTCTTTCACCTCGTAAAAATTTCGTTACATAGCTTACAGCTTCTGTAAAAAAGACATAGTGTGGTTGAAGAGCGTGACGCTCGTTGTGGATCTGACAATAGCGAGACAAGCACCACTTGCTATCGCGGAAGGGACGTTGTGCCACAATAGTACCACAATATACAACAATGTATATATATGTGCCACAACTAAAGCGTGTCGCGCTCTCGAAAGAGCTCGAGAGTCGTAAAATAAATTATTTTGTCTCGTGTATAGAGGAACACGTATATCTTCCATGAAAGGAATCTCGTATATATACACAAGGATGGCACGTCTTCCCTTACACGTAGCACAGTTCTCCACTAGGGGCCTGCACTCTATGGCTTTCACAGCCAAGTCGAAAAACTAGATTCCGAGAGGACAAGTGCCACTGGCTCAAAAGCCTCGAGCAAAATAATGTTATCCGACTTTCACGCTCCCGGAAAACGAATAAATGGCAGGAATAAACGATTCGCCTCGGTTACGTCTCTTTTTGTCGGTTTATGGAGCAACGGAATGTGAGTCAAAATGAGGTAGTAAACGATAACATGTATCGGTTGTATCCCGGCCTTTTACCATTTGACCACCCTTAGAATTTCATGGCTTTAGTCACTTCCTCAAAATGATTTAGAGTGTGATTACTTTCTATAAATGTAGCTTTTCTTGCTGAACCAATGTAAAAATTTGTTGATAATATCTATGGCCACAGCAAGATGGTGGTCTTTGAAATTATCACTCTGTATGATCCACCTGAAAATATAAATAATAACATTGTTTTTCAATGGCACATATAAGATTCATGATGTTGAAGTTTGCATCGTTGGAATACAACAAAATGAAGAAAATAAATTATTGTAATGAACCCAAATGATTGTACCAGGTTTAAAAAGTTATCATATCGACTAAGAACATGAAGAAAAAAATATTGCACTACATTACAGCACCCTTAATAGGGGGTGAAATCTTGGGCATTTTATATTTTTTTATTTCGTTGCATTCGAACGATGCGAACTTCAATATCATTAAGAATCGACAACTTTATTTTTTTTTTAATACCATGTAAAAAAGCTTATGAAAAATGACATGTTTTCAACTTCTTGAACAGTTCAGGTTGCACCGATGAACTAAATTCGCTTTGCGGTCTGCATGCGCTCCAAGTATTAGAATTTTTATTTGAAATTTTTATGCAGAAAAACACAAGAAAATTTGGCAAAAAAATTACGACGTAAAGAAAAAAAACTTCAAATGGAAATTCCACTACTCAGGCTGGACAGTTTTTTTGCAATGAGATCTCGGAAAGCTAATTTGGTCAGTCGATGATTACATTGATTGACCAAAAGATCTCTGAAAAGTTGAAAATGGAAAGAAGAAATCTGCTCTGATAAATTGTAATCTATAAAAAAAATGCCAATCATAAAAATGTTTCATTTCGTGTTGTGCTTACCAAGCACTATGTTGCTAAGGAAACTTATCATGTTGTAATATTTCATATTTGCAATTGCAACAAAATTATATTTTCATGAATTACAGGTGAAATTAAACCTTAGTAAAGAATTTTATCCCAGACGAAATAAAATTGTTTTGAAGATTTTTGTATCCATTTATGTCATCATGAAAAATATTGATAAGAAAAAAAGTAGAACATTGCATCCTTGTTTAAATTAGATAAATAAACATGTTGTGAATTCGCTTTTTCTATTCCGTTATTCCGTTATTTCGTTATTATTAGAGCGTTTCCGAAAGTAAATGTGATAACGTATATTTTTTAAAATAATTCAGCATTCCATAAAATCACAAATTTCATACCGCTTGTCACTAAATTATACATATAGGCTGAATATTGTTTCATTTATATACAAAATTTGAGCTCGCTATCTCAAGTTTTGCAAAAGTTACAATAGAGCGATAATGTCAATTTTTTTGAAAAATTTAAAATTCCATAAAATCTGAACCACTTTACCGATTCGAGCCAAATTCAATACCAAACAACATTGAGTGCACCTGCTCTTATAACCAATTATTTAGCAAAATAGACTAAATTTTACGAAAATTAGAGCGACCACCTCCTTTTTTCAAAAAAATTCAAAACGGCAGAAAATCGAAATGTTCGCACAGATTTTGTAGAAAATTGTTACAGTTGAAGAGGGTCTGCTGCTACACTTGTGCGCCAAACTTGAACGCGATATACAAAACCGTTCTTGAGTTATCGGCGTTCGAATTTTTGGATTTCTGCACACACACACACACACACACGCACACTTACACGCACACACATTTTTTCTAGATCACTTTTCTGGAGGTTTTGGACAATTCTAAGACATAAAAATTCTCCTGACATAAAAGGTTTTGGACAATTCTAAGACATAAAAATTCTCCTGACATAAAACTCTCGAAAAAAAATGTTTTCATGAAAACAAAGCTTCCTCCATGAGGAAGCAAAAAGAGTGGAGTTTTGTCAACATTTTAATAAATATTCTGGAACAATTTTATTTTGTCATTTAGTTTTAAATAAATGTCCAAATTAGGTTTCATTTTTTCGGTTACTGGACGCTTTATTTTGATAACAGCAAATCTTTAAAATTTGGGAAGCTAAAGAATTGTGCATATACCTTATTTAAAATTCTTTGAATCCTATTTTTTTTTTTGCATATAATAGACTTAACTGAATTCCGTATCTTTTCATCTAGAACACTTGCAAATTAAATTTTTGGGTACTAAAATCCATTGCCTTGGTTGGAATTCATCTAACAGCTTTTTTCTCTTAGCTTCCCCACTTTTTCCGGGTCTTCTTTACTAGCCATAACAGGAAGGTGGTGGTGCGATGCTGACAAAGGTTGAACGCCCACCCTGTCCTCCACATCACACAGCATCTACATTATGGGGTAATTCCAAATGAGATGGCCTTTATAATATTTTTTTTTTTTCTTTTTTCATCGCAACGCGATAGCGCTAATACCTTTTGGCATTAAAGTTTTTGCGTTACGGTCGAGAAGTTCAAACGTGTGGAGCACAAGCCGCAAGTAAAAGTACGTCAGAAAATGCAAAATAGAATTTTACATACCTGAAACTTCTTTCATCTGCTCGAATAAAGCTCGGTGCTGAAATTCTAGGAGAACTTCACAAAAGAAAATATAGATGTACTGAACAATGAGCCTTGGGGGGCACACGATTATTCATTGCGTAATTTATTGACTGCATTTATTGTCTAATAGTGACACAAAAAACTAAGAACTTATGAACACATATTTACACCACCAAAAGTTTGATCCGATTATAATTTGTGTACTCTGAGACCAGAGAAAGGTCAGATAAAAAAGTTAATGTGATTCAAGATACTAAGAACATTCAATTTAATTAATTAATAAATAATAATAATAATAATAATAATAATAATAATGCCAAAAAGATATATTGGTAATATGAATTTGTTTAATAAATTCGACAGAAAACTTACATTTTTATCTGAAATTAATTGATCATAATTGATCAAATTTGTTTTTTAGATATATTTTCGTAGAACTGCGTCGCATTATGCATCAGATGTTTCGAGATCATTTTAACGAATATTTTCATAAGAACAGACGTAAAATGATCTCAAACATAGAAACTACTCACTTGCAATCAAATTCTTTTTAAAAAAATCATATGTGTTCGGGAAAAACCATAGAATTAAAAAAAAAGTTTTGAAAAATAAAACTGTACAAAAATGTTTTTTTAAACTAATTTATTAATAACTTTTTGGCTTTATTATTATTCAAAACCAATTCCTCTTGATCTGCAAATATGTAGATTTAAAAAAAAAAAGTCTCTTTCATCTAGAATTACTCAAGTTCTAATCAAAATGAAACTTTTCATTGAAAATTTATGTGCGGTTCGATCACATTTTTAATATTGCATGTTTAAAAGTGAAACAACTCAACATTAGGTGACGTATATTGCTTCAAACAAAAAATAGTGGCCATCCTCCCTCGAGTTACCCTAATGCATACACATATTCGTGATAAAAGCAGCTCGAATAGTCGTCGTGGTATTATAATGTTCAACTAGCGAGGGTTCGTCAGCACATATATATACATATATATATATACTATAGACACTCGTACTGTAGTATAGTGACTATACGAAGAGGCTACCGTGTCACTTGGTTCTATCGATCGTCCTCTCCTCGTCGCCCGTCGTCTGTTGTATGCCAATGACGAGCTCGACCTTTTCCACTTGGTACTTTTTTCTCCTCATTCCGAGGGCGCCATAGCGGAAAAGGAACCATGGACGGCTGGCCCATGATGTTATCTAGGGAAATAGCGTTACTGTGGTCTAGGCCAGGTCAATGAGGAAACTCTTTCATTTCTTATCTGCTTATATTATTATACATATTTTTATCCTTATAATTTATAAAGATTCAAGATGATCGACCGTTGGTTAAATTAATGGCTAGGCACTGACTGATTCGACGTTTCTTCTTTAAAGAATTTAAAATAAATAAATATATAATAAATAAATAATAAAATAAATTTAAAATAAAAATTTGAGGTGCGATTGGGCGACGAAGAAAACAATGAATATAAGCATGAGCAATATACGAATAGCAAAAAAGTGTTCACGATACTTTCCAGTTTAAATAATTGTGAATAATGCTTAACAAAGAGCGATTATAAATTGTTTTAAGTAACTGGTTTATCAATAAATGACATTTTGTTATGTGTACGAATTGCAAGTAATACAATTCTTTTACAAAATACAAAAATAGAAATTTTAAAAAGAATTTTTTGTACATCTTTTAAATTAAAAAAAAATAATTTTATTGCTTGTAATTGCTTGGAATTTTTATGTATAGGAAGAAATCCTATGTAGTTAATGTGTAGGAATACCTATGTAGTGAAATTAACAGAAATACTGCCATTCTTTTTATCGGACATTTTTACTTAATCTGTTCATCTTTTCAAACTGGGATCTCTTCGGGTTGCATGTTAATAAAAAAATTCACTATTGCGTGTTAAAGCATACTCTTAGATTTTATTGTGTAAGCGTGCATTTTATTTGATTACATGATTACCATACAACCAAAGGGGATTTAAAGATATCACAAAAATATCGTTAAAATATCCAATAAGACGAATAGAAAATATTTTTGTCACTGTGAATGAAGAACACACATTAATAAAGCGAGCTTTCTATACTATTTTCAAGTTTTAATTGTTCTCTTAAATCACGATAAAGTCGACAACATGTTATCGCAAAGCTGAGACTTTTATGAGGATGTACATTTTTCTTTCTTTTTTACGCAATGGAATCATGTTTTTTTAAATATATGAAGAATATGACTTTAATTTGACTAATAATTTAAAAAAAAAAGGGTTAATAATTTTATCGTTTCCGTATCATCATACACAATTACTGGAATCGAAAAACATTTTCAATACATATCAGCAGAATATATGAGAGAATATAAGTTTGTAAAATCGGAGTGTTACGTTTAAAACAAAAATGATTTTGTAAATAACTAAGAAATATTTTTGTTATTAAACCAGCAAAAAAAAATGGTATGCTAAACATTATTTTAATAAAATTCACGAATTAATATATTTCCCACTCACTTTTAACATGAAATATTTGTCATTTTCACAAATGCAAATATTCACGACAAACCGAATTCATTAACTGATGGTAGTTTTGTCAGCTTATGGCGGCCAGGTTAATGAAATTAATTCTTTAATGTATTATACATTTCGACCCTGGTCTGGGTCCTGATCACTCATATTTATTTAAGTTTTCATGTTGTCGAATATTATATACTGTTTTTGTTTGTAAAATGTAGTGTGTGAGGTTGTATTTGTTATTTTTTCCTAATTCCTCAATTCTTATTGATTTTGATCACCGGACACTCTGGCGCCATGTGTATTTATTTTGAGTTTACCTTATTTCTGGTTATTTAAAAAAAAAATTACCCCCATACATACATTTTTGATATCTGGAGACAGAGAGCCCGGCAAGCAGAAAACAGGACCCAGATCAGAGTCGAAAAGTATAAGTAATACATTAAAGCAGACAAAACAACAACGAATTCATTAACAATATTATTGTTGTGTTGTAAAATCGACACCAAATTTATTGTAAAATAAATATATTGAAACTATGCAAATCGTTTTTGATAAATGTACACAAATCTAACTTTAGCTTTTACTCTGCACTTTTATTCGAACATCATCGCCGATATGCGAACTATAATATCTGCCGGAAGTGGAATGTAGCACAAAAAGGGTGCATGGCGAGTCAAAAGTGGACTGAGAGACATGAGAGTGAAAGCGATAAATTGGTCGACGCCCCCTATTGAGATGAAAGCGAATTCGAGATTCACGACGAGAGACTCTCTTACTACGGACGAGTTCGTTCCTTCGGGTATTGTCTGCTTCGTCGAGCGAGCACAGAGAACTCAACGGCATACAGAGAGCCCGTCATAGGGCTCTGACAGAGCTCAAAGCACGGTTGACTCGTCCCTGCCTCGCAAGTCGTCCTTGCTCACCTCGCCACCAACCTATCCAAGTTATCGAAGTCTAATTAGGACAAACTACCCCTGGAGCCCATCAGACATTCCTACGTATAGCATCAACCCTCCATAAGATCCACCTCATCCGAATGATGTTAAACTAATTTCCGGCTGTTAATTGCCAGACAAAAGAGCTTGATTTGCAAGTAGCAAATTGATGAAGTACTTGATGATACAATCTTCAGGGTAAGCTAATGTCAGTCACACTTGAATTAATAGTAACTTTTCAATGGAAGGTTATTATCATTTTGTAAACGAAATGGTTGGAAAATCTTTTGAATAAATATGCTAAATAACGCCGACAGTGGAGGGACTATTTTTATGGAAATTTTAGAGGAAGGAAAAAGGTTTTTTGTGACAGAAATTGGTTTTCAAGCTGATGTCAGTAACATTAGAATTAATGATAACTTTTTGAAAATTTACCATTGGAAGCAACTGATCTATAACCTGTTGCATACTAACAAAATAGTATGTGCGGATTTTCTATACTGAATTTCGTGAGAATCCAACGAAGAGTTCATATTTTAAAGATGAACTCATATTTTAAGATCTACAACTTTCTTTGAAATTCAACAATTTCCCACAGGATTAAATAAATAACCAGACATGTTACCTGTCAATTAAACAGGATTATCAAATGTTTACGACAGTCTGGAAATATTTCTTCTTATGACTGTGTATAATGTATAAATGGTTCCCAAAACTTCCTGAGCGAGGTAGCCGAAATTAACCAACGTACTTTCTCATAGAGGAGTCTTATTTGTGGATGGCGGGCTAAAAAATGAGGAAGTAATCTGCAAAGCTCTACTTCGCAACATTTTTTAAAAGTATTTTTGTTTTGAAATATTTCAAATACATCTCTTTTTGAATGTTGCCCAATCCTTGGATTCAAGCTTTTAAATCAAATAGCAAAAGCATAGAAGAAACAAATTAAGTTTCCATCTTGCCTCATCTAAAAACAGCATTTTTCGCCGTAATGCGAATATAAAATAATAGGATTCGAAACCCTTCTAAAAGGCAAGGGTCTCTCGAAATGGGGGACAATAAGAGCTTTACAGACAAGCAGCTCGGAAGACCTTCTTGAAAAGCATTGAGCTTGTTCCTCGAAACAGCGTAGAGTGAAAGAACTTAAGAAAGAGTTGAAAAGCTAAGATACGTCAGATGAAGATTGGAAGTTACAGAGGCTGGTTGAAATTTCTCCTGTTTCACTCGGTACGCAGGGTTATAAATTAGATTGCCGTTTTCTCGTGATGCCGCAAGGAGGCTTTCGTGAGCCTGAGGCTTTCTTGAG
The DNA here is from genome assembly GCA_964016905.1 of Perithous albicinctus. Classification (NCBI taxonomy): domain Eukaryota; kingdom Metazoa; phylum Arthropoda; class Insecta; order Hymenoptera; family Ichneumonidae; genus Perithous; species Perithous albicinctus. The sequence goes on along the minus strand of OZ024693.1, from coordinate 13,647,058 downwards.
ACATCTCTCCTTCTCACTCTCCTGCGAAAAACTCGAAGCCCGTTTCCCTTTCCCTTTCCCTATCCTTGTTTCATGCCCGCACCGCCTACATGCTTACTAACCGAGCTTTGGGCAAGGTTATTTCGCCTTAATTACAACGAGCCATCAAACAGACACTAACGACTCCCACTGTGCAGCATCTTCCTCGACGACGTTGAGAGACGTACGCTGGATGGCCGCTCAGCCATTTCGTCGTATATATGAGCTACTAAAACGTAGCCTTTGCTCTCCTTGTGCATTCCACCCTTCTCTATGCTTCACACGGGATGCTACATAAGATTCAACGTTTACAGAGTACTGAATTTACGCTTGAAAGCGGATAAGCCAACGCGGAACTCTCTGCGATGCGCAAAAGAGATGCTGTCGAGCATAGCAATAATGCAGCAATAGTTGAACCAAGCAACTCGAGGGTTCTACATGGAAACTTCGGAATTATGCAGCAGTCGTGCCTGGGAAATATTGATGTCCCTATCGATTTATCTTGTGAACGAAACTTGTGTCTTTTTTTCAGCCTTACTGTCAATTAGTGGCATCCGACTTTTGATAGACGATGATATTTCTACCACATGTATATTTTTTTATGTGAAAACATTTTTGCCGAGGCATTTCTAAAAAAATGTTCTCAAGCATTTTTATGACCCTTTGGGAAAAAATCGATTCGGATTAAATGTCCTCAAAAAGCGTTATGGACCTTCGGGAAAAAAGTGAATTTTGACCAAATGTCTTCAAAAAGCGTTACGGCCCATCGGGAGCAAAGTGAACTTTGACTAAATGTCCTAAAAAAGCGATATAATATGATATTTACACATCATATTATAATTGCTGCATGTTATTATTTTCACAAACATAATCGGAAAGTCAATTGGACTATCAATTTCATTTCCAAAAGAATTACGAATTTACAACTCTCTATTCGTCACTAACATCAGTGTTACTTTCGTTTAGAAATTGAAAAAAAAAGAGAGCTTTTCAAAGCTGTATGGCAAAATTATTACCTATTTATCGATTATTTATTCATTACTATTTGTTTGTGTAGAGCCAGTTCTATTCAATTTCACAACAACGAAAAAGACAGCGGTCATGACGGAACAGCGAAAGCGACAATTCAAAATACGCGCCATACTCGACTTTGCAGCAGCGCTCTGGACAGACTGAAGTTGACTCTGAGGCAATTATCGCCGACCAATCGGGAGGCTTCTAAAGAGGCTTCAGTATTTCGATTTTCGATGTGCCGCGTCTTTTTTAAGAAAGGATGAAATTCCGATAGAGAACTGCTAAAGATGTTATCACTTAATATTTTCGTCAGTACAGATGTACTCACTACTTTTTTTTTATCGTTTATTTGTTTATTCGAAGTAAAGAAAATATTGTGGAAATAAAATAAAAAACAGAAGTATTTGTCGTTTGAATGCATTATCGTGGTATTAGAAGACACTGCAAATAAAATTGGAACTTAACGTAACTATAATTTTATCAATAATAATTCGATATTAGAAAAAAAGTATTATAAATTTTAAACATCGGGTTTTATTGTTCCGACTCATTTTTTTTTTTTTAAATGTCCATCGGACCAGGGTTGGGCATTCACAAAACAGGTACATTAAAAATATGATTTAGCACTAATGAGCTGGTCATTCATATTTGAAACTGTAGGGCAAAAATAATTATAGCAAGGGTTGCGGGCTGGACGATGATATTTTGTACTACCTCAAAGTTGATAAAGATTTTGCTAAATTGCTTTTATCGATTTTTTTTGTTAGTATACGTTGCTGCTCACTATATGCATGGTCGACGTTTTGGCTTAAAAATGTACCGCAAAGCACAAGGTACGCACATGAACCATTAGTACAGTCTCATTAATAAAATTGTTTTATTTTTAAAATGTTAAAAACTATTTTCAAACGTTAAAATCAGCATAATCCGTAATCCAAAACTTTTTCGAAATCTACGAAACATTATCACTCAGTGTAAAAAAATAATTGGTCTAAATTATTTCTAAGAAAAAATGTAGGATACTAAGAACGTCCGCTTTGAATATTACAATAATGCCAAATTCTTATTAACATTAATCCCAAACTTGGTTAACAAATCTCATTTTAAAAACTTCATTTAAAATTATGAAATATATTCTATAACCTTCGAATATATATGAGTTTTCAAAAGAATTGTCTTGTAATTCAAAAATATCCGTTTGCCGGAGTTTCACAAGGTTTTTTAAAAATTAATCTGTTCGTTCAACGATCATGAAAACGTCTTCAACCAGTTTAAAAAATAATAATAATAATCACAATCATAAGAAAATGCTGAAAAAAAATGTGTTTAGAAAAATGAAAGAATTCATTTAATATAAAACAAGCTTTTCATTTGTTAATCAATTATTTTGACATACTTATTATTAACAACTTTTGTCATTATTGTTATTGAAAATCAATGTTCTTATCTTCAGTGATATTGATTTTTTCAGTTGAAATTCCAATAAAAACAAAATTTCGTATCGGAGCGTACGCGTAATGCACCCCTGAAGCGACGTTATCCGAGAGCAAAAAGCTATCCTGCCGGAACATAAACAGGAAGCAGGAACGTGAAGAAAGCAGTACGCAAGGAAAGTCTCGAGTAACCGAGTGTCTTGTATACACGTGTCACATAGTCGCCCACGAATTGTTACAAAATAATGCCGCGGGAAGTGTGTTTGATAGCATCAAGACAGAAGTGCAGAGACGAGAAGCAAAGGGGGAAAGAAAAAAGTGGTGTAGCTATATAGGCTCGATGCTCAGCAACTTCCCCTGGTGTGGATCGATACGTCACGTTATACTAGAGCGTGTGTAACATTTTGCCTGTGAATGGACGCGCTCTGCTCTTGCCCCCCTTGATGCCCGGCTGCCCTGTGCGGCCTCCACTCTCGATTTCTCTTGCTCTCTCCCCCACACAGCGTCACGATAATTCCGGCTCTCTTGGCTTCGAGCTATGAATCATTTAAGGGTAACCCTCACCCCCCTCCTCCTCAACCAGCGTACACACCGAATGAGCTCAGTCACCCCGCTTGAGTTCGGCTAGAACACCCCTGACCTCCTACTGCGGGGTGCATGCCGAGGTTTTCAGTCAATATAGCGTCGTCGTAATCGCAGCTAAGCTTTATATAGTATTTGAACACCACCAACTGTCAAAGACCGTCTTTTTTGTTAGTCGCTCGAACAACAACCAGAGACTGTATTACCACCTGTTTCATGGCTTTATGCGCGCAGATTAATTATTTGTGTGAGAAATTTTAGTTCAAGCATCGTATGACTTTCCGAAGGCTGAAGTGAATGAAAAATCTCTTTATCAGAAATTAAGTTTTTTATGTGGGGCTAAAATATTTAGAGATTGTTCAGGGGCCATGAAATTTTGGATTTCCATTAAAATCATTTAATGCAAATGTTAAGAAAAGTGAAAACTTCAAGAACTCCATGTCTGTAAACATCAATGTTATTTCCTGAATTATTAAATCCGTTGATGTCTTTGGTCTGGGAATCTTTAATAAAAATCCCCTCGATTAGCTGGCGTAGTATATGTTCTTACAAACTAAATGAGACTCCATGGACTTTTGAATTCTATGGGTGCTTAATTACGGATCACGCGTAGAGTTGAAAAAGCGTAAAACTGATTCACAATAGTATCAGTCAACAAATTGATTTTAATTCTGACAGAAAATTAGTTTATTCTAATACTTATATTATATATTTATTTCGTATTTATTGGATGGGTAGAATAAAAAATATAAATTTCTTAAAATAATTTTTTTTTTTTACTGACTCATCACCTTTAATTATATGTGTGACAAATTCTAATTGAAACATCTTGTGAAACTGCCTAAGGCTGGGCTAAATTGAAAAAAGGGGCTATAGGCGTATCTAGACTAGGGTGTCTCGAAATAAATCAATAATTCTATTCCTTGTTGTTCATCATGAATTGTATTTGTATATATAGGCCTGAAATAAAGTTTTTTCTCCACTCAAATTAGTAGAGTTCCAATGAATGACTCCAACAACGAAATAAAGATTGTGAATTTTATTCGAAACAGAAAAACAAATGCTAAAAAAACTACCTCGCAAAAATATTAAACCAAATCCAATAAATTAGCCAAGTAAAACTCGACCCTAGGTAGACGTTTAACAGACGATAGATGTTTCTCTATAAAAAAAACTTGGCCTGCTAGCGACTAGCTCCTCTCCCTACGAGGAAGCTTATTCATCAATTTTGGCTTCCTCATAGACCTCCGTGAACCTAGCAGAGCAAAGTGCCCGAAATTAAGTTTTCAATATCTTAAAATTAGGTGCTAATTAGGTGCTAATTTAGTGCCAAAGTGAAAAATTAAGTGCTCCTTTAGTTTAGCTAATAACTTAAGGTTAAAAATGCTCTGCTAGCTTAAACGCAAGCTAGCAGAGCACTATCTAGACTTGCATTATTGGCAAATTTTTTTTTCTAGGAATTAAGTGCTTTTTAAGTGCTTTAAAACAGTATAAAATTCAACTCCGAAATCCAACCGGAAATATTTTTTTTAACAAAAAATAAATTATCAAAAAGTGAGAATCCGAAATTATCATTACAGCCGGATTCACTATCGACCAAAATTAGGTGCTCTTTAGGTGCTTTCGAACTGTATAAAAATAAACCCCGATATTAAACCGAAAACATTTTTTTATTAAAAATTAATTTATTGAAAATTAAAAATCCGAAATTATCATAATAACTGGGTTTACGATGTACCAGAATTAGGTGCCTTTTAGGTGCTTTTCAACCATATAAAAAAAAGCTATGAAATTAATCCGGAATTATTATAACAACCGGAAATACGTTATTTTATGGAAATTTATTCATCGAAAAATTAGAATCCGAAATTATCATTATAGCCGGATTCACAATCGACCAAAATTAGGTGCTCTTTAGGTGCTTTCGAACTGTAAAAAAATAAACCCTGATATTAAACCAGAAACATTTTTTTTATTAAAAATGAATTTATTGAAAATTAAAAATCCGAAATTATCATAATAACTGGGTTTACGATGTACCAGAATTAGGTGCTTTTTAGGTGCTTTCGAACTGAATAAAAAGAAACCCCGATATTGAAGCAGAAACATTTTTTTATGAAAAATTCATTTATTCAAAATTGAAAATCTGAAATTATCATAATACCTGGGTTCACTATGAACCAGAATTAGGTGCTTTTTAGGTGCTTTCGAACTGTATAAAAATAAACCCAGATATCAAAGCAGAAACATTTTTTTATGAAAAATTCATTTATTCAAAATTGAAAATCCGAATTGATCATAATAGCTGGGTTCACTATGTGCCAAAATTAGGTGCTTTTTGGGTGCTTTCGAACTAAATAAAAATAAACCCCGATATTAAAGCAGAAACAGTTTTTTATGAAAAATTCATTTATTTAAAATTGAAAATCCGGATTTATCATAATAGCTGGGTTCACTATGTGCCAGAATTAGGTGCTTTTTAGGTGCTTTCGAACTGAATAAAAATAAACCCCGATATTAAAGCAGAAACATTTTTTTATGAAAAATTCATTTATTCAAAATTGAAAATCCGAAATTATCATAATAGCTGGGTTCACGATGTACAAGAATTAGGTGATTTTTAAGTGCTTTTCAACCATATAGAAATAAACCACGAAGTCAATCCAGAATCATTAGGAATTATTTTTGTATGGAAATTTATTTATCGAAAAGTTAGAATCCGAAATTATCATTATAGCCGCACTCACTATAGACCAAAATTTGGTGCTTTTTAGGTGCTTTCGAACTGTATAAAAATAAACGCGGATATTAAAGCAGAAACATTTTTTTATGAAAAATTCATTCATTCAAAATTGAAAATCCGAATTTATCATAATAGCTGGGTTCACTATGTGCCAAAATTAGGTGCTTTTTGGGCGCTTTCGAACTGAATAAAAATAAACCCCGATATTAAAGCAGAAACATTTTTTTATGAAAAATTCATTTATTCAAAATTGAAAATCCGAAATTATCATAATAGCTGGGTTCACTATGTGCCAGAATTAGGTGCTTTTGAACTGAATAAAAATAAACCCCGATATTAAAGCAGAAACATTTTTATATGAAAAATTAATTTATTCAAAATTGAAAATCTGAAATTATCATAATAGCTGGGTTCACTATGTACAAAAATTAGGTGCTTTTTAAGTGCTTTTCAACCATATAGAAATAAACCACGAAATCAATCCAGAATCATTAGCAATTATTTTTGTATGAAAATTTATTTATCGAAAAGTTAGATTCCGAAATTATCATTATAGCCGCATTCACTATAGACCAAAATTTGGTGCTTTTTAGGTGCTTTCGAATTGTATACAAATAAACCCCGATATTAAAGCAGAAACAATTTTTTATGAAAAATTCATTTATTCAAAATGGAAAATCCGAATTTATCATAATAGCTGGGTTCACTATGTGCCAGAATTAGGTGCTTTTTAGGTGCTTTCGAACTGTATAAAAATAAACCCAGATATTGAACCAGAAACATTTTTTTATGAAAAATTAATTTATTCAAAATTGAAAATCTGAAATTATCATAATAGCTGGGTTCACTATGTACCAGAATTAGGTGCTTTTCAATTGCTTTTCAACCATATAAAAATGAACCACGAAATCAATCCGGAATCATTAGGAATTTTTTTTTATGAAAATTTATTTATCGAAAAGTTAGAATCCGAAATTATCATTATAGCCGCATTCACTATAGACCAAAATTTGGTGCTTTTTAGGTGCTCTCGAACTGTATAAAAATAAACCCAGATATTAAACCAGAAACATTTTTTTATGAACAATTAATTTATTCAAAATTAAAAATCTGAAATTATTATAATAGCTGGGTTTACTATGTGCCAGAATTAGGTGCTTTTTAGGTGCTTTCGAACTGTATAAAAATAAACCCAGATATTAAACCAGAAACATTTTTTAATGAAAAATTTATTTATTAAAAATTGAAAATCCGAAATTATCATAATAGCTGGGTTCACTATGTGCCAGAATTAGGTGCTTTTTAGGTGCTTTCGAACTGAATAAAAATAAAGTCCGATATTAAAGCAGGAACATTTTTTTATGAAAAATGTATTTATTCAAAATTGAAAATCCGAAATTATCATAATAGCTGGGTTCACTACGTGCCAGAATTAGGTGCTTTTTAGGTGCTTTCGAACTGAATAAAAATAAACCCCGATATTGAAGCAGAAACATTTTTTTATGAAAAATTAATTTATTCAAAATTGAAAATCTGAAATTATCATAATAGCTGGGTTCACTATGTACCAGAATTAGGTGCTTTTCAATTGCTTTTCAACCATATAAAAATGAACCACGAAATCAATCCGGAATCATTAGGAATTTTTTTTTATGAAAATTTATTTATCGAAAAGTTAGAATCCGAAATTATCATTATAGCCGCATTCACTATAGACCAAAATTTGGTGCTTTTTAGGTGCTCTCGAACTGTATAAAAATAAACCCAGATATTAAACCAGAAACATTTTTTTATGAAAAATTTATTTATTAAAAATTGAAAATCTGAAATTATCATAATAGCTGGGTTCACTATGTACCAGAATTAAATGCTCTTTAGGTGCTTTTCAATCATATAAAAAAACTACGGAACTATATGAACTCGGAAATATTATTTCTTGATTACAATTAATTCATTGAATATTAACAATCGAAAATCTTCGTATTAGCTGGGCTTACTATGTAAAGGAGACTATTGTTATGAAGTGAACCAGTACAACTATTAAGATGTTTATTCGTTTATGGGGCAGCGGTTTTGTTAGTCTCTTTGCTATGGAATGTAAATTTAGTTACAGAGTAAAATAATTCAGGTACATATTAATTATTATGATACTTATTATGATAATTTCGGATTGTTAAATTTCAACTCGTTTCAATAAAAATAAATTTTAAAAAATCCTGGTGGAGTACGGGGTCTAATTTTATACGGTTCGAGAGCACTTAAAAAGCACTTTATTTAGTTGTAGGGTAAACTCTGCTTTTATGATAATTTCGGATTGCTAAATTTGAATAATTTCTTTTTAAGTAAAAAATTATATTTGCCGGTTACGTTCGGGGTTTAATTTTATGTGATTTAAAAGCACCTAAAATACACTCAATTCAGGTATATAATAAACCGAGCTATTATGATCATTTCGGGTTGTTAATTTTCAATAAATTTATTTTAATTCAAAAATAATATTTCCAGGTTGATCTTAAAGTTTGATTTCATATGTTTTAGAAGCACTTGAAAAACACCTAATTGAGGTATATAATAAAACCAGTTATTATGATATATTTGCATTGACAAATTTCAACAAATTTGTTTCAATTAAAAAATAATATTTTTTCTTAGTCTACGGGGTTTAATTTTATATGGTTCGAGAGCACTCAAAAAGCACCTAATTTAGGTACAGGGTAAACTCAGCTGTTTTGATAATTTCGCATTCTCAAATTTAAAAAATTTAATTTTAATTAAAAAATAATATTTCCTGATGAACTTCGTTGTCTAATGTTATTCAGTTCAAAAGCACCTAAAAAGCACCTAATTCTGGCACATAGTGAACCCAGCTATTATGATAATTTCGGATTTTTAGTTTTGAATAAAGGAATTTTTCATAAAAAATCGTTTCTGCTTTAATATCGGGGTTTATTTGTATACAATTCGAAAGCACCTAAAAAGCACCAAATTTTGGTCTATAGTGAATGCGGCTATAATGATAAATTCGGGATCTAACTTTTCGATAAATAAATTTTCATACAAAAATAGTTGCTAATGATTCTGGATTGATTTCGTGGTTTATTTCTATATGGTTAAAAAGCACTTAAGAAGCACCTAATTTTGGTACATAGTGAACCCAGCTATTATGATAATTTCAGATTTTCAATTTTGAATAAATGAATTTTTCGAAAAAAATTGTTTCTGCTTTAATATCGGTGTTTATTTGTATACAATTCGAGAGCACCTAAAAAGCACCAAATTTTGGTCTATAGTGAATGCGGCTATAATGATAATTTCGGAATCTAACTTTTCGATAAATAAATTTTCATACAAAAATAATTGCTAATGATTCTGGATTGATTTCGTGGTTTATTTCTATATGGTTGAAAAGCACTTAAAAAGCACCTAATTTTGGTACATAGTGAACCCAGCTATTATGATAATTTCAGATTTTCAATTTTGAATAAATTAATTTTTCATAAAAAAATGTCTCTGCTTTAATATCGGGGTTTATTTTTATTCAGTTCGAAAGCACCTAAAAAGCACCTAATTCTGGCACATAGTGAACCCAGCTATTATGATAATTTCGGATTTTCAATTTTGAATAAATGAATTTTTCATAAAAAAATGTTTCTGCTTTAATATCGGAGTTTATTTTTATTTTGTTCGAAAGCACCTAAAAAGCACCTAATTCTGGCACATAGTGAACCCAGCTATTATGATAATTTCGGATTTTCAATTTTGAATAAATGAATTTTTCATTAAAAAATGTTTCTGCTTTAATATCGGCGTTTATTTTTATACAGTTCGAAAGCACCTAAAAAGCACCAAATTTTGGTCTATAGTGAGTGCGGCTATAATGATAATTTCGGATTCTAACTTTTCGATAAATAAATTTCCATACAAAAATAATTCCTAATGATTCTGGATTGATTTCGTGGTTTATTTCTATATGGTTGAAAAGCACTTAAAAAGCACCTAATTCTTGTACATAGTGAACCCAGCTATTATGATAATTTCGGATTTTCAATTTTGAATAAATGAATTTTTCATAAAAAAATGTTTCTGCTTTAATATCGGGGTTTATTTTTATTCAGTTCGAAAGCACCTAAAAAGCACCTAATTCTGGCACATAGTGAACCGAGCTATTATGATAATTTCGGATTTTCAATTTTGAATAAATAAATTTTTCATAAAAAAATGTTTCTGCTTTAATATCGGGGTTTATTTTTATTCAGTTCGAAAGCACCCAAAAAGCACCTAATTTTGGTCTATAGTGAATGCGGCTATAATGATAATTTCGGAATCTAACTTTTCGATAAATAAATTTTCATACAAAAATAATTGCTAATGATTCTGGATTGATTTCGTGGTTTATTTCTATATGGTTGAAAAGTACTTAAAAAGCACCTAATTTCGGTACATAGTGAACCCAGCTATTATGATAATTTCAGATTTTCAATTTTTAATAAATTAATTTTTCATATAAAAATGTTTCTGCTTTAATATCGGACTTTATTTTTATTCAGTTCGAAAGCACCTAAAAAGCACCTAATTCTGGCACATAGTGAACCCAGCTATTATGATAATTTCGGATTTTCAATTTTGAATAAATGAATTTTTCATAAAAAAATGTTTCTGCTTCAATATCGGGGTTTATTTTTATTCAGTTCGAAAGCACCCAAAAAGCACCTAATTTTGGCACATAGTGAACCCAGCTATTATGATAAATTCGGATTTTCAATTTTGAATAAATGAATTTTTCATAAAAAAATGTTTCTGCTTTAATATCCGCGTTTATTTTTATACAGTTCGAAAGCACCTAAAAAGCACCAAATTTTGGTCTATAGTGAGTGCGGCTATAATGATAATTTCGGATTCTAACTTTTCGATAAATAAATTTCCATACAAAAATAATTCCTAATGATTCTGGATTGATTTCGTGGTTTATTTCTATATGGTTGAAAAGCACTTAAAAAGCACCTAATTCTTGTACATAGTGAACCCAGCTATTATGATAATTTCGGATTTTCAATTTTGAATAAATGAATTTTTCATAAAAAAATGTTTCTGCTTTAATATCGGGGTTTATTTTTATTCAGTTCGAAAGCACCTAAAAAGCACCTAATTCTGGCACATAGTGAACCGAGCTATTATGATAATTTCGGATTTTCAATTTTGAATAAATAAATTTTTCATAAAAAAATGTTTCTGCTTTAATATCGGGGTTTATTTTTATTCAGTTCGAAAGCACCCAAAAAGCACCTAATTTTGGTCTATAGTGAATGCGGCTATAATGATAATTTCGGAATCTAACTTTTCGATAAATAAATTTTCATACAAAAATAATTGCTAATGATTCTGGATTGATTTCGTGGTTTATTTCTATATGGTTGAAAAGTACTTAAAAAGCACCTAATTTCGGTACATAGTGAACCCAGCTATTATGATAATTTCAGATTTTCAATTTTTAATAAATTAATTTTTCATATAAAAATGTTTCTGCTTTAATATCGGACTTTATTTTTATTCAGTTCGAAAGCACCTAAAAAGCACCTAATTCTGGCACATAGTGAACCCAGCTATTATGATAATTTCGGATTTTCAATTTTGAATAAATGAATTTTTCATAAAAAAATGTTTCTGCTTCAATATCGGGGTTTCTTTTTATTCAGTTCGAAAGCACCTAAAAAGCACCTAATTCTGGTACATCGTAAACCCAGTTATTATGATAATTTCGGATTTTTAATTTTCAATAAATTCATTTTTAATAAAAAAAATGTTTCTGGTTTAATATCAGGGTTTATTTTTTTACAGTTCGAAAGCACCTAAAGAGCACCTAATTTTGGTCGATTGTGAATCCGGCTATAATGATAATTTCGGATTCTAATTTTTCGATGAATAAATTTCCATAAAATAACGTATTTCCGGTTGTTATAATAATTCCGGATTGATTTCATAGCTTTTTTTTATATGGTTGAAAAGCACCTAAAAGGCACCTAATTCTGGTACATCGTAAACCCAGTTATTATGATAATTTCGGATTTTTAATTTTCAATAAATTAATTTTTAATAAAAAAATGTTTTCGGTTTAATATCGGGGTTTATTTTTATACAGTTCGAAAGCACCTAAAGAGCACCTAATTTTGGTCGATAGTGAATCCGGCTGTAATGATAATTTCGGATTCTCACTTTTTGATAATTTTTTTTTTGTTAAAAAAAATATTTCCGGTTGGATTTCGGAGTTGAATTTTATACTGTTTTAAAGCACTTAAAAAGCACTTAATTCCTAGAAAAAAAAATTTGCCAATAATGCAAGTCTCGATAGTGCTCTGCTAGCTTGCGTTTAAGCTAGCAGAGCATTTTTAACCTTAAGTTATTAGCTAAACTAAAGGAGCACTTAATTTTTCACTTTGGCACTAAATTAGCACCTAATTAGCACCTAATTTTAAGATATTGAAAACTTAATTTCGGGCACTTTGCTCTGCTAGGTTCACGGAGGTTCCTCATAGAGGAAGCTTAGTGAAAAAGCTGTACACGTGTTTACAGCAATAGTCCGTTTTATGATATCTTTTTAAACTGTAATTTGTTGAAATAAAAAATTAAAATTGATCCAAAATCCGAACCCATTTACCGATAATCAGCGCTTTATGTTATTTTTCGTCTGTAGAAAATTTCAGCTCATTTGCTAAGATTTTACGTGAGTTAGAGGAATATAATTTTTTTGTATAAATTCAAATTTCCATAAAAACCGCACCTATTTCTCGATTTACCCCAAATTCAAAACCGATCCTCCTTTAACATAGCTTTATTTGTAAAAAAATGATTGAGCTTGATAGCTACAAATTTGCGGAAGCTAGAGAACGTACAGAGATTTTTCGAAAACACTAGGGGGGCCTCGCGTGCCATAACCCCGTTTCTCTCGCCCCGTCTCATATAAAATAAATTCTTATTGAAGTTTGAAAGATTAGATCCAAGAACGGTCACCCATCCAAGTACTGACTTTTCTAAATTCGGGCTTGAGACCATTGAGGGTCTTAGGAAAATTTGGGTTTGAGACCGATGAGGGACTTAGAAAAATCCGGGCCATTGTTTTTCTAAACATTTCTTAGTCACGGGAAACTATAAGTTCATCATAGACACAAAGTACTTCAAAGTTGCCACAATAAAAGTATTTTCAGCGAAATAAAAGTATTTTCAGCGAAATAATAGTCATCATTTAATAAAGATTCTTCGTGATTTTATTACTCAGGAACGTCGATTGGTGCCACTTTGACGATTTGATTATGACATCGGTAGTGACGACAAAAGATTCTATAAATTTTACAATCAAACAAAGGTAGTTTTAAAAAGGTAGTTTTAAAAAAATATTTTAATAAAATATCTTTACCTTTTTAACTCACGACCCCCCCCCCCCCCCCCCCCGGGGGTGGGGGGGTTACAAAAGTTATGAGTTTCACGGTGATCAGCTTATTTGAACGATTTCTTTGATGCCAATGTTCTCGAAAACGGTAAAAAATTACTTAACCACATTTTGAACGTCGATTCTGTGACTACCGACCAATGTCTTTTTTCATAAATTAAGGTGATAAATTGTTGATTCGCATGCATAAATGATTTTTTCAAATTGTTACAAATAGTCTATTTGAGTGTATCGAAATATCATTTTCGTAGCTCACTTCAGGGCGCTTACGGTAGTTCGTAGCTCACTTCAGAGTGCTCACGGTAGAGTGCTTGTAGAGATTCTCATCACTGGTGCTTGAAAACCACCCGAGAGTCTGAACCTGCATTTGTATGAGGAGCAATTGCTTTTTTTAAAACTTTAATCTTTTGAATGTTTTTAAACTTCATTTTATATATATATTATGTTATTACTTTGTAAGAATATTATAATAGTAAGAAAGAATAATGGTTAAAATATTATACCGATTCGATGTTTAAAAAAAAAACTTTGCTTCACGCCACTGCGCCGCTAAATATCACCCTTCATGATAATCTTTTTTTTTAAATTTATCATACCATTGTGCTTGTGATTATCGAAGCCTCCACAATACGTTTTCTGTTGCACTTCGAAAGATAGGAGAAGTGGAGCATTGCGTAGTGCTTCTTGCAGAAGGCAGGGAATGTCCATACTTTCTCAAAGAAGTAACTTTTTGAAAGGTGATAATAATAAAGAAACAAGGTACGTAGTTCGTAGTCAGGTTGGATTCTTACACCTGTATACCCTGCTTAGGCGTTTCGATTGAAACTGATAGAAAACGATCAAATGGATAAATTTTCAGTTGAAACATAATAGGCTCCTATAGGTTTCAATCGATTTTTTTTTGTCTGTTTAATTAGTTCCAATCGGATTCCTCTCAATAAGATATGAATAAAAAAAAAATGTTTAATAAGCATAAAATAAAAAATAAAAATTTAATTTAAAAAACTCCCGACTGTAAAAATTGACTCTCATTTAAAAAAATATATAATGAAAAAAATGACTCACATAAACAAAAATATTGACAAGATAATGAAATAATTCCTAATACACTTTAATCTCAAGATGAACTCCCTCGAATGCAGTTTTTAATATTATCAATTTTATAAATATAGTTGGGAGGCGCATCATTTTAAACAAAGTCCAAAGGATTTTTGTAATCACATACTTCCCTTGTGATACGCCTCTTGACTATATTTAGAACATTTACAATATTAAAAACTGCATTCGAGGGAGTTCATTTTGAGATTAATGTGCATTAGGAATTATTACGTTATTTTTTCAATATTCTTGTTTATGTGAGTCAGTTTTTTCAATATATATTTTTTTTAAATGAGAGTCAATTTTTGCAGTCAGGGGTTTAAATTTTTTTTAATTAGTGGAGAGTCAATATTATCAGCTTGTTACAATTATTTGCAAAATTCATTAAAAAGCTGATATAAACCTGCAACTTTCATTTTCACGTTACTCACTGTTTTCAAGATATGTTGGCTTAAAAAATCACAGCATTACTCTCAAGTAGTGCTCAAGACTGTGTACTAATAAGAACTATCTAAAAGTATCCGAAAAACTGGCAGAATTGACAGATAAAACCTAAAATATTCGTCTTATTTATTAGCAATGGTACATAGAAATAGCGCGCTTGCGTTACATATTATAAATTCGTCTGTCGCGCTTGGAGCTGCAGCAAAATACCCCAAGTGCTGGAATCTGTGACTCGAATTTCACGTGCGCCCGCATTATAGGTTATGAATAGATATGTACGAGAGAGCGAGAGAAGCACGTGAGCAAGGCAAGCTGCATTGGTACATTCGATGTCGGCGACGAGACGAGTTTTCCGACTCGAATGAAGCGTGTACTCCACGCAGACACACACACACACACACAAAATATATAACTATGCATATATGAACTTTAGCATCCTCGAATATCATACATATAACTCGAAATGGCAAAACGTGCCCCATGCTTTGAATCCTTTTGCGCTTGCTTTTCCTCACACTCGACCGTACCTTTCATTAATTGCTCGTGACGTTCTCGGCCTCTATCTCGTTTGCATTTAACGCCGACCGCTTTATTTATTCGCCCAACGAATTTATAACGAGGAGAACGAACGAACAAACGAAGCTCTTCCGCGGTAGAACAGAGCAGAATAAGCGTCGGCTTTCGAGTTCTCTCGCCTCTTTTAATTCTTATTATTTTGTCACTCTCTCCAACTCGTTATTTCGTTATTTTTTGCCTTTACTTCTTTTTTAATAATAACTTCCTATTTTCATTTTATAAGCTACGTTTATCCCGAAGCATTCTTGTCTGAGTCTCGTATCTGCCAGACGAAAAGTCAGGGAACGCTATGACTATTAATACGAGGGATTATTTAGAGGGAATTAATTAGTCATCCATGCGAACGGAATGAGGAGATAAAAAGCCGGATAAAATGTTGTCATGGTGAATGTCTACCCATCACAGTGCGTTAAAATAAAAACTGCAGAATTGAATTATATGTAATATTGCAATACGCTGGGCGTGTTTGGATTGCATATTTGTAGTCCGTCATAAACGCATTTCTAGTTTTATATACTCGAGTGCGATGCAACGCGTGTCGAAAGTAAGAGTAACAAATAAATATCGAAATAAAATGGCAGTAAAAATGAGATTCAACAGAATAAACTCATTTAAATAATTATTAAAACACGTATTTCTCAATTAAATAGATTTGCCGTCAAATTCAAATAATTCGCAATTCGCAGTTTTTTTTTGTTGTAATTTATAAGATAAGTTTTTCATGATGCATTTCTGTCCCAGTCTCGTATCTGCCAGATGAAGGTCACGAAATGCGGGGACTATTATTACGAGAGATTACTTCGAGAGAATTAATTAGTCATCCATGCGAACGAGACAGGGAGATAGAAAGCCGGATCTTGTTTCATGACACTGATTAATTAATCAGTATATTACTGCAAAGTGTTTCGCATAATCGAGTGAGAGAGAGGGAGTGAGACAGGAACGGTGGCGGGAGGGCCGGGGGGGGGGGGGGGGGGGGGTTAGGGGCGAGGAAGAGATTGTACCTGACCCTTCGTTTGAACCATTGCGGATGCAGGGATGAACGGTATTGCCGATATATAGGAGATCGGTCGATTCGTTTCAATGTGTGCATCTGTTACTTCGTTGGTACTACAATAATACTATTAAGCGAGCAATTACTTTATTGGTGTCAGCTCGATTATTCAATACATACAAACAGGAGCTAAAACTACATGCACCAACCTACAGTTTAAAGAACATTCATTTAAACAAGGCTGGAGTTTAATCATGAAGTGATGATTTTTTTCTTGTCTTCGTGCAATAACTGTAGGGTACAATTGTACCACAAACATTTTGTGTAGGGCATGAAAAGACTCTAGCATAGTTGAATGTATTCATTTTTTTATCAATGACTTTTAATAAAATGATAATAATAAGTGACATTAGTTAGGTTAGGGTACCTTAAAATGTACTTGAATACAAATAAATGCTGAAAAATCCTGAAAGAAACTATTGTTTTGACATAAAAGTATTTATTTTCTGATTGATAGATTTTGAAACATTCAACGTAGTTTTAAATTCGAGTACAATAGTTTCTGTTTTTAAGTCTGTGAAAAAGTAGAATTATTAGAGCATATGGAACTCGATGAAAGTAGAAAGATCTGACAATGGAAAGCGTCAATGAAAAATCCACGTCAATTTTGTCCTCGCTAAGTGTGGCAGTTTAAAATTCTGTTAGGCTGCATTTCTACACCCGACACTGTTAAAGAAGGATTTATAAAAACAGCAAAATTGTCTTGTATATTTATTGCAATCGCTTTAATGCATATGGATTACAAAAGCAGAAAAAAAAGCAGTTGGGCAAATCCAAAAAGTGGTTGTATCGACTCACTTTTAATTAGTTGAGACAACCACTTTTTGTTAGTTACATTATGTGGGTTACAGTAACCACCTATTACGGTTTTGTGTAACGCACCGGTTAGTTGCCACAACTAACACGCCATTTCCCAGCACGATTGACACGGCTATCGATATATAAATAATGCATTATTAAAAGTGCAGTCTAACCCAATCTAATCGGCAGTAAACTCTATTAGCATTTCATTACATATCAATGCACTTTGCCGGCTCAACAAAATGGATTAACACGGCTAATAAAATGAATGCGATGATTCATTTGAGGTTATGTCGAACCGCATGTACCACATTTCTTAATTTCATCCCTAAAAGTGTACATATGAATAGCGCGTATTATAATGTATCTGTAAAAGGAGTAAGGAATGTGGAAGTCGATAATGTGATGGAAACTTCGATAAACAACAAACAACGTAACACGAAAAACCGTAGCGAGTTGTGCACACCTCGATGTATTGAAGAAAGAAGGAAGTTGGCTACGAGCGCTCGTTTGCAAGTGTTGGTTGCAAGCACTGACCAATTACCAATTTGTTGTGCGAACTCACTGGTGAGTTGAGCGTACCAAATAGCGAGTTACTCGCGCCTTTGAAGTAGTTGCTATAACTACTATCGTCATTTCTGCTATCAACTCTGACACTTTAAATAGCTGCCATAACTATTACCACGTTTTGTGCCAACAAACCGAACGGGCTTCTCGCTAGAAATAAAAGTGGTTGAGATGACTGTTACCAGTGTGTTATCCCAACCACAAAAGGAAAAACTATTTTCAATGGGTTGCGACAAGTACCAAAATGTTTTACGCATACCGTCTCCATAACCGTAACCATGCTCGAGATGGTTAATAGCCACTGAATGAATCGTCATAACAATTCTCCGTGCTCAGTAATAGTCCATCGTAAGCAAAGCCGGACTGCGATAGCGCGTGAAAGACATTTTGCTTATATACACTCAGGTACGACGTAACATGTGCGAGAAACGCTCGCTGCTAGTTTTCCATCTAGCGGTGCTTCTCGAACTAAAATTTCATTCTCAGACACTGGTCGGCAGATTTCACCATCAAAATCACTAATACAATATACCAAACTCCGCCGAATAAAATAAAACAAAGCCGTAATAAGGCAAAACAACATAAAAACAAGCGAAGCTCTATTAAAACATTTTATATATCACGGTCACACAAATCTGCTGGAAAACTTGTTATGATAGCAAAAGTTCATAAAGCATAAAGCAAACTCATCGTAACTTCTGGCCTCGACGAGTAGTCATTGCGTATGTGTGTCAATTCAAATAATTCTCCCAAAGTTATGATAACAAACTTCGGGTCTGTTGTCGAAATCAGAGACGTCTCGTTCCTCGGCAAAATACCCCGATACACGAATCTCTTTTCAAAGTTAATTTCATCGGTCTTTCACTCTTGGCGGCCAATGGTTTATCGCGATGGCGATAACGCTTTTGTTTCCTAAACAGTATATAAGCACATGTCTATACACTGTCTATAGGATAACCTCGCTCTCTATGTTCTATTGTACAGCAGCTACGTATCCGTACACTATTATATACGTCACCAACGAAGGCGTCCGCATTTACGACGTAACGTCACGAAAAATCGGGGGCTGATATTCTACGGAATTTATCGCCTACGCCCTTCTAGCGTGGCTGTATCAAAGGCGCGCGCGGACCGAGAGAGAAAGACGTGCATTGTACTATTCTCCACGTGTTATACAACTCCTGATTCTATCGCTATTCCAGCACCGACCTCGTCTCTTATTTTCCCATATTTTCCTCCTCGGATACGCGATTGTTCTGGTATTCTACTGTAGGAAACATAATACGCGAAAGAAGGAGACAAAAAACGATGGATAGTTAAAAAAAAAAAAAACAAAAATAGTTTCAACAGTAATTTTCTACTCTGCTGTATATAGAGACAATCGAGCGGAGCAACACGAGCTTGAGAAAGGTTTTTACTGAAACGACTCGAAGCTTTCATATATTTTTTTATTTCTTCAAGCGACAGATGTTCTTCCACATTTAGTATTACAGTACGATCTTGCGTATTTGATTGTCATCTACAACAATAAAAAAAGTTAATTAATGACAACTACATGTGGAGGAAAAAGTAATGAGTAAATCTCGTGTGACATTTTATTTTGTGTGAAAACATGTGTGGATGTAGGTTTAGGAGGGTGATTTTTGTTATTGTTCAGATTTAAATTCACGTAGACACGTTGCAATAGGTTTGTAGTAATTAAAATGTGACACATAGGTTTGCAATTCTAGATTTTGTAGCCGTCGCTACTGTTGGGTATCTATTTACATTCTATGCTGGAAAGTGGGAATATAAGCTTTTTAAGGATACTTGTGGTCATTTTATTGAATTTCCAAGATTACAGTAACGCTTTTAAATCGTACTTTTAAGGGGAAAGGCTAACCTAAAGATGTTTTTACTTTACCACCTGAAAAAGAATCTACTTATCATCTGTCTTCGCAAAATGTCTAGTTATTTTTGGTCTCGATTTCGTCAAATAGGTGAGAGTGTACTGTATCGTTACCGCTATTTTTTCTAATAAGTATTTGATGCGTCTCAAGTTCGTGAGACCATCATCAGCATTGTCCTATTTCCAGTGCCCTACGGCTTTGGGTTTTGTACCTTTTTAAAAACGACAACGGAAGTTCTCGGGCGATACAAATATATATGGGGCAATCCATACCGATTCGACCTGGATCTGACTTGACCTCGATCTCTCCGTTTTGATCCACAACCTTTAACTAGCAACCAAAATATTTATTAGATTAAAAAAAATATATTTATTAGATTTAAAAAAAAAAATTTATTAGATTTAAAAAAAAATATTTATTAGATTTTTAAAAAAATATTTATATTTATGATCCTTTAAAACTAACACATCGTTCGACCTCATTTTTAAATCTGAAAAATATCTCATAAGTCCTGTATCAGGCATCGATATTTTTAAACTTGGACCCAAAGTGGGCCAGACCTCAGCTTCTATTTTATTACGAATTTTTTTTTTAAAGAAAATTGAGAAAAATTACATACGTAAGTCAACACACAGCAAGTTGTTCCATGAACATTCCTATTTATTAATCGCACCCATGCGCGCTTCGTGGCCAATCCCGCATGTGTTACAATAATTATAAACTTTTCTTTTGGTGTTTTGTAAATTTTGTAAATTTGATCTTTTCTTTAGAGGGGTTCTCATGGGTGAATTAGAACAATTAATATTCCACAATATTTCATCCAGGCCAGAATTTTTCTATGCCCCCCCTATGAATCTACCTCCAGGCCCAATTTTCCTACGTCCCCCAATATCTCCCCATCCGTGTCAGGATTTTTCTAAGCCTCACAATATTTAGCCCAGGTTTTTTCTAAATCCCTCCTATGAAATTACATGTCAAACGATATATTGGTGTAAATCATAGTATATAAGTATATCAAATGTAAAAAAAAATAATAATAATAAAAATTGTGGTTACCTCTTAGAGATGGAACAATAACATGAAAAATTTCGGACGAAATCCGAAAGATCGAGGATCGGAGCCAGGTCGAATCGGTATGGAATGCCCCATATGTTGACCACTTTTATGCGCTCTAAAACGTTGATCGCCTAATGCTTTGCGAACCATTGTGAAGAAATTCTCGATTCCAGAAAACGATCAGGAAAAAAAAGCTCAGACAAAATGCCAGAGACATTTTACTCGATTTATCTAAGATGATGATACGCGGGAATGAGGTTTCCAAGTTTTTCTCGCCACAAGTAGGCTAGCAGCAGACTAGAAGACGCGCAGTTGAATTGAGATGGAACGGCATCGAATTACATTCATTGTGGGCTATCTGCGACTCGGTCACGATACTTCGCCAGTCACATACAACGGTGATTACGACTTAGCCCTTTGAGTCATGGGTTACTTCTATCCCACAAAGCATGAGAGTTGTTTCTCGTCTGAGATATAATAATCCAAAATATTAAGATTTTTCTATTTAATTATCGTTTTTACAATCAAAGTTGGATTACTGTGTCTAAATGAATCGCCAAAAATATGGGAACTGTCAGGTACATAAATGGAATGAGAAGGGGAAAAAAAGAAAAAGACGCGTAAAAACCTAAAGAATCTACAGGATGGAAACAAAAAATAAAAAAAATGTTAACAAACATGCAAAGTGAACATGTATCGACACAATATCAGAAAATGTTTTTTAAAAATGGGCGCTGTGGTTCATAAAGATTAATGACAGAGTCAATAATTGATGATTATCTTATTTCTCTTCTTGTAAAATATTATGCCAAGAATTGTATACAACCGTGCACATTTTTTTTCGCTTTTTTTAACGTTGGATCTCTGCAAACTTGAATTTACTTTATGTATTATTTGCCGAAAAATCCAAGTATAAAGCATAGTGCATTTTGTTATAGTAACTCGGGACTGTTTGAAAGTTGAGTTTGAATGCTTATCTATAATCTATAAAGAATGAATCTTGAATAGATGATCTAGAACTATTTTTTTTTTTATACCAAAATATCAAACAATATTTTGTATTCCAGTTTTGTGATGTTTCTCAAGTTTTCTTTTGGCGGAAAAGTTTCAGCTACAGATGTTTTCACATCACCACATAAAAGGAAAACTATTCAGCCTCTTTCATCGCAAAATACGTGCTTCAAAAATACTACAACAACATCCGTTGTGCAAGAAATTTATTGAAATGTACGTCATTTTTATTCTTGCTTTATGCTTGGACAACTCATCAAATCATATAAGGTATTCTTTATCAATTGGGCCACTATAACTTTTGGAAAAACTTTCTTACTTCTCTAAATACTTTTTGCCCACCATGTCAATTTTTCTAAAGATTCAGTACCTACCACTCAAGGTTATATAAAATTAAGAGCAAAATAAAAAACGTACAAATGAGCCTAAAAAATGTAATTAAAAAAAAAAAAAAAAAACAATGCCTGAACTGGCAGAGACTGCATCATACATAAAACGCATTCAAATATTCAAACCTTTTATCTGGAAATAATCTAAAAAGAAAATGCAAGATTGGTGAAAGATACTTGACAAGGGTTGATTATTACTACACTGGGCGTTATTATTATTTTTTTTTTTTTCGTAAAACGACCTACTTACACCACTCATTACAACGTTCAATTACTTCACTCCTTGCTTGGTATATAAAACTACTCGCTATTCTATTATTTTCCCCAGCCAGACCAGTCACAATGACCATGAGTAACACTAGTTAAGATATCCACTACTGCCTTATCGCACATTACTTAAGAAATTGCTTCGGACTCGTCCAAGTGTATTATAGTAGTAACATCGGTAATCCTCGTGCGCTATGTATAACAGAGACGAAGAACGAGAGTCGGAAAGCGGACTACCCAGTAGCTGTATATATATATTCGGCATTCCATACGAAGTGGACCACCCCTGTTTCGAGATGTCACAAAAGACGTTTATAATCTATTTGAGAGTTTATAAAAGTTTATATTTTAATAGTGGTAGTAAGTGTGTTTATTAACAATATATTAACCATTTGTTACATATTGATACATTACTTTTCTAATCAGTAATATTATATATAAATATATATTGTTAACTGGCCATCGACCGTAGTCCTTCAGCCATCTTTATATTTTATTTAAGAGAATATCTCGAATATGTACAAATTATATTTGTAAATAGATTTTTTAATTTGCTATTTCACCTAAAATTAAATGCCGATTTTTTATTTTTTGTGTTTTTTTCGATTCACTGTATATACAAAAAAAACTATCCATTTTGCAAACAAAATGTTGATAGCTGTGCGGAATAAATTCCGTGCATTTTTGAGAAGGATAATGTTTTTAAAAAAGTTTATTCAGAGGGACTTTGCTCCAAATTTGATTAAAATATTTTTATTATGTATACAGAATACAAAAAAAAAATTGACGAGATTGCAAGATCATATCTTTGGCAGGGTTGGTCGGATTAATCACTGAAAAGAACGAAGATCTAATACTAATGGTGATAAAAATAGATCTCTGCATTTTACGTGGTTGAGACTCTAAATAAAGCCTGTCTTTGTTTTTTTCTAAAGTTCCATTTTTTTTAACTTTTATTTTTGCATTCTAAATATTTTTTTCCATTTCCTTTTTATTTTCATTTGCATTAATTACATTTTGTTAAGATGTTGGACTTTTGATGTGCTTTTCAATAACATCTTCTTTCATACTCACTCAGAATCAGCTATATCGACCGTGTAAAAAAAATGTTGTTAAAAAGCACACAATAAGTTCAAGTTCTTAACCAAAACTAATATACATATTCAAAAAAGTTTAAATAATCAGAATGAAAACGGGAAAGAAATTAGAATGCAAAAATAAAAGATAAACAAAATAAATAAAGTTAATGGGGCTTTAGAAAAAAAGGAGAAATGCTTTAGACAAGATGTTCAGACAGTCTCATATACATGAAATGGAGAGAACTATTTTTATAATCATAAGTATTAGATACATTTCATTTTGTAGCGATTAATCGGACCAAAGCTGTCGAACACATGAATTTGTCATCATGCCTATTTTTGTTATTGTATTTATACATACTAATATAAATGTTGTTAAATTTAGAACAAAATCACGATCGTCCCTTTAAACAAAAAAAGAAAAAACAGTTTATTCTTCTCAAAAATATTCACTGTAAACTACACTCAAACACCTACATTTTATGTTAAAACATTTTTTTTTTTGTACAACCGAGTGTTTTTTTATATACAGCGATCGAAAAAGTACTAAAATAAAATATTTCATTCTGGGTGGAAATGTAAGATTAAAAAATCTTAAACAATTTATAAGTTTTCTACATCATTTGGAACTGGAGTGATCCACTCCGTGCGGAATGCCGCATATCTGCGACTGGTCTTCCGTAATAACGACGACGGAAACTCGCTTTTCCACGATGATAGATAATAAAGGAAAGTACCCGTCTCGTCGTCGTTTTCTCTCTCTCTCTCTCCCTCCCAATCCATTCTCCAGAGGTTTGATTATTTTTCTCTCTGTTCGAATAAGAGACTCTCCGGATGAAATCAAGGAATCAAACAAGAGGAAGTGGTCTCGTTAAATGGCACCATCAGCTAAAACGTCAAAGTGTCAGTTAAATGAATGTGACAAAAATGAGATACGATTCAATTGAGCTTTCCGCACTTTGAGGATGTTCGGAAAACCTCATTTGTACCACAATCGGTGAGACCGTTGACATTTATCTGTGTTGGTTGACACGTGAAGTATATCCCACGCAATGTTATGAGCGTTAGGTGGTCGAGTGACGAGTTTCTTCGATCGTGCGAAACTCGGGTATGCATGCCACATATCGTATAATAGAATTGGAACATGCGGGGGCACGTGATGAAACAAACGCGGCCTATGCTGAACTCCGAGCATCCCACAAATCGATGCGTCTCGACGTATCGACAGTTCTATGGCTTTAATAAAGGTATAGCTGCTCTGTCAATATGAATGCTTATAACATTCAATAAATCCGGAAAAGAAGCTACTTCGTCATGATATCGCGCACTCCAGAAAAAAAAATGTCACAATGTGGGCGAGATCAATACGGGATTCTTGTTGATTTACCACTTTTATCAGGGCGACCCTTGTTTCCCCGGAAGTTTGTTTTACTTATATCTTCTCATATATAGAATTCTAGTTTTTACAATTTCACGTGTGATTTTGTAATAACGATTTCTTGGCTTTCTTTCAAGTTATTGTTTTATTATCATGCGGAATTCTAAGAATTTGTTTGGAATTTGATTCCTGTTGATTTACCACTTTTATCAGGGCGTCCCTTGTTTCTCGGAAGTTTGTTTTACTTATATCTTCTGATACATAGTATTCTAGTTTTTACAATTTCACATGAGATTTTGTAATAACGATTTCTTGGTTTTCTTTCAAGTTATTGTTTTATTATCATGCGGAATTGTAAGAATTTGGAATAGAATTTGAGTATGAACATTTGTTTTGCAATTCATTTTTTGAACTTCTAAATTTGATTTGTGCATTATTTTTGGAGTGTTAAAAATTCGATGATTACCTATTTTTTTTTTTACGGTTTGACCATCACGAAAAACACTTTCACTCAGACGATTTGCGATGATTGAAAAGAAAACTGAATTGTCATAGTTCAACAAATTTTTTTTTTTCATTATTGTTGACTTACTTTATGTAATATTTTCTTTATTCACCCAATTGGCGTTTCTAAAATAAGCACCTCAGAAACTTCCAGCTTCGTGGAAGAATTAAGAAAAACCCGACCACAAGTTTGGCTCAAAACACAATAAAAAAAAAATAATGCAAAGGAAAGCTTTACACATTGCTTCCTCATTATTTTTGAATTTTTACAAAGCTACCTCTACGATAAAGTATGGTGAAGAATTTTGGCTTCCTCATAGAGGATGTTTGAAAAGAAACAGTGTTAATTCTCTGAATTATGAAGTATTCGTTGAATGCTCACCGAACTCAGTGTCAAACAACGACATATTCTATTCAAGTTTCAACAAAAATTCTGGATCAGCTGGTTGAACCGTTCTCAAGTTACAGCATTGAAATAAATAATTATGAAAATTTCAGAACTCCATAAAATCCGAACCGCTTTTTCTGATTTCTATCAAATTCAATACCAAACGACATTAAACATACCTGCACTTATGAAGAACTATTTCGCAAAATATAGTAAATTTTAGGTAAGTTAGAGTGACCATGCTCTTATTTGAAAAATTCATAAAGCTATAAAATCTAAATGCCTGCATACATTTGGTTAAAAATCACAACTGTCAAAGCGAGGCAACTTCTTCACTTGTGTGCCAAATTTCAGTTCAATCGCTTAAACGGTTCTTTATTTACAGGTTATTGAATTTTCGAAAATCTGTACACACACGGACATTTTTCCTAAACAACTTTTCTCGAAATTTTCGACCATTTTGTCCTCATGTGAAAATGTCGAATTTTTTTTTTTACGAAAATAAAGCTTCCTCTGCGAGGAAGCAATACATTTTTTCAAGCAAACCGGATGTTTTTACATCACATTTAGCTAGACTACAAATAGTCTCTTTGAAGCTAAAATAGAGTCTGAAAGCTGGGATCGATTTTTCGATTAAAAAGAATATATATCCACTAAGTAAAACGTTTAGCAAAGAGAAGATTATATAATGTATTGAAAGGTATCATACTAATCCTAAGTGACAATTAATAATTCTTAGTCCATGTGAATATTTACATATGTACATTAAACTATTGCATTGAATACAGAACCAATTGAATTACATTAAATTTTCTATTTCGTATGAAATTCAATACGCGGATCGGCATTACCTTTCATCATTTTTACAAAGAGATGAGACTTTGCAAAACCAAAACGTAACATACTGAACCTTGATAAAAATATGAAAATTAGTCACATGTACCAACAGATGAAAAGGCTGCAAAGTACAACTGTACACATTATTATCGAATTTTTACAAACCTCTATGAGGAAGCAATACAGTGACTTAATATAGTTGTCAGGCCTATGACGATTTCTCTGAATGTTTCCTCCTCTTTAAAGTACCATGTAACAAAAGATAATAATAGCACGTTAATTTGTCTCCCATTTATACTTTCAGTCACATTGTAAATCTATGCCACTTGAATAAGAAGAATTTTTATTGAATCGAAGCCCTGATATGGTTCCATTGAATAGACTTAGCGCTTTATTAACCGCGGCTTTACAATATCTATTCAAGTTTAATTGATTATCAGCAAAAGCGAGAGGATCAAAGAAGAAGAAGAAGGAAGCAGAAACGACATTCAAGCGGGGCTCTAATTTTATCGGACCGAGAGTGGCCAGAGTGGCTTATAGATATACCAATACCGCATAGCTAGCTATATGCGGCACACACTAAATCCATGAGGGTATTATAGTAGTTCGGTGGGATGGCATATCGATCGTCCAGTAAATCACCTTGGCACCAGGGGGTGGATAGACCAGTTTCACTCTATCCCCTGTGGCTCATTATCTCTGCTTACCCGAGGCGTTAATTAGATTTACACAGCTGGTTTCGCGAGCCTAAAGGTCCGACAATGGCGATGACGACGTCGACTTCTGAAGAAGGATGATGACCGCGCCGTCGTCTTACCGATAATCGTGAAGAACCAAAGTCTTATTCTACAAGTGCAATGATAATAGCATTCTGCTTCGTAAATTTAATGCTTTAAGGAGAAAGAGTGTTGATTGACATTCAATCAATCCCTTCAAGTTCGTTATTTATTTCTCTGCAATAAAAAAAAACGTTTCTCGAATTGTAATCGCTTTTGTATATGATTTTAACACAAAAAAAGGGTGAAAAGTCAAAACCTTGCACATAACTTCCTCATTATTTTCATTTTTTTGTTTTCGTATTTATATATAAAGAGAAATGACTGGAATGTCACCGGAATTTTTGCATACTTGTACATTATTTTGTCATTATGTAAAATATAAATTTTACAATAGTGTATCTTTTATTTTGACTGGAATACACAGCCATTTTTTCTGTGCCGTATCGATTTATTGTTATTACTATAAAAAATTCTTAATCTACTCTAAAAATTGTCACAGCTAGATGAAGTATGCAACACATGAACAAAAAATCAATGATTTTTATGAAACATCAGTTTCTACTTTTAGCAACACCTTTATTTTATATGAAAATTTTGTGTTTACCTGGCATACGTGACAAAAATATTTAACGTGTTACCAAAGGCGTGCGACAGTCGTCATAGTGCAAAAAAAAAAGCAGAGAGCAATCATCGCGACTGTACTTGGTTCGCCTGAAAAATTGTGAAAATTTTCATCGCTTTCGCTGAAGGTATACCGCTATATTTCTCGTGCACGTGAACGAGATTTATAATTCATGCAGCACTGCAAGCAGTATACTGTATAGCACGCTTTTAGAAATTGAAACTTTACAAACGTGTAATACTGAAAAAAACATTAGAGAAACAGCCCTGCAAACAAGAACCTTGCGAATTGCTTCCTCATTATTTTGTATCTTTGACAAAGCTTTTTTTTACAGATACAAAATAATGAAGAAGCAGTTTGCAAGGTTTTACTTTGCAGGCTTGTTTGAGCTCGAAAGACATTTTTCAGAAATATGCAAAATGTCATAAAATGTGAATCGCTCGATCGATTTGCGTCAAATTTTTACTCAAAACTTATTCCATGTTAGTCCATATGTGAAACAAATTGAAGCTGAATCTGCAAAAAAATTCCAATTTTTTTTTGTTCACGACAGAATTTCTTTTTGCAAGCAAAATCGAATTTTACCAACATGGCGACCATTCCTTTCAGTAAACTCATAATTGATAATTAATAATTATGAAATCAAGTGGAAAATTTCAGCCGGATATCTCTAAATTTACAGGAGTTGGTATTTACATTTTTTTTGTAAATTGAAATAGCAATAACATCAGAACCACTCTATCGATTCTTGCCAAATTTGGCACCAAATATGGTTAAATTTTAGTCCAGTTGTGTACAAAATTTCAGCCTGATATCTCGTAATATACAAAAATTCTAACGTAAAATGACGTCTTTAAAAATTGTCAAAACTCTGTAAATTTAGAACCTTTCAACCGATTCGAACCCGAACGACAATTCCAAACATTGACTAATAGCCGGTCAGGTGTTAACCTGAATTTGTAATGTAATTCTTCAAAACAAAAATGTTACGCCAAGTATTAAAAGAATCATTACAGTAATGCCTTGCAATTGCAGTAAGTTCAGCGGTAGTATTAAAGAAGCTAAAGATACAAAGTGCTTAAATTTGATATTCATTAAAATAAACATGTATAGAGCATAATTGTTTTCTCGCGCACATATTTAAATGGACTATGTGGGGGAGTTAGTCGCTAGCACGCCAAGTTTTTTTTTAGAGAAACATCTACGTCTGTTAAACATCTACCTAGGGATTAAAAATCCGGAGTATTAAACGCAATTGGTGTGGACTTGTAACCAGTGTTGACTGATTTGGTGTTAATAATAACACTTTTTGCAGTGTTAAGTTTACACTAGCTGGTGGTGTTACAATTATAGGGCTCGCACCTCAAAACTTTAAATCCATATAGATTTGAAATAAGTCGATGAAAATCAATGAATTGTTAGCAATCGATGCAGAGTCATTGCACAAATAAAAGCCAAAGAACATAATTGAATTACATTTGGCTGCTTCCAAATAAAATGTGTTTAAAGTATTTGAGGTTAAAGTGCAAATTGACACCAGCTATTTAACACCGACCATTAACACCGGATTTTTAACAGTGTAGGCTAATTTATTGGATTTGGTTTATAATATCTTTGTTAGACAGTTTTTTTTTTAGCCACGAATTTTTTAAATGTTTTTCTTACAGCTTCCATTGAAGATCCGCAGCGGAAGCACAATAATATATTTATCAAATGTAATATAAAATATAACAAAAATATTTTTCTTATATATTCAAGCTTCGGCGTAAAACAGATCTTGTGTTTCGGATATCGGATTAGCTACACCTGCAGCAGTCGCGTCTTCTGTATACGAGAACACCAGATCGGAATAGCGATGTTTTGTAAACAAATGCAATAACAACTGCTGGCTTCGAATACTCATTGCGGCCCCGGAGGTAAAACGGAACAGCAAAGTGAGAAACGGAAATTGAGAGAGAGCGAACGAAGCTTCGAAGTCAGGTGTGCACATCGCAGATAAATCCTTTTCTCTGTATCGAGCCGAGAATGTGAAACCAGACATTTATAATATCATCCACCCTGTTATAAACTGCCCTTAAATCAAATTTATGATTCTCCTGAAAAAAAAAAGAGAAGAAAAACATAGGTCGCTTTTGAAGTCAAACAAAATAGTTAATATTTATTGTGAGATGATTTATTTTTGTCGTTATAATAGTTTAGTGTTTCGCGTAATTAAGAAAACGATCTTTTAATTGGCTCTTCGGGGCTTATTGCAGAGAAACGTCATTACGGCGCCAGCCAGCAATTTCATTTAGTTAAATTAATTGAGCGTCGTATAATCGCTTCACCACCACTTAATTTCTCTCGTCCTTCTCCTATTGCTTCTCTCACTGAGAGTTTTAAACGAATTTTCTTCCACGTGCATTATACATTTTCGAACATATTTTATGAGTAGTATCTTCGCAATACCTTCTGCATGCTTGCTCGTGAACATTTCTACCAGAATACGGTGCATCGTCGTTTCCTGGATTGTAAGTGTGTGTGTGTGTGTGTGTGTGTGTGTGTGTATGTGTGGGTTCACCCAAACGACTTTTCTCGAGCTTACAGCAAACTAGTAGACGCTTGAGAACACTCATTCCTCGCACCGATGGGACCAATGCACACGGCTGAATTCCCAACAACGTGACCGTTCGCTACGTGCAGTCACATCCATTATGTGAACGAATCCAGTAATGCATACGTATACCAGACTGCACCCTTACAAGCTTCTAGGAAGAGTTTAGACATCGATTTTGCAAAAATTCTAACCGTGCAGCACGGAGAAAAAAAAACTAATTATTTTAGGATCCCGATGCATGTCTAAAGAAGGCTGCAAAGTAGAACTTTGCACATTGCTTCCTCATTATTTTTTGTATTTTTACAAAGGTACCTCTACGAGGATGTATGTTGATCAATTTTGGCTTCTTCATAATGAACTCTTTGTTTGGATGCTCACGAAATTCAGTATCAAACATCGACACATGATATTCCAGTTTTATGCGAAATTTTGGATCATTTGTTTGAACCGTTCTCGAGTTATAACCTTTTCAAAAAAATTACGAGAATGCAAATTTCTATAAAATCTTAACTACTTCATCGATTTCAGTATTGAAGATTGACACATTCTATTTAAGTTTTATGCAAAATTTTAGATCAATTACTTGAACCGACCCAAGTTATAGAATTTTCAAAAAATTACGTAAATTTCAAAATTCCACTAAATTCGAACCATGCATCGACATTCTTCTTTTTGTTCATCATTGCATCTTTAAATTTTTTTACAACTAAAATTGTATTTTTTTTTCTTCAAGAAGGTGTCATATGACACATAAAAAACATCAAGAATATTAAAACGAATATTTTACGAACAGCTTCGTAAAAACACCCTAAAAATGATCGATAACAGAGGTTTCACAATTAAAAGAAAAATCAAATAAGGAGGAGATTAAAATGGTTTCCCTATGGAATTTTTTAACCAAATACTTTTTACGAATTTTTCAATAATTTTGTCATTATAATTATTCAAACTCAACGATGTTTCTCTCATATCAATGAACTTAAATTTTGAAGAACAAAAAAAGAACACACTTTTAGTTAGGAATACATAAAAGTAACGCATCCTTAAGGATGTTATGGAGGTTATACGCGGTGAGGATAGGCAAGATACGATGAGATAACCGGAGACTGTGCGAGTGCACGAGCAAGAGCGGGGCAGAATAGACAATTTATACTTTTAACGCAATACCTTTCGTAAAATATGGGCACACACGGATTTTTAAATTTTTATATGAAGCTGAAACTTCAATGTACGCAAAAAGTACATATTTGTCGTAGTAAGGTCTGTGCAAACACGCGCTTTTGCCGAATGCACGACAGTCGTCGAAATCTATCGTATACTGCCCATGTTAAATAGGGTAATCCTACCAATGAACGAACGGTTAGCAAGATATCATATTTGCATCGGTATAAATGTATTACTAGGTAAATAAACTCACATATTACAGTCCTTTTTGATGAGTTAGATCCCTAACAGCCATTAGAGTCATAATATTCGACTACAATTGAAGGCAATATGAAAAAAGATGTATTTTGTGAAGGTACTACAAAAACCCAGCGAATGAACACCGCTCAATGACTTAGGCCAATGAATGCACAGATGCAATCCAATTAATGAACAGCAATTCAACACGAACGTAAAATCAAATAAATACGGGTAGGTAACAGCCTATTTAATTAATGAACGTTTGTGTAAACAAGTATATTTTAAAAAATTAATAGACTTTTTCTTACATAAGGTAATAACGCTATTACAAAGTTTACAATAAGTGAACGGCATTTAAATACTAGATTTTGCCAGTCTTGTTGTTCTTTCTCATTGTTTGGAGTTTTTTTAGCCATTACTTTTCTTATTTTATTTTTTTACTTAACTTTTTACTGGTTGATGGGTTCAGCATCGACTTTATCAGTGTTAATTTTTTTTCGGGCTTTTTTTTAACTTCACGGCCTCGTGTATTCGCTATTAGTTCTAGTTCTTTATTTTCTTTTACTTCTTGGTACTTGCGTAATTATTACTTTTAATTTTGTTAGTACTATTTATTATATTCTTATTACTTTTTTCATTGCCTGTCTATTCTTTGATCCCTTTAATGGTAATAAATTCAACTTCAGTTAATCACTTACTTCAGTTCAATCATAACGTTCATTTATTTGGCTTAATGCTTTAAATTCGATATGCCAATAAATGAACAGCGGTTCATTCATTGGATTCACCCTGAATGTTCAACCCAACGTCTGAACATCCCAAAACGAACGTTTGAGCAGCTAAAACCGGTTTTCCAGGGTCACAAAATAAACTTTGAAACGTCACTTTTAGTATTTAACACTTTTCGTGGAAAGTTTCGACCCTTTTTCTTCCGAAAAGCTTATTATAAAACTATCAGTCACCCGCTCATCTTAGTTCTCCTGCATGAACGTAACCTGAAACTAAGGTTGGTGGTGCTATTATACCTAAATGATTAAATAAACGCCAGCGCCGTCTTCCAATGTAAAAATCAACTTTAGGAATGTTCATTTAAAGATTTCTAAGCATAAGCACTATTTAGAAACGAAAACATTGTTGTGTTCATTCATTGGTAGGTGTCCATTGGATGGATTACCATATATGAATTTTGTTAATATATATCGCAGCAATCATCTCTCTACAACATAAAAAATATCAGGATAAAGATCTTCAAAACTGTTAACTAGTATAACATCGTTAAGCAATTTCTTGAAATGATGTGAATTTACTTTTCACTTTTGCTGATGTACTTACACAAGACGAAATTGTAGACATAACTAGTGTTTTTCTGAGTTGACTGAGGGAGCAACTTACCTCATATATCAAACTGCTCCGGTTTCTCCTGCACTACACCTATAGAAGAAACAACGAAATGCCGCAATAACCCGAGGGAATGCGAATTTATGCACACTTCGGTTCTCGCGTTATTGCCGCACTAAAGGTTAACATCTTAGCAAGCATATGAGCGGCAAGAATGCAAGAGTTTCTCTGACTGTGCCAGTTTCCTATTACATATGAATCATTCTCTGTCAACTGAAGCACGTTTTTTTTTTTTTACTTTTAATACGTACTTTCTGCGAATTTTTACATGTTTGTAAATCTATTATTTTGTGAAAACGCCGCATTTTTTTTACGTCAACAAAAACTATATTATATCTCAAAAATTATATTTTTCAAAAAACGTTATTGTGCTGATAACTTTAATTTGTCCACAAAAAAACAAAAAAACATTTTTTCATTATTCATGAAACACCATTTTTACTGCGCTGCCAAATTTACAGAATCTTTAGACCTTATAATTGATTCTATTTTTTAAAATCGCCAGAGTGATATCAATCGATCTTCAGTAGTAAAGAGAAAATGAAAGCCATGTAAAATCATATAAGGTTCGATGATAATCTTGCTGAAAATGATCGAAGACATTTTTTTCTATATATCTTAAACGATTTTTATTTTTTGTACTGAATATCGATCGATGCCACTCTGTCGACTTTTTATAGACTCATTGCTAACGTCTGAAGATCTTGTAAGATATACAGCGCAAGAACGATGGCAATTTGTGAAAATAAAAAAATAAAATTTTGTAGAAAAACTAAAGTCATCAACGATAACATTTTTCAAAAAATACTAGGGGACTCAGCCACCTTGCGCGCTGCCCGCACCAAAACCCCATCCGGGAATTCTGGGTAATTCGGGAATTTTGAATAATTATAGAATTTTGGGAATTTTGGGTAATCAGAGAATTCTGGGTAATAAGAGAATTCTGGGTAATCCGGGAATTATGGGTAATCCGTGAATTTAGGATAATCAGAGAATTCTGGGTAATCAGAGAATTCTGGGTAATCTGGGAATTCTGGGTAATCTGAGAATTCTGGGTAATCAGAGAATTCCGGGTAATCAGAGAATTCTGGGTAATCAGAGAATTCTGGGTAATCAGAGAATTCTGGGTAATCTGGGAATTCTGAGTAATCCGGGAATTCTGGGTAATCCGAGAATTCTAGGTAATCCGGGAATTCTGGGTAATCCGAGAATTCTGGGTAATCAGAGAATTCTGGGTAATCAGAGAATTCTGGGTACTCAGAGAATTCTGGGTAATCCGAAAATTCTGGATAATCGGAGAATTCTGGGTAATCATAGAATTCTGGGTAATCAGAAAATTCTTGGTAATCAGAGAAGTCGGGGTAATCTGGGAGTTCTGGGTAATCAGGGAATTCATGGTAATCCTAGATTCTACTACACAGCGGCGCGGCGGCGGCGGCGAGATATTTTTATAATTTAGGGAGGTTGTGTAAAGCTGTTACGAAAATACAACTGTAATGCTGAAACATTTTTTCACAGACCTGTAGTTTTCGAGTTACGTAAACATAAAAAAAGCGGACAAAACCATAAATTAAAAAATCTGAAAAAAGATCACAACAAATAAAAATGTGTTTGATTTGACAGAGAATGCTTCACATATATATATATATACAAGAACATCAGTATGTCACTATAGAAGCAGTAGCAGCAGGAACGTTACAGGGTTAAACTCGTGAGAAACTCGTTTGAGAACTCTCTGTCAACTTGTTGAAAACATATATATATATTCAAAGTTTAACACATTGTTTGCAAATTTGACTATTAATCGCACATTAGTACGTTGTTTTACTGCAAAGCATGTAATAAAGTATAGAGACGTGTTATCTGACTCACATAAATACGATAAATCGTTCGGGAAATCATTGCAACGTATTAAATTTAACTGCCCGTATATATACTATATACGTGACTCTGCAAACATGTTTGAGACTCGCGGATATACAACCTGGATGAAAATAATTTTCTGGCAACCTCGCCAAAACAACAACGGAGATATAAGTAAGAAGAAACGCTATAGCGGTAAGTGATAATCATCACCTTTTTGCTGCCAGGTGAAATTCGAGACCTTTTCTCGCTCTCTTCAATTCGCTTGCAAGGATTTTCAAAGAGAAAAGCATGATGATAACAGAGTCGACTAATTGAAACGCCTTCGTATACAACAATAATAGTTAAGGTGCTATCGACTTCTCGACTGATAATTACAAGCCATTTCTGTGAACTCCATTCTAGCTAGTTTCTATTTTTCTGAAATCCTAGAAACGCGTCTGATGCTTGAAAGACTTTAATTGGTTCGTTGTATCTGTTACTTAACAACTTGGGTTTTGTTACTGAAGGAAACCAAAAAAATAGGAAGTCGATATGTGAAAAGAGACAATTTTTTTTACGTATTACATCAAATTGCACGGTTATAAGTAGTTATGGAACCGACCTCACTGAGATCAACTGATATTTTTCAAATAATAGATGTGATTTGATGATGAAAAATTCTATTAAAATGACATTGTAATATATTTTTAATTCGTTATTTTTGCTTCCTCATAGAGGAAGCTTTGTTTTCGTGAATTTTTTTTTCGTGATTTTCATGTCAGCATACTCAGAATGATCCAAAACGTCGAGAAAAGTGATTCGTACGAAATGTCTGTATGTGTGTAATTTTTCATGTATTTTGCTCAAATTTTGAAAAAATTGTTTTCAGGCTATAACTTCCGCAAATTAAGAGATATCGGGCTGACATTTTGAACACAAACGAACTTACAGTGAACCATGATTGGTGCCAAGTTTGGCGAGAATCGATAGAGTGATTCAAATTTTATTGCAATTTTAATTTTTTTTCAAATGTCCGTAAACACTTGTACTTTTCTAAATTCTGGGATGACCGGCTGCAATTTAACACGTGATTTCACAATTATTGAGTATCGAAGATGAATTTATTTTAAGGAACGTTCACTATGTTGATAAATTTGGATTTTATTCCAAAAAAAGCAAAACATTGCTGTCGCGAAAAAAAAAATTCGACTTCTTTAGGCATACTTCAATCAAATTTGGCATACATGTGGATTGTCCTAGAACTAGGTCTGGGTATAAATTTTACTCAAATCGGTCGAGCGGTTCAAATTTTATAATGTTTTTTAACTTTTGAAAAATGTCGTTCGAGCATTCACTCGCGCAAATTGCGAAATATCGGGCTTAAATTTGTTTTACTTCTGGACTATGATAAAACAAGGTTTTAATTCAAATTTGGCACAAATCGGTCGAGTAGTTCGAATTTTATAACATTTGTTATTTTTTGAAAAATCTCGTTTGCGCACTAGCTTGCACAAATTAAAAGGTACAGGCCTCAAATTTATTTCGCGTATTGAGCACCGTGAAGCAAGGTTTGAGTACAAATTTGAAGAAAATCGGTTGAGAGGTTTAAATTTCATGACGATTTTAAAATTTCAAAAAGCTTGTGAATGCGATTTTTATAGTAGTCACATTTTATATAGTAGTCATATTTTCTCTACAAAGCTTCCTCTATGAGGAAGCCAAAGTAGATAACCATACTTCCTCATAGTGGAAGTTTTGTAGAGAAAACAAATTGCAAAGTTCTACTTTACAAACATGTAAACATTTTTAAAAAATGTAAAATAATGAGGAAGCAGTTTGCAAGGTTCTACTTTGCAAGCTTGTTTTTTAATGTAATTTTTATTAACTTTCCTTAGTCACTTTTTATACGTATCTTAAATATTTCTCACTTAGACAGATTTTACTAACATTTAACAGAAATTGTGATTTCTTTAGTTAGTTACAGTTTAACTTCTGTTTCAACCTAAACAAAATAGATTTTTTTTAGGAAATAATGAAACTTATTTCTGTTTTTCGACCGTTGTGACAAATATTATTTTGCTTAAAATATCGCAGAATATGCAGGGATGTGTGCTCACTCTGCAGAAGAAACGACGGTATGGGAGTCGCAAATATTTCAGCAGTAATAAATTGTGCAGTACATTTTTTTTTAGGTCTTAATTATGCGACTACCACACTGCCAATGTTTCTGTACATTTTACACACATCCTTGTGCATTTTTTAAAGTTTAAAGTAACATCGAAGGCATTCCACGAAAAAAAAAATCAAAATGTCATTATTTTACAAAAATAAAATCGTAACTATTTACGTTAATGGAAGGGGAATGGAAAGTACACATTATTTACCTTGTATTCCTTTTATAGCAAAACGTAATTTCTCCATTTTTAGAAAGCAAAAAAAAAGATACAAAATGTACAGTGAGAACTCTTAAGAGATTTCTTTTTGAGCGACTGAAACTAGAAAATGTTTGTCGTCACAAACGACATTTTCTACTTTCCCGCGAAAAGAGTACTCCTTTATTTCTCTTTTTCGAATCCTGTGAAATCTCATATCGTAAATTCTAATAATGCTAGAATCGATTGGAACGTGCCCTGATGGTTTCTCCGGATAAAATCAACATTGCTAAAATCTTTATATTCCGTGTTTTCATTTGCAAGGAAATGTTTGCTCGTGACAAAGTTTTCTGGCGAACTGTCCCCGGTGGTCCATATATTTTTTCAACTTGTTTCACTGAAAGCCGAGAGCTGCATTTATAAACTGCCGGGTGAGGCAACGTGTTTTCACGAAAATCCACTGCGGCTAACGCACTTGGGGGTATCACACGCCCCGATGTAAACAGCCGCACTCTCGGGGAAAATTCGTTAGCCTCGGCTTTCCTTGGGTGACGTTGTTAATTCCGTTAGCCCGCTGGAAAGCTTGTATGTAAAGCTCATAGAAGCAGCAATTGCATGGCTAGCGAAACACGAATTTCTCGGAGGCGCATGCATAGAATAAGAGAGCCCTTGGTATCCCCCGGAGCACATTGAAAAGACCTGGAATTGAAAGACCCGAAGAAAGCAAAAATACTGCAAGAGATTTAACAAGCAATTTTTTTTTTTTTTTTTTTTTTTTAAAGAAAAGTAAGTAAAAGAACTGTCTACACATGTGTTTATATGCACATCATGTAGGGAATATGAATAATGGTTTCTCTTGGGTAAATTTCCTACCTCTGGTATAAGTGATTAATCTCGTATTTTGTCAGACACAGAAAAACTGACAGACTTCATCATATTCCACAATGTATGTCACTGAGTACATTATCTCATACTATCTCTCTTGCTTTTTATTCTCTGCTCTCTATTTTTTTTTTTTCTTTTTTTTCTTTTTGCGCTTAAATAATGAAGCGCTCGTACTTTATTCCAAGCCAGTGGTCTGCAAAAACGCGGTTTTAATTTTCGCGGTATTCTGTAGTGTATTGGGATATCAGGAGTGAGACGTAACTACTGTTTGAGCACTCCTCGAACTGTGAAATTGTCATTGAAAAGTATAGGATTGCACTATATTGTTAGTCATGTACTGATAATATTTTGTATTATTTACAGTGATCACAACTGTGTCAAAATATATCGTGGGAGACCTAGAATTATTGGCCTCGTACTGAGAACTCGTCACAAAAATAGTAGCAACAACGATGGAAAGAAATAGTAATAATTCAATACGCAGTACAAGCTGACATTTTTTGGACTTATAACAAAAATCTTTTTATCCACAAATTCTCTTTGCTAATCATAAAAAAAAAAGTTATTTGATTTTGCGATATAATTATTGTCATTGTTTACAAACAAAGATTTGTAAACTTGATAAATCAGTTTTTTTTTTCACTTTATTAATTAAATATTCATCAATGAAAGATCCTTAGAATACAGCAATGAAAGATGTCGAAGGAACAAATGGATTTTTTATGTACGAAAATTAGTACACTAATTTTCTAAAATATTTTTTTTATTGTATAAGCCACTTGAAATATTGATGATATTTCGGTAGTCGATTAATTATGTTCATTCTAGTACAGTTGTGGATATTTTGTAATGTGAATCGTATTTT
Organism: Perithous albicinctus; assembly: GCA_964016905.1. Classification (NCBI taxonomy): domain Eukaryota; kingdom Metazoa; phylum Arthropoda; class Insecta; order Hymenoptera; family Ichneumonidae; genus Perithous; species Perithous albicinctus. Next base: position 13,607,723 of record OZ024693.1, on the reverse strand, counting down.
GTATTCCCAGTAAAAAAATGACAAATGTATAAAAAACACAGTAACACTAAAAATTACATTTTAAACAATGATAAAATAGTGGGATATATTTATCAGTGTGCTTCACTCTGGATTAATAAATTTCTCTCAATTTTTATGTCCTCGCTCTTAAAAATTATGATTCCATTCCAGTCAATTTTATCCTCAAATTTGCAAATAAAAATGCCTGTGTTCACATTCAGGAGCGCACTATTAATGGGAATTTCAGTATAATGCATAATGAAAATCGGCGAAATCACGTGGATTATAATTCTCTGCTATTTTATTTATAGATGTTCGGTTGCTTGAAACAAACTTGCTCGCTAATAATCGTGTATTTCTTAAACAAGACGAGAGCTCACATACCTAATGGTTTTAGATAAGTTCGTAAATAAGTTAATAAATAAATAAGTTTCAGCATTTCTATTATGTAGTATACAAAAGTTTCTCTCTCGCTCTCCAGTGGTCCACGATTTTTTATGTCATTAGGCTGACTCTAAAAGGCACTAAATGTTTTTTTTACATTTTTAAAATTTATCTGGTGGACTTGTGATTGTTGAAAGAAAAATATCGAGAGCTGTAATTTGAAAATCTGAAATAATACTCAAAAATGCTGTGTTGAATATCAAAATTGTTGAGCCCATAATGCCCAAACCTTCGCTCCCATTATTATTAAAGTTTCTATCGGATGAATCGTTAAGAAAAAATAGAAGCAAAAAGTCAGTACACTGTAGGCTGTTGTTTGAATATTTTTATATGTATCAAAGAACTTGTGGGAATTTTTTCAGATTTTTTGAAATATTAAAGGTTTACGACCATTGAAATATTAAAAGAATCGTTCTTTTCATTAAAGAATTTATGATTTAATTTTTTTAATTGAAATAACTTATAAAAAATCTGAAGACATTCCCACATATTCTTCGTTACATATGAAAATATTCAAGCAACAGCCTACAATGTACTGACTTTTGCTTCTAACTTTTTTCACCGTCTGTCCAAAAAAAAAATTTTAAACCAATGGAATCGAAGGTACGGACGTTATTCAATATTTTTAAATATTTGACACACGACTATTGAGAATTTTATTAAATTTTAAAATTACGACCCTCAATATTTTTATGTAAAAAATCATAAATCCTTCAAACAATTTGTTTTTTTAATCTGAAAAAAATCTGTACGCCCTTTAGAATCAGAACAATTATATCAAAAATCGTGGACCAGATCGGCGAGTCCGACGGTCAGACTCAAGTCGAATTAGTATGGAATGTCCCATATACACTAATAAACATTCGCAAAGATGGATGACGAAGCTAGAGGGAATTTACAGCATACGCCAAAGTTACTTGCGGAGATCTTTTATGGTACGGCGTACAATTCTATTGCACTCGTAGATATACCTTCCGTACTGCAGGTGCACGTGAAGACAGCGAGTCTTTTGTTCGCGAGTCACCCAAGGCACATAATCCTCTCTGAAAAGTAAAATTATGGGAACACACTAGACCGCCGAGTAGGTAATATAAAAATAATCTGTCTACAGCAGACGACAACCACGCGTAACATGAGCATAGAGATAGGCATCATTCGAAGGAAAAAGTATTTCAAATACTTTTAAAGGCATAACAATATTTTACGCCTTTAATAAAATTAACATTTATTCTGTAATAACAATTATTTGAAGTTATTCATAATTGTTTCAAAAGTGTTAAATTGTTGAATAGTAATTAGTTATAATTATTTATTTAACCACTTCAAAACTGTCCGATTCAAACGACAAAATTATAGAACATATAATTTAAACATTGGCGAATATGTTTTCGTAATAATAATAAAACAAATCAAATGGCAAAATATTTTTTTTAAATGTTGACACTAACAAAAAGTTGCTACTTTTTTTTTGGTAAAAATATCCAGAAGAATGTTCATAAAGATTTTATACATGAAAAATATAAAAATAGTCCTATAGTGCACGTGGCAAAAAAGGAAAATCGATTGATTTGACTCAGTTTGACAACTGAAAGTTGAACAAATATTAAAAACGCTTCTCTTCAGTTTGTTAGTTCTCATTGTATCCCGATTGCAAAACATCAAATTTCTTTACAATGCTCATTCTAAGTTTTTCATCTTTTCAGTGCCTTGCTAATCGAAGTGATCACAATTTTTTGTGTGATCGTTGTTTAATTGTCTATTAAACGTAGATTCGCAACCCAAAATATTGATTTGACTAGAATTGATTACTTTGATTTGAAACGCGAAAATTCTGAATAAATAAAAGAACTTGATCAACTATATGAAGAACATTGTTTTTGGATCAAAATAATGCCAGAAAGTTATTAATAAATTAGTTCTAAAAAAATGTATTTCAAATTCAATATAACATTTTTTTACATGAAATTAATTCTATGATTTTTTTTTCTTAAGATTTGTATTGATTTCGAAATTTCTTTTCTACGAAAACATATTAAAAAATCGTGAAATTTCGAACGTTTAAAATTACAAAACAATTCTTTCGACATTTACAATTTTTCTAAAATTATATCAAACAAATATTCAAGTACATTTTTCCTCCATGTGGGATGCAAAATAGAGAGCCCACAAAGTAAATCAGAACCATAGCGAGTTCAAGCTGCACTTGATAAACCTCATGAAATAAATATTAACTCACAGCTGGATGCTCCATTTCAAGCCACCGAAACTCAGAGTACGAATAATAAAACCCCCATTAAAGCCTACCCATAAAAGAAATACGTATATAAGTCAGAAAAGTCCATTTTACATATTCCCTAATGTCGATTTCGTTATTCAGTATAACGAAAAGTCGGCAAAGTCAGAAAAATCGAATTTCTAAAAAATGTATTCAGAGGGGTTGCTACTATAAAAAAAAAAATAAGAAGTCCATATATGAAAGAGACAATTTTTTACAAATTACATAACATTGCACAAAACCTAGCAATTGTGCAACCGAATTTTATTAAGATTAACTGATAATTAAAAATAATAACAAATCGCCATTGACGATTTGACGATTAAAGATAATATTAAAATGCAGTATTTTAATCTTGAATTCATTTTTTTGTGATTTAATTCTTATTACCTTTTCTGTTATCTCCCAGTCACTTTTTATATGTATCTCAAATATTGCTCATACTCATGTTAGACATATTTTACTACTATTTGAAAGAAATTGTGATTTTTTTTAAAAGATTTTTTTCATTTTTCCTAAACTTTTTATATCTTTTAAATTTTGAATGCAATTATTTGTACATTTTAATTTCTGTTTCGAAGTAAACGAATTTGATTTTTTAAGGAAATAATAAAATTTATTTCTATATTTCGACCGTTGCCACTAATATTATCCCTCTTAAAGATGTGATTGTGATAATATCTGAAATCTCTAGATATATCGAAATCTTGAAGCCAGTTTATAAGCCCATTGATTGGCCGGTATGTCGCGGAGCTAACTTCAGTCATCTGTCAGACTTTTTAGTTTCGTGTTTGGTGGTTGGCTCCGGTATGTTTGTTCTACAGCGGCATCTATTTACGTGTCTCAGACCTCTGCTGAAGGATCACAAATCGCATGCCCAGTGCGTTCAATCTTCGACGGCCAAATTGAATTGCAATAAGTATACATAAATAACTTTACAGTCTAAAAATATTCCGCAGAGCAACGTGCTTTGTTGCTGGTTTTACTTAAAATTTCACAGAATGTGCAAGGTGTGCGCAATCTACAGAAAAATCGGTAGCAGGCATATCCGCATATTTTAGCACTCAAGAAATATACATTTTTATAATTATTTTGCCACAATAATTTCATTTTCAGGTTCAAAATAAAAATAACAATTTAACTACAGTATTGAAAAGTTCATGAGATACATACATTGTATTACGTTGTATTTTTTTTGTGGTCCTTTTATAACAAAATATAATTTCTACACTTGTAAAAAAAAAAAAAATGAAGAACATTTTCTGAACTATACGTATATAAGTCAGAAGAGACCCTAGTATATATTCCTCAATGTCGGTTTCGTTATTCAGCAGGAAAAGTCGGCAAAGCCAGTGAAATCGGATTTACAAAAGACTTGGTAAGAGGGGTGTGACTATTGTAAAAAATAAAATCATGTATTGGGAATGGACGTTGACGTTTTTATCGATCCTTACAAAGCTTGTGTCTCGTTATGTAGCTTCGCCCTTCGTGTTTTTTTGTGGCTGTCTACCGAATCCAAAAAGCCCCTCTCGCAATCGCTTTCTTCAGCAACTTACGGACTACTCGTTCGCCCTTTCTTTCCACGCTTTGCAAAGCGTTAATGTGGCCTTGGGGAGATTTTCCAGCGTCAAGCCGGGGCAAATCCTTCACGAAAGTTCGATGCAAATCCAAGTGGCGTCGGCACGGCGTGGTACTATTCGTCGGTGTCGCGACGCTCACTTCTCATTCACTTCGGCCCACGTGTGTTTCGCCTCTCCCCTTATTCATCCCTTGTCTAGCCTCCCTCTAACGCATATATTCACAGTCACAGACTTCTATAATATGCCTGCTCCTGTAACGCCAAGCACATAGCATTTCGCGGATCTCGTATACACGGGAAGCTGTCGCTGTTCTACGCTCCCTTGCACCCTATCGAGATAAATGGTCCATTGTCTCACATCTCTCTTCCTAGCTCCGTGGTTTACCATATCAACGCAGTGAAACGCACACTTTTCATATATATATATATATGTATTGTACACATGCTTAAGGGAGACCAGGGAAAAACGTCGAGACAAGAGAGACAAAGTGACTGTTACAATTATTTCAATGGTCTATAATTATGTAATGATTATTTGTGAAAATTTCGAGTCGTAATAAAAATAACTAGACAATGCGGCATTGGTAGACTCTATACAATAAGTTTATTTTTTAGAATGAAAGAAATATTACGTCATTTAGGTGACAAATACAATATACACCTATACAGTAAATTTCTTCTTTAATTTTTTTTAAACAGTGTTCATTCCGATTTAGAGTAATGATTACACATAAATGAAAATGAAATTTGTATCGAATAATTTTCGTTAAAACAGTAGTGGAAATAATATTTTGTCATGAAACTTGCAAATGCGTAGCTATTTAAATGTTCTCTCGAATAAAACTCTGATCGGACCGACCCAAGTAGACAGCGAAAATTAATTGTGCATAATATCGGAGTGCTAGTTTGATTAGTAACAAAATTCGCCTCTCACTTTGCCTATTTTTGGGTTAACTTAAAAGTGACAAAACATTATAACTGCAATTTTAAAAAAATACAATTTAATGAAAAATATATTTTAAAAGTAAATAACATCTTTTTTTATCATAATTACATAATGTTTTGTGTAATAAAAATCTAACGACAAAACAATTACATTTTTTTTTAAATAAGATTAGAAATAAAACTAGAAAATTAAGAAAAATAATTTGTGGATAAAAACTTTTTTTTTTAAATACAAAAACTTTAGTTTTTTTTTTACTATGTAACTTTTCCAAGGATATCCAGCTAAAATGATTCTCCACAAAACTCAATATTTCTCTAGAAACCCTTACGAAAAAAAAAAGAAATAAAAAAATAACTCGTGAAAAATTTGAAGTCAACGACCGCACGTTACTCTATTTTGCCCCAATCTTCACTCTCTATCCTATATACTTCAGTAATATAAGTACGTGTGCTATGGAAGTGTCGGTAGAGCTGCCTATATCGTACGAAACATTAGGGTAAATGTTAGGGGTGGCTCCGGCACTACCGCTCCCCCTTAATGGTGCTTACTTATTCGGCAAGAGGTCCGCCAACTTTTCCACCGAGCACATCTATATGTATGAGTTAATCTGTAACGATGGAAAATGGCGCCGAAAATGTAAGTGTACATCACAGAAGATGGTATACAGGTGCTGTAACATTATCTTCATATCTGTATTCGTGCAAGTGGCAGTTTGTCGTCAAGTCGAATAGCCTCGTGATCTCATCTGATTACTCATCATCCAGCAGGGCACGTGGAATATGAACATTTAGCGATATTGGTAATGTTTGTAGGCAGTAGGACATCAGTCCTTCTGATAGGACTTTGAGATATTCAATGCTGAGTGGTATCGACATTTGCATTAGTCCTGACCCTCGATTGCATCACGTGTATGCACCTTCGGGCTACGAATATGCGGCGCAAACCTGCAGGAAATTGTCCCTCTGATCCATTGTCGACCCATGAGGCACGGATGCCCCGATACACACATTTAATATGTGCGAGATAATTGAGTTTAATTAAATTTGCTTTAATTAAAAGCTGTGCCAATATTATCGTTGGGGTAATAAAATAATAAAGAGGCATAATGAATTCGAATATCGGTATTGAATTATCGAAATATCGATAAGGATTTAAATCATTTTTTTCTCCAATTATCAGTCGCCTTATGGTTTTGTCGCATTTAATTAATCTCAATATTTTCAATATTCAAGTACTACTATTTGCTTTCACTAGTAATTACGAATATCTTATATTTGAAGTACTAATTAATGGTGAAGCGAATATACTAAATACATGGCCGCATCTTCCTCGAGAAAGTTTCTAATACATTTTTTTACTTTTATATTCACATGAGAACTTTTGGTTGAAGGAGAATTTGACGTTTTTGGAAATCGTTGTTGGGAGCATATTATATTTTTTTTTTTGAACTTTTATACTGTGTTAAATAAAAAGATTGTTATCCGTTTATTCATTTTTATTTGTCAGTTGATCTGGTTAAATGCACAATATTGGGATATTCGTGTAACTGAGAAATCTCCACTGAAAAAAAAAAAATTTCATTTTTAGAATACAAAAATAAACGTTATGAAAAATTAAAGAAATGCAATGGGGCTTTAGAAAAAAAGAAAAATGGCTTTAAACAAGATGTTCTCAACATTCTCAACCACATGAAATGCAAAGAGCTATTTTTATATCCATTATTATTAGATCGATTTAATTTTTTTTGCGATCAACCCGAGTAAACCTGTCAAAGATATGAATTTACCATCGCGCCAATTTTTTTTCTAGTTTGTTATAATTTTTTTTTTATACTTGGCACCGATTTGCTACCACGACTTTTGATACATAACAACAACATTTTGACCAAACTGGGAACAAAATCAAGACGGACACTCTCAATAAATGCTTTTTTTAAAACTTTATTCTTCTCAAAAATGAATAAAATTTATTCTGTGCATCTATAAATTTTTCCCCTTTCAAAAAGTTAGTGGCAATCAGCTAGGTTCATGTGTCTCTATTCTATTCGTGCTGTAATTGGCCGTCGTTGTCGTCATGGGACTGGAACGTATTGAAACGTTTGTGTGTTGAAACTTTTTGTTTATGTCAAATGTAAAATCCGACTGAAAGAAACCCGGATGCGTAAGCGCCTGAGTGCGTTTAATAAAAGGACGCTGCAGCGCCCATTGAAAAATGGTGACGCGCAGTAGCGCATCCGGTCTGGCTAGTTAAAGTAAAAACTACATTAAAATATTTACAATTTTATGTTTAAAAATTTTGTTTTTACAATGGATAGTTTTACTTACATACAACAAATCGAGAAATCACTAAAATCAAAATTCGGCATTCAATTTTGGATGAAACATAAGATTAACAAATCTGAAATAGGTTTTTTTTTTAACTCGTGCATGAGAAGCAACGCTTTTCGTGACAATTTTGCGCAACGAAAGTGGCTCTTTTCGTAGCAGTGTCGAAAAGTCGGTCAGCGCATGCGCCGTACGTTACCTAGGGCAGAAAAGTGGACTTTCCTGCCCTCGGTACATAAAGTATCGTGTGCAAATGCCAGCTTTCGGTCCTTGTTGCACAATATACATGAGGTGGTATGCTGACATATACTAAACATTCTACACCATTCTCAAACAAATTATAAACGTTTTTGTGACATTTCTATTTTAGAGATATAATGTAATAATAGATAGAACCTATATCTGCAGAAAGTGCCTATCGTTAAGGGGGGACATCCGAGCAGCTATTTTTTTTCTTTTAAATAGTTGAAATTTAGGAATTATTATCTCAAGAACTATTTGTGCAATTTTATCCAGGTTTGTTTTATTCGAAAGTATACACGAGTAGGTATGCTGACAAATGTCTTTACAAATATATATATATATATATCGATTGAGAGCGCTGCTGTCATGGCCGGCGTAAAAAACGTCCCTGGCTCGCACAGTCTGCGGTCCCCAAGATTCTATGCAGTCGGTTGATCTGAAACAGAAAATTCAGAAAGATTCTCAAAATGATGCTCTTTGCAATGTAAGATTACAAAAAAATATATATCACGAAATGGTCGATTGAACTTAACATTCATATTTTAATCTTAATTTCCGAGGCCACGAGTAGAGGTTTTCGTCTTTGCAATTGTTTCTCCACACTCTTTGCATTTCATATGATCACTGATAAACGAGAACACGGTAACGAAATTTACAAGAACGTAATCAATATCGTAGTTGATGCTTGGTTTTAAATTGATTGAAGTTCGCGCTTTTTGCCGAAGCACTCACGCGACTAGAGTCTTGTTCGGATTCATAACGATTCTTGAGACGTCCCCTCTTTTTTTTAGACCGATCTTTATGAATCCCCTTATTCGCTTTATACGCTCTCGTCATTTTACTTTCACGATTTCCTTTTCTGTTATACATTTCACTATATAATATTCACAAAACGATGCACAAAATAATAAACGTTGCTCCACTGCTGCACGACTGATGATAGAGTGACGTTAGAATTCACAAAGGGTCCAATGCTCAATATCTGCTAGACAAAAGAGTCTGGGTCAGACGGCGCAACGGGCGGCCGGCTGGCTCGACCGCATTCCGGTTAATTGCCTATAACTTCCACATTTATTGGAATTTTAATATAAAATTTACACACAATATTCGTAAGGCTACAAACTTTAAGATGAGCGATTTTTTTTTTTTATTTTACTCGGATATTTACCCTTAACGTGTCGTGACCACCGGACTATATATTCAGCTTTTGCACGTAGTTTATAGCCGTATTGCCTATCTCAAGCTACGGCTGACGCGCGTACAAGCAAATGCGTGCATGACATGTGCGAGGTACAAATTACGTATCTGTACTCCGTATAAATTCGTTTAAAACCTCGATTGCACGCGAGAGCATGTATTTCACAAATGAAGCCACGTGTGCAATATAACCTTGCACCTCCAGTCGATCCACTTGACTAAAGCGCCAACATATTTCAGCACGTTATTCGGGAATAACTCTGAACCTGGAGGATAAATATCTGCATAAAGATTATTGTAAATGTAGACTACGATTATGCAGCGCACGTTCGCCGATAGGAAACATGAGGGAGGAACGTGTAAATTCGCTTGCAGCATCATAAGTGCAACAATACTTATACGTGAGCCGGTAGATAATTTACGTGCTACGTATATGAGGCAAAACATGTCAAGTCGACCACCCCAATTTTTCATGTCAACAAAACGTCCTCAAATTTATTCAGGATGTTGGTCCGGTTGAAGAAAAAATGTAGGAATTTTTTCAGATTTTTTATTGAATATAATAGCTATTAAAAATTTCTGAAAATAATCATTGTTTATTTTTTAATGCCAATACTACGGCTCACAAAAATATCATAATAACATCAAATTTTGGATTTTCAGCGTACTTTCCAACAACATTTTCTTGTTAAATTTTCCGATTTTACTTTATGGTATTTTTCAATGAAATAAAGTTGCTACTTTTTTTTCTCCGAAACGACATTTCCGGTTTAGCTGAAATTTTCACGTTTTGTTCTTTGAAATATCTAGAATCTTAGAAAAAATTGGCGAGATGGGTGGCAATTTTGCCCCAGACTTACAGCTCTTCGAACGATGGAACATCGTGGTAATCTAATGTGTAATTGCTCTCTGCGTTCAGGAGGGCTGAGAATGTCTATGGAAAATATTCTAAGCCCACATTACATTTTTTTTATCATGTGATTCTTGTTTTTTGTGTTACATTACCATGATGTTTGATCGTTCGAAGAGCTAAAACTCTGGAGCGAAATTGCTGCCCATCTCGCCATTTTTTTCTAAGATTCTAGGCATTTCAACGAGCAAAATGTGAAAGTTTCAACTAAATTGGAAATGCCACTTCGGGGGGAGAAAAGTGGCAAATATATTTAATTGAAAAATAGCTTCAAATAAAATCGAGAGAATTTTACAAAAAATATTGTTGGAAAGTACGCTGAAAATCCAAAATTTGATGTTTTATGATTTTTTTTTACGAGCCGTAGTGTTGGCGTTAAAAAATCAACACTGATTATTCTCAGCGTTTTTCAATGGCTGGAATATGCAATTAAAAAATCTGAAAAAATTCCTACGTTTTTTCTTCAACCAGACCAACATCCTGAAGAAATGTGAGGACGTTTTGTTGACATGAAAAATTGGGGTGGCCGACTTGACGTGTTTTGTCCGATATATTAGGGTGGTCTTTATTTAACAAGAGTTCGATTTTTATATCTTCCGCCCAGCAGATTTCTTTCATCTGAAAAAAAAAATTTGTAAATTATTAGCCCATTCAAGTAATATTAACCCGTGCCCCAAAGAGGTTGAAGTTATTAATTTATTTTAAACAGGGAAAAAAGTAGTTTTTACTTGTAAACAAGCGAACAAATCATATAAAGCTAAAATTTACAAAAATTATAACAAGAACCATTACGGATTAACCGCACTCTTACTTAACTCAGCGAATTTTGTTATTTTATTGAATTGTAGTTGTACATATGTACACTGAGAAAAAAAAAATGTTTGACTTCGTTCAAACGATTTTTTTGCTGCTATATAAAAAAATATTTTGGTTGCCGCAAATATATTTTAGTCAGCTGGCTCTAATAATTATTAAAGACACTAAACATTTGTTTACACTCATGAAATATTCATTTCAACGACGGTGTACGTCGATTTAGTTCAGTCAAACTTTTTTTTTCTCAGTATAGGTAGGGTTATTCGAAATTGGGTAAGACACCCTTATTCCACGTGAATTGAGTTGGACATTTTTTATACTACGTTATATATGTAATATAATACAACGTAATAATAAAGTATATATACATATATTTATACGCATTAGGGTGGTACATTTTTTTTTACTACGCACTAACATCAAAAGTTCATGTTAAACCTCAAACGATGCCAGATAAAATTTAAGGCACGAAAAAAATTATTTAAAGCTGCCTCAACCGCCATTTTGATTTTCCACTCGATTTTCACGTATATGAATGCAAGCATACATACATATATATATATATGCATTAGCAGCAGATATATAGGTATCGCATTATCTATGTTGTTCCGAGACACGAGACGCACAACTCATCGCCGTCGGGCTTATTCCGGAAATACATATTGGCTGGTTCTGACTAATGACGAGACGAAATGCTAAAAGAGCTCGAGGGTATTTCATCCATTTTGATGAGTTCTGATTTATTGAAAAAACGAATAGCCAGATCTGTTATTCAGCATTGCTCATTATTTTTGTATACAGAGATTAAGAAAGATACTGCATTAATGGAAGTTCCGCGTGGAATTGAAAGTGCATTTCACTGCTATAATAGTAGTAGAGAAATGTGTAGCGTTATATCCTGAAAATCAAAGAAATAAAATTGTGTTGCAACTGCACACGTGAAATTTTGCAGCTTCATAAAAAGGATCACTCGACAAGACAAATAAAACCATTTTGAAAATATTTTTTTTTTTAGTCTACACTACATGCTTCTATGAATTAGCTCAATTTTTTATTTCTCATAGTAGGAGCTTTGTTTTCGTAAGCAAATTTTGTCTCGAGGGTTTAATGTGAATCTATTTAGAAAAGGCCCAAAAATTAAAATGTCACTTTGTGTGTGTGCCGGGCTGGAAAATGTAAAACCTAATATTAACTCGAGAACGTCTCGATAGCTGAAATTGATCACATCTGTAGAGAGAAATTAATCCTTGCGGTTAGATTCAATTTTTGGTGAATTGTTAGTAGTCGTTAAGATTTTGCGCGGTTTTGCAATGTCTCAAAAATACGTCAATCTTCAGTTGCTACAAGTTTATTCATACAAAAATGCAAAAAGTAGAAACTTGCACATTGTTTAGTTATCATTTTCCGTACGACTTCCTTTACGTGTAGGCGATAACTGGTCGACAATCGTCCTCATGGATGTGGTATTGTGAAAAATGGACATTAACGAGGAAACATGTGCAAGTTTTCAACTTTGTGTACAGTTCAGTTTGCATAGATGGACTACATTGGCTTTGCAAAAGATTTCAGTCTCGTCGTAAAAGAGTCCTGTGGAAGTAAGAAAACTTTCATTTCAGTTCTTACACAGAAGTTACAAGGAAATTTGGTAAAAAACATTAATGCTTAAAGCAAAATCTCTGACAAAAGTGAATATTTCATCTGCGCAAGAACTTCAAATAGTAATTCCTATACTCAGACCGAGGAAAGTATTCGCACAAAGGGAAGGACAGTTTGAAAAAGCCAATTAGGTCTTTCGATGCATCCTAACTACAATGATAAGTTGGAAAAAAATTGGACCAATGAACGAAATTTTCGGTCTTAAATTCCTATTTTTTCTGCACTAATTTTCTGGGTATTTCAGACAATTTTAAGGAGGCATCTTCGAGTATCAATTTGGAAGATGAAATTACAAAATTCTGAACAAGCTCGAAAAATCAGAAAGAATTACACCGTCTATATAAACGAAAATATTCCAAGTTGAAATATGTCTTTTTTAATGTAGTCTTAAAATTATTTTTTGCATTTTTTTAGGTTGAAGTTGATTCCAGCAATTCGCGGTGTCTTGGACTGTAAACGTCTCCGCCGCGGAAACGTTTACGAGCCATTCTGCTTTTATTTTTGTAATAAATTTCCCTCATATCGCTGCTTTTGGACGACTCCCGAGTTCGGCGTCGACATTTTTGTGATTCGAATAAGCGCAGAAACTAAGCTTGTTTGTTTTATATTGATTCGTAAGAAATACTCTAGGCAACAGTGCCGCAACTCAATTAATGATTGAATTCGATTAAACTTGTATGGTTTCTCTTTAATGAAATCATCAGTTGATTTAATCAAATATGTATTTCAATTGACCACATATGTACTTGGTTTAACGGAATTCAAACAATTCCATAATTTATTGATTCAACAAAATAAATCGGTGACAGCCCGGGCGTTTTAATTGCATCAATTAAATCCCAATTGATTCAATCGTTTTCTTTTTTCCGTGTACTCGACACGTATAAAGCCGACGTTATTCCTTCTAAAATAAGGTTGGCATAACAGTCAAACGAGTGAATTTGCGTTTAGCAATTAGTGAAAAAAAAAATTGATTGACTAGCATGTCTCGTAGATGCTTCCTTAACTATCCTGATATTTCAATGCTGATAATACTTTTTTCGTGAAAGCAAAAAAAGTTTTAAAGACATTCAAAAAAATATTAAACCTGTTATAGAGACAAAAGGACTGACTGGATGCCAATAAATAAATCCACTTTTCATCGCTTTTTACACTATCGCAATTAATTGAAAATCGATGGTTCACAAGATTAAACTGTAAGCACATAATCGGCAATATTTCGAAGACATTCATGTCCGAAACACGCTGCAAGGAAACAAATATAGCTATAGCTATGCTCCCACCCTAAATCGCCACTGCAAATTGCATCTGATAACTGATAAGACTACGCGTTGAAACTTGAGCATTTCCGGCACAGTTACTCGAGACGAGAGATCTCGGGAGATGATGGTAGCAGTGCTTTTGGAATTCGAGATCCAATAGTAACGCCACTAGTAATAGCGCAAGTACCAGTGTAGCTATACATTGCAGCTTCGCTATACCTTCAATGTATATGGGACATTCCACGGATAATCGACAGGGTCGTGACCCTCATTTTTTTTTCGTTTTGGGAAGTTGCAGGACAATATAAAAAAAACACTCTACATTTTTCTCAGATTTTTTCGAAAATTTTTATTTTATAATTACTCGATATTTAAGTTCTCGAAAACTACATGAACAATTTGTTTTAAATTTTTAGAGTACATTCTTTGTTCAAAAACAACATTTTTGAGATTACTTTAAAAGTGGACGGGAGCCTAAAACAGCTGTTAAAAAATAAATAAATAAAAATTTAAAAAATCGGAAAAAATTGAATTTCTCAAAAACTATGTTTATGGTTTTTCTTTTAACTTTTACAGCAAGTTTTTTGTTCAAGAATGAAATTTTGGCACCATTCCAAAGATGGGCGTGATATCAAAACACTGTCCACCATATAACACAACTTCTCAAATAAAAAATCATTCAATATACGTAAAATTATATGAAATATTCGATGATAAATACATAGTTGGCAAACGCGTAACTTGTATTTTTTTATAGTCAACATTTACAGTTAATTTTGTTTCCACAATTCTAATGGAATAATTTTTAACGATTTTTACTGTCGTTCATGTCGAGTCCGTACAACTTAAACTAGAAAGAAGCCGGAGTGGGGTCGGAGGCGAATCATGCTTAGGACAGATGGCGCTGCAGATTCCTCGACACACAATTGAAGTTGGTCAGATTTGACACTAAATTGAAGGTGTCGACGTCGACTTTTCTGGCAACCAATCCTAGCACGTATGAAAGTCCAAAAATGCTTGTTTATTGGTAACCGATGTAGGCTCAACATGGCGGACGCATTGGATCAAATGTGATGCGCGGGTAGAATTAAATCCCCTCCAGAAGTTGATGGACCAATAAAGACGTGCGTTTAGATTCTCTGGACTAGTACAAAATTCACCACCAGATGATATCATTCTACTCAAGTTCCCAATATGCGGCAAAGTTCATGAATAACAAATAAACTTTTACTGGAAAATACTCTCAAGAACGTGCATCACAGTGAAGGTTTATTATATGTTTTCGACACTGTTAAAATGACAATCGTGATATAAAACGAACATGTAATGAAAAGTACCTTCGATCGGTACTGGAATCCTTTCAAACTTTTTTAAAATCTGAACTTTTGTGCTTACGTTGATTGTAGAGTTATCAGAAAGATCAGTATAGGGCTGCCAGTGTATTAAAATTAAATATTAAATAACATGATACTACATACCTTTTAAATTTTGTTTTATTTTTACCTGCTATTCTAGTTTCACGCCCACTTTTGGGGTGTACTAAAAAATTTTGCTTCTCAACAAAGAATTTACTGTAAAAAATTCAAACAAATCGTAGACGTAGTTTTTAAGTAATCAAATTCTGGGTAATCATGAAAACACAAATTTTCGAAAAAAAAATCTGAAGGAAACTCTACAGTGCTTTTTCATATTGCCCTGCAAAATCTCAAAAGGAAAAAAATATTTACGACTGTCACGACCCTGTCGATTACACGTGGAATTCCCCATATATACTCTCGTATAGTAGTTCCAAACGCCCCCTAACGTCAGGGGAGGTACCTAACATTCTCGTTCTCGAGATCCGATTTAACTTCGTGTGCCTCGACTATCTGACTCTCACCAGCAGCAATGGAATTGGTGGTTTAGGGTGGGAATTCTCGAATAGGTAAATGCTGCAATTCCGAGCAGCCCTCATCAGCGGCTTTTCGCTTTCTCAAAATATATAACTATACTTGTAACCACCACGTGGCACTGCCTGTTGTTCTGGTCATGGCACGCGAGACAATAATTGCGAACGTAGCATGCTTGCTCTCGAGCGAATCAGCTTTTGTTTTTCGGACCACTGCTTTTCTCTACAGTCTCGATATCGATCATCTCGATACATGCACACTCACACATCGCGACTCCTGAATGTACAGCCGTTCCCGAAAGTTAATTAAACCAACAACTCAATTATACTGCTACTGTGCCTTTAAAGCCGAATTTTATCGAGAAATAAAATGTGTAACCGGTTCTCTATTAGGCGCAACAATGCATCTTGTCACTTACGGGGCATTCCGTAATAATTTCATTTCAGTCTGAACCTCGACCTCTCGGATTTCGTTCACGGTGTGAAAAAATGTAATTGAGGCATTCCGCATGAAGTGTGACGTCGTTGTTTCAGAACGTCACAAAAAAGTTTGCTTGCTTGGGAGTGGCGGAGAACGTCTAGAATATGTATAAATTGTTTTAGATTATTTTATCTTATATATCACCTAAAATTTAATTGTACAAAGAAAAAGTTTAGATTTAATTATCTGAATTTTATTATCTAAAAAAAAAACACGAAGAATGAAAAAATTGAAAAATGAATTAAATAAAGGTAATGGGACTTTAAAAAAAGGAATAAAGGCGTTAGATAAGATATTCCAACAATTCCAAATGCGTGAAATGCACAGAGCTATTTTTATAATCATTATTGTTAGATCGATCTTTTTTTTTACCACATAATAACAAAAATGTTGTCAAAGTTGAAGCAGAATCAAGATTGTCGCGTTGAGAAAAATTAAAATGTTCACTTTATTCCTCTCGAAAATGTATGACATTCGTTCTGCGCAAATATGTAAAACTTTCAGTGGCGACTACGTTCAAAGACCTACATTTTATGATAAAACATTTTGTTTGTACAATGGACCGTTTTTTATATACAGCGAAAAACAAAATACAGACATCAAAAATTGGTATCTAATTCTTGGTGAAATATGTGAAATAATGTGTACATGCTGTTAACAGTTTATACCGCAATCAAAAAATATTGAGCTTTTGACAAAATCTCGAAATAGTGGTGGGCCACTCTATGCGGAATGCCTCAATTGTTCCAACTCTGAGAGGCACGTAGATTTACATTAGATTTTCTTCAAACATTTAATTTATTTATAATTATTTAAAGCTAACGTATCTGTAATTGGCATTTCTAAATCAGGTATCAGATGTTAATATTTTTAAACTTGGACCTAGAGTTGGCTGGACTTCGTTTCTGTTTTTTTCCAACGTTTTTCGAAAAAAGACAATTGAAAAAAAAAACAGAAGTCTGCTGCGACTACTCTATGCGCTGTTGCTTGAATATTTCCATGTATAAGCCAGGATTTTTAAGGATCTATTACTTTATTTTTATATGTAAAAAAGTCAGAGATAAATGAGAATCTATTAATATAAAGTTAAATTATCATCGTCCTTAGATATGTCTCAAAATTAGACGGACTTGACCGTATTTTCTGAGAACATGTTCAGATTTTTAAATCCAACGTTTCAGAAAATGCTGTATTTTTTTAAACTCAACGGATCTCTAAAACGTGTCGCTGGAAAAAAAACTCTCCATATAAAAATTGGAGTTTTTTTAATGAGCATTTCAATGAAATTTTGTAAATAATTATACAGATCTGATGACGTTGATTTTTAAAAATCTAATGTACAGATTATCTTTCCCCTCACGAAAAGCCGTTTATATTTAGTAGTTAGATTTATAGAATTTTAGGACGTTAATAAAGAATATATAAATACGAAAATGTTCGCCATAAATGCATTGAAAATTTGACAAAACCACACTTTTTTTAATTGAAAAAATTGGCAGTATTAAAATTTTGTTTAACCGTTGTTTTTTTATAATATTGTAGAAATTCTCTATGAGAAGTTCATAAAAAATAAGGGGTTTTTAGTGAGTTATTAACGAATTTCTACATTGTTGATCGTAAAGCTGTACATTTGTAAAAACTAATCACCAGTTACATTTTTGTTTGCTGTATAATTTTTAAAAAGGTCACTATGGTGTTATAAAACACTAGGATACTTTTGTAAAATATATATTTGTGTATGCATACACCGTTTTGATTTTTTTTTCTCTTGACAGCACCCGTGATTTAAAGCGAATATACATACCCACAACAAGTGACTGCCTCAAATTGGCAATTAAGTCCGGCGAGGAAAATATTGAAGTCACTACACAAGACACTCAAGCGTAAATTGAAAGCAAAATTGGGCAACGTGAACGGCTGATAGAAATAAAGTGCACCGCTCTCTGTCCAATTAATTAACTCTACACAGTTACATATTATACAAAGCTTTTAAAAAATGTCGAGGCACTCAAAAACGTTGACAAAAATATTTTATATAAACGAGTTTGATGAATATATCAATTTCGAAGCAA
The DNA here is from genome assembly GCA_964016905.1 of Perithous albicinctus. Taxonomy (NCBI): domain Eukaryota; kingdom Metazoa; phylum Arthropoda; class Insecta; order Hymenoptera; family Ichneumonidae; genus Perithous; species Perithous albicinctus. The sequence continues at coordinate 13,589,630 of OZ024693.1, read as the reverse complement.
CGCAACATTTATTTTTCAGTGAAGAACATTTAACAAGATTTGAAAAGAAACACACACACACACAGCAATAAAACAGATACAATAAAATTGTATAAAATGTTTGTAAATGAATCCTAAAAGAGGTTGCATAGTCGAACCTTACACATTGCTTCCTCATTTTTTTGGTCTGTCACAAACTCTCCTTTATAATAAAATACGTTGTTTAATTTTGGTTTCCTCATAGAGGAAGCTTTGTGGATAGCAGATCACAACATTTTTTTTTAAATTTAAAAAACTCTCGACTGCAAAAATTGACTCTCATTAAAAAAAAAATCTATTGAAAAAAATGACTCACATAAACAAAAAATATTGAAAAAAACAATGAAATAATTCTTAATACACTTGAATCTCAAGATAAACTCCCTCGAGGGCAGTTTTTAATATTATAAACGTTATAAACATAGTCAATAGGCGTATCACAAGGGAAGTATGTGATTATAAAAACCCTTTGAACTTTGTTTAGAATGATACGCCTCCCGACTATATTTATAACATTTTTAATATTAAAAACTGCATTCGAGGGAGTTCATCTTGAGATTAAAGTGTATTAGGAATTATTTAATTATTTTTTCAATATTCTTGTTTATGTGAGTCATTTTTTTCATAATATTTTTTTAAAATGAGAGTCCATTCTAGCACTCTGGAGTTTTTTAAATTAGAATTTTTTTTTATTTCATGCTTTTTAAAGTTTTATTTTTTGTGCATATCTTATTGGGAGGAATCCGATTGGAACTAATTAAACAGACAAAAAAAAATCGATTGAAACCTATAGACAGCCTATTATGTTTCAACTGGAAATTTATCCATTTAATCGTTTTCCTAAGCAGGGTATACAAGTGCAGAATACAACCTGACTACGAACTATGTACCTTGTTTCTTTATTATTACTACCTTTCACAAAGTTACTTCTTTGAGAAAGTATGGACATCTCCTGCCTGCTGGAAGAAGCACTATGCAATGTTCCACTTCACCTATCTTTCGAAGTGCAACAGAAAACGTATTGTGGAGGCTTCGATAATCAACACAATGGTATGATAAATTTAAAAAAAAACGATTACCTTCACGGTAATCGGTGATATTTAGCCGCGCAGTGGCGTGAAGCAAGGTTTTTTTTAAACATCCAATCGGTATAATATTTTAACCATTATTCTTTCTTATTTATTATAATATTCTTACAAAGTAATAACATAAAATGTATAAATAAAGTAAAGTCAACAAATATTCAAAGGATTAAAGTTAAAAAAAAATAGCAATTGCGTCTCAAACAAATGCAGGTTGAGACTAACGGGCGGTTTTCTAACACCAAAGATGAGAATCTCTACAAGCACTCTACCGTAAGCACCCTGAAGTGAGCTACGAAAATGATATTTCGATACAATCAAATAGGCTATTTGTAACAATTTGAAAAAATCATTTATCTATGCGAATCAAAAATTTATCACCTTAATTTATGAAAAAAGACATTGGGCGCTAGTCACAGAATCGACGTTCAAAACTTGGTTAAGTAATTTTTTACCGTTTTCGAAAACATTAGCTTCAAAGAAATCGCTCAAATCTGCTGATCGCCGTGAAACGCATGACTCCAGTTTTTTTGCGCGGGAGGCGGGGGGGGGGGGGGGGGGGGGGGGGGGGGAGTCGGGAATTAAAAATGATGAAGTTACGGTTCGTATGTGCAAGGTACGATTGTGCAAAAAATTTTTTTGAAAAAAATTACGAACATGCAAATTTCAATAAAATCTTAACTACTGTATCGATTTTGCCCAAATTCAGTATCAAATATTGAAACACTCATTTTAAGATTTACGCAAAATTTTACGTCAGTTGCTCGAACCGTTCTCGTGTTATACTATTTTTTAAAAATACGAAAATGGAAGTTTCTATAAAATTTTAAGTACTTTATCGATTTTGCCCAAATTTCGTGTCTGTTTAAGTTTTATACAAATTTTAAGATCAGTTACTTCAACCGTTCTGGAGTTATAGCCGTTTCAAAAAAATTACGAAAATGCGAATTTCTATAAAATTTGAACAACTTTATCGATTTCGCAAAATATTAATACCAAATGTCGCAACACCCCGATAAAGTTTTATCCCAAATTTTCAGCCCGATAGCTGAAAATTTGTTCGAGTTAGTGTTCACAGACATTTTTGAAAATCTTGAAAATTCCATACAATCAAAATGCTTCAATCGATTTGTATAAAATGTATACTTAATGAGACACTTGATCGTACTGTATACGGTACACAAATTTGAGGTGATTCAGTTGACTAGTTCCCGAGTTATAGCAATATGAATTACACACACACACACACACGCGCGCGCGCACACACACACAATCGTATAAAATGTTTGTAAATGAATCCTAAAAGAAGTTGCACACACACGCACACACACACACACACACACAAAACATTGTCATAAAAACAAAGCATCCTGTGTGAGGAAGCAATAATGAATTTCAGATAATTTAGTTTTCATGTTACTATCTGTTTCCAACACTCTTTTCTCTTATGAAATATTATAATATTCTCGCAATTGACGGGAGTTTTTTCCTTTATTTTTATTTTACTCGAGAGAACGATGCTACCAATTGATATATACTGGAAATGGCGGTCAGTCCATGAAATAAAATGGCAAACGGCAGAGTGGGAAAGGGACGAGTGTGAGGTTAGGTAAAAGGGCAGATGAGGTTTCCCGGTAGTGATATATTCAGCGCGTGCCGCGATCACATGCAATTCAATCGTCACTCGGAGTCAATTAGCTTTAAAAGTCGACGACCTCGGGCTGCAATAGAACGCGCATACGTGGATGCCGCAGCTCGTGTTCGCCCACATATCCGCTAGTTCGTTTCCCCGTCTCTCAGTTCACAGGGGGAGGATACAGTATAGTTGCTCTGCAGGTGTGTCGTGCAGCCATATAAAGTTCGCCGCTCGGTCGAGTTGTCTAGATTCTCTCTTCTGTCACCGCCTTCCCGCCGGCTCACGTATATCGTGCTAACTCAATTAACGTCGCGAGAGTTAACGGCAGCGAAGGAAGTGCGCTCGTTAGTCATACGCGTACCGATTTGTACAGTAAAAGTTCCCGTAATAATTCTAATGGACTAAATGTTTATTTGAGCCACGATATTTCAGCGAATTATATGTTTTGCATTTGTGATGAATTATCGGCAGTGAAGGGAGTTACCACGTTAGTCATATGCGTATCGATTTGAAGCTACGATAATCATCGAAATGGACAAAAAATGGAATTGTGTCCATTTGTCTTTGTTCTCCAGGTTTCCGTTTGAATTTGTTCGATAGTCATACGCTTACTGATTTGTACAGTCAAAGCTTCCGTAATCACCAAAATAGGGAGAAAATGTATTGGAATCACAACTGTGCAGCAAATTACATAATTTGTATAGTATGCAGGATTAAAAGGAGAGAAGGGTAAACGATCGTTAGTGTCATAAGTGTGCCAATTTTTATAGTCGAAGCTTCGGTATTCGTCGAAATAGAAAGAAAATGTATTTTTGTCACAGTTGTCCAGAAAATCACTAGACTTGTAGTCTGGAGAATTAATACGTACCGATTTGTACACTCAAACCACTCGGAATAATCAAAGTAGGTAAAAATATATTTGCTACACAATTCTCAAAAAATAAATGACTTGTAATATACAGATTTAACGGAAGAGAAGGGAGAGGGATCACTTAGTTATACGCCTACTGATTTGTACAGTCGAAGCTCCCATAATCGCCAGAAAAGGCAAAAAATGTATTTACGTAATAATTGGTCCAACACATCACATAATTTGCGTGCAGAGTTATTGCCAGTGAAGGGAGTAATGTCGTTAGTCATATGCGTAGCGATTTCTACAGAGGAAGCTCCCGTAATGATCGAAGTATGCATTTGTGTGTCACTACTGCCCAATGAGAGCCATGATTTGTATCATGTGGCTCATTTATTTTTTAGACTTTTCTGTTACTTCAAATAATGTCGCAAGATGTTAATAAAAAATAACGTTGGCTCTAATAATATTAATAGATCACTTACTTAAAATAGGAGAGGCTCGACTGTAGATGTGATGTAGGTACTGTAGGCATCGCTACTTTCTGCAACATTGGATGCAGCTGAGTCCTGAAAACCATAGCGAAAATGCGTATATTATACGTACGCCTCAGGCAAATTCTGCGACGCTAGCGCTCGAGCGGCCACTGAGTGCGTAGGAAGGCCATCAGCTGATCGCCCCAAGGAAATATAGCGCACAGTACGTAGCGAGTAGATTATCATTGTGACTTACCCAGTATACTAACCTTTTTGAGGTATTAGCAATTGTTCATGTGAAATAATCAACAAAGGTATATTGACAATTTTGAAAACAAAATTACAACAAACAATAACTCTGTTACCTGAATAGTTATTTCGTACGGCGAACTTGTAACTTTAGTCTCAGGGAAAGCTTTACCCATGATCATCCTCCTTCTGTCTTCGATTGTCTCGACGACATCGGTAACATGCGCAGATTTAAACAGCTTTGTCCCTGTTACATTAATTAACAAATAAAGCATGCGTAGTTTTCGGGATTGAATGTTTCTTACTGATTACCACTGGACTTTAGTTTGGTTAAAAAGAAATCATAAATATTATTTGTGTAAGACAGACAACTATACAATAACTACCTTTCGATATTGATTTGGGACGAAAATTGTCAATAACGACACCCTGAAAGACACAAGAAATAATTATTTTGTTCATTGCTGCTTTGTCCTACCTATTTTCGTTTGAACGATACGATTGTAGTGCGCGCCGAGCTCACTCACTAAGAACAGCTGATGCCCTTCCTACGCACTCAGTGGCCGCTCGAGCGCTAGCGTCGCGGGATATGCCTGAGGCGTATAGTAATTGAGTATGAGATATCCCAACAGACAGTCCGTAAGCAAATGGAGATTGATTTAAAAAACTTTTTTTACACAAGATGTCAATGCGTATGTGTATCAATGGGTTGTAATCCATCAATCGGTTAATTATAAACTTGACTTTCGTACAGACCTCAATCCAATTTCCAATTAGCGTTCGTTGACGTAAGAGCTACAGCTACGCCGTGAAAAGTAACGCAAGTATCTGTATATGATTCATTCTTTGTCAAATTAGCCCCTTTATCTGACACTCTCCGATATTTCACTCAATCAATCAGTTGTTGATATTAACGGGAAAGTACGTTCTGTGCTTTTACTTCCTCGTAGAAGAAGCTTTCTTTTTATACATTTTTTTTTTTCGAGATTTACATTCAGATTTACATGTAGGACATTCAGTATACACTCCAAAATATCAAGATGAATTCTTTGGAAAAAATGTCTGTATGTATATAAGTGTGATTATGTGACTCGCACTGTAAATCCAAGTATGTAGTTCAAGTGGGTTATTCCCTATCCTTAAAATTGTAGTACGTTTTAGCAAAGTTTAAGTACATTGAAAAGTTCTATCTTGCCCAAATCTTGCTTAAAAATAACGCACTTAAAATGTGTTAAAACGTACTACAATGTTAAGGATATGGAATAACACACTTAGTTATACACTTGGATTTGCAGTGAGGGCTTCGAAATTTCAGTCAACTATAACTGAAGAACCGTTAAACCGATTGAGTTTGAATTTGGCAAACAAGTGAAGCAGCAGCCCGTCTTTATTGTTACAATTTCTGAAAAAATGTATGCAGAAATTTATAGTTCATAGTTTAAAAAAAAAAAATGTCAAAAGGGTCGTAATCGCTCTAACTTTCGTAAAATTTACTATGTTTTGTTGAATAGTTTTCCATAAGTGCGTAGGTACCTTAAATGTTGTTTGGTATTGAATTTGGCAAAAATGACCGAACGAATGGAGATTTGAAATTTTCGTGATTCTTTTGAAAATGCTAAAACGTGAGAACGGTTCAAGCAACTGATCCAAAATTTTCCTTAAAACTTGAATAGATTGTGTCGTTGTTTGATACTAAATGTGATGAGAATCCAACAAAGAGTTTATATTTCAGAGCATTTTTAATTTTTTTAAACGAAGCTTCCTTGTTGAGGAAGCCAAAATGTTATCGAAATAATTAGATAAATTGCTTTTGCGCCTAATAGTACGCCTTGAATTTACTACAAATTGTACAGAAATTATTGTAAATGATATTTAAAAATAATATATGTATTTTTTTTGTGATACATCAATATCATCAAATTGATAACATCTTCTTAGGATGAAAGATGAAAAATTTGAACTTGCAAAAAAATCAGTATGTTTTTCTGTTAATAATGCGCACCTATTATACCGAACCCATTGACACGTTACCAAACGCTTTTATGCGTTCAATGGAATTGCACGCGACGTCGAGTAAGAAGACAAAAAGGGCCAAGTGTATATAGGAAGGAAAAATAAAGAGGTAAAAGTGGTGGCCCTTTTGTCGATCTTTAAAAACTCGAGCGAGACCCACTTTCGCTTAAGAGGACAATGAGAGGGCGAGAGGCTATGCGAGTGAACGACTGCGGGACACTTCGGCACTTTTGTAGGAAAAGGGAGAAGGTGTACGTGACACTGCGAGAGAAAGCAAGACGGGATATACGGGTGGTCCACATCAGAGACAAATGTTAGGGCCCACGAGGGACGCATCGTACAGCTTCCCCCAACGTACACTATACTACGATTTAGTTATACCTATACCGCAAAAGGGACAATCTGTTTCAGGATGTTATATATTGTATCGCCTGTCGTACATATTTCACCGTTGAAGCAGTGCCCTTGGCATTCGTGTAAGCTCTCGACAGGTTTTTTGCTACCGCTTCACACCACTTTGATGTACATGACGTACCAAAAAGCATTGAAAAATCTTCAAATCATTTTTTTAAATTTAGGTTTTTTTTGTGAATGTAAAAATCAGAGAACAAATAAAACTAATTTAAGGGGTTATCACATTGTTATTAGCTTGTAAATAGGCTAATTCTTAGAAATTAATTTGGGAAAAACTACAAATGCGATATTATTTTTTTTTGTAGGCATTTATATACACCTTAAGGACGGTATGTACAAAAAATTAATTAAAACATATTGAAATTTTTGTGAATTTTACAACTTTGCGTCTGATGTATGCTTGATTTTGCAAATATGGATGGTCTAAAACAAAATCAAAAAATATGCTCATTAACTACATTGTATTAGCTATGGTACGATGGATCTTTTTTCCACTTTGCTTACGAAATAAACATCCTTGAATTTTTCTCGGCATTTTGAGGAATAAAATTATTACCTATTATTATTATCAATATTTATTGCACAGAAAATATATCCACAAAAACGTCCGTCATACCAAAAGTGTTATTCCTCTGAAGATGTGCACCAAATTTCAAGTCGATTAATTAATTTCAACCTGAGACATCTTGGAAACCGCTTTGAAAAACATAGTCGTGCAGAAAATTAATTAGGTCTCCTACTTGGCCCTTTCTACATTGTCCTAATTCTATTAGGGTTCCAGTATGGAAATTAAGCACAACCCTACTAGGCTGGTCGCGGTTAAAGGTACGGAGCATTATGGATTTCCCTGTTAGGACATCTACTTTGGTGACAAAGAAATTTAATTAAAAAATATTAATCATCGACTTCGATCGTAACAGTAAAATTATAGCAAGTGTATAGCATCGATTATTATCTATATCAAAGCTTTCGAGTGAATTTTGAAAATTAATTTTTTATTTTCGAAGTTAAAATTATTGAACACTAAGTCAGGAAATCGAAAGAAAATAACTTAATATTTTATTAAAGAAACATATTTGGAATATTGCCTAAAAAATCGAAGTTTGTATGGGTCTCATTATTAGTAACTACGGTTACCGGGTTGAAAAAATTAGTTTCGGGAAAAGGTATTTTAGTTTTGAGGATGCTCGTACGTTCCCAACCTGAAATTTTATCTGATTAGAATTCGGGCACTTTAAGACGAGAGAAGAATCTAAAAGAAAATCTAAAAAAGAAATGTTAATATCAATTTTAGAGACATTTCGAATGCATACGATTCTTGGACATGTTTTTTGACAATTGCGAAATTCCCGTTTTGGACAATATCAAAGGCTCTTTTTTAGACTCTTTAGACTGTAGGCTCTTTTTCCCTACAGCTCGACCAAAATGCGGGAGTTATGCGTTTATTCTGAAACTGTTCGTTCAATCATCGCGAAACCAATATTTTGTAATCTGGAATCGCTCTTCGAAACCATGTCCAGAAATCACAATTTTTTAACAATCCTCGAATCTATCGAAAATATCCTCGAAAATATGAATATGGCATCTTAAGTTTCGATTATAGATACACTTGAGCCATTAATTTTTTATAAAGAGATTATCATAATAGTAGAGATTACGATATGAGTGCGATCAAACTTTTTGTTAACGAGTGTTGCAATCACACGAGTTGAGAAAAAGTTTCTCGCACGAGTTTCGTATACAACTTTATGCCACGCGGTACGAGAAGTGCCTACTTCTCGCACTAGTGCGATAAAGTTGTATACGAACCTCGTGCGAGAGACTTTTTCTCAACTCGTGTGAATTCGCAGCACGAGTCGAAACCGAATGTTGGAAATTCACACACGTCAAGAAAAAGTTTAATCGCACTGGTATCGTAATATACTATTATTTCACTAGTGCGTAAAGTAGGTAGTACTATTATTTCACTAGTGCGTAAAGTAGGTAGTACTATTATTTCACTAGTGCGTAAAGTAGGTAGTACTATTATTTCACTAGTGCGTAAAGTAGGTAGTATTACTATTTCACTAGTGCGTAAAGTAGGTAGTACTATTATTTCACTAGTGCGTAAAGTAGATAGTACTTTACGTACCTAGTGAAATAATAGTAGTACATTACGATACGAGTGCGGTAAAACTTGTTCTGACGAGTGTGACTTGGCAGTACGAGCCAAAGACGAGTGTTCTAATTACACGAGTCAAGAAAAAGTTTTTCCGACGAGTATCGTGCAAAATTTTACTTCACAAGATGTGAAAACGGGGGTTTTAGGCACGCGAGGCGTGCGTAAAACGTTCAGTAGAATGTACAGCATTACATACTTAATATAAACCCATTTATTTTATCTTTGTACATTTAAAAATTAGGACATTATTCCGAACATCGATTTTTCATCATTTTCGGTTCACGAATTGCACTTTAATTATAGAGTGACATCGAGGAAATTTCGATTTGTCGTGCGGATCGAATGGAAAAGGTGGATTCAGACCGGAAACGTAAGTGAACGAAGAGGACGAAACGGACTAAAGCAGAATTGGTTGACGCGCGCTTATCGTAAATTAGATAACACCTGGCGTAGGCTGGGAGACGGAAAGCATGCCAGGATTTCACGCGCCTCGACGATATACCGGAAATCATTCGGATAAATCAGCTTTCCCTTTCCCTCTCTAGTTTCCTTGGCGTCTGGGAAACGGCCTACTTTCGAAGAACCTTTCCCTCCTTTACGACTGCGCTTGACTTCGTTCTGTTCCCTAAGAAAACTCACCAGCCTGGCAAATAGAAGAAAAAATGAGAGGGGGGCGTCAAGAAAGAAAAAAAAAAAAAAAAAAAACTAAACTTCTTTGCCGAAGTTGTTCTCCTTCTACTGTCGTATATTTCTTGACCTCCAGAGTATAAGCTTGTTATATCGTACTATACATCAAAGTCCTCTTATTCCATTTTCTTTCTCGAATGCATTAGCCCTTGTCCATAATATTCTCATTTTCTCACAAAAATAGCATCCAATTTCTTTTTCTATGTGAAATGGTATACATTGTCTGAGACTTGGTACAGAGTTCATTCAATATATTATTTTCTTGGTTTAAACATTTGTCCGAGAAATAAGTAACGTAAATCACTGCGGGTAACGAGTTTTTTAACATTTAAATTGCACTTTGCGTTTATTATAGAGAAAGCTTTGTTTTCATGTTTTTTTTTAAATTTTCATGTGTGTGTGCGTTTGCGTATGCGTGTGTATCTGTCGAAACTATTTCATGGGATTCGTATTTGATCAAAAGAGAAAGCCATATTTTTTTTTTTAATCAAAAAATAATGACCCGATCAAATTCAAATCCCATGAAAAAAATTCAAATTCAAATCTCATTGGACAAAAAAATTTGTTTTTTTCAATGTCCAATGTTTTTTACCTTGAATACATGATTTTTCACCTTGAATATTTTTTTAAAATTGTAGATAGCGTAGTTCGGTTTCGAGGTATAAATATTTTAGTGATAAGTAATAAATAATTCAAAAGTGCATCCAAACTGTTTTTACAATTTGAAGTTTGGTGTCTGTTTATATCATATAATTTTTAAACATTCTTTGAGATTTTTTTTTAGTGACTGAACTGATATGTAATGCTACATATATAGAAGAATCTATTTGCATTTCATCAAGCTGTGAGAAAATAATGAGGAAGCAATGCGCAGAGGTTTAAAAAATATCTCACATTGAAGTTCAATGAAATTTAAATAATCAAGAAATAAAAGTCTAAAAACCAAACGTTTGAACAATCTAAAAAAAATTGTAGCCAACAACAAGAAGTATAGCTGCTATAACACATTTCAGCGGAATTCCTCAAGACATTTTTAACTTTTATGTTTCCAGGCCTCTTATATGGAAAGCAATAGCAGTCTTGAATTTTAAAAACTTCCTCATAGAAGAAGCTTTGTAAAAAAAGGCTTTGTCAAAGATAGAAAATTGTGAGGAAGCAATTTGCAAGATTCTACTTTGCAGGCTTTTACAATCTATTAATAATTATTTCAAAATTATAAAAATTAAATAGCTTTCACTACAGGCATGAAAATAAAACTTCTCGAAAGTCGCGTTCTTTTTTTTTAAATGAAGAATACAACTTCATTCATAATCAATTAATGAATTAACGAAATTTTATTTCCATTGTCTCATTTTGCATTTTACTGTAGAAAAAACATTATAGGTCACTTCTATTTGCGTTGGTACAATACTCGTGTGTCATACAAATGTTAATAACGTGTCTGCACGTTTGTGAGAATTTTCTTTGTGTGTACCATCTATATGTGTAGTGGAGTAGTAACGACAGGACGAGCGACCATTATCGGCTGTGCTAACAACGTCGCACCAATAATTGTAAACATGCGATACGCAGGCACGTGTGTATATGCCGTAGTACATTTCGTAGTACAGTGCACACAGGGATCACTGAAACAATGCCACATGCACCCACGCATTCATAAGCTATGTAATACATGGCCGTCCGCAACGTAGGTACTCCAAGTGTGGACTAGACCGTGTTCCATTATCAAGGAGTTATGGATTTGCACGTGGTTGTGTTTGAGCTTTTCCGTGCCCCGCAATATGTGTGTATCGACGTTGTATGTTGACGTGTAGAAGTGGCAAAAGTGTATACATCGAGTACATCGTTGGAGAGTCTGAATTTTCCGGAAATCAAGCTATCTTCAATGTTTCGTATAGAACAGCATCGATCCATCTACTAGCGTACATCAGTGTTGGAAAATAAAAAAAAAAAATAAAATAAAAAGTTAGACATCGAAATATCAGTAATACCGTTCGAATGAAAAAGTATTTTTGAAAAATTTATTCAGTGGATGATTATGGAATATATAAATGATTATGAAATATTATTATTAATTGTAAATGAAAAATGATTGTAGACAAGAAATGATTTTGTAAAATTGGAGTACAACTTTTGGCTAAAAATGATTTTTTCAAATAAGTAGCAATTTTATTCTTTACTGTAGCAAAAAAAATTGTTCGTATTTTACGAACACGTTGAATTTGTAATGGGACAATAACAAAGTGTACGTTTTTGTCCAGTTTACAAATTTGCTTTTGCTAATCTTTGAAAGTGAGAAGAAAAGGTTTGTTAAATAACACGTTTAAAAACATTATTTGTGCTCTTGCACATTTTTTGTATAAAACATAAAATGCACAAACCCTTTTTTTAAATTAACAAGAAAAAGATGTGTGAACGGTGGTGATCAATATATTCTTGTTCCAAGGATAACAATTTGAGTTTTTATTTTACCTTGTAAATTATTTACAATTGCTGCAAAAACATGACAATTTTTATTTTCACTCAGTAATTAGTTATAATTAACAGTTTATATAAATATGTTTAATGCTTTTGCACTTCAATTATGCTCACCCTTAAAAATAGCCAAATGTGTTGTTTGTTAAACTTTTTTTTCTTAGCCTTCTTTTTTAAACTAATTGTTAGAATGCTTCGGACTTATTCCTTTTCTTACATATAAAATCAGGCCGAGTAATAATTATAACGTAGCAAAATTTGTGAATTTTTGTAAAAAAAAGAAACTGTCGTTAAAAATGTTCTACTTAGATTTTTATTTTTATTTAGGTAAATGAAACATGCCAAGAGCATTGATTTGGTTTAATAATGCCGACAAGTTATTAATAAAGTAGTTTTGAAAAGTTTTCTAAAAAATTCGATAAAAGAGACATTTTTTAAATTAAATTATATGTTTGATTTTTCTGAATGCTTAGAATCTTTAAAAAAATGATTTGCAATTTCGAAATTATTTAAGGCCGTTTTTATTATAAAACCGTTTATTCATCATAACTACTTATGTGTAATATAGAATGTTTCTACAAAAATTTATGAAAAACATTTATAAGAACATTCTTTTAAACAATCATTTGTATTCAGGAAAAGTAGATAATTCGTTTCATATAAAAAAATTACTTTTGTATCGACTTTGATAAACAATTTTTGCTACTATTTCATTCCATTTTTTTCGTACTATTATTATTAAAGAAAATTAATGTTCTTGGTATCTACAATGAATTAAAAAAAAATCACAGATTTATCGCGTCTTAAAGTATTAAAATTCCAATTAAATCAAACGTTTGGGTGACAATATGTGTTGAATGGTCTCCTTTAATGTTGCGCTTATCAAGTTAACTATGAAAAATCATGGAAAAGAAATAAAATAGAGAAATGATATTAATTCAACATATTTCGTTTGCAATTATTTACCTTAAAAAAAAACTTGCAAATTGCTTCTTCATTATTTAGTATATTTGGTAAAACCTATTTTACAAAGCATCCTCTATGACGAAACCAAAATTGATCAACATGTACTTCCTCATAGAGGTAGCTTTTTAAAAAAGGCTTTGTCAGGGATTCTAAGTAATGAGGAAGCAATTTGCAAGTTTTTTTTTAAATGTAAATAATTACAAACGAAATATGTTGAATTAGTATAATTTCTCTATTCAATTCCTTTTTCATGATTTTTCATATTTAACTTGATTTAGTATCCCCGACAAAGCCTTTTTTACAAAGCTACCTCTATGAGGAAGTATGTTGATCAATTTTGGTTTCTTCATAGAGGAAACTTTGTAAAATAGGCTTTGTCAAAGATACTAAATAATGAAGAAGCAATTTGCAAGGTTCTTCTTCGCAGGCTTATTTGAATTTCCTAAAGGAAATTTAAAACAAAGATCGTAATATCAGAAGTGTTCGATAGATTTGCTTCAAATTTATATACAAACCTTGTTCTATGGTAACCCATATGTGAACCAAGTTTGGACCCGCGGTATCTCGTAATTTGCAGTTAGTTAGTTTGCGAAAGACGTTTTTCAAAAAAATAAAAAATGTTATAAAATTTGAACCGCTCGATCGATTCTCGTCAAATTTAATCTAGAACTTTTGTCGTATTATAGTCCAGAAGTACAACAAATTTAAGCCCGATACCTCGGAATTTGCGCGAGTTAATGCGCGAAAGACATTATTCAAAAAATAAAATATGTTATGAATTTTGAACGGCTAAATCGATTCGCGTTAAATTTATACCCAAACCTTGTTTTGAGACAATCCACATATGTACCAAATTTGAATTAAATTTGCTAACCATTTTTTTTTAATTCGTGACAGCAATGTTTTGGTTCTTTTGGAGTACAATAAAAAATTTTACAAACACAGCAACCGTTCCTTGTACCAAATTCATCTTTGATAATCAATAATCATAAAGACACGTCGAAAATTGCAGCCGGATATCTCAAAATTTACAGGAGTTGAAGTCTTTGCAGACATTTAAAAAAAAATGAAATTGCAATCAAATTGGAACCACTCTATTGATTCTCGCCAACTTTGGTACACATCGTGGTTTGCTGGTAGTCCATGTACGTATAAAATTTCAGCCCGATATCTTTTAATTTCCTAAAGTTATAGCGTGAAAAGAATTTTTTCGAGATTTTCAAAATGCTGTTAAATTTGAATTTTTTAACCGATTCGCGAAAACTACAGTCCCAAAAGTTGTATGATAGCCCACTTGCATACCAAATTTCAGGAAGATACATGAAAAGTTACGACAGTTATCGTGTTAACAAGGCAATTTACAGACACCCACACACACACACATATTTTTCCTAGACCCCTTTTCTCAACATTTTACACCATTCTGAGTATCCTGACGTGAAAATCTCGAGAAAAAAAAATATGTTTCACGAAAACAAAGCTTCCTTTTATGAGGAAGTCAAATCAGTCGATAATTGTCAAAAATGATTTGTATGTTAGAAATTGCAGAAATACGTTGTGTCTATGTGAAACAGAAATAAGAGGACGATTCAGTGAGGGTTGGGTAAGCTGATTATAAGAGAGACTGGATCGTCATGGATGAAAAATCAGGAAATAAAATGTAAGTGTATAGAAGCCAGAAGGAGGCTTCGGTGTCCGCACGCCATCCGCAACAGTGAAGTCATCCGTTTCGGGCTCCTCGTATCCTAGTTTCGGTGCCAACAGTATGACTGTATATGTACTAAACGTGGTATGCCATTTCACTATCTACACAGCGAAAGATAAGGAAGCTTTTACCCACGGCGATGGTTTCGAGCAGCTCGGGAAACATCGAGAAATAGGTTTACTATATTTTCTTTTGCGACATGCGCTCCTATGAGGATACAGTGCGATCTAGGGTAAGGTGCACTATACAGTAAGATATATATGCCTACATATAACCTGAACGACTTCTTCCTCACTATCTCATTCGAACGGTGACCTCTCTTTTCCTTTCATCTCCATCTCTCTCTCTCTCTCTCTTTCTCTCTCTCTACAAAAATCAATATTGCCAAACCTTTCCCAAAGAGTCTATTTCTTCTGCACTATACATATAAAGAGCGTTTCTTTTCAAGTCGACTGGGTTACTGGTGCTACTTTATTTTTAATGGCAAAATATCACTGATGAATCTTCATAGAAAAAGAAGTCGTTGTATTACTTTTCAATTCTAGTTCCATAAATTATTCTATGTTGTATTTACAAGAGCCTTGCATTATGTCAAATTTTTATTTACAACAAAAGTAGTTTATGCTAATATTAATTTGAAATTTTGCAAATTGGTAAAAAAATACCACTCGACGAGCACAAAAGATGAAACTTTTTCGACAACTTAATTTTTTTGGTTCCTCAATGAAAAATAATTTGTTCGAGGTTTTCATATCAGGACACTCGGAAGAAAATGCCCATGTGTGAAGTAGTGTCCAAGTGAAGGAGTTGCCTCACTTTGACTGTTGTGATTTTTAACAAAATATATGCAGGTACTTAGATTTTATAGCTTTTTGATTTTTTCAAAAAATTGGTACCGTTGCTTTGACTT
The DNA here is from genome assembly GCA_964016905.1 of Perithous albicinctus. NCBI lineage: Eukaryota > Metazoa > Arthropoda > Insecta > Hymenoptera > Ichneumonidae > Perithous > Perithous albicinctus. The sequence goes on along the minus strand of OZ024693.1, from coordinate 13,573,988 downwards.
TCGTAAAATTGACTAAATTCTACAAAATAATTCTTCGTAAATGTAGATACATTTAAAGTTATTTGTTATTGAATTTGGCAGGAATCGGAAAAGAAGTTCGGATTTTATAGAATTTTGACATTTTTATAATTTTTTTGAAAATGCTAGAACAAGAGAACGGTTCGTGTAACTAATCTAAAATATTGCATACACAAATAGAGTATGCCAATATTTGATACTGAATTTGGGAAAAACCGATGAAGTAATTAAAATTTTATAGAAATTTTCGTTTTCCTAATTTTTTTTTAAACGCTGTAACTCGAGAACGGTTCAAGAAACTGATCCAACATTTGGCACAAAACTTAAATAGCATATGTCGTTGTTTAATGCTAAATTTAGTGAGAATCCAACAAGGAGTTCACATTTCAAATTTTTTTTTTTAACGAAACTTTCTTTGAGAGAAAGCCAAAATTGATACTTCCTCGTAGAGGTAGCATTGTAAGAATTCAAAAGAAATGAGGAAGCAGTGTGGACAGTTCTACTTTGCTGATATTTTTTGTTAGATCGTTGGGGCAAATACTGTGTTTATTTTTTACTTTTTGTAGTGTTTAAGTGGGACTGGTAGGACAATTCGGTTACTCACGAACCTATTCTATTTCTTACGAACAATCTAACCAGTTCTAGTATTCAGTATAGTATATAATTTTACCTTTTGCAGCAAATTTTTTTATGAAATTTCCATACATGTTCTGTGTATGAATTGTAATAAAAATTCCTTCATTTACAAGGAAGGTATCCCAGGTGCCCCTCACCGATTTGAATAATATTGCAATATGTTATACTACATCAAAAAATAAGCGACACGTTTTTTTTATTCGCCGAAAAACGCTTCTAGGGGGTGAAACAGCCTCCCAAAACAGGGTTCGAAAACTAGCGATTTGTCTGTTTCATATATAAAAATGCAATTATTTTGGACAAAACTCATTGCATAACTTTTGCCATAACAAATCATGAAAATCATCATTTCCGAGGTTTGCTTCGACAACTTTAGGGAGATAAACTATCCCAAAATGTGATAAAAATTATAGAAAAATTCGCCAAACTACAACAAATAAACAGCCGAAAAATCTGAAAAAAAAAATGTTACACATTATTACAAAACTAAGTTGACGTGTTTTTGCTCAGCTTGCAAAAATGCTTTTCCAGAAGATAACTACCCTTAAGCGCATTTTATCAAGATTGCAAGAAAATATGCAATTTTTGCAAATAAAACTCAAAACTATGTAAGAATGACATACTATTGAACACTACTTTTTAATGCATTTACTGTATTGTACACAAATTTAAAACAATATTTTCTTTATTACATTTAATATTCGCAGTTTCAGCACACGAACTTCTTGTAGTAAAATAATTATATCAATTATATTAATTTCCATGAAGAAATTTTGCAATCCACATTAACTTAACTTAGAATGTCCCATATGGATATTCTGCGGATAGCAAACTCGTAAAACTATCGTCGAATGTTACTTACGAAAAGAGTCGAATATTTCGTGATATACATATATTTTGAAAAGCAGTGGCAAGAGAGAAACGAGGTCAAGGATTCCCTTCGGAATTAACGCTCGTGGTGATTTTAGGCGACTTGCAGGAGACTTTCGGTAGAGATGTTATATACGAAAAGTCTGCGACCGAAACGCGAAAAGCCCACAACGCGTAATATCGTACTCCGCCAGACCGGATATAAAGCAGGATTTCGTTTCCCTCTGGAGGCGAAGAGCTCTAAAAAAAAAAGGGAGAGGGGAAAGGTCGATCATGCTGAAGCTGGCTCGAACGAATTTTCGAGAGTTTCCCCATATATCCATCGAACCATCAGCGCTGCTATGAAAGCTATAGTAGAAATGGCCAGTACAGTAGTTTCACGATGATTCTACCATGTGATATCTTCATCCCTCGAGTAGTTCGCAAACTACTAAAGCCACTTTCATGAAGCTATAATTCCTTCATAAACCAAGTCCTATATGTTATATGTAGGATATCTGCCTGTATCGAAGTACATCCACTGTAGTGTAGTTTCAGTATACATAATAGAGGCTTAGATGCATACTATATATCCTCGATGAAGTATCTGTACTTTTTTTTTGCTTTCTCATAGAGGAAGCTTTGTTTTCGTGAACATTTTTTTTTCGAGATTTTCATGTCAGTGTGCTGAAAATTGTCTAAAACGTAGAGAAAAGTGGTTTAGAAAAAATTCAAAAGTATGTTCAAATTTTATTTAACTTTGCAATTTTCGAAAAATGGCTGTACGCGCTCTGGCTTCCGTAAATTTTTAGCTACAGCTAGCTAAATAATTTTTTATACATAAAGCTGTCTTAAAGAAGGATCGGCGTTGAATTTGGGGCGAATCTATAAATAGGTTCGGTTTTTATGAGATTTTGAATTTTTCAAAAAATTTACGTTTTTCTCTAACTCCCGTAAAATCTCACGAAGTCAACTGATTTTTTCTACAGATGAAGAATAACATGCAATGCTGCTATGTACCAAATTTAGTGGTGATCGGTAAAGGGGTTCGGATTTTATAACATTTTGAATATTTGAAAAATTTATGTTGTGCTCTAACTCACGTTAAATATCAACAAATCAACTAAAATTTTGTACAGATGATAAATAATACTCAGCGCTGCTACGTACCAAATTTAGTAATGATCGGTAAAGCGATTAAGATTTTACGTGATTTTAAAATTTTGACAAAATTATCATTTTCTTATAACTCAGGTCAACTAACAATGAATGCATTAAAACTTTTTCGAAATGAAACATACAGATGAAAAATATTCACTGTTGCTATGTACCAAATTTGATGACCATCGGTAAATATAATAAAATAAAATATTGAGCTTTTCAATATTTTATGTCAAATGTGTTTGACTAAAAATCAACTATTATTTACAAAGCAAATACTGTTTTTTTTACAAAATTAACGTATTAATTGAAATATCTGTTCATATTACAATACAATCGTGAATGAAAAGAAGTCTGCACAAAATAAGACAATGAGATATCCAATTACGTACAATTTATTTTTTAACGACTCAAATATTTTAAAAAATATATATTTTTTTGAAATTGAAACACGTGAGCACGTTTACTCTTTTGTGTGGTCGCACCCGTAGCTACCAAAACTAACGGAAAAAAGTTGCAAAGTTGAACTTCGTACATTGCTTCGCCATTAATTTCCATTTTTCACAGTCTCCACTATGAGGAAGCCAAAATTAATAAATAAGCTTTCTCATAGAGAAGCAATTAATGAGGAAGCAATGTGTTCAGTTCAACTTTGCAACTATTTTTTGATCGTCATACTGACGTTTCTCAATAAGGGAATAATCGACAATGTGTGTTCTTTGACTGTAGCAAAATCTACAGTATTGTAATCTATACTGTAAAAACTGCGATCTTAAAGTTTTACACCGAAGGGATGGATGTATTGGGACTACACAGTGGTGTTGAAATTAACACAAATTAGCACCCACTGGTGTTGATATACTTGTTGTCCGCAAAAAATATTAGTTGATTTGATGGGAGCTGACATGAGTTTGAGCAAAACGTTAATTTATCAAAAAATTCAAAATACCATAAAATCCGAACCCCTTTTCCAATCATCACTAAATTTGACAAATGGCTGCTCTGAATATTATTTTTCATTTGTAGAAAATATCATTTAATTTGGTGAGATATGATGTGACTTAGAGCAGAACGTAAATTGTTCGAAAAATTAAAAATTCCACAAAAACCGAATCTATTTATAGATTCATCCCAAATTCAATACCAATTGTCCTTTAACATAGCTGTGTTTGCACAAATATTTTTAGCTTCACAGTTATTTATTTATGGCAACTTATTTGTTTTTTATGGCAATTTATTTATGGCAATTAGAGTGCGTACAGACATTTTTCGAAAGGTACAAGATTGAATAAAATTTGAACAGATGTCTGAATTTTTTTTGGAAATGATCACAAATGGCGTCCACCTGCGTCACATGTGTGACAATTTCTAACGAGATTCATGAAGACCTTTACACATCCATCCAGATATTTGATCTAAACCACTTTTCTCGACATTTTCGACCAGTGTCCTGACATGACAATCTTGAAAAAAGTGCTTTTCATGAAAACTAAGCTTCCTTTGTGAGAAAGCAAAATTAGAAGTCACTCTATGATGTGTCTTATTTTCGTCGTAAGAACGTACTTCATAATACAACTCTGAAAAATGTCGACTCTACGAATTAAAAATACAAACAGAAAGAATATTACTTATGAAAATGTTTAATTTCAAAATGCCTCTCAACTGGTATTTTTGTGTGAAGCTGCAAAATTTATTTCTTATTTTTATGATTTTAAATTTACTTAACTCCCTATAATTTTGAAATGCTTAGTTGAAGTACAAGTATCCCGATGCGACTTTTCGAAGATTAAGAATTGTCAAGTGAGAAAAAAACGATACAGTGACATTTATTTCGAAATGGAGACTAGATAATAAACCGTCTTCGTATGAGGAAAAGAATCTGGCGGTTGCTGCAGTGATCTTGACTCCATTTCTTTTATGCTTTCAGCCCTGACATTCTCTACTGCTCCTGTCATACGTAGTCTGATCCTTCCACCTTCCCCTTCTTTCGTTCCGAATAGGAAGAAGTTAAAAGAGAGAGAGAGAGAGAACCGTGTCCAAATTACACTTTTCATCTCGCTTCCAACCCCTGCTCTTTTAGTTTCTTTATCTTTTCCTTTCGCGACAATCTTCGTCCTTGTCAGAATGCCAAGTCGCTTCCCCGACCCCGTCGCTACATTCGCTCACGTGATGCTTCAATCCCGTGCAGTTTCCACTACTTTTTCCTATCTTATATATTGTTACGAACGAGCAAATAAATAAGTCACGATTATAAAAGAAATAGCAGGGCGGAACTTTATTAAGATAGATATCGCGTCCGTAATCTTTGAGGTCTCTGTCAAGACTCTTAATCAATCTACGATCGTTGTCAAGCGTCATTCAGTTCGTTGTCAGTTGTCTCATATGACACGAGCGGATCAATTCCAATGCCACTTTCACATACAATTCCATAAATAACGCAATATAAATGCCGATTCCGTTACAATATATATATATATTATATACAGATATAAAGAGTGTAGATGTGTATTGGGGGAAATGAGGCAAATGAGCGATTGACAAACAATGAATTAGAGAAGTTCGGAATTTTACAGAGGCTTTTATCAGTTTTATTTCAGTACATTAAAAGTAGAATCTTTTTTTGTTGCCTCCCTCTTTTTGCTTCTTCATAGATGCTTTGTTATGGTGAAATTTTTTTTTTTTCGAGATTTTCATGAAAACTTGTTCAGAATGTCCCAAAACGTCTAGAAAACATATTCAGAAAAAATATCCGGACGTATATGTGTGTGTGTGTATATGTGTATGTGTGTGTCAGGCCTCCAAAATTCAAACCCCTATAACTCGAGGATGACTAGACCGATCGGGCTGAAATTTGGCATACAAGTAGAGTGGTTGGGCCTCTATATTTAGGACAGTTTATAAAATAATTGGGACTCCCGTTCAAATTTTACGAGACTTTCAATTTTTCGAAAAATGTTTGTTCGCGCTCTAGCTGCCACAAATATTGAGTTATGGGGCTAAAAAAATGTCCAATCGTAGAGAAACATCAAACGATGGATGAGTTCAATGACATTTATGAGTTTATGACATTTTGAATTTTTCAAAAAAAGTGTGTTTGCGTTATAGCTGCCGCAAATTTCAAGGTGTCGGGTTGAAATTTCTCATACAAGTGAACAACAAATCGAACAACTTTCGGTACCAAATTTGGTGAGTATCGGTCAACAGATGAAGATTTGGCAAGGATTTTTTTTTATTTACCGAAAAAACGTGTGTTTGCTCTTTAGCATTCGCAAATTTTGAGTACTTGGGCTAAAATGTTTTCCAGCGGTAGACTAAGATTAAAAAATGTATGATTTAGAATTTGGTGAGGATTGCTTGAAAAATCCAGTTTATACGACATTTGGATTCTTATTTTCTATGTGAACGGATTATGAACGGATTAGTCTTTGGAACGCTTTTACAAACAAAAAATTACTCGTTTTGCTTTCTCATAAATAAAATTTTGTTCATATTTATAATTTACAAAGCGTCCTCTATGAGGAAGCCAAACACAAACCAATGTACTTCGTCGAGCAATGCTCTATGGGCAATTTTGAACAATGAGGAAGCAAAATGCAAATTCATTTTCACCATTGTTTTTTTTTTTTTGGAGCCAAAGATTGATATATAGAAGATAGAAATCCAAAATATTCTTTGAGCCTCCTTTCAAACTATAAAGAGTTTGACCTTCGAACGAAAAGATTGAGAATTTGATAAGTCAATTTAAGACTTCCCCTGAAACTATACCATCGTTAAGGGAAAACAACATGATTTTTTTTTCTACAAAAAAAGAAGCATTTTTTTATTTCTGCAAACTTCTGCAATGTTCTCGCAATATTGCTGACTAATTTGATTAGTTCTAAGTCTCGCGAATTTTCTTTTGGTTTTAAATAAATATTTTTGCTTTATAGAAATCGACGTTTTCCACATTTTATGTAGCTCTATTCCCAAGTGCAATAAGTTCTATAATACGTATATTGAAATATAATAATTGCAGTTATAATGTTAAAGGGAAATAACAGCGCAAACGTTTTTTATTTTTCTCATGTGCTTGTGCGATAGAAATTCGATGATGCTGTAAGCTTTGATTTTCTGTATTCAAAAATTCCTGTAAACAGTACCTTTTTTTGGGTTGGGATTTGAACTTGTTATAGATATTCATAAACATATTATCTTAAACTTGTTTTTTCTCGAATTTCTTATGTTTAAAGCACTAAAATGGCATCCAGATATAGTTGACGAAATTGAAAAAAAAAAGTTGCAAAGTAGAACTTTGCACATTGGTACCTCATCTAAAATTTGTTAAATTTATAAGAGTTGTAAAGAGGAAATTTGAAAAGTTCAATTTTTCACAAAGTCAACCTTCATGAGGAAGATATTTATTATTTTGGATTCCTCATAGAGGAAATTTTGTGAAGAATTGAAATTTTCAAAATGTGCAAAGTTCCACTTTGCAACTTTTTTTTTGATTGGAGGGCGTAGCTTATTCGTAAAATCACAAACGGATTAGAGTTAAATCGTTATATAGACAATTATGTTATACATGACAGAAAATACCGCAATTAATACCGTTGCATCATATTTCAATCAACTACAATATTTTGGCTTACTTTCTTAACTTTTGCGGAAGTTATAGCGCAACCCTAAATTTTTTGAATAATTTAAAATGACGTAAAATCCGAACGACATTACCGATCATCACCAAATTTGGTACGTGGCAGCGTTGCGCGTTATATTTCATCTGTAGAACATTTCAGTTCATTTTTTGAGATTCGACGTGAGTTAGAGGAAAATTAGATGTTTTTCGAAAAATTCAAATTTCTATAAAACCGAATCCCTTTATCGATCGTCACCAAATTTCGTACGTGGCAACGCTGAATATTTTTTTTTTCTGCAAAGATTTGAGTTTTGGTAGGAGTTGACATGAAGTAGACCGAAAGGTAAATTTTTTTTAAAATTCCATAAAAATAGAACCTGTTTATAAATTTACCTCCAATTCAATATCGATCGTCCTTTAATATTGTTTTATTTGTAAAGAAAATATGATTGAGCTCGATTTCTAAAAATTAGCGGCAACTAGAGACATGTACAATTTTTAAAAAGTTCAAAGTTAAATAAAGTTTGAATAGATGCTTGATTTAAAAAAAAAATTATCACAAACAAAGGTGTCTATCTGCCTCACATGTGTACCATATTTCACCTCGATTGATGAAGCCATACTCGAGATATAGAGGTTTGAATTTTGGATGCCGGCCACACACACACACGCACATCCAACCTGATATCTTTTCCAAACCACTTGTTTAGACGCTTTAGACCATTTGAAGTGTCCCAACATGAAAATCACGAAAAAGAAAAAAATTTCACAAAAACAAAGCTTCCTCTATAAACGAAAAAATAGAAAAATCTGCAAAACCTTTAAAAAATGTCAAGCTTAAACGACATAGTGACGATTTAAAAAAAAAACCTCACTCGTGCAGTAAAAATTATTTAAAATGACTGTTTTCCTAACATCTTTTGTTCATTTAGGATGGTTTTCAATACTCTAAAGAATAAGTTTTAAGTTGGATTGATAGACCAATATCTTTTTCTTTACTATGACGCCCGTCAATTCGAAAAAAATCACAAAAACAATATTTCAAGAAAAAGCAATCAGAAATTTGCGGTCGGAACAAATAACTATCGATTGAAGCAAAAAAAAAACGAATTTTTGGACACTCTAAACCTAGATACCCCCGAAGCAAAACCTTTCTTCGAGTCTACAGTTAACTGCAGTAATTCGCCAATGCATCCACAGGTTATCATCAGAAGCTAATGCATTTATATTACGAATACCAGCACATTATACTATTTTTACATCCATGTGGAGAGCATCTCGCCTCTAAAGCTCAACCGCGTCCAAACTGCAGCACAGTCGGAATGGCAAGCGAATCGAGTCTTTAATTATTTAAGAAGCTCTCACTCTCGAGAACCACCATGCCGCCTACGGTAGGCACGTTCTTTCATTTTTTATTCGTTTCCGAGCTAGAGCGCAAGCAAAAAAAAACAAAGTGGTTGCGCACGAGTCGCGCTTGCTCGTTTTCCCCTTCCGGTGCGGGGGGGTCGGGGGGCGAACGCGCCGAGGACCGAGCACAGCATCCGGTAGTTTCTCACCCCTCGTCGTTATACAGTCAGCTCGATTCGTTCTCCGACAACTCGTGATACTACTGCTCGAAAAAAAAATGGACGTGTCTCTTCTCATAGCACTGGGATAAAGTGAGGGATGCGATGAGAGTCGCAGTCCTCTTCGTCGAGGGCCCTTCACGGGCGGGAATAGCCTCGAATAGTCAAGCGATTCGCTTTCGCTATTTCTTTTTTCCTTTCTCCTTCGTATTCAATCTCTTCGTATAATGCCATGGCGGCTTTATATCTGTATAATGTGAGACCAGAGTAAAAACGCTTGGCTACGTTTCTCAACTATTCGCGTTCGGCCACTCGAGACGAAAATAATTCGACATTGACTCGGCAACAATAATTATTAAAGTGTTCAATTGAATTATCCACAATATGGAGTAAATAGATTTGTTTAATCGTGAGAAAATGCTATACAGATATGATGCATGCACTTCATGCCAGATCAGCTAGTTAACAGTAAAATATATTTATGTAAAATTGGGGTGCCGTCTTTTGTAAGAAAAAAATCCGTTTGTTACTTTGATAATTTTTTGTCTGTACGGATTCTCTTGTTCACTTAATGAAGTACGACAAAATAAAGTAAATTCGACATTTAAAAAAAAAAATGTTTGAATTAGAAGTTACGAAAAAGTTGGCAAAGTTACACTTTTCTGTTTACAAAGAATACACATTGTAAAATAGAAATAGCGCATTTAAAAAAAATGACATTAAATATTTTATGAAATAAAAATACAAATTTATAACAAGTTATGTTTGTAATCTTTTTTCTAAATTAAAAAAAAACCAAAAACTTTTTTTTTGAATTAACAAAAACAGTCTGTGGACTTTATGGAGAAAAAGATTTAAATAAATGTTCAAAAAATTCGATTATGTTTTTCAATGTAGTGTGTAATAATCCTGTTATGTGTTAGCAAAAAGAAGGCGAATCAGAATCATAATTGTACAATGAACTTTTTCACCAAAAGTAAAAAAAAAACAACCGCGGTTGCATTCATAAAAGCATCTCCACATTACAACTCTAGCATCGTCGCTAATAACCATAATATCGATGCGACGAAAAGTAAAACTGTTTTATAAAACTCTACTTGCGGTTCAATCGGGTGCTAAGATTCAAAAGTTCTTTATACACGCTTTGTACTCTTTTGTGCTCCTAAAATTTCCACCCACTGCCGGTTTTTTTTCTCTACACCAGAAACAAATAAAAATATCGCTGTAAATATAAATAAATAATCACCATTCTTGTGGTGATTATTATTACATAGAATACTTACCCGAAGTGGCGAAATATCTGCGGCCTCCAAGCGTCAAGATCCTTCATCGAAACCTGCAGAAAAGAAGAGAAAATACTATAAATTACCTCCTCATCCACATATATATATTCTTACCTGCATAAACACACCTAGAAACACGGAAATAGGATTTAAAAAAAAACAAATTCCACATTTATAAACACTCAAATAGATATATAACACACTAACCTTAATCCAAACACCGAATATCTACTGTGAGCGCTGCACGAAACAGTCAAGCCGGGCGCGCTTAGATGGCCGTTTCCACTAACTCGCGTAGTTCTTGAGTCTCCGCGGTGTGGCGTCGCGCGCCAAGTGCTCTCACAGTCGTTCGGGCGTACTTACTGGCGTAGAAGACGCGGACTAAACGCTCGTACTCAGACGCCGTCTACTGTCAAGTAGCAGCACCCGGGCTAAAACTTCACGGTTTAACACCCACAAACTTATCGAAAGATGTTCGAAGCACGGAACTCTTCCTGCCATAAACGCCTATACAGGCGGGAGGAGGCTCGCCTGTGCGGGGAAAAAAGGTTAAGGTAATCTGGCACCGACCAGGCCCCAGATCTCTTAAGATCGCAGCCGAACACAAACACCGATACCAACTTCAACCTCTCAAACCATCAGATACACCACCAATCACACACACTACTCTCACTCCAATCATTCAACCAAAAGACACGCACTCAACAACACTCGTAACGCATTCTCCCATCGATTTACCAACACTATCATACACTCCACCTCTGACACCTCGACGATGACTTCGACCTCTTCTACGAGGAATTGGCCCGGGAAGCCGAAAAAACGCCTCGGACAGTCACCTTCAAGGAATACGTTCCGGAAAACCACCCGTCCAAATCGTCCAATCACAATACCCAGAGGGCAACTGCCCTTACGGGAAATCTCTGCTCCCATCCGGAATCAAACCTCGACGCCAATACACCCAGTATTAAAAAAAACCGAAGATCCACCCCATACCAAAATCGCCACGCAAAATTAAATTGACCTCTCTGAAAAAACTTGCAAATTAACGACGTCATCATTAACTCTATTGTCCATCACTAACTCGCAATAATCACTCCAATTTTAACTAATTCTCCAATTCCTATGTTAACTAATAAATCAACATTTAATTTTTTACCTACATATCAACGGTATCAATTTGTCTCATTTACGACAGCTTTAAAGGAGAAACTAGCGTAAACTAAGGAGAATCTGAATTCAAAAGAGTCTACTTAATGTAGAAAAAATTATATGATAATACATTGACAAGAATTAAATAAATTTACGCCAATAGAAGCACGTGCATATTTTTTTTATGCAGTTTTTGTGAGGTCAACATTGTAATTTTAGTTCGAGCTTAATGAGCAAGATTTCATTTTGTTTCTGGATAGATACTCCACGAATTTACGGGAAAATATTTATAATACTATTCGTAGTTTATAAACTACAAGTCGTCGATTTATGAAAAGAAAGTAACAAAGCTGCGACGCGTGAACTAAACTTTAATTCACATCGAGAAGTAAAACAAAGCAAATTACACGAATTCTTCGAACTTCTAACACTTTTTCTTACTTTATTTCTAATAATACTAAGTCAGTGACTTAGTGATTGAATAAAAAAAAACATCACCGAACGATAACGATATTACTGCAAAGATCGAAGATAAACAATTAGCTACTTGTTACAAAAATTCTGATTTTAGAGTTACAACCCTCCACAGCAAATTGCGTTTTTAACAGTAAGCTTGTTCCACCACACATTCACAGAAACATTCTTTTTTTATTTAAAAATAAAATAAAATACATTAAAAAAGTGTTAAAAATGGTATAATTTCAATTTGATACATTTTTTTCGATCAATTCTAATTTTACATAAAAATATTTGCAAATTCGCCAAACTTATACAATCCTTGTGTAAATGTATAATACGATTTTACACATAATTTTGTTACTAGTAATGTTCTCGACGCGTAAAAAATTAACGTCACAAGTACTTTCTTTTTCACAAAAAATAAAATTATCACAGTCGAATGTACGTAGAGATTTATAAAAAATTCCTTCGTTTAGATTTTTTTTAAATGTATAAATATTTGAATGGCTAAACTGACGTTGAATGTGTTTTGCGCAGAATATAGTGTTGGAGCCCGGTAATGTTTTTTAAGACAAAGAGCGTGGAGAACTGTCTGTCTGATCATACGCGGAGTGTTTCCACTAGTTGTACTACCGCACCCAGGCAGCTAGACTCTGCCGTGAGTGAGTATAACCGCGAGAGTAATGAGCAAAAACGGTTCTCGTCTAGCTGACGTACGTATATTTCGCTGTACTTTACTTAAAGCGCGCACAACGGACTGCACAAAAATCAAAGAGAGAGCTTTAAAGCCTTTCTCTTTCATTGTCTGTCTGTTTTTTTTTTCTTTTTTCCACGATTCCAAGGTACGATGCACTCTCCAAGTGCACAAGCAAACAAAATGTTTTTATCGTCAACATACCTAAGCGGTCGTTCCACCCGCGGAAACATCTGGACAGTTGTATAGCCTGCTTTGAGGTTTGCACAAACTTTGTATAAAAAAAAGGATGCAAAGTAGAACTTTGTACATGGCTTCCTCATTATTTTTTTTTAATTTTTAAAGAGTCCTAAGTGGGATTATGATTATCAATTTTGATTTTCACGTAGAGGAAGTTTTGTAAAAATTGAAAAATAATGAGAAAGCAATGTGCAAACGGCCATCAAGCAAACAATTTATTCGTGATAAGTAGAATCTCGCTTTGTCAACTAGAATTTTTTTCTAGGTGTGCCGCTTCAAAATATCATCTTTAATCATATCGGTCACTATTCATACTCATATTGTAAATTTTATTGATTACTTTTACGTTATTCTGTAACAAGTACAGAATATCCTATTTTAGGGAAAACGATTTGAAACATTTTTCGTGCCTTTTTATATCTGTTATTAAAGGTACTTCGACTACGTAAGTTTTCCTAATTCTACAATGAAACTGTGCGGACATAATCATGATGCTTTATACTTTTTATTCATGAAATAAAATGAATTTCATACTTTTGCTTTTTCCCAGTGGAAACTGGGTTCCTTTTTCTGGTCTTCCCCAAGTAAACAAATGATATATGGTATTGGGTATGCATGTATTTTTTATTCAATCTGCATGAAAACTATATACACAATTTTTGTCGTTATTCAAAATTTTTAATTCTATACAAAGTACGTATGCACTGTAAATCCAAGTGTGTAGTTCAAGTGTGTTATTCCCTGTAATTAACATTGTAGTACGTTTCAACACAATTTAAGTTCATTGAAAAGTTCTATCTTTCCCATGTTAAAAATAATGCACTTAAAATGTGTTAAAACGTACTACAATGTTAAGGATAATAAGACACTTAGCTACACACTTGCATTTACAGTGTGACCAATTCCTAAAAAATATATTCTATACATATATATTTTTTTTTACTTAAGTCCTGCTTAATAGCATACTAAAGATTTCACGATGTCAGCACATTTGATGTAAAACGTGCGTCTAAAACTATATTTCGACATGAGAAATATGTCTTCTCTAGGGCAGCTGCAAAGCTCCATTGCAGTTTCATTTGAAATAAAAACAAGGTGCGATCTGGCGTGCACCGGAAAACGCAAAAATAAAAATGGTATATTCATATCTCGTAGTCTCAGCGATGCATCGAAATATTCCGTAAACCGTGTACCTCCTTCCCTTCGAGCTTTCCACAGCTGCTCAGCACTTTTTTTTATATCACCAAGCTTATATCCCTTCGGTCGATGAAACGCGAGAGCGTGCTATCTCGAGAGGAAAGAAAACCGCGGTTATCAAGCGACCAAGTATGGGTTTCACTTGAGAGAGTATTGCATAGAGTCTATATATACAGAACCGTAGAGTAAGAGTGCCGAGAGGAAACTGGAAACTTGTTTGAAAATAGTGAAAACATAAGAAAAAAATAAAGAAGACAAAAACGAGTGAAGAATGTCTTGATCGTTACCGACGAAACGAGAAAAACGTGCGGCCGGTGAACGACACGACGAAAACGTTGCCGCAGAGGAAATTGTGTATATGTAGAATGAAAAAAAAAAAAAAATCCAGAGTGAGACACTGAGTTAGAAAAGCGGCGGGGGTATATATACAACGTAAATCGATACGCACCAAGCCAAGACCTTTGTCTTTCTCTCTTGCTCAAACCATCTCTCCCTTTCCCTTGTTGGCCCTTCTCGTCCCGTCGAGCGTAGCCCTTGTTGGCCCCTTTCCACATCCCTTCTGATCCCAGTCTCCCTCTTTGCTACAAGCCTATGCCTCTTCTATCTCGCATTTCTCGGTTTCTCCGCACCGCACAGGACCTCCCATTGCGTGTATCAGGCATTCTCTGTCAATTCAATATTTTTCTTTGATCCTTTCAAATATTTTTCATAAATTACCTACTCTCGATACTTGCTAAGAGTACTTTTTGTACACTTCTTTTTAGATTTTTGCTTCCTCACAAAAATAGGCCAACACACTTTCCAAAATCCTGTGTCAATGACCGGTGCACAATAGTCGGTGACAATCTGCATTACAATCTCAAAAATTTGAACATGTTTTACTTGAAAATAGGCGGATTAAATTCAATTACATTTTTGGCTTTTGTTAGCGCCACGATTTTACATTGATTAGTAACAATTTATTGATTTACATCGATTTATCCTGGACATGGATGGATGTAATGTTTTGAAATGGCAGCACACTGCTTTTAATACACTTGCATGTGTAAAGTTATCAATATAAAAAGTATTACTATTAACAACAAATCAGTCGCAACAGTGACAAAAAGTTCACACCAATCGCTTTTAATACTACAGATTTTGAACAGTACATTGAACCATGATTTGGGTTAAATTTTATGAGAGTAAAATCGAGTGATTCCAATTTGATGATAATTTAAAAAATAATGTTTAGTGCCACTAAATACTCTATTTTTTGTCAATTTTGAGCTATATGCATATTTCAATGTCAATTTACACTATTTTATTGTTAAAGATTAATTTGGTCTAAGGAATACCCGCTCTGTTGGTAAATTGCGATTTTCATCCGGAAAAATGAAAATATTGCTGACGCGAAAGAAAAAATCAATATTTTTTCATCGATTTCGATGAAACTTGGTTTACACGTGGTTACCCTAGAACAAGATTTGGGTACAAAGTCGAGGCAAGTCGGTTGGACGATTAAAAATGTATTGAATTTTGAATACCTTGAAAAATTTCGTTCCCAAAGTAGCTTGCGTAAATTACGAAATATCCACTTGAAGTTCTCTATGTAAATGGACTAACATTAAACAATGATTTTTCATGAATTTAAATATTCCGATACATTTATTTTTAATTTAAATATTTATGAAAAAGTTTTATTCTGATTTAAAACATAGGCTTTGCAAGAATCTTTTCAAAGTTAAAAAAAAATAGTGATTGTTGATCGGAGACAATTTAAAGTTATTATTATCTTAAAAATTAGAACCTTGCATTCCTTTATATTTTGGTAAAGTTTCCTCTATGAGCAAGCCAACATTGAGCAAAAAATACTTCCTAGAGGAGACTGTCGAAGGTATAAAACAATACGGAAGCAATAAACCGTACGTTCTATTTTTTAAACAATTAAAAAAATACAAACAGAGCATCTACATGAAATCGAAACATTGCAACTCCTAAATTTGTCGGATAAAGAATCATTTAACATTCCAAAATACTATTTACACGTAATACTAAATTCTCGCTGATGTATCTAATTATCTGAGGGGGTCTGGAAAAGGAGGCTATTTTGACACAGAATACCTCGTATAAAATCCTGCGTAGTAGACTGTGTCTGTCCGTTGGTCAAGCAAAGTGAGAAGCTCATGGAACATGGAATGACACACGTACGACCAACGACCGCAACGATCGTCCTCCCTTCAGTACGCATATCTGGGTCTGGTGGTTCGACGACCGGAAATGCGAAACCCATGCACATATTCTCCCTTCGCCAGTTGCATATTGTGCTGTTGTTGAGACTCTCATCATGTTGACGTTGCATCACGGGATACTGTTACCCATCAGCTATTGTGAATTCGTTGGATAACGGGCCCACAAGATTACGCTTACTATCATTCTAAAGAGTCGACTCGATGCATGTGAAGCCAAAATGCAATTCGCAAACTTTCATTCTCAATCACATGCGAACACTGTAATGTCAGGAGGTACACGAGGCGACATTGTGGATGCATCGGTAACACACGAGGGACAATGTGGCGAAGATTAGAGGGTCGGTGATGCGCTGTGTAAGCACTTCCGGTTTGTAACACTGGTTGTCCCTGTTGATTTTTCGTTTAGGCACTCGAGAGTTCTACTTGACATTTTTTTAGTGGGACTTTAATGTGTGTTCAGCTGAAAGGGAGCTTTTATGTAAAACTTTTAATGGTCGTAAATGTGTGAAGGGCTTTTGGAATGGTTTTTTAGTTACTCAGTAAACTCTGTAACTCTGAGGAAAGTCGGAACTGTGCTAACTATGGAGGGAAAAAAAAGAGGATGCAAAGCAGAACATTCCACATTGGTCCATCATTATTTTCCAACTTTCACGAAGCCACTACCACGAGGAATCATGTTGATCAGTTTTGGCTTTCTCATCGAGAGAACTCTGCGAAAAATGGAAAATATTTAGGAAACAATGTGCAAGATTCTACTTTGCAACCAAAAATATTCAGAACCGAAGATTAATGAAATTCCGAGAAAATGATATATGCAATAGGTATTGAACAATTTATTGCATGAAATAAACATGTGAAGTGAAATTGATGGTAATGGGATTATACACATCTGTTCTGGAAATGGCGATCTTCATCGCTGTAAAGTCAAAAGCTCTATTTATAGCTGTAACTTTCGACTCGTTTCTCCATTCTTATCTCGTCCTCTTTTCCTGAATCTTGCAGAATACATCGTGTTCAGCATTCTTCTGACACAGCCTCAGACATATATGGATACTGTGAGAAACACACTCACCCTCTTTTCGACGCTCTCGGGTTTCTTTGTTTTTCGAAAGAGCCGACATCCTCCTTCAGCCGCGATCTTGTATATACATCGACTATCAGATCCACTCTCATTTACATCTCGTTTAGACGCGCATCACGAGGGTCCTGACATCCACATTATTTCCTCAAACTCGTAGACGTGCATTTTTTTTTTTCATTCTTGCACATTGTCTGACTTTATTCGTCCATTTTCACTCTCGATTCTTTCGGTACGGTAAATATAGTTAAAACATAAATCGCTAGCAATCGATACCGAATAACATTGTGTATTGATCAATTAGCAAATAAATCAATTTTCAAGTAAAGTGGGTTAAAAGTTTTAACGTAGTATTTAAATTGACGCCCATTACTTTTGATCTCATAGTTATTGATTATTTATTTACACAACTATTAGTTATTTTTCATATTGGTAAGAAGATGTGTAAACATTAAATTAAAAACGAGAAAAATGTCTTTCTGTCAAAAGACACAAATGCCACGAAAATCAAAATAGTGAAGAAAGTAATGGGTTACTATTTTTTCCATCAATCTTTATCCATTACTTTTCTTTTTACAACATTTTTTTTACGCATCTACGTGCATATTCTTTTCACTGTAATCACATATTTATACGTTTTCTTAACAATATTTTAGGACATACAGAAAGAATAATTAATACCAAATGATTTACAAAATAAGTAAACATAGCGTAGGACAGATTTTCAGCGTTGAATTTTTTTTTACAGTATAGATTTGTATTTTATGCGTCAGAGGATGAGACACACACGTTATATCCTGAAAAAGGAAATCCCTGTTTCTATACCTTTTTAGCCTATTTTATGTCTCTGTTTGAAACGCTGGTGTGTTTCTGTACTAAAATTCGTTGAGTTAATACACCATGTACCTAAGAAGATGAGATGTAGAGAATGTGATAAAGTCACGAGGGTGGTGAACAAATGACCGTTAGCCATAAACGACACCATGTCATCCTCAGAATGGAGCTTATCCCGATTGGACGCTCGATGCTCCTCTACAACCTCTATCATATCCTTCATTCTAGACTACCCTTATGTTTTACTGCAGCTTCTCGTCCACTAGGACAGTGATAACCACGTCTATGCTTGGTAAAAAAAAAAGGATAGAAAAGGACACTCTAAGAGTGGTTAAGCCAACAGTTTGATTTGATCAAAAATGAAGTACGTGCTCTACTTTGAGAAGGGAGAAAGATCTGAGAAAAAAATTATTGATGTCATTAGAGATACCAAGAACATTGGTTTGAAATAATAATATAAGCAAAAAGTGACGAATAAATTAATTCATAGAAAAAAGTTATAAAGTCGAACCTTACTCATAGTTTCTACATAATTGTTCATTTTGCACAGAGTTGTCTCTATGCAGAAGTATGTGCATCAATTTTGGCTTCCTCATGGGGAAAGTTTTGTACAAGATGAAAAATTATGAGGAAGCTATGAGTAAGGTTTTACTTTTGTGAAAAATTGGGATAAGAAATTTTCACAATTTTATTTGTGTAGCAAATTGTAGATGTATTGCTCAGGTGATTCTTAATGTAGAACTCTTTTTTTTCGGAACAATAGCAATATCAAGATTTTTAAATTGAATCCGATATAACATTTAAACTCTTGTATCGATTTTGATCAAATTTTATGCCGATCATTCCTTAATTTTATTAGGTATGTGCCAAAAATTCTAGCTCATTGTTTCAGTATTTTCGGAAGTTACGAATATAGGTAATTGAACATTTTTAAATCCTCTAAAATTTGAACCACGTTGTCGCAAAACTTGAGCTGGCCAGCCCGATTTTTCTACATAAACGAAGTATTATTCGAAGTACATAGTTTCATCTCAATCTGTAACGTGGTTCAGATTTTAGAGGATTTTCAATTTTTCAATTTCCTATAGTTGTAATTTTCGAAAATATTGAAATAATGAGCTAAAATTTGTTGTACATACCGAATAACATTAAGGAATGTTCAGCATAAAATTCATCAAAACCGATAAACGGGTCTAAATGGTATATTATATACAAATTAAGAATCTTGATATTGCTATTGTTTTAAAAAAAAACTTCTATATTAAGAATCACTTGAGCAATACAGTTACAATTTGATAAGTAAATGAAAGCACACTGAAAAAAAAAATATCATTGATTCAAGAACAGTGATCATTGCGGGCTGCCAATGACATAAGACATCGGTGCAACTTTATTTTCATTCTAACAATTATATATAAAATTAAACCAATGTCTAGAAAATTTCTAAGACAATGTGTTAATGTTTCAATTCCATATGTAATTGTTAGAATGCATATAAAGTTGTACTGATAACTTACGTCATTGGCAGTCAGCAATGGTCACTGTTCTTGAATCAATGATTTTTTTTTTCAGTGCAGTGAAAACTTCTTATCTATTGCAATTTTCATTGAAATATATACGAACCAGATGAGATTTCTATTAAAACGTTGAAATAAAGCTAGTCAAACATGCCCTCGAAATTGAGCCCTGAAATTTAAACAAAAAATGCCAAGAAGATTCCTCATAATTTTTCATCTTGCACAGAGCTTCCTCTATGAGGAGGCGAAAATTGATTAACATACTTCCTCCTACAGGTAGCTTTGTAAAAATTCGAAAATAATGAGGAAGCAATGTGCGAAGTTCTATTTTGCATCCTTTTTTTTATATGTTATCGTGGAACAATAGAATTAATTTAATATGTAAAAAAGAAGTTTTTTAACAAATTTTTTGTTCTTAATACAATATTAATAATTTAAAATATAATTTTGCGATAAGATCAGACAATTCACAAATATTTTCATTATTGTGAGAGCAAAAGTCAAGAAATGTGTGGGGTCCGTCTCTGATATACTAGTACATTATAAAAAAGAGTTTTTTTTTAAAGATTCTTTGACCCAAGGACCAAATGTCGTGACCATCGATCGTGAATGACGAGTTTCGGCTCCTCGTCTGAAGACTCGAGCCTAACGTAAGTTACACGAGACAGAGATTTATTATCTTGCGTGACAGAGCAATGTTCCGATCTCCTAATCGATTCTCCCCTGGCAGACTATGTACAAAGTGGTCGAAGGAAAATCAGAACCCGAGAGATATATCTATAGCGTGGCTCTGCGTGTACGGAAGCGACGAGAACAGGCTACGGTGCCACGAACGACGACACAGTGTAAACCTATTTTCGTGTAGGGCAATCCGCACGTCGATACTACTGCCAGAATTTGGCCAAGAAGGTCGAACAAAAACCTCGAAAATGCATTTATCATCCTTGTAAGCACGAGCTCGTTCAATCTACCGAAGGTTTCTCTGACCCCTCTGCATTTCTTTTTCGATTACATTCGACCAAAATCCCACAAATGGCTTTGGCTTCAATCACTTGCTAGGAGATTATCCTTCGTTTTCCTCACAAATACAAATTAGGACAAGAAATTTGCAATGACTGTAAAAACGGATGCAAACCAAAATTACCATTTTTAGACAATTAAAATTGTTTATGCGTTTTTGAGAAAGAAATAAATTATTGGATTTTTCGATGATAGATCCGAAACTCCCAATTTCGACTTCAAACACGTCTCAAACTACTGTTCTTGATTTGCCTCCCAAATACAAATTAGGACAAGAAATTTGCTATGACTGTAAAATGGTATGCAAAAGAAAATGAGTATTTTTAGAAGATTCAAATTTTTTATGCGTTTTTGAGAAAGAAATAAATTATTGGATTTTTCGATGATAGATCTGAAACTCCCAATAGTTTTGACTTCAAACACCTCTCAAACGACTGTCCTTGATTTGCCTCCCAAATACAAATTAGGACAAGAAATTTGCAATGACTGTAAAATGGTATGCAAAAGAAAATTAGTATTTTTAGAAGATTCAAATTGTTTATGCGTTTTTGAGAAAGAAATAAATTATTGGATTTTTCGATGATAGATCCGAAACTCCCAATTTCGACTTCAAACTCGTCTCAAACTACTGTTCTTGATTTGCCTCCCAAATACAAATTAGGACAAGAAATTTGCAATGACTGTAAAATGGTATGCAAAAGAAAATGAGTATTTTTAGAAGATTCAAATTGTTTATACGTTTTTGAGAAAGAAAGAAATTATTGGATTTTTCGATGATAGATCTGAATCTCCCAATAGTTTTGACTTCAAACACATCTCAAACGACTGTCCTTGATTTACCTCCCAAATACAAATTAGGACAAGAAATTTGCAATGACTGTAAAATGGTATGCAAAAGAAAATTAGTATTTTTAGATGATTCAAATTTTTGATGCGTTTTTGAGAAAGAAATAAATTATTGGATTTTTCGATGATAGATCTGAAACTCCCAATAGTTTTGACTTCAAACACCTCTCAAACGACTGTCCTTGATTTGCCTCCCAAATACAATTTAGGACAAGAAATGTACAATGACTGTAAAATGGTATGCAAAAGAAAATTTGTATTTTTAGATGATTCAAATTGTTTATGCGTTTTTGAGAACGAAAATAATTATTGGATCTTCCGATGATAGACCAGAAACTCCCAATAGTTCTGACTTCAAACACTTCTCAAACGACTGTCCTTGATTTATCTCCCAAATACAAATTAGAACAAGAATGTAGCAAGAATGGTAAAAAAAGATGCAAAACAAATCACCTTCATCGGCAGATTAAAATCGTGAATGCGTTTTTCAGCAACAAAGTAATATTTAATTTTTTTTATGATGTTCGATTAAAAGCCCTTGCATTAGTTTTGGCTTCAATCCCTTGCGAAGAGATTATCTTTGATTTTACTCCCAAATCTAAATCGGACTAAGAAAATTGCACAAACATTAGACACAGATGGAAACCATTATTGACAAAATTAAATCGTTAGTGCGAAATTTTGAGGTACAAAAAATAATTAAAATTTTTTTAATGATATTGGACCAAATTACCGCAATAGTTTCAAGCACTTGTCAAAAAATTACGCTTGATTTTCATCTCAAATACAAATTAGACTTTTAAAAACTGGAAAAATAAAAAAAAACAGATGCCAAACATTTCTTTATTTTCGGCAGTATAAAATCATTAATGCATTTTTGACGTATAAAATGTTATTGAATTCATCACTTTAAGGTGTACAAAGTATTTATCTCATATTCTCTTAATTCTTGATGCTTTTTTTTTAAGTACTTTTCAGTAATCAGTCAACTGATGCGAGAGGGTAATTAATATTTGTGCGACGACTCGTGATTCGTTGCAAAATAAATTTCTCCCATCACTCTTTCGCGGCTTATATATTTATGAATTTTTCCTTTAATCGATCGCAACTGAAAATAGAGTGAGGTCGAATAAGGATACAACGAGCTCGGGCTCGGCCCATTCTCATAATAATGATGACCTCGAGTTTATGCTCACGGGATGAGAACACTCGGTCTTTGTCGAGACGTGATTAACCAAACATCAATAAACATATCACCTCGACACATACCGTTGAAAATAAATTGTTAAATTTAACAGTTTCTTCTTGTCATTCAATTTTATACACGAAAATTTGAAATCATTTTTTTTTATATGAATTTATTCTAAGGTACTCAAGTTTATTGGAATGTTAACCCAATAATTTTCAATCCAGCCGAGATACTAAAATAAATCTATGCATTGAAGCGATTTTTTTGAATTTAAAAAAAAATGCTTTTCCGTATAAAATGGTTCATTGGCAATTAATCGAATTTTCATTAATTTGATAAATTGATAAGCACGTTTTAATTTATTTAACAGATATTACATTAATTAAGAATGTAGTAAAAAAATTCTGGAAAAAATTCTTCTTCTTTGGCATAATTTTTTTTAGCACTCAACTTTATAATCGATCATTTATTCGAATGTGTTCAAAGGATTTGTTGTATTTAATGAAAATACCTTATTATGTAGAATTGGAAGTGAAGTTCTCGTCTCATTTGCAGGGTAACGGTGCTCGGAGTGTTACTGGGAATTCTCGAGTGGGATCGGAGCGTGACATGCATTCTACTACTCTGGGAATACGTCCTCGGCTATCTGGGTTTATTCGTCGCTTCGATGGCTGTCGAATTCTCGATATGCATCCTAGCAACGAGAGGGAGCATTCTCGACACGGACGCGAGGGCACCGATGCAACATCTACTCTACATCAGACTTTGTAAGTTTACACTTACTCGATCTATACGTTCAACGTCAAATTTATAGCCCAGAGTGGCACTCAGAACGAATCATCTCCACAAGGTGACGCTTGACCGCAGCATATTCTCTATAACCGGCTATGGATATAAATAATTCCATTTCCCATAAACTTCTTATCCCGCTCCCTGGGACCCTTTCATATATATTAGGCATTCCAGGCGAATTTCGCCACCCAAAAATAAAAAACGCTGCTTTTATCAGAACTGGACAATTTGGCACAACACAAGAGCCAAAATGTCCAAATTGTATTGTGAGAACTGCTCTAGCTCTCACAATTTTAGTATAGAGACTTTTATGAAAAAATTGAAAATTGCGTAAAATCTGAACGGCTCAATCAATTTTGCCCAAATTCAATACCAACCATTTGTCTATAACAGTTCAACTTTGTACCAAATTTTAGCCCCTATATCTGCAAAATTGTGCGAGCCAGAGCGCTCACAGACATTTTTGAAAAAATTGGAAATCTTGTGGAAACAAGAGAATTGCATGGATTTTGCCCAAAAATTTGATCGAGCGAGCATAATTGACCCCTCAGCAAGTGTGATTAATTTCTGCTTAATATCTCAAGACGTTCTCAAGTTATAAATGCTAAATGGTTGTCACACACACACACACACACCCGGACATTTTTTCTAAATGTGATTTCTGGACGTTTTGGAACATTCTGAACACGTTTACACAAAAATCTCGAAAAAAAAAATTTTCACGAAAACAAAGCTTGAGGAAGCAAAATTTTCAAAAATTTTCTAAAAGTCAGGTTCAGTCGTATCAATGGATGCACCAAATTTCAAAATAAAGAAAAAAAACAGGAATATGCCAATTTTTTCATTTAATCTGTAATTTTTCGAAAACGATTAATTGTACCGAAATCATAAAAAAAAACGAAAATGTGCCTCTTTCCATGGACAACAAGAAAAAAAATGTATTCCGAATTAGCTGTGTAATTTCAGGCCACATTTTATGGCAAAAACAACAAAAATATTTTTTTTTAAATAGGAACACTTCCGGTTTCGTCATCGGAAAATTGCCTCGAACCCTGTAAGTGATCGCCGAATTTTGAGTATTTTTGTTTTCATGGGATTCCCAAATGTTTATAAGCAATAGCAGTTTGAAATTGTTTTAATTGTTTTAAATGTCCTTTTTTCAATGTCAATACGCTTATTATCGGCGATATCAATTGTTTTATCATGTTCTGCGTACAAAAGAATATTTTCGATAAAGCCCAGTTTATAGAAAACGCTATCGTCGCAATCGTATAGTGGTTTAACGTCGAAGTTTTTTAGTTTGGGAAGTAGTTAAATTGTAATTGAAGGAAAAAAATGATATTTTATAAAAGAACGATATAACTCGTTTTATTATTATACTGAGCACTTGACGAAGGGTACCGATAATTATCTGACCAATATACGTAATACTTATTTTCGTATCTTAAAGTCTAAACATTTTTTATTACCTTTTTATGTATTTGATTTTTTTTTTAAATGCTATAACTTACAAACATTTGGGAATATCATAAAAACAAAAATCTTCAAAATTCAGCGACTACTTATACAGACTTCGAAGCAACTTTCCCGATGAAGAAACCGAAAGTATTTAAAAAAAAAAATTTTGTTGTTTTTGACATAAAATGTGGTCTGAAATTACACAATTAATTCTGAATACATATTTTTATTGTTCGCCATGAAAAAAAACGCACATTTTCGTTAATATTACAAATTAAATGAAAAATGAAAAAATTGGCATATTCTTGCAATTTTTTGTTTTATTTTGAAATTTCGTACATCCATTGATACCACTGCATATGGGACATTCCAAGTCACTTCACTTGGGCATCAGCCAGACTCTCTCGGATTCAGTTGTCGAATTTTTTTTTGGGATATTTTGGTCGAAAAAAGGAAGATATCTTTTTCAGATTTTTATCCCTTGTTTTAACCCTTTAAAATAATTTTTTCCCATATATTTTGAGTAAAAATTAATTACAACCAGGTTTAAAAATCCGAAATTTTTTCCATTAAATCTAGGACTAAAAACAAGTATTTACATCATAGTTCTAGAGTGGGCTCAGAATAATTTATATTTTTTTTAATTTAAGAAAAAAAGTTTTTTCTATGTTCGAAAGCACCTAAAGAGCACTAAATTTTGGTCTACAGTGAATCCGGCTATAATGATAATTTCGGATTCTAACTTTTCGATAAATAAATTTTTATAAAAAAAAATATTTCCGGTTGGATTTCGGGGTTGAGTTTTATACTGTTCTAAAGCACTTAAAAAGCACTTAAATCCTGTAAAAAAAGATTTGCCAATTATGCAAGCCTAGGTAGTGCTCCGCTACCTTGTGTTTAAGCTAGCAGAGCATTTTCAACCTTAAGTTATTCTCTAAACTAAAGGAGAACCTAATTTTTTACTTTGGCACTATATTAGCACCTAATTTTTAGATATTCAAAACGTCATTTCGGGCACTTTGCTCTTCTAGGTTCACGGAGGTGAAAAATAAAACATGTTATGGTAAAAAAAAAATTCCCATATCTTGAGAGTAAAACGCTGAAAATTCGCTCAATAATTAAAATAAAATTGAAAATAGCTATTTCAATTAGAACAAAATTTAGGGCAAACTTGTTTTTCTTGAAATAAAAAAAATATATAAATTATTTTCGGAAATACTTCAGAATTTTAAAGCTGGTCGAACTTTATTTTTACTCAAAAATTATGGAAAAAAAGTATTTTATAGGGTAAAACAACTGATAGAAATCTGAAAAAAAGATTCTCTTACTTTGGACCGAGATATGCCAAAAAAAAAATCGTCAACTGAATCCGAGAGGGTCAGGCTGATGACCACGTGAATTGACTTGGAATGCCCCATATACATCTCTATATTTTATAAACATAGCTCACCGCCACCACTGCCGCAGTGTAGGACAATCGAACTAGCCGAAGTCACATGACACGCCCGGATTTTTCTAAGTCCCCCATATGAGATCCCCTTTTAAAGAATATAACAAATTTACAAAAGTCCGAAAGGAATTTACAATTATCGTGGCACCGCGGAATGGCGAGCGGCGCACACGAGGGCAGAACCTTCCTAGTGTATATATATATATAGTATAAGCTGTACTGTGTAATTTCACGAAAGCCTCTTGAGACCGAGGGGAGACCGAACTAATTCCCTCCAATATCGTAACCCGATTTTTTGATGCCTCTGGCACGGGCGATTTTTACGAAAACAACATCTGCAGTAAAGATTTTCTGTGCAGAAGGTTCTATTTTCAGGATGAATTCAATCTACGGTGCAAATTTGCGAAAATTATGTTTAATATAAGTTTTAAAAAGTTTTGTCGCTGAATAATGTATAAATCACGTATTGCAAATTCTCAAGAGGAGCAAATCAGGTCAAACTTACGAATATACGAAAAACTAATATCTGACTTAAGTGGCTGCTAGGATTATTAAAAAAAAAAAGTACTATTGACCTATCAACCAAAGATTCTTTTGCCAGATGGCAAAAGCATGCGCATAATACGGATCTTCTGCAACTATTTTTTAATTCTTTTTACACTCCACACACTTTAGAATGAGAATGAGTAGGCCAAATATTTCCAATAATTCTCACTTGTGCTTGAGATTCGTCTTTCCAATATGAGTATGGCAATTTGAAATTGAGGAAAAATGGAAGTGACGTCGTAAGTTTAAAAGGTTATTTGAAAAAAAAAGAAAAAAAGGGTGCAAAGCCGGGCTTTGCACATTGCTTCCGCATTTTCCACCTTTCACAGAACTACCTCTACGCGGTAATGTGATCGCCAATTTTGGCTTCCTCGTAGAGGAAGCTTTGTGAACGGTGGAAAATAAATTAGCAATGTGTAATGTCCAATTTTACAGCCTTGCTTTCAATAATAAGTATCATTAATTTTGAACTCTATTAATGAAAAAAAAGTGCTACGTATGAAACTGTCTTTCCAATATAAATTCTTAAATTATTCAAAGACGAAAACACGACGCACAATGATGACTACAAAGATGACGAAACAACCAGGACAACTACAACTGAAAATTCTGTGAAATAAGAATATGATAATTCTGTTTGTTCGATTCTCACGAAATTCAACGGCACATTCTGTTCTTTTATGCAAAATTTTGGATCAGTTCCATAAATCGTTCTCGAGTTACAGCATTTTCAAAAAAAAATTACGAAAATGCAAATTTCTATAAAATCCTAACCATTTTATCGATTTCGCCCAAATTCAATAGCAAAGCTCGCACCACTCTGTTAAAGTTTTGGCTCAAAAAAAAAATCTGTGAAATATTAGATCTTTCTCTGATTCTCTCGAAATTCAATATCAAACAACGATACATTCTATCCAATTATTATGTAAAATTCTGGGTCAGTCACTTGAACCGTTCTCGAGTTATAGCATTTAAACAAAAATTACGAAAATGCAAATTTCTATAAAATTTTAAGTACTTTGTCGATTTCGCCCAAATTTAGTATCAAACATTTACACACTCTGTTTAAGTTTTACTAAAGTTCACAAGTTATAACATTTTCAAACAAAATTACGAAAATGCGAATTTCTATAAAATCTGAACTATTTTATCGATTTCGCCCAAATTCAATACCAAAAGTCGCACCACCCCGATAACGTTTTATACCAGGTTGCAGCCCGATAGCTGGAAATTTGTTCGAGTTAGAGTGTTTACAGACATTTGTCAAAATCTTAAAAACGCCATAAAATCAAAATGCTTCAATAGATTTTTATGAAATTTATACCAAAGAGACACTTGCCTGTTCGGTATGCGGGACAAAAATTTAAGATGATTCCGTTGAATAGTTCCCGAGTTATGGCAATATCAATTTTTGCCCCTCTATTACATATATACATACATCCGGACACTTTTTCTAAACCACTTTTCTGGACGTTTTAGACCATTCTGAGTATGCTGACATAAAAATCTAAAAAAAAAAAAAATCTCACGAAAACAAAGCTTCCTCTATGAGGAAACAAAATCTTGAATAAATTATAACTCTACCAATTTTTACAAACAAATATAAAGTAGCCGAGAATTATTCAGAATTATTCCGGGATATTTCGCTTATCGGTTCTCTTTCAAAAGTGTGCAGAGAAAAAAAATGTTGTAGGTGACCCTCATTAACCGCATGAAAGTGTAAAGAAAAAAAAAATGTTCACGAAAACAAAGCTTCCTCTATGAGGAAACAAAATCTTGAATAAATTATAACTCTACCAATTTTTACAAACAAATATAAAGTAGCCGAGAATTATTCAGAATTATTCAGGAATATTTCGCTTATCGGTTCTCTTTCAAAAGTGTACAGAGAAAAAAAATGTTGTAAGTGACCCTCATTAACCGCATACTTTTGCCACCTGGCAAAAAAAATTTCGTTCGTTAAGTCATCAATACACTTTTTTAAAATAATACGGCCACGTAAGCGAAATGTTAATTTTTGAATATCCGTAAAATTGCTCAGGGAGTAAGGTGGACCCGTTAAGTGAGACTCTACCTATTTCGAGCAAGAAAAACGAGTTTTCTTTTTTTTTATCGATAAAGAAAATTATATTCAAAGTGTGATTGATTTTTAGTAACGGTGTTGTGATTATGTAAAAAAAATATCCAAATTCAAATATAACAAATTACAGAAAACATTTTTTATGTATCTTTTTTCAATACTTTTTGTTTCTCAATCTAAAATCCAAATCCTACAACTATTTATTTATTATTTAATTTTATATTCGGGCATTTTTTCGTATAATCAGAAATATCGTTATAAGCAATAAATCACATAGGATTTTATATACGATTTTTTTTAGTCATGACAAAAATAATACAAAGATGCAAAGCAGAACGTTGATATTTGTCATGATTATTTTTCATTTTTTAAAAAGCCACTTCTATGGGGAAGTATGCTGATTAATTTTCACTTTCCCATAAAGTTGTGTAAAGAATGAAGAATAGTAAGTAAACAATACATAATGTTCTACTTTGTATACTCATTTATTTTATTATTATTGAAACAACGTTTTGACATTTTTTTTTGTTTAGCGAATTTTTGCTTAATAAAATTGGGGTGTTCAAGATATAAAAAAATTGAAGCTGCACTAAATCATATTGCTCCAATATATTTTTCGAAAAATTGTAGACAATACCCAGAATTTAGTGTGACAAAAAGAAAATGGTTTTCCATCAGAGATGTTAAATACTTAGATTTCAGTTATTTATTTATATAGTTACATTATTTTCCAGCGACATCGACAATTTACATTCAAATATCTTTTCCCAGACTCGTCCTTGTTATCGAACCACCAAAAATCACTTGAAAAAAAAAAGCAAAAATTATTCCATAATAAAAGTCAAATGTGAAGTCCTCCGAGTTCCTTTCTCATACCGTAGTGGCAATGTATCAAAACAATTCCTTAAATTCCATTCTAGAGTATTTATATCACTTCCCTAAGAAAAGTAATGAGAAGAAAGTAGGAGATTAAAAAAACTTTATAATCGCCAAACTTTTCCATCCCTTCGATCCACTTCCAATAAATGTTTCTTTATTGTTTCGTAATTACTCCTGCGGTTTTGTCGCGCAATACTTCAGGCACTATACAGCTATTTCATAATGGATATATATATATATATATATTGTATACAGGGCAGGGTGCAGAGAAATCGAAACGACAACAAGCCAGAAAAATCTTTCCTGGATAGCCACAGCTGCCGAAAGTCCCTGTGTAACAGTATGCCCGCTCTCCTCTTCACTCCCTCATGGAAAGTGGAAATAATCCGATACTTAGCAATCTTCTTATTCCGATATTGCAACCCCTCAAGGTTCTTTTAAGAACCCTTCGCGTATACATTTCCAACCAAAAGTTTCACTTCATTGGAATTTTAGTACTTCGTCGGGCGTGAAAAATGTGAAAAATAATCATCTTCGTTTGGTATACCAAAAAAAAAGTTGCAAAGTAGAGCTTTGCACACTGCTTCCTCATATAGAATTTGTTAAAAGTATAAAAGTTGTAAAGAAGAACTTTGAGCATTTGCATTTTTCACAAAATTTCCATTTTTCACCTCTACGGGGAAGATTATTTATCAATTTTGGTTTCCTCATAGAGAAAGCTTTGTGAAAATGCTGGAAATGCTCCAAGTGTTCTTCTTTACAACTTTTATAATTTTAGCAAATTCTATATGAGGAAGCAGTGTGCAAAGTTCTACTTTGCAACTTTTTTTTTGGTATAGCAAACGAAGATGATTATTTGTTCTTCTTTACAACTTTTATAATTTTAGCGAATTCTACATGAGGAAGCAATGTGCAAAGTTCTGCTTTGCAACTTTTTTCAATTTCAATTAGCAGTTTTTCCAATTTATCACCCCCATATTTTTGGTAGTTAGAGGTGCAACAACACAAAATTAAATCATAATAATTAAATATAAATTTCTACTCTACTTGCGTGCAAAATTTCATATATATCCATCGTACCGTTTTGAAGTCATGGACAATTGAATTTTGATACATATGTGGTCATTAAATATAAAAAAATGTAGAATCGTAATAAATATCGTTGCATCATATTTTCATTACGTACAAAGTTTAGGCTCACCTGCTTAACTTTTTCGAAAAATCCAAAATTACGTAAAATACGAACGGACTTTACCGATCGTCACCAAATTCGGTACGTAGCAGCGCTGTATGTTATTTTTCGTCTGTAGAACATTTCAATTCATTTCTTGAGATTCGACGTGATTTAGAGCTAAATTTATTTCTTTCGAAAAATTCAAAATTCTATAAAATCTGAACCACTCGACGTTTTAGGTGATTCTGAGTATGCTGACGTGAAAATTTCAACAAAAAAGAATTTTCACGAAAACAAAGCTTCCTCTGTGAGGAAGCAAAAGAACATGTATTATTATTAATAATTAACAGTTTTCAGTTATAAGAATGCACTCACCCAGGTAAAAAAAAATATATGGACAATATGTAGTTCGATATATCGAATTAGATATATATATATATATATATTTTGTATACAATCTGTATGAAAACTATATTCAATTAATGTCATTTTTCGAAAATTTGAGATTGGTAAATATAAATTATATCCAGTTTTCATACAGATTGTATACAAAATATATTCCCAATTCGATATATCGAACTATATATTGTCCATATTTTTTTTTCACCTGGGCAGTTTTAAGAATGAAGTATTTATTCAAAACACTTTTATATTTGTTTCGGTCATTTTTTATCAAACTTTATTCAGCCGCCTTTTTTCCACGGCCGTTTTTTCCCAGATCCCAAATTTATCTGTCGGCCTAAAAGTAGTTCGTTGGTTACATGTAACTGTCAATCAAACGTACCACTAAATGATTTGTCGATCAAACAGTGTCGGCTAAATGATTTATAAAACATACCACATCCAGATTCAACGCGTCTATGGGTGTTACGTCTATACACATTGTGCTTTGTTACTTTTATTAACTCTGTTAATTATTCATTTTAGGAAGTATCTTTCTCCAATATCAATAGTATATTAATAATAAATATTTTGCCAATACCAATAAAATATAAATAACAATATTTTATTCATATTGGAAAGAAAAAAAAACGAGATACATCCATGGATACGACTTATTCGTATTGGTCTCGGAGAAGTGATGTTTGCGGGAATTGAACCTAAGACCAACCTACCTAACTACCTAAAGATGAATACGCTAATCACTACACCAAAGCGGCTACATGGATTCCTTATACTTAAATTCCATAATAGCTGTCAATTTATTATTCTATCATTCTTTTATCTGCAACGAATTAGCGGCTTTTACATTGAAGATGAAATACACGAATACTAAAATATCTAATACGTATTTTGGAAAGCTGATGTTTGTCTCCCTGTTCCACGGAGTCACCGACCCTCCGGAATCAGAAGGGCGTATATAAACCTTGCGGTCAGTATTTGGATCAGAGACGACCTGATTTACTTCGACGGCGGTTAGGACTTGGATGGGTGACCGCCTGGTTGATTCTAATGGGGATCAGTACTCGAATGGGTGACAGGGAAAGTCCTATCGCATTGTTCTAAACGTTTCTTCAACACGTTTGAAACGTGTTAATTTTTGCTATTGGTGTATTAATTTCATTTATGTATAATCGTGTGTTGCACGGTACGATGGGTGTAACTGGACACATCGCGTGTAGTTTTAACACGCTTTACGTGTGTTCCATTTTTTCTGTCACTTATGTACACAAGTCTAAAGTGTTTTTAAGCATAAAACGGTTAAACGTGTTGATTCTATGCATCATACGTGCAGAAAAAAAACACAAGATACTTAATCAATATATTAATCGCTATCCACGCACGTAAAACGCGTGGTACGCGTTATTTCCACGCACAATCAACACACGATAAACACGTAAATGTTTTGTACCGATGAAAAGCAACTTTTGGCTGGGAATGTATATATATGAAGCATCCTTAATGGAACGTGCCTATGTAGAACTGGGCAAGGGGACGCGAGGCCGTTTTCGTGTTGAGCGAAAAGCAATTTTCGACTAGATTTCTCATTTTTCCAGGGCAAATACTAACCAAGAGAGGGCTCGAGAAGCATTGGATAACCCTCGTGGTTTTATAGTACTATAGTTTATAGTACGCCAAGAGGGTAAGGTCGAAAGTAAGAGTGCGGGATGGGAATATTAATAAGAGAACTACCCCTCGCCAAGACCTTACCCTAACGAACGACCACTCTCGTATATATTCCAGGGGAGAAACAGCAGTGAAAGAAGAGTGTACAGCGATCCGAGGGTTCATCGGGGTTTCTTCCCGCAACGCGAGATGCGAGACCCGCAGTGCGGTGAAGATTCATCCTACCCGATCATTGCTAAAGCGAGCGAGAGAGGATAGAGAGAAAACTAGATATAGCCCCGATTACGAACGATTTATCCCGGAGGGAGAGAGCATGGCGGCAAAGAATCCGCACGCCCGCAAATCTTTTCAATCTGAGCCAACAGATTATAGTGGTAGTACAGTAGGTGGCGTATAGTGAGACACGTTCTGCTGCGGTTTACCGCGGGATAGATCCTATGGAAGGACGACTACACGTGTATCGTAACATGAGAATCAATTTTCGCGCGGTTGTCGAAAGCTTTCAGAGATGATACGAAACTCATGCTCTCTTCTTCTCGAGATATGTATTTTTTTTTTGTCAAGAACTGATTTGGAATTTTGTGAAAAAAATTGTGGCAGTTAGGACGTGGAATTCGGAACAGCGTTATATTGGCACTAATCAGTAGTGCCAAAGTCCAAATCGTAGCTGCTCAGACTAGAAATTGGAAGACGAAATTATTTGCACTAGGAGTAGGTATAATTTGAGGCAAACTTATAGCCTCTAGAACCAGTATTTTGAGACGTTCAAACGAATTTGTAGTTGGTATAACAAATATTTTCATTACCGCAAATATATTTTAGTCCGCTGACTCTAATAATTATTAAAGGAACTAAACATTTGTTTGAACGAGGGTGTACGCCGATTTAGTTCAGTCAAACATTTTTTTTTTCTCAGTAGGCAAAATGCCTAGACCAAGAATTACTTCTGAATTTTTCGAAAAAGTTGCGTGAACGCTCTAACTTTCGTAAAAGTTCGACGATTTAGCTAAATAGTTCGTCATAACTGAAGACAGGTTCAATGTTGTTTCGTATTGAATTTCGACGAAATCGGAAAAGCGGTTCGGACTTTATAGAATATTGAATTTTTCGAATATAATTAATTTTGCTCTAATAAATCACGTCGAATCCCAACAAATCAACTGAAATGTTCTGCAGACGAAAAATAACATACAGCGCTGCTACGTAACAAATTTGGTGATGTTCGATAAAGTCGTTCGGATTTTACGCCATTTTGATTTTTTCAAAGAATTTATGTTTTCGCTCTAACTTCCGCAAAAGTTAAGAAAGTAAGTCAAAACTTTGTACTAGATGGAAATATGATGCAACGATATTAATTACGAAATTTTCGTTATCATGTGTAACTTAATTTGATTTTTTTTTATATAGATAATATATTTTTAACTTTTATTTTGTGTTGTTTTATTTGGTAGTTGCACAAGCAACTAACAAAAGTATAGAGGTAACAATGTTTAAAAAATGCTAATTAAAATGAAAAATGATGCAAAGTAGAACTTTGCACGTTGCTTCCTCATTAAATATCATTTTTCACAAAGTCACCTCTATGAGGAAAAATGGCATTAAAATTAGGAGTAGGAATTTCGAGGCGAATTCATTACTGCTAGGACTAGAAATTTGGAGACCAAATTTGAGTGGTCAGGATTAAAAATCTGAAAACCAAGTTTGGGTGGTTATGATTACAAATTTGAAAGCCAAATATAGCAATAACTGCAATGACTAGGGATTTTTAAGCTGCCGGATGTAGACGTTTTGAGGCGAAATGATTGCCACTTCGACTTGGCATTTTAAGAGTAAATTATAGCCTCTAGATGTTTTAAGATGAAATTATAGCCGCTAGGGCTATCAGATACGTTTAATAGGATTGAAGAAGGAACTTGGAAACGAAGTGATAGCTGCTGTGACTATTAGGAACTTGGAGACGAAATGATAGCTACTTGGAACCGGAAATTCAAGACGAAGTGATGTGTTCAATGATTAGGGATTTTGAGGCGAAATTACTGTTATTCGGACATGATATTTTGAAACGAAATCATTGCTGCTGCGATTAGGATTTTGCAGGCGAATTAAAGAAATTTCAACGATTTCCAGATTGCAAGATTAAAATCTGAAATTAATATATATTAGAGATTGAGACATACCGGAGCAGCTCGAAAATTTAGAATGCGATTGACCGTCTCGAAACGAAAAAATTCGAAGTTATATTATGTTTGTTTTACACGGTTACTTATGACAATCGGGGTGATAAAAGCATTTCAAGTTCGAACTTAAGTTCCAACTTAAGTTTGAGTTTAATGATAAATTAGATGGACATATTAAAATATGTCCATCTAATTTACTTGTATGGGTGACCGCCTAATTCAATTACGCGGTCACTGCATTAGGCGGAATATGCATTCTACAGAAAAAAAAGTTGAGGTTCAATCTTAAATTGGAAATTAAGTTCGAATTTGAGTTCAAACTCGACCCTAAGGGTAGAATTTATGGACGTAAGTTGAAACCTAAGTTCCAAGTTCGATCTCAGATTTAAAATTCAATCTCACGATCGATTTTAAGCTTCACATTACTTCATGTTATAGGCAAAATTATAGCCACTAGGACTAGACATTTTTTTATCCAATTTATAGCCGTCAGCAATTGCAATTTTTATTTGAAATTACAACTGCCAATATTTGCAATATTGAGGAAAAATTATAGAAGCCAATGCTTGCAATTTTGCGGAGAAATTACAGCTACTAGATCTACAAATTTTGAGGCGAAATATACTTTCATAGAACCCGCAAGAAAGTTCAGAATGATTGACGTATAGAAATTATTATGCTACCGAATAATGAGATGCTAGGTTTCACAGACGTTTATTTTATTCACTGAGAAAGCCACGACCCTGAAGGGTTGATGTGATCTCGTCGTTCAGGAGTATCGTCGGAGCCACATCGACATGGATAGAAGAAGAAGGGCCTAAAATCCCTCTCTGACTCTCCCTCGACCCACTATATATATATCCTTCGCAGCGAGGGCTGGTATTATAGCTGAAGATTACAACTTAAAGGCGCGGGAGGCCAACAGGATATAATACGAAAAGGACTCATTGCCTAAACGAGTGGAAGTGCGAAGTCAAAAACGATTTATCACAGTCTAACACGATGAATCTTCTACGTTAGCTCTCGCGCTTTTCATCCATAATCTATCAAGTTAGCGTCTTCCTTGTCGTTTAGCGACTTCTCCACGACTTCGAGGATTCTCACACGGTGGAAAAAAGTCCTTCTCTCACACGTTCTCTCTTAACATGCGATTACAAAACTGCGAAGTTTTTTTTCTTATTGAAGAAGAAATCTTATTTTTATTCCCCCTAATGGCTTTTGAACTTAAGATGGAAAATGTGGAAACGAGAATGCGTCACGCAGGATTATTTGCCGAGTTCTAGAAGTGTCCGGAATATCCGCTGGGACTGGAAGCAAGAATACCGAAGGAACAGCATAGATCCAGTCGACAATGGCCAATCGCCTTCCTAGTCACGTTCCAGACGTCGTGGTTGACTTGTATATACACTGTACAGTGTGCCACTAAGGTCCACAAGAGCTCGGACAGTTTTCCTTCCTCACCTTCCTCTCGCACACATTTCCTTCTACTTCTTCTTCTTCTTCTTCTTCTTCTCTAAATCTTCATTCCACCCTACAAATACTCTTTCCTGGTCCTCTTATTAGATTTTCATCCAATCATCTCGTCTCCACAAATCCTGGCGACAATTTGACCTTATGCGACGATTATGCATTTACGGTCATTAATGGCTAAAAGTGCGAGAGTACTTTCTCACGGGTTCCTCCTCATTAATGCGAATACACGAAACTATTCCGTAATTGAGAAAATTACGTATTCTTAGTGAAGTACTCTGTGAGGGTTCTGCGGCGTGGAATTCTAGAGACGCCTAGGATTGGAAGGACGAAAGAGGTCGTAATTCAAAGGAACGGATTGTCTGAATTATTAGTTGGGAATTCGCATATAATGTTGTAAAATTTTAGTGCATTTCGTTGTACGCTTTCTAAACTTCCAATTTCTTTTTTTTGTAAATATGAAGATTTTTAATTTTTGACAGATTTTACAAATGCAAGGATGAAGCTATTAAAATAATGATTAATCAATATTTTTAGACGCCAAGTTACAATACAACTATTTCAGAAATTATAAGTGGAAAAAAAATGATACCTCAATACTTTTAGTTAAACTATTCTACAAAAGCTAAGTAACATCTGGTGGTGCAGGTCGATATTGAGTTTGGACAAAATCGATAAAGTGGTTTAAACTTTATGACCTTTTTTATTTCTCTCATTTATTAGTGCTGTAACTTTTAAAAAAGTTTATCAAACCAAGCTAAAACTGTGTTCACACACTTAATGAAGTTAAGAGAAAATTATTCAAAACTTAACAAAAAACCAATATAGGTGTTCAAATTTGATTAGAATACAAATTTTTGTATTCAAGATCATAACTTGCGAAATGAAAGCTTCTAACTTGTAACTTTACAAACACACTTGAGAATTTGTTCGGAAATTTATGGCTACTTATTTGTGGAAACTGGCTACAATTTCCGTTAAAACATATTAAAGGAATGCAATTTTTGAGCATGCACTTTGAATCATTTAATTTGCTTATCTCTGGAATTTAGTTATACTTGAATTTCACCCATTTTCCTAAAATTAGTCAATATACTTCCTAGTACTTACAATTAGTAAAAACAAGAAATAATGATGAAGCAATGTGCAAGGTGTTAATTTGCGACCTTTTCCGTAAATTAACAGAATCAATTAATTTGATTTTAAAAAATGCAATTAAATATAATCAACTTTTATTGTGGAAACGAAATATGAGAGTCTTCACTCACTCTAAAAATAAATTTTTTAGATAGAGCATATATACTGAGACGAAGGTATAATACTTGAATTCAACGATAATTATGTTTTTATATAGTAAATATGTTTATATATGGGACAAACCACGTCAAGTCGGTCACCCAATTTTTCATGTCAATAAAACGTCCTCACATTTTTTCAGGATGTTGGAGAAAAAACGTAGGAGTTTTTTCAGATCTTTTTATTGCATATTCCAGCCATTGAAAATCGCTGAAAATAATCATTGTTTATTTTTTAACGCCAATACTACGGCTCGCAAGAAAAAATCATAACAACATCAAATTTTGTATTTTCAGCGTACTTTCCAACAAAATTTTTCGTACAATTCTCCGATTTCATTTTATGCTATTTTTCAATTAAATAAAGTTGCCCCTTTTTTTCCCTCCGAAACGGCATTTCCGATTTAGTTGAAATTTTCACATTTTGTTCGTTGAAATACCTAGAAACTTAGACAAAATTGGCGAAAAAATAAACAATGATTATTTTCAGAAATTTGTAATAGCTGGAATATGCAATAAAAAATCTGAAAAAAATTCCTACGTTTTTTCTTCAACCAGACCAACATCCTGAAGAAATGTGAGGACGTTTTATTGACATGAAAAATTCGGGTGACGTGTTTTGCCTCATATCTTTCAAGAATATAATGTTTTACATAAAAAAGCAGTATTTTGATCTCACACAAAAATCCTTAGTTTCAAATATTGCAACATTGAGTCAGTCTCAGTAATGACACTAGAAAATAGTTTAAAAAAAATGTAATTGGAAAAAAAAAGTTACTCCTACAGTTTGTTATATTCAAACCGCAGCATTCTTTGACTTGATATTTTTCATTCGATTGTTTCTACCGATTTAAAAAAAAAAACATACACTTTTCTTGCCGGAAATCGATCGAAAACCACCTACATAAGTAAACACGTGAACAAACATGTTTAAAAAGTGTATTTATGTTCATACTGAAAAGCACAGGAGAAAATAAATAAAATTCACGTGTGAAAGAGTTCTTCAATCGAAAATTGTGTACACCATTGTCCAACTCGAGATGGCATACCTTTGAACCCTTTATGGAGGGTCGCGGGTGAATATTTATTCACATCCGTCGTAGCCGACCCCTGGGAATTGACAGTCCACGAGAGTTCTGCTAGGCACTAACAGTTTTGGAAGCGATCCAAGATCTGCTCCAGAGCTACTTCCAGAGATCTCGGCAATAGTCCAGACGGGTCCAGCAATCCAACTCAGTAGCCTCGAGCTTCAACTGTCTTTCCGATCACGTTTCGGTGATTGGTCGATGGGTTGGGCATTGCTGCCCCGTCGCCACTACATACTGACAGCTTACAGGCAACCCATTGCTGCGATACTACTCTCTGCACTCTTTACTCCTATCATACAACTTTCATCTATCTAGAAGTCTCTATGACTTCTTCTGTCTCGAACATACATACGGGGCATGTCCATCAATGTTTGGCGATGATGTCTTCAATTCTCCCCGTATTTTTTTATAGAGAAGAACATGTTGAGAAACGCATACCATTTTTTTTTTAGATTTTTTAAACGCTTCGTTTCTCAGCAAAAATGTTAAACTACTATTTTCTAAAGTCTGAAAACATTGAGAATAATCTTCGAAAATAGCCAAATTTGTTGACGTATCGAAAAGATGGAAATTTCAAAACTGCGGGAACAAAGTTCGAAGAACAATCTTTTTATTTTTTATCTATTCGTTAGAAGTAAATCTACCTAGTAAGGTACATTTTTGCGTCTGCAGAAAATTCGTCTAAAACAGTTCGTCTAAAAACAATTCTTCTAAAAGACAATTCCTCTAATAACAATTTGTCTACACAGCTACACTCATTAGCACTCCAAGTTGCTATTTTTATTTATTTTATATCATTTTATTTCTGTCAATCAAATTACTTGTTGAAATTTCTTAACTAGAGCAAATAATATAAATAGAGGAATAGAGGAAATAATATATATATATACAATATCTATCTAACGAGAGAAAATAACATTTTCTGTAAAGTCTACTTTATTCTTAGTGTATAACTTGTGAATGCATTTCTCACATGTTTAATTTCATTAGAATTTGAGACGATAGAAAAATATAATAAAATCACCACGATTGAAGATACAAAGAATATAGACTTCGAACAATAATGTTGCCAAACAATATTAAATATATTGGCTAAAAAAATAGTTTACAAATTCGAATAAAGAATTTATTTTTTTAGTGTCTAATAAATTCTATAATTTTTTCGAATACATATGATTTTTTTTAGAAATTCCTTGCCACGGTGAAATTTTTTTTTCAAGAACCTTTCACGGCTGTTTTTATGAAACTGTTCGTTTAATGATCTTGAAAATTTGTCTGCGATGTAAAACCTTTCTACGAAAACATACCTAAAACTTGCGCCTTTAAGCCGTCTCGGAAAGAAAAAAAGATTCACTATTATAAGACATTTTTTTAAAACTTCAAAATTGATTTTAGCAATTATCAAATTTAGTGTATATTAAAAAATGTAAGTTTTCCATCAGGTAAAAACGATTCTTTTATCTGTTTATTAATAATTTTTTGGCGTTATTATTATTCAAAATCAATGTTGATAGTATCTTTATTAACGTTGTTTTTTTTTGTTTTGAGATTTTTGGTCGAGAATACGGATATCCTGCATCCCAATAGAAGCGTTCAATAAAAGTTAGATAGGAAAACAAGATAATCGTGTGCTTGTAATGTACTCACAGAATGCAAACTATATAGCAATTCTTTGTTGAAGGAAAATAATTTAAGATATTCGTGGAGTGCGCTCTTTTAATAAAGCTTGAAATTTTTTTAATTTCAGCATTGTTACTGGTGGAGACTGGATGGCTTTGCGCTGGTGTCGCGTGGCTTGTACGGTATTATCAAACATGTCCTGTGGAACAAGCTAAGGATGTGATATTAGGTAAGTTGCAAATTATTCAAATACAAGTTTCTGTAAGATCTGCTTTTCCTTGAAAGAAAAAAATGCCTGAAAGCCATTCGAATAAAATATTTGTATTTCCCTTTTGAAAAATATTCAAAATTTGGCAGGTCTCGTGATATCGAACTGGTGCATCCTCGCGTCAGTGATGGTGACCGTGTGGTGTACATACGATGCAGCAGGAAGATCGTGGGTGAAGATGAAAAAATATCAGCGTAGCATGAGGGAAGCTGAATCTCGAGGTGGCGGCCGTATGCATTATAAGAGAAGCGGTAGCAGAAATAGAAATTGGCGACAACGGTACATATTTATTATTTCATATTTACATATTTATATGAGGCAAAAAAATGTTCATGTCAACAAAACGTCCTCAAATTTAATCAGGATGTTGGTCTGGTTGAAGAAAAAACGTAGGAATTTTTTCAGATTTTTATTGCATATTCCAGCTATTAAAAATTTCAGAAAATAATCATTGTTTATTTTTTAACGCCAATACTACGACAGACAGAAAAAAATCATAAGAACATGAAATTTTGGATTTTCAGCGTACTTTCCAACATTTTTTGTAAAATACTCCGATTTTATTTTATGTTATTTTTCAGTTAAATAAAATTGCAACTTTTCTTCCCCCGTAATCTAATGTGTAATTGCTCTCTGCGTTCAGGAGGGCTGAGAATGTCTATGAAAAATATTCTAAAGCCTGCATTACATTTTTTTATCATGTAAATCTTTTTTTTTTTTATTACCGCGATGTTTGATCGTTCGAAGAGCTGTAACTCTGGAGCGAAATTGCCACCCATCTCACCAATTTTTTCTAACATTTTAGGCATTTCAACGAACAAAATGTGAAAATTTCAACTTAATCGAAAATGCCGTTTCGAAGGGAAAAAAGTGGCAACTTTATTTAATTGAAAAATAGCATTAAATGAAATCGAAGAATTTTACAAAAAATGTTGTTGGAACGTACGCTGAAAATTCAAAATTTGATGTTCTTATGATTTTTTTTGCGAGCCGTAGTATTGGCGTTAAAATATAAACAATGATTATTTTCATCGATTTTCAATGACTGGAACATGCAATTAAAAAATCTGAAAAAATTCCTACGTTTTTTCTTCAACTAGACCAACATCCTGAAGAAATGTGAGGACGTTTTGTTAACATGAAAATTTGAGGTGGCCGACTTGACGTGTTGTGCCCCATAAATATACTTTACGTAGATCTAGATAAAAATAAATTTACATACACTTTGATTGTTAACCATTCTCTAATATTTTCGTCTCACCTTTTCTCGTTTCCGTAAAACGTTAATGAAATTCGATTGTCTTGCAGAAAGGTCATACGTGCCTACCAGGACAGCTGGGACAACAGATGCAGATTGCTGTTCTGCTGCATGGGAAATTCTGACAGGAATAGAGTAAGACAGCCTTTAACGGATATATCAATCACCGCTATCGTATCTACCGGTTTCCTTCGTGTTCTTCGCGAAGTATTTCCATCCTGTTGCTACGTTCATTGTTCGATCGATTCTTCACCTTCCACTTTAGCTTCCTAGAAATATATAGATACTTTAAAATTGAGAGATAATGCAGTTAAATGAACAAGTCACACGTATAAGGGCTAAATATATTTGTTAATAATGCAATTACTTGAGAAGAGCTTGCATTTAAATTTTAGTCTAAACATACAGTAAACACTAGAAATTTGAATTGTTGTACAGTTGTATAGAACTCCAAAATTCTACGAGAATAAATATATAATATTTTACTTGACGCAGTTTTCTTGCCAAATCAGTAAACGAATTTTAACATTTGAGATCTTCCTATGTTTGAGGTAAAGTGATTTCCAGTTCGAGTATAGAGATTTTCATTTGACACCTGTACAAAGTTTTGAATTAAAATGTATAAATCAAACTTTATTGATTAAAAAGTTTATTGCAAAATATACACCCCGAATCCCCTATACTCTGAGCGAAAAGCACTTTGAAATCCCAACAAAATGATACGTCGAAAACTTAAATGAAATATATTGGTTACATTAGAAAATTGTGCCAAGTCAATATTTTTATATTTCTTGTAGCAATATTTCGGTGGACAATGTGACTGTATAAAATATCAGAATTGTAGTGATTGATGTGCATTTCATAAGATTTCAATACAATTTCTTTCAAAGCACCAGCATCTCCAATATAAAAAAAAAAGCATTTCACAATGCCGTTTTTTTGGTAACTCGGTTTCTTTAAGAGACCGTCTGAATAATTGGCTTAATCGATAAACTCCAAGAGATTTCGCTAGCAGAAAACAGGGAGATGAACCACTCTCGAGTAAATACGAGCACAGTGCCCATTTAGAAGCGACTTACCGAGTGGGTAAAATCCACGGAGTGATTCGGATGCGCTCGGCGTTGAAACCTGGGCAAATATTTGTGAGGAAAAGTTTGTTGGTTCTCATCAACGTCTCGGCTTTCGTCTTGGTTGATGCACGACTAATAATGTAGCTTTCCGATAATATACCGCTAAGATTTTCACTATTTTCCGGTACTTCGTGAATCTCGAGCCCACTTAAACATAGTAACATTGAGTTTTGACTTATTTCTGTTGTTTCTTTGCTCGACAATTATCGTTCGCGCAGAACTCATTCACGGACATCGCCAGGCTACTCAGTGACTTCTTCAGGGATCTGGATGTGGTGCCGTCCGACGTTGTGGCTGGTCTTGTTCTACTACGAAAGTTTCAGAAGATCGAGCGCGAGCTCATCGTAAAGCAAAAGAAGAACGATACTTACGAGTTTCTCTCGGGTGTACCGGTTACGCCAAGAACTAAGTTTCTCTCGCTGACCGAGGATGGCGACTTAGGACACTTTCAGTCGGCTATTCATTACATGCACTTTGCACTCGCTGCTTATGGATGGCCACTCTTCCTCTTCAATCATACCACCGGTATCTGCCAGCTGTGCACAAGGTAATCAGAACTTCTAACTACAGTGACAAATGGCTGCTTGTGATTTCATGAACGCCGTTAAAATACTTAGAAAGCTATGCTGCGAACTATTTACCCTTTAAGACATGATAAATCAATTTTTTGTTGTTGTTGTAAAACCATCGATTGGAAAAAATACTGGAATTCAAGCCTCATAAAATATGTATCAAACACTTTACTTTTGCAATTTTTTATTCATATAGTGCACCAGGTTGATGTGGGATGGAATGTAATATCTTTCACTCTTCGCATTTTTGGGATGAATCTGGTCGATGGATTTTATTTTTTGAGAGTTATGAGTTAATGTGTAAAAAAAAAAGATTGTAACAAGAGTCGCGGTAGCGATTCGACGCCAAGTATTAAAAGAAAATTAAAATGAATGAAACGCTAACGCTACTCTTTTTTTACTCGACGTTCGCCCTTTTCCGTCTCCTAGGAAATGCTAACTCGAATTATCAGAGGCAACACGTCGCGGACGCAAAATGTATCAGCCCCAATATTTAAAATTTTTTTATTCACCGAAAGATAAGTTACGATTAATCGACTTCCTACTACCTCCCGAGTTCAAAAAATAAGAACCA
Source organism: Perithous albicinctus (assembly GCA_964016905.1). Classification (NCBI taxonomy): domain Eukaryota; kingdom Metazoa; phylum Arthropoda; class Insecta; order Hymenoptera; family Ichneumonidae; genus Perithous; species Perithous albicinctus. Next base: position 13,529,506 of record OZ024693.1, on the reverse strand, counting down.
TCGGACCTCTATAAAGCTGCAAAATTATAGTGTTTAATAAACATTTTATGAGGCTTAAATGGCAGTTATTTAAATAAAAAAAGTTATCACACCTTTCGTATATGACTCAGTCATCGTAATCACGTAATTCACAAATTAATTAGTAACCACAAAAAGCAATTGCAAATTTTAGGGATGTTCTATCATTTTGATGGCAGTAGTTTGATGTAAAATTTATACATTATTCTTTTTTAGTTTTTAGTTTACCTACGGATTTTTTTCTTTACAATACAGGACTGCACTGTGATTTTAATACAATTCAAAAAGTACAAGTATGAATATAAGTTGTTAACCGGCAATATTTTAAGTTTGTTTAAAGAAATAATGACTCTTTGATTGCTACTTAATAGATATAACAATTTCTTTTTTTTTACTTAACAAATTGTTCTATTATCGCCGAAGGTAGCGAAGTTGTAACCATATAATTACTTCCAAGCTGACGCTATTTGCTCCGAAAATAATTAAAGACGCATTCTTTTTTTTTAATATTCTACTATATTGTTAAAAAATATATAAACACTATTTTTAACATTTTTAAAAACATTTCTTCACATGGATTTGTCAAAAGAATTCAATAAATAGAAGAATAATGGTCCATTACTGTCTACATTACTTTTATCTTCGTGGAAATTGTAATGAATTTTTATTCAAAAACCTTATTTTTTAAACGAAATGTCTATAAAAGTTCTTATCAGTGATAATAAATATAGGCAGTATTTTGTGTATCACTAACTTGATAAATGAATCTTCACTAAATTTTTGTACTAGAAATTGGAAAAAATTGAATTTCTTGAAATTTATTTTAACCGTGAACATAAATAAATTGAGATTCATTTTAGAGACCGCTAAAATTCTCTGCAATTTCAAAATGGCTGGAATTGAAAGTAGAAGTAACTTTTGTCATTGACTATAATTTTGAAAAGGCTTTCAGAATTAACGGAAATCACTTTGAACCAACAACATTATTTAAACATCTGTCGCAAAACTTCCAGTATGACGAAGAACTTCCCACTTTGTAGGCTTAGTTATTTAATTATTTTAAGGATTATAAATAGGTGATATTGTACTTACTGACAGTTCGAGTAAAAGACGTTATAAAAATATTATTTTCAGGCTTAGATGTGGCTGTTTCCCGTGCATAAGGCACGACGACGATGCAACGGTGGTAGCGGACAATTGTTGTCAGTGTAATTACGCAGCTTTGAGGCGTATGATCCAGATCGGTGAGGTGGAGGTTGTCTACGCGACTTTTCACGTTGACGTCGGTGAGACGCCTTTCTTCGTCGCCCTGGATTATACGAGAAAAAAGGTTCGTCGCTCGACAACGAATTTATTTTCCCGATACATTAGAGCGACCGAGGAGACGAAACTTTAAAATTCATGAGATGTGCTGTATGATTTATTATTTCAGGTCGTTGTCAGTATACGAGGTACTCTGAGCATGAAAGACGTTGTTACGGATCTTAATGCGGAGGCTGAGGTTTTGCCGTTGACCCCGCCAAGGGAAGATTGGCTTGGCCATAAGGGTATGGTTCAAGCGGCCGAGTACATTCGTAAAAAAATTTCCGACGAAGGGATCATAGCGAGAGCACTCGCCAAAGTAAAAATCAACATTATTTCTAACATGTAGCTGTAGACACGACATGCATGTTTTTATATTTAATTTTTTGAATGCGCAAAAATATAATTTAGGCATTTTCAAAATATATACAAATATAGGCAACTAAATTAATGAAGAAACGCGAAAGAATTTCGACGCCAAATGCATAAAAAAAAGGATGCAAATTAGAGATTTGCACATTGCTTCCTCATGATCTTTGAATGTTTACAAAGCTACCTCAATGAGGAGATAACTTTATCTATTTTGGCTTCCTCATAAAGGAAGCTTTGTAAACATTCAAAAATGATGATGAAGCAATGTGCAAATCTCTACTTTGCATCCTTGTTTTAAATTAATAAATAAGTAAATGCTGTTTATATATAAAATATTACTCTATTTTCACATTTCAATTGATTTAGTATCTGTTGACCTGAATTAAAGGAAAACATTAATTTTTTTTTTGTATTCAAAATACCATAAAATCCGAACCTATTTGCCGATTTATCCCAAATTCGATACCAGTCGTACTTTGATATAGCTTTATTTGTAAAAAAATATTTAGTTCGACAGCTAAAAATTTGCGGCTGCTAGAGCGTGAACAGACATTTTTCGAAAAGTGCAAATTTGTATAAAATTTGAACAGATGTTTGAATTTTTTTTTTAATTTTTCGAAAACAAAGTTGTCCATCTGCTCCATATATATGTGCCAAATTTCAGTTCGATGGTTAAAGCGGTTCTTGAGATATGAAGATTTCAATTCTGCATGCCGGCCGCACACACACACACACATCCGGACATTTTTGCAAACCACTTTTCTCGACGTTTTGGACCATTCTGAGTGTCCTGACATGAAAATCGCCGAAATTTTTTTTTCACGAAACAGAGCTTCCTCTGGGAGGAAGCAAAAATGCATTTTTTAAAAAACGGAGCGCTATTGCTATACATTACAAAATAATTTTAGAAAAAACTTATTTTTGTAAGCAACAAATGGGTTTGGGTTTTTGGTATATTTTAGTACAACAAGAAGAGTATAATTTTGTCACACTTTTTGCTTCTGCCTTTTGTTAAAATGACAAGAAGTATAGTGAAAAAGATAGTTTCTGTTGTTGTAAATAGTAATAGTTAGAAATTTTTTTTTTTTCAATTATCAAAAAGAATTTGTGAACGTTTGTAAGCAAAAACTTTTTGTTATGTACAACAATTTAAGTTCTGTTTTTTATGTGGGTCTTACTTTATCCAAGAAAGACTCTTTTTCGGCGACTTTTATAATAAAAAATTGTTGCGGATGAAACATTTATCAGTAACCAGTATTTGTTTATATCTATAATTCTAATTTTTCGTCTATATCTGATGTTTGTTTCTTACGAAATACTAAAAACAATTATAAAATCCTTGATACAGGATCCTGACAGAGGAACACACCAATTCGGTCTGACTCTCGTCGGTCACTCGTTAGGCGCCGGTACCGCAGCGATTCTTGCCATCCTATTGAGACAAGAATTTCCTGATCTCGTGTGTTTCTCATTCGCGCCTCCCGGCGGCCTTCTGAGCATGCCAGCTCAGCAGTACACCCAGGAATTCATCACTTCCGTCGTCGTGGGGAAAGACGTCGTTCCGAGGATAGGCCTCAGGCAGATGGAGAGTTTACGGGCCGATCTTATTAACGCTATTAAACGGAGCGTCGATCCTAAGGTACTTAGGTTACGCTAATGCAACAATTATCTATATTATATTTAATTTTGATATTAAAATATTGATGACATTTCAAATCCGATAAATACCCTTTCAATAATGTCGACTCTGGTACATTCATAGAAAAGTACGTTTATTATAAACAGTATGTAGTGAGCTATTTTGATTAGGAACTAATCGCTAAGCTATTCGCATAAAGCTCAAATCTCTGCAAACAAAGTGAACAAATTCGACGAGGCCTCTTTTATCAAATAGCACTAACGGAACTCTAAAATATTTGTTTTATTACTAACATTTGAATAACTTGAAAAAAAGTTCGTGATTTTGTGTAATTCATAAATGTAGATAGATGAGATTAGGATTGAAATTCGTTTAAAAAATCGTGAATATATAACTGTAAAAAGAATTTGTTGTCACTGAACAGTCTTGTATTGACGCTGTTGATTGTTAAACTTGTGTATAGTAGTAGTCTGCTTAAACATGTCAAAACCTCAATGTTCTTATATATCTCAAAGACATAGATTTTTATTAGCCTTTCATCTTTAATGTGACACTTTCTAATCTTACGATATTATTAATTTATTTTAAAGCAAAATCCATTTTTTTTACTCAACTTTTAACATCTTCAGACTTATTGAAAAAAGATCAAGGAAGATCATGTGTTCTGTTCCTGTATACTAATATGTTTATCTAAGAATAAATCTTCTCTGGTGTTTGTTAATTTTGAAGAATTTACGACTGTCAATTTCGTTTTTTGGAGTTATTTTAAAATTGCATTTTATTTTTAATTTGTTTCTAATGCCCGCCCCGACCAGCAAAAACCTCGACTTCGCCTCGGTTTTGCAAAAGTTGGGAGGGCCTCCCCCTGCCAACAAAAACCTCGATTTCGCCTCGGAATGCGTTACAGTTAACGAGATGACCAAAAGGGCGTGCTGACGCAAGCCATAGTTAAAAGCCTAATATATATATGGCCGTTGATTCATAAATTAAAATTAATTATCGAATGTACTTTCGGCTGGGGATAAAGAAAAATAGTATACGACCCACGGCCAGAATGTTGGATGGCCTAGGGTCGTAATATACTATTGTTACCCAAAACAAAAAATTAGAGTTTATGTTGCCGGCTGACGAGTCGGTGAATTGCACACACAAGCCCAAGACACACCCGGTTATCCGTATCTTCCGAATGGCGATGTGTTTAACGTTAGATTTACGCGAAAATAGTTCGATAATGCCCCTTTTTCATATTTTATAGAGAATCGTGATACTCTAAGGAATCCATAGCACATTTTATATTGTATAAAAATTCAGTTTATACACGTTAGTTTTCGTTCCGAAGTGCGAAATTGGTTAGTTTACCATAAGAGCCTCAGCATAATTTAACATAACATTTTAATATTTATTTTCTCGCTGACTTAGTCGATGACCCAGCTTGAAACTTTATATTCGCATTTAGAAGGGTATCAACTATAATATAAAAAAAAATTGAATCCTCAAAGTTCACAAAGGCTGATGCGCAAGGATTACCTTAAAAATCACAACAGTCAAAGTGGGGCAACAACTTCACTTACGTGCCAAATTTCAGCTCAATTGCTTGAAAGGTTCTTCAGTTATACGTTCTTGAATTTTCTAAGCTCTACATACACACGAACATCACTTTTTACCACTTTTCTCGACGTTTTGACCATTGTCAGGTTGCTGATATGGAAATCTCGAAAAAAAAATCATGAAAACAAAGTTTTCGCTAAGAGGAAGCAAAAAGTCTTACATGTTTAAAAATAAGCTTTATCTTATATCTTTAAAATAGGTTACGAGTTAAAAGTATATGCTGTACACTTTATTATAACTTCATATTCTGCTTCAGCAGTGTTATAACTATATACCTGAAATATAGAAATAAACGAATAATTTTCCGAATTAAATGCCTTAAAACATTTATACGGGTTATTTAGTCCTTATTACATAGTTTAAATATACGTATATATAAATTCTTTTCATACTTTATTGCACTCGAGAAAATTCAGTTTGTCGAGATTGAGACGAAAATTCACGGTCATAAACCGCGTGCTAGTTCAGCACTCGAGCAAAGGCCAACGTGCGGTATTAGAAAATAAAAGATGAATAAAAAAATCTTGTAAAAGCTTCGCCCGTAAAGCCTCTAAGGCATTCTTCCCCGAGTTTAAAAGCTTATATGTATATGTAGACGTGTTTTTATGACGTAACTTTTTTTTTTTAGTGGAAAACTATCGCTTGCTCGGTAATGTGCTGCGGTTGTGGTTCGATGCCAACCTCGGCGGCGAATTTGGAGGCCGGGGGATGCATCAGCGAATACCAGAGGGACAAGGATCAAGCTCGCGAGCAAACGATCGTACCCAGCGATTCGAGCATCGCTCTGACACTTCACACACCGCTCTATCCACCCGGTCGAATAATTCACGTGGTCAGACATCATCCCAACAAGGGAGAGTGAGTGAAAATCTAGTTTTTTCTTTCTTTCTTTTTTCACGTCCTTCTCTCTTCAATTAAACGACGATAAATTGGACGCTTGCGAAAATAGAACTGAAAATATTTTTCGCGATTCATCAACGTCGCATGGAACACGCGCGAGGTTCAATTGTTCGTGACTTGATTAACGTCATTTGTTTTTTCTTTTTCATTTATAGGCAAAAATATGAGAGCCGTTGGAGGTACGTGAAACATCTGCCGAAGCGTCAAGTTTGCAGATACTGTATTACAACTATATCGTTCTATCCTCTTCTATCTTTATTTTTCCTTTTTTTTTAGGGTATTAAACAGAGCTCGGCAACTTTTCGAGAAATGCAATACACTTTTTCTAAATATTGATTCCTGAATTATTATTAAAACAATTAAATTAGATGCTGGATTACAGAATTAATGTTTTCATCAATAAAGTATTATCGAACAGTGTCCCAACTCTGTGATAAAATAAATTCTGCATCCTTGAAGTTAATGAGAGCATGAAAAATCTTCGAGTTTATCGATAATAGTATTGTCGATGCAATGTTTTGGTAGATAAACGTTGATGGGTTGAAAATTATCCATGTTGATTATATCCTGTTTCCCTTAGCTTTGAATACGAGCCTATAGAGCATGCGAAATCGAGCGAACTCGAAGATTGTTTATAGAAAAGAATAATAAGTGTATGAATACTTTAAATTGCTAAGTAATGTATCCGATAGTAGAGAGTGTTCTGAAGGGACGTAGAGCAGAGCAGCACGTCAACCTTATATAAACTGCTGTTTATTATATAAGAATTACATCTATGTATTCTGATTCTATATAGATCGTCCAGAGAGCAACCACACCTTTTTTTCAGCATTGAATGAGTTAAATACATCTACAAACCCTCCAAATTCTTTTCAAACTATGGCAAATATTTTTCATTCTTCACTTTAATTCAGGATAGACATTTAGCGTAATCCTTGACCTATTGTAATGATAATTGCTATTTATTTACAAATACACAGATAATCCATTTTCCTTTAGTTTTTTTAGAAGAATAATCCAAATCATTTGTGAGATTTTATTCTTTTCAAAGCCTGCTATATTCATTTATACATGCCCTGTGAATTCGACAATACAGATTTTTGATCGCATTTATTGTTTAAATATTGAAATAGTTTATTTACGCCGGGCAGGTAGCTTTTTAGTTTAACCGATCTCTCATTTAATCGAAGAGGATAATGTTCATTTTATCCCTGTGAAATCATAGTGCGTGCAAGAAATAAACTAAACTTGCAATAAGACATAATTAGTCGTACGGTCTAAATTACTCGTTAAACAAACCACACAAAAACACCTCTTATCAGAAGTTGTTACAAAACGGGCAATTCGCTTGCAAATCAAATAGCAATTTATGTTTATGTAAGTTTAAGGATATATGGTTTAGCGCAAGCAATCCGAAACTGTTGTTTCTTCATCCGTAGATTATTTTCAAAATTATATTGAGAATATAGCACTCTCACACTGTTGCTTTTAAAAAGAAAACAACTTGTATTTAAAGCTTATGAAATGCACATAAATCTCTAAAAATCTGGAATTTTGTACCATTTTCGGCTCAAACCGGTAAATGGATTTTAGCTTTCGAGGTTTCACTTTGCTTGAGACAAAGTTCGATTCGGTCCGAGTTCTTGATTCAATGAGAATTGGACGTATTATTCAGTCAGTTTTTAATAAGCAAAGACTAGTTTACACATTTAAATTCATAGCTTTGTCCTATACAGACTTGAAATACAAATCTCCATACTTGGACCAGAAAGCACTTTGTCTCAAGTGAAAGGAAACCTTGCAAACTGAAATATGTCCACTAATTCAATTAGAAAACTGTAACATGTAAATTTTATAAAAATTTCTTCTCGTAGCAATTTGGTACCATATTTCGCTGTATAAAAATGTATAAAATCGGTATCTGTATAAAATTTCAAATGTGTAGTGCTTGATGTGCATATCATTGGATTTAAATTCAACATTTGTTAGAGCAATAGAAAAAATAACATCTTTTTATCATCCACAACAAATATTTTCTAATGCCCTTATTAAGTGCCTCGAATCCTTTGAACATTGCACATGCATTACCAACCAAAAGTTGCAGTAGTAGTAGTAGTAAATGAATATTTATTAACAATACATACCAGAACAGGGTTGCATATATCGGATTAAATGATACTTCTATTACCATTAACATTAGCAATGGGTTATCGAACGAAGTCGTTCAGTCCCAAAATTTTGATTTTATTAGAATTTGAGAATTTTGCTACAAAAGAAAAATTTGAAAAGAAAAAATCAAAGTCATCGAAAATGCTAGGAAGATTAACATAAAATAATAATAGTTTCAAAAAGTTTTTAAGAAAGTAGTTTTAAAGAATTGTTCATCAAATTCATGAGAAAAGTATTTTTTTTAATAGGAATTGAATAATGTGATCTTTCCGTATAGATTCCCAGATTTTATAACGGAAGTATCAAACAATTTTGTAATTTCCGTTTTCGAGAATATTACAAGGCGTTTTTATTAAACTTGTTCCGCTCAATGATATTAAACCTTCTCATCTTTTCTACGAAACGTTCCACATATTGTTAGCTATGAAAAAACTCGCGATTTTCGGTCCATATATCGAAATAAAAAATGATAATTCAAACAGATGAAAAAAAATATTTTAAAAAATCGGAGAATCTATTTTATATTTTTAATAATTATTTAACTTCTTGAAAAAGTTTTAATCAATTCATTAATCACTATTGTCGTTCCAAATCAGTGTTCTTGGGATCTACAATAACGTTGGCGTTTTTTAAATTATAATTTCGTCTGAAAGTACTCAAATTCTAATAAAATCAAACTTTTGATTGCAAACATGTACACATTGTTGATTCACTAAATTTGATATTTGACTTATTATAAATATTTGGAGGGTTTAAATAACCAAGAATCCCGTAATATTGTGCCTGAGCTTCGGTGGTACTTGTGGTCGCATCTCGTGAGTTGTGTTTAATGGTTGCTTCAATTGTCGATATTTCAGGCAAGTATTGAGGAAACGGGAACCAGTTTATCAAGCGCTATGGGCGGGCCCATGCGACTTTGACGAGGTCCTCATCAGTCCAGTGATGATACAAGATCACATGCCGGACAACATGTTCAAAGCACTCAACAAGGTAAGCCTCCATGCAACAGAGAGGACCGCGGGAACAATGAGAGATTCGAGATACGGACAGACGCCGGTGAGTCGAAGTCCCTCTGTAAGGCCAGGTACTTACGAGCCACTGGAGGAGACGATCGACGGACCGGAGGTTGTCAGTGCGCAGATCGATGATATGAGATCTACCGAGATCAGTGAAGACATTGAATCTGTCGAGCCTTACTCTCGCGAGGGGGAGTCGATTATCTCGAGCACAGTGTCAATAGTCATTGACGTTGACGTACACGAGAATCGCGAATCTTGACCCGCGAATACACGATAAATTCTTTTACTTAGAAATACCTTCATTTAACAATATTCTAATTTGTACATAGAGAAAAAAAAATCACGTTCTCGCTGTAAGACTACGGAAATAAAAGATTAAAGAAGTAAAGGCTTTCGATGATAATAACAGAGTATAGTTTTTGTTATCAACCCCCGTGGAAATTGAGTATAATCAAGATACATCGGATATGTTTTTAGATATACACGAAATATATCCAAGAGAAAAGTATATTATTCGACATATACTTGAATTGTATTTCTGATATATAAAGCGTCGAATAGTTTTATTGATATATTGTTTGATATATTTTTTTTCCTTGGGGGAGTTGACACGTGTAAAGGAATACGGTATATTTCGAATCCCACTCGCCACGAACTAGCGTTATTATTTTTTTTTTTTTATTTCCATTTTTTAATTTTTATTATTTAACACGAAGCACGTTAATTTACAATACCGACGAACACTCTGCGAGAGTGATTGAGACTAGTAGTTATGACTTGAAGGAGGAATGCTAGTTAAGGAGATTTGTGGGTGAAACTTTGAAATCCTGCAGTGCTTTGTAAAACCGAGCACTTTTGTTAGTAGAAGAAAAGTAATAATGTGGCTTAAAAACTTAAATAAAAAATAAACTTTTTATGAACTTTACCAGCTTTGAAATGATTTTTGCATCAAACATATTTGATGTCGATTGTGAAAGATCTGTACTTTACTGAAATATGAAAATATTAACCCCTTCAGCGGTATTGACGCAATAATGCGCACATCGATTATTTTTTTTGGTACTCGGGGGCTTTTGTGGTCGCCGATTATGAATCCGAGCTCAACATTCCTAAATTTGAAATGGACCCTTTAATATACATCCACTTACCTTACTGTAAAACAGTAACGCTAGACGGGGATAATAGATAATACATCAACCATCAAGTATACCCAATCGTAGAATTATTTACAATGTTTTTCGGGACAGGCAGAATAATTCACCGTTTCATGTAGATATCGTTTGATCCGTTGCAATATTTTAACAACAAATCGAGGCTCCACGTAAATTTTCAAAATGAAGAATTTCTAATACAAAAGTGGACAAATTCATTCCTCTGCGACCACCGACATGAATATCTCAAGTACTAGCTATGTGTATCCTACAAACAGTGATAGGAATCTGCCAAGACGACTAACAACAAAAGTTAGGCAATGTTTTTCGAGGATTTACGTGTCGTTTCTTCACCTGTCCTCATTCAAAAAGTCGAATAACTTATAGTTACTTACCGCCCTTATCGGTTATACAAATTTAATCAGTTTCTAATTTTAATGGGTCATATTTAATCTAACAATCTGAATTTTCAAATTTTGAGTGGAGATTTACCAAATTTTCTGTGAATCAAATACAGTTTTGTATTTTCATCCGGCATTTTGTATCCGATATTTCGCATTTCCGAATTTTGAGGACAAATTTATAATCACCAACCTCGAAAATCCCCGTGCGCTGATTTTCATTCGAATTAAATCAATACTAGATTTTAATCGGCCATGTTGAATCCGCTATTCTTTGAATTTTGTGGACAGATTCGTAATCACCGACCTCGAAAACCCCTGACTGCCGATTTTCATTCGAATTAAATCAACTTTCAATTTTATTCCGCCATTTCAAATTTGTGAATTTTGATCTCAAATTCGTAATCAGCAACCAAAAAACCCCTTAGGTGCCATGTTTCATTAAACACAGCGACATTTTTCTTGACACTGGAAAGAGTTAAGGAAGTTGAAGCACTTCACATTGGTCAACTAAGTGCTGCATTTTTGCGTGCATATTTTCGTAATCCAGAGAAACATTAATAGTTATGGATTTGCAAAAAACCTAAACAGATTACCGTTGATTTCTATGGTTGGTGTTCGTTACATTTTTCAAAGAATAATCGGTAATACTTTATCGATTTTAGTGCAATTCAATCAGAAATCATTTAAAAATTACGGTATTTTTGTATCCTGTGAAAGAAAAATCTAGTACTGATACTAATTATGTAGGTGCTGTGGGTATGAGACATGTCATACACAAGACTAAGATGAATATGGGGCAAAACGCGTCAAGTCGGCGACCCTAATTTTTCATGTCAACAAAACGTCCTCACATTTCTTCAGGATGTTGGTCTAGTTGAAGAAAAAACGTAGGAATTTTTTCAGATTTTTTTATTGCATATTCCAGCCATTGAAAATCGCTGAAAATATAATCATTGTTTATTTTTTAATGCCAATACTACGGCTCGCAAAAAAAATCATAGCAACATCAAATTTTTGATTTTCAGCGTACTTTCCAACATCATTTTTTGTAAAATTCTCTGATTTCATTTTATGCTATTTTTCAATTAAATAAAGTTGCCACTTTTTTCCCTCCGAAACGGCATTTCCGATTTAGTTGAAATTTTCACATTTTGTTCCTTGTTCCTCCTCGTTCGAAGAGCTGTAACTCTGGGGCGAAATTGCCGCCCATCTCGCCAATTTTTTTCTAAGATTCTAGATACTTCAAAGAACGAAATGTGGAAATTTCAGTTAAATCAGAAATGCCGTTTCGGAGGGAAAAAAGTGGCACCTTTATTCAATTGAAAAATAGCATAAAATAAAATCGGAGAATTTTACAAAAAATGTTGTTGGAAAGTACGATGAAAATCCAAAATTTGATGTTTTTATGATTTTTTTTTCGTGAGCCATAGTATTGACGTTAAAAAATAAACAATGATTATTTTCAGAAATTTTTAATAGCTGAAATATGCAATAAAAAATCTGAAAAAAATTGCTACGTTTTTTCTTCAACCAGACCAACATCCTGAATAAATTTGAGGACGTTTTGTTGACATGAAAAATTGGGGTTGCTGACCTCACGTGTTTTGCCTCATATACACTAATAATTATAATTACAAATCTATCATTTGAGAACGGAATAAAGAATTTTTCTAATGGTTCCCGAACCAATTTGTTCAACTGGTTCCTTCGAGAAATATTCATTTTCTTGCGGACTCTTTCCCCTTAAATTTGTAAAAGTAATACGGAGTATTTTTTTAAATTGAACAAAAATGAACCTGTTGGAAAAATGCCATCAATCACTTAATACTTTTTTTTTGCAAATCCATGGCTATGATTGTTTCTCTGCATTCTGCACACATGACGCAGTACAAATCAACCATAGACGCAATCAATTAATACGTGAAACCTCTGCAGAAATGATAAAAAATATTAAGCACTGCTTATGAGCCTTCTTATAAAAACTTCTAAAATCCTCGCATCCAATTACCTGGTTACAACTAGCATGTTATACTAAAACAGATGAAAAGAAATTGCACAGTGCAGGCATTACGAGTTTCACCCTTAAAGCTCCATAAAGTAGATAATCAACAGAGTTTTAAGAGCGACGAAAGCGACAATTGCGTATACCTTGAGTTCTCGTTCGTAAAGTATAATGTAGAAAACGTAAATGTGCAGTATATACGACAATTAAAAGCTGCATGATCTCTGAACCGCGAGCATTGCATGACGCATAGCGTAGTGCATAAAAGAGTGGAACGTTTTAGTTATTCGACTGCATAATATTACGATTATTGCTTCGTAATCGGGACGACCAACGCTCGTCCGTTAATACGTATCTGTTTTTTTTTTTTTTGTTTCTTTAGTATTTATTTTTATTTTCTCACGACGCACTTGTAATAATTGTTGACTCTCGTATAGCGTCGCGGCAGCGCTGCTCCGACTCTCTTATTGTTTATTCAGTTAATTGTATTAATCCACACCCTCTTATGATTATTTTATATTTTCTGTTCTTTCATTTATTGTACGCTGTTATCTGTTATCAATATGAATCACATTCGTAGAGAATACAAATTGTTTTTGAATTTTCTTTGTGCAGTTTTCTGTTTATTTTACACACCTCCCCACTTATGTTTGTATTTGTTTTAAGCTTGAATTCAGGAAATATAAGCAAACGAGACGAGTAACACGTAGCGTATAATGCAAAGTATATATATATATATACATATATATATATATATACATCACACTCCATGTAATTGTGCTGCTGGTAAATGCTCTGGACTCGCGAACGATCGTATAGTGACAGAGTGTGCCGCTTTGAATGGTCTTCCGCAGTGTATGCTTGTCGTTCGAAGGCCTTGTTGACAGAAACGAGAGTGGATCGTTCCGGAGTACATATACTCGTGTAAATAATTCATAAACGATTGCGCGAAATCGGGGTGGCGGTCTCGGGCTCGGGGAGTGGCAAAGACAGCGATATAACAGCATCGCGCACACTGCACACTTTCTCTATCACGAAAGCTCTCGATTGCCCAACGCAAATAATACAATCATTATTTATCCATCGTTTGCGCATTTTACTTTTTCAAGTAGCATTTATACCGCGGTAAAAATTTATCGAACGCAAAACGCGTCGTCGAGCGCGCTTTATGTGATTTAACGTACCTACACTCCAATACACTGCTATTAAATTTACGGCTACTTGCGTTAAGAGGCGGCTCCACCCATTTTATTGAAAAAAAAAAAAGATTTTATCGTCAGGGAAAATTGTATAAAAATCCGTGCTTATTGATTGTTCATATAATGGTATTTTGATGATGTAAAAAAAATCACCACATTTGAATATGGGTAATTATAGCAGGAACCCCATTTTTTTAGATTGCTTCCCATTTTTTACAAACGGGTGCCTACAAAATTTTATACCAGCATCTGAGAATTTTTGTACGTTGATGAAAAAGTGCAAAAAATTGCGAGGGAAATAATACACTGTTTTAGTGATATCGATTTAAGTCATTTTGGCGCGTTCCACATTTTATATAATATGAAATAATTGATTAAAGAGAGAACAATGACGCTAATTTCTTTCCTACAAATTCTGCAATCAAATCACATTTTTTTAAATTAATTGGATTTATCGAAGTTATTCACAAAATAGAAATAGAAATTGGAGCGAAAAATGAATTATTCTTCGAAAAAAATATTGAAAGATGATTTCTGTAACTGTTTATAGTTTTGTATCTTCGGAACACATGCAGATGTGTAGCATCTCATTACCGTTGATCGTTATGCAACAATTTATAAAAGCTATTTTTTGTATATTCATCTCAAGCTTCCTTAAGAACCCCGATCAATGGATTTGCCGAAATTAAACAAAATAAAAACATTTCAGACAAACGAACGTATTTCATTTTTTTATCACTAAAGAACATATTTAAAATACCATTCAATTGATGGTTCGTAATCCGAAAGTACTAAATCGTAAAAGAAATGTTATCTTTTTCAATATCATTTTCCTTTCGTTTTAAATTATTAAAAAACAAAACTCCAACTTTTATTATTCGGACTTAAGGATTTTGGTGACATTACCAAAACATTGTTCCGATCCACCAATTGTATGGTATTTTTAATTCGATTCATTTTACTGATAAAAACACGCCTGCAAATTTGAATCTTGCACAATGCTTTCTCATTGTTTTTCACATTTCACAATGAAATGTCTATGAGAAAGGTTTTTGATAAAATGTTGACTTCCTCGTAGAGGAAACTTTGTGAAATGTGAAAGATAATGAGGAATCATTGTGCAAGGTTCTACTTTGCAGGCTTGTTAAAATACTTGATTACTTATAAAGTATTAGACAGAACCTTATCTTATTCCATAATTTCACGCGATAGTCTCTTGACCATTTGTACAAACTTTCAGCGCCATACCTATTATACTTTTAGTAGACAAAATCTTTCTATACATTTTTCGAAAAATACTAAATTTTGTAAAATTTGTATACATACATAGATTCTAATTAAATTCGATTCCAGAATTAATTTGACTTAAACATTCATACAAAGTAGATGAAGATTTGGTCCATTTTGAAAATTTATAGCAATTATTCTTATAATTGAACATTTTTTAAATTTTACAAAATGTAAACGTTTCGAGCGATTCTCGCCAAATTTAATACCAAACACCGGTTCACGTTTACCTACTATTGACGAGCTATTTAGCGTGATAGCTCACAAATTAGCGATGATGTCTTATATTTGTTCCGTCATTTTTTATACGAAATTACTTGTCGAAAAACACGTACCAAATTGTTTTGTGTTTTACAAAATCATGCGTTTCTGACACATGATTTTTTGAAATTTTTCAAAAAGCTCTATTTTGTAAAATCTGAAAAAATATTCTAAAATCTGTAAAAATATTCTAAAATCTGTAAAAATATAACACATTTTTTTAGCTGATAGACGAATATGGAGCTTTCATAATTGCCCGAGAAAAATATGAAAAACACCCAGTAAACACATAATTGAACAGCAATGTAACCTGGAAGTTACACGTGATTGTAACAATGTAACGTTTGCGTTATGTTGCGTCTATGTAACGTAGGAGTAACATGTGATGTTTTCTCTGTGATATCCAGGTAATGTTACTGTTATGTGTCATATTTTCGTTGCAGTTGCATAACAAAAGCTATGAAACCAGAACGCAACGTGCAAGTAACAATTGGGATGTCACTTTGTGACAGGAAGGCAATGTTGCAGTGATGTATACGTGGTAACGTTGCAAGAATGTTGCAAAAGAATGTAACATGTACGTAACATGCATGTCACAGCTGTTATGTAACATCGTGAACATACACGTTATGTAACTGTTATTCGCCGTAGTTCCGTTACAGTTATGTACCGAAAGTGTGTTACTGTAATGCAACATGTACGTAACAGTCGTAATGCAACTGTGGCGATAGTCCGGAGATGTTACAGTTATGTAACGCGGCAACATTGCAAGAATATTACATTTTCATACCGAATGTTATGTCCACTAGATGGCGAATGACTCAAACGTTACTCGCAAGTGATTCGTGACCCTAGCGTGTATAAAACTAAGCGACCTTCGCAGCTCAAAATCAACAGTGGGAACTACCGTTCAGAGGTGCTCTATCTGGTTGGCATGATTCGCCGATATCTTGTTCTACTTTTAATTGCAGCAGCTAATTTTTTGACGTTTTAAGGGTAGCGATTTCGCAACCCGCGTAACTCTTTTGTGGACTTTCAGTCTACAACAGAACCTTGCGAAGTTTGCTGTTACGTAACTTTTATGTTACGCGTTCCATATCAGTACCATCCATATATTGAGTGGAGCCTGTAACTGACATGTAAGTTACATGTGTTCTTACTTATAACTTTCGGTTACATAGCCGTTACGTTGCAGTGGCATTGCGCAGCACACTTACAACATTACGAAAATATAACGGTTATGTTATGCCAGTGATTTAACATATTTAGGTTATTTGTTACATAGCAGTTACATAACGGAACGTGCGGGCAACATAACTAAAATGTAACGCATGTTACATAACATGGTAACATTGTTGAGTAGGAAATAATAAGTTACATGTAAGTTACAGGTGAAGTTACTTGTTACATTGGGTTACATTGCTGTTACATTGCTGTAACATAACTGTGTTTACTGGGCATTTCGAAAACAAATAATTGGCATACATTTTCTAGATTAAAAAAATGAACAAAAAAGTTTTCACGAGCATATGTCAATAATGTCAATAAGTATTATCATATCGATCATTATATTAACGCCTATAAATAGATCGTACTAATTTTCGCTAGGATGTTACAAAAATAAATTTTATTGATGAGATTGAGCAAAAAGTATCACCCCCCCCCCCCCCCCCCCTTGAACGTCGCTCAAGACGCAGCAAAGTGATTTTATTGGAACAACGAATAAGCGTCTTTACACCCTTTTGTTATTTACTATCGTAATAAAGGGCGACTTGACCATCAAAGCAGTTTCGTTATTTCAGATTGTTTGAAACACCATAGTACTGCTGTTGCCTATTTATTTCAAAATTTACTACTTAAATACTTGAAATCCAATTTCGGTGTAAAAGTAGTATATTACAATTCGAGTGCGATCAAACTTTTTCTTGACTACTTTGAGTTTGCAGCACGAGCCGAAGGCGAGTGTTGCAATCACACGAGTTAAGAAATAGTTTCTCTCACGAGCTTCGTATACAACTTTATGTCACTCGGTGCGAGAAACGCGGTTCGCGAGAAACACTTCGCGTGCGTCAAACCCCATTTTCGCACCTTGTAAAATTAAATTTTGTACGATACTCAACGGAAAACGTATTTCTCAGCTCGTGCTGCAACCTCACACTCGTGAGAAAAAGTTTTTCCGCACTCGTATCGTAATGTACTATTATCGCACTAGTGCGAGAAGTAGGCACTTCTCGCACCGCGTGGCATTAAATCTATTATCATTGTTACGGAGCTGCGCAACAATAGAAAAAACTCAATAACTTTGCAAATTTATACAATCATTTTGCCGACTATGGCTTTACAGCATAGTAGTATTTTTGTTGCAACTGCCCATGGCAAGGGCCCATGTGATGGGCCTTAATGGAACTATTACGTCTTGCATCGCGTGGAAGGTTGCAGCTTCCAGCAGTCAGTCAAATTTTAAACCCGCGATCGTTATATGAATGGAACAAGGTGTAAATTCAAAATATTGCATTGTTCTACAAAACTCAAAGAGAATATGACGACACCACTAAGTTCTTAACGTCAAGGTTTAATAAAATGCGTAGAGTTCCCCAAACGCAACAAATGCCTTACGTGATTCCAGGTATCGAAAAAAAAGTCATCACTCGTCGATATTCTGCATGTACTGCATTGTAAGATAATTAAATAAAGCTGCAAAAATCGCATTTTTAATACAATGTGACATTTTAATATTGCAACTTAAATAGTACTTATTATAAAAGATTGGCTTCCCAACAACTTTTTAAATGTACGGTTTTGTACGCATATCTCGAGGAACTTTTTATTCATTTTTACGTAAAGATATATTACAATTACTATTTTGTAAATCGAAATATTGTTTTCATATTTTTCTCCTGCAATTATGAAGCCTCTATCTTGGTATATATCTCAAAAATGTTATATTTATTCAGATTTTTGTAAATTTTAACTATACGGTATGTAAATCCAAAAAAGAAATTCACAAAAACAAAGCTTCCTCTATTGAGGAAGCAAAAAAGTTCGTTTTTTCTTGAAATTGATGGAGCCACCCTTAAAGTAATAATTTGCACGATACTAATAATTACACAAAATAAGTAGGTAGTGAAAAAACGCGAAAAAAGAAGGAGTTACTTATAGTTTGATAATAGTGTTGCCTAAAATTAAGCCATAGCTTCGAATTTACGCTGTATTGAAGTACAAGATTAGATCATGTCGATTTAGTGCCTGCTTAGAGTTAGTCTAGTGTCTGGTTGAATATTAGATTATAGGATCGAGAGTGTACAAGCGTTGCGGTCGTAAATTAGGGCAAACTATAAGGATTTTGGTAGCGTTGGGTTTTGGGTGGATTTGGATTTGCCAGAATTATAGTGGCTGAGGGCGTGTGGTGTGGATTAGGTGTCAGCGTGCAGAGATCATAGTGCTGCTGAGATTGCAGCGGCGAGAGCGACTGCCGGCGTCGACGTCTCGGTGATTAGGAGTCCCGTCGACGGCGATCATCACATCACACTTCAGCTTCAAGTTCAAAGTGCAACACCGCGAGCCCGCGACGCCGACGCCTATGCCACCACACCCTCTTCCTGCCACGACACAAGGTACTATTGCCAGGATCTTCCACAGGGAATGCTCGATGCAGAAAAGGTCGTTGACCTCCAGAAACTCTAAATAACTGGATTAAAGCTTTGAAAAAAATTCCAAATCAAATTCAACAGGTTCATTTTTTTTTCAACGATTTATAACGATCTTCTCTGTCCCAGTGTCCCTGACGCTTGATCAATTCTTAACAGAGTTGGGCAACTTAAATAATCGATTAAACAATATTTTTAATAATGGTATTATTTGTTAATCGCGTATAGAATATTTATTACAAAAATGTTTGGTTTTTTTGTCGGACAATCAACCTTAATGTGAAGTATTTGGACCGGCATATTTGAAGATCACTCAATAAATTGAAGAATTGTAAATTCAAATATTGTTTTATTTTGCTTCCTCATAGATAAAGCTATGTTTTAGAGAAAACATTTTTTTTTTTTTTTTGAGATTTTAATGTCAACATACTTCAAATAGTCTAAAACACCGAGAAATGCAATTTTTAGCCAGCATCCGGATGTGCGTGTGCTTGTGCGTAACGAAAAGGACGTTAAGGGGATAAGTGCCGAAATTTTTGGGTGATCGAGCTGAAACTTTGCACGCGAATCGAGTTCCTACTAAGGTTGTGTACTGTTGAATTTGCCTGGAATCGGTTCAGGAATTCAAAAGTTATGGATATTTACTTTTTTGAAATTTTTCGAATTCGATTCAAGTATAACAAATCGCAAATTTTGCATGAATTTTAATTTGAATATGCTAATGTTTTATACTAAATTTAGGCGAAATCGATAAAGTTATTAAGATTTTATAGAAATTTGCATTTTCTGCATTTTTTTTTTAAGTGCTACACTGAGAAAAAAATGTTTAACTGAACTAAATCGGCGCACACCCTCGTTCAAGCGCATTTTTAGTTGGTATAACAAATATTTTGGTTATCGTAAATATATTTTAATCAGCTCACTCTAATAATTATTGAAAAAACTAATCACTTGTTTATACTAATGAAATATTCGTTTGAACGAGGGTTTACGACGGTTTAGTGCTGTCAAACATTTTTTTTTCTCAGTGCATAGCTCAGGAAGAGCTCAAGCAACTGATCTAATTTTTCGCATAAAACTTAAATAAGAGTGCGTTAATATTTGATGCCGAATTTGAGAAAAATTGATAAACCAGTTAAGATTTTACAGAAATTTGAATTTACTGATCCAAAATTTGGCATAAAACGTGATTAACATCAGCTGTTGTTTTTGTAACTATCTTGTATTTTTCTGACAAAGAATATTAACATCAAATTGTTGTCATCTCTTTCCTCAAATACTTAATATATAAAATTTAAGGTGAAAATCCACATTAAGCTCACAGATTTTGAGAGTGATGAAAAGTAGAAGAAAAATCCCCATCACACTTTTTTTAAAATCGTTAAGCGCTCTTAAATTTTTTATGCCAGGTTAAAGAAAAAAAACACAACAAAACTTTACGACGAGACAAAAAGTAAAAGTTAAAATATTATAATCCTAATATTTATAGTAAGTTAATTGAATTTATAATCAATCGATTATTAAATTGATTGTATAATTGGTGAAAAATAGTGTCAAGCCTCTCATCAAGAAAATCACAATTGAGGGAAATCTAAATTACAACACTGTATTACATATGTATAATTGCAACAGCACACGAATAACAAATGATACTAATAATTAATAAATACTTCTTCATATTAAATATATAAATATTGAAATCAATATTTTAATAAACGTTCCTGTAATGCCCAACTCTGATTGATAAGATAATATTGGATATTGTGTGTCAGCAATGTACAACAATTATTTATATATCGTAATTGCTATCGCACAACTTCACTCAAATTAAAAAGAGCACACAAGTATTTAAAAAATGATGTACCACACGATTGCACACAACTACATTGTCATTATCTTTGACTCTAGATTATAAATAGCACGGTATTAGACACGAGAAGTGAATAAATTGAGAGGGGTACTGTAAATAGTAATAATAATGAACTTTCCAATGTGTAATAATAATATTAATCACACAAAGTTGACTCACTGATTGCACATTCACGTGTATAACATTACCATCTTCGCATACAGAGCTCATTTGCCTATCATTCATCGCGATATACCCACTTTACGAAAATCATACACCGACCACTAAGTCTATATTTATTCGCAAATAACGATTTGATATTCTCCTTGTAAGCCACTCGTAAACTCAAAGCATGCGTATCTCATGTATCCACTATATTCCAGTACACTATATAGTTTGCATGTGCATTCAAGACAGAATAAAAAAATGAAACATCTATATCGCACATACTGCATCTCATCAACGTCGTACAGTAAAAAAATTCGAGTTTATCCACTGGAAATAAGAGAAAGTAAGAGGATTTTTTTTATTATTTCAATCGTAACTCGATTAATTTAAATGAAGATATATAATAGGGTATTTAAAAAAAAATCACAATTTTTTTTTGCTTATCCTGATATGTCAAACTTTAGATTATGAACTTGAAATAAACTTCGCGAAAGGGGTTCACTGGGAAAAAATTCTAAAAGGTGCGACACCTCTAAACCGAAATTGTTAGGTAGAATTGTCCCCCTTTTGCGAGGTGTTTTTTATAATATGAAAATAATAATTTTATAGGACTGGGATTTTTTAATTTATTTTACGTGCTCTAAAAAAAATTGATTTCTATTTTCTTATTAATATGGTAAGCCAAAGAAATCACTTAATTTTTTTATGCTTCTCCCACCCTCTAAAAGTGTAGAGTTCGAATTTGAAGTACACCTCGTGAAAGGGGATCACTGACGAAATTTACGAAAACCCTTCGCGAAATGGGTACGTTTGTTATTAACTTTTAGAAGTGACATGAATTTTGGGTCTAAACGTCGAATGTGCGCCTCTTAAATTTTTTTTGAAACCTACATTTTTAAATCGTGGAGAAGCATGAAAAAAAACGTAATTTTTTTGCTTATATTAAAAAGAAAAAAAAAAGGATATCAATTATTTTGTAGCGTACGTATAATTTTTCAAAATTCTGTTTCCACCCTGTTCAACTATTGTTTTCAATTTACGAAAACACCTTATGAAAGGGTGAAGCTGACAATTAAGTTTTAGAGTTTTTTAGAATTTTTTACCACTGCCCTCCTTTCGTGAAGTTCATTTAAAAATCGAAATCCAAACTTTAGATGGTGGGAGAAGTAAAAAAAAATAGGATTTTTTTTTAAACACCCTAATATTTAATTATGTCAACCAGAAAGAATTTATATTTTTTGACATAAAGAAAGAACGACTAGTAAATTCTATATTATTTACAGTATTTCTAGTTTGGAATCTTTAACCAAATTTATACACACTGATTGTTTCCAAGTTTCGACATCCTATAGAATTTTATTTTTTATTTCAATGGTAATTCGATTAATTTCAATGAAGATATATAATTATGTTATTCAGAAAGAATTTATATTTTTTGGCATAAAGAAAGAACGACTACTAAATTCTATATTATTTACAGTATTTCTGTTTGGAATCGTTAGCCAAATTTATAAACACAAATGTTTCTAAGTTTCGATATTAATTGCAGGTATATTAGGAATAACAGTATCTTTATTTCTAATTTTGTATTCTTGTTCTCACACAAGACTTTTATTCCTTGATATCGTCAAATTTTCATCACCATGTTCTAGTAAAAAAAAATATTTTCGAAGTCGCTGAAAGCCTTACAAACTTGTAGAATTCACTAAAAACCGATTTTTTTCTTTCATCTTTATCCGATGTTTTTTTTTCTACGTGCACCATTTTGGAAAGCAATATTAATAATTCACGCACGGTCGCTCAAAGGCTTCTGATATTCAAATTTTCGCTGTAATCAAGACAAAACGTAATTATCCATATTTTCTGTATTAATTAAGAAAATTGTAATAGCCGCTAGTCTAAGTGACTCGAATGTATTTGGTGTAAAAAGATACGACAGCCATGGTAAATAAATTTAAATTGATTATTGCGCAAAAAAATGAATATTTGAAGCTTTTAATCGACCATTAAATGTTGATATTTCAGCCTAAAACGTTATACACATTTAGAAATTCGATATAGAAAAAAGGATACGGATTAAGAGGTATGATATAATTTTCATTTTTTATTTTAGCGAATGATGCACATTTGTAAGGCAGTAAAAAACCTAAAAATATTTTTGTGATGATCAGAGCTTTCTTAAGGTAAATTTGATTATGACGAATACAATTTTTTGGTGAAATTAAAAATATAAAAAGTAAACGTGAAAATATTGCCACCCTATCATATATTCTGTATTCCAAAAGATATACCTGCAATAGTATAATGCATACGAGGTCAGATAAAAAAAGGGCTTCCTCTTTAGATTTCGTTCTTCATCAAGATTTTCGCATCCTTTAACTCCAAAATAAATGACACAAAATTTGAGACCTGACATAAATATTTACCGCTGTCTCATCGACATTGGATTTCCGATTGTTGGTCGTTTTTTTGGAAATAGAAAAATCGCCATATAGCTAAATACTCCAGTGAGCAAATTTTCTACGATCACGCAAAAGATTTTCCCAAAACTCAGAAGCTCGCGATTTTTTTAACAAGTTTATTAGCGAGAAATCAACGTCAATATATTCGTAATCTAGATTTTTCCTCATATTTACATATTTCATTTTTTATCGAACATATTTAGAAACATATTTTAAAAAATTGTCTATGTTGATTGCAAAAAGGTCGACATTTTTCGGCGTTACGAAAAATCACACATGTCTCAAATTTGACAATACTTTTTTGTTCGGCTAAACAGAATGCATTGAAGCATTTTATCACTATTTCAATTTCTCAATTTACAAGCTTTTATTTTAATTTTATTAAAATATTACAAAAAATCAAGAAACTTGATAAACAGCGAAATCTAAACAACAAAAGATCCTTTTTTTTTTATCCGCCGTATAGCATATAAACAAATAATTCGAAGGTGACTATTTTAGGCTTTGAAAATATTCAAATATATATCATTCATGAAAATTATTCCAAAATTTGTAATGATCTCAAATACTATTTCCAGCGGTCTAAAAAAGCCTCGATCATCGTATTCGTTGCATGTTAGTTAGTCAGACCGCATATACAGTATACTCGATCTTTTAAATCTATGTACCATTATTATTTACATAACAGAAACCACATACGCGATCATGCTGCCCTTTCAATCGATCGAACCATTAAATAAAAGCGCAATTTTTTTTTAAATCCAAAAACCGTGTCATCCTCGAGATAAAAGTGTAACAAAAATCGTCTCACGAGCCAAAGTCCCCGATAAAGATAGCCGCGAAAAAAAATCGATTAACACTCGAAGAAAAAAAAGAAAAAGAGACGATGATTGAACGAACATACGGATCAGGTTGTAACGACGTTGGGACCGGCGAAACCGCAACGTCTGGCGTCGGGCTCATCGGCTGAAGCATCTGAGGCCCGAGAGGCTGTCGAGATCCAGGAGATCGAGATCGAGCAAGAGATGCGAGCACTTCTATCGCCACCAAGTCCAGCAAAATGTACATCACTGACTGTAGGAACACCGCCCCACAGAATCTGCCTTGAGACGAGCTTCACATCCCTCCAAAGTCCTACGGAATTTCCACACGCTGGACGCGAGCTTAGCGTCGACTCCAGGGGACTTCCCTGGGAGTACGTCAGCCTCGCGAGCGAGTTGCTCAACACACCGAGGCCCGAGGACAGCAAATTGTAAGAGCACTTTTCAAGCGCGTTCCAACGATGAAAAATTCTTCATTCCCAAATGAATCCCCCCTTCAAACGGATCTGCTAAATATTTATCGTAGATCCTTCGATTATTGTGCTAATAAGAAGTTGGGATTTTATAGAATTTTATTTATTAATATTAGTATGAGATACACGGTATGGAAGGTATCTCGATTTTTAAACATGTTTCTTCAGATTCTAGTAGAATTCACCACTATTTTCGCTATTTAAATCAGAAAATCTCCGGGCGAAATGGCGAACGAGTTACTTGCACATTTGTTACACGGTCAGGGCTGAAGTTTCACTTCCTATTTGAATACAATGATTTTGAGAAATATCAGTTTCGTTTTATTTAGTTTTGTCTTTTTCTTTAATAACCTTGAGAATTTAAATAGAGAACAAACTAATTTTCTTTCGAATTACTTACATGCACATTTTTTACATGATCGAACACTAGAGTGGTGGAGTTTCGCTTCAAATTTGAATAGAATGATTTTGAGAAATATTAATTTCTTTTTATTTAGTATTGTTTTTACTTTATTCTACCCTCGAGAATTTAAAAAAAGAATAAACAAATTTTCTTACGATTTACTTACTTGCACATTTTTTACATGATCGAACACTAGAGTAGAGGAGTTTCGCTTCAAATTTGAATACAATGATTTTGGGAAATAATAGTTTCTTTTTATGTACTATTGTCTTTTTTTTTTATCTACTCTCGAGAATTTGAAAAGAGACTAATCAAATGGTATTGAAAATTGACTGGATCGAAAAATAAAAAAAGAGCAGTTTTTAAATAAAAGCGATATTGCTTAAATTTTGAACAAAATCAATACAAGAAAGCTGGTAGTAGAAGACAATACAATTGTAGTCAATGTCACATTTGAAGAAAAATGTATCCAAAATAGAAAAAGAGTAATAATTTTTTCTTCAACATATACAAAATTTACCAAAAACAGATATTTAATTTTTTAAAAGAAATTTGAAACAGTGCACGAGAAAGCAATTGATTAGCAGGTGTCAGCAACAAAAATGTGGCCAATTTTACTTTACGAAAAGCTTTTTATGTGTTTAAAAAAAAAGAAGACAATTTGTTAGTTCCGCATTAAAACGTGTTGTTGTTTAAATTCTCAACAAAACTTACCTAACAAAGCAACTGATCGGTAAAAATGTAGACAATTTTAATTGAATAAAACTTTTAAAGAAGAATAAAGTTTGCTTAAAAATAGGATGGACTTAAAAAAAAAAAAGTTTGAAAATGAAAAGTTATATTGCTCAAATTCTTAACAAATTGGTTGCGACAAAGCTCGATAGAAGAATGCAATTAAATCATAATCAAATTTAATTTACAAAAAAGTTTTCGCAAATTTAAAAACACGATATCACATCTATTTATTCGATAAATTTTCTAAAAAAATATTCATTTTTTAAATAAAAATTGATACTGCTAAAACTCCTAATAAAATCGACACGAGAAAGCAATTGATTAGTAAGATATTGTAATAAAGTTGTAATAATTGTACTAAAAAAAAGCTTTTCAAAAATATAAAAAGAAAAAACTCGATTACTTCAAAAATTCTGATTTTCATCGCGAAAATGTTATTTTGAAAATATATAATATTGATAAAATCCTTAACATAATCAGCACTATAAAACCATTGGTGTGATTTGGCAATTACAGCTACCTCGTTCGCCTACTAACCTAAGCAAGTAAACGACGAGAGAGATAATACAAGTATTAACAATAACCACATCAATAGACAAGTAAAAAAAAATATACCGATTATTAAAAACGTGATAACGCTGTTGCTTAATGTGCTCGCTTAAAAACAAAAAGGTACCTCGCTATCAACACATTGCACACTAATCATTAACACATCATTATTAATAATTAATCAGCAATAAATCGTTGCTTGCAAATATTTTCACAATCACCACACGCGCGCACTAACGCGACTGTTTATTTCACGAAGGAAAAGTAGAATTAATTTACGAGCAAAATGTTATTCTAACAATAAGTAGTAATGGTCCAGGATTGATCAGACGATTTAAGAATTTTCTTTTCTTTTTTAACTGCGAGTTCATTGGTCTTGTCGAATGATTGACGAAAATTTGATGAATTTAACCAGGTCGAACCATCCGTTGGATTGGGATTGTTCGCCGAGGATAGCACCCCTTGCAACGCCGGAAACGATGTCGGAAACGTCGAGCAATCCACCGTCACCGGTACCACCGCCGAGGCCGATGAGACGAACACCGAAGATTCCGGGAAACTTGTCGACGGCGGCGGACGATCTGAAGAGCAATCTTCACTTCGCGATGCTCTCAGCTAAGAATTATTGTCTACGCGAGGAGACCGCTGGTAGCAACAGCAGCAGCGGTAACAGCGAGGCGAGCTACGAGAGCGCGAAGAGTCTTCAGGTTGCTGGTCTTCCGCCGCCGGTACCACGAAGACGAGATTCCGTAATAATCAGGAGGTACGTGTAATGCGATAATAGTATATTTATTTTATTTGTTTATTTGTTTGTTTGTTTGTTTGTTTGTTTGTTTGTTTGTTTGTTTGTTTGTTTGTTTGTTTGTTTGTTTGTTTGTTTGTTTGTTTGTTTGTTTGTTTGTTTGTTTGTTTGTTTGTTTGTTTGTTTGTTTGTTTGTTTGTTTGTTTGTTTGTTTGTTTGTTTGTTTGTTTGTTTGTTTGTTTGTTTGTTTGTTTGTTTGTTTGTTTGTTTGTTTGTTTGTTTGTTTGTTTGTTTGTTTGTTTGTTTGTTTGTTTGTTTGTTTGTTTGTTTGTTTGTTTGTTTGTTTGTTTGTTTGTTTGTTTGTTTGTTTGTTTGTTTGTTTGTTTGTTTGTTTGTTTGTTTGTTTGTTTGTTTGTTTGTTTGTTTGTTTGTTTGTTTGTTTGTTTGTTTGTTTGTTTGTTTGTTTGTTTGTTTGTTTGTTTGTTTGTTTGTTTGTTTGTTTGTTTGTTTGTTTGTTTGTTTGTTTGTTTGTTTGTTTGTTTGTTTGTTTGTTTGTTTGTTTGTTTGTTTGTTTGTTTGTTTGTTTGTTTGTTTGTTTGTTTGTTTGTTTGTTTGTTTGTTTGTTTGTTTGTTTGTTTGTTTGTTTGTTTGTTTGTTTGTTTGTTTGTTTGTTTGTTTGTTTGTTTGTTTGTTTGTTTGTTTGTTTGTTTGTTTGTTTGTTTGTTTGTTTGTTTGTTTGTTTGTTTGTTTGTTTGTTTGTTTGTTTGTTTGTTTGTTTGTTTGTTTGTTTGTTTGTTTGTTTGTTTGTTTGTTTGTTTGTTTGTTTGTTTGTTTGTTTGTTTGTTTGTTTGTTTGTTTGTTTGTTTGTTTGTTTGTTTGTTTGTTTGTTTGTTTGTTTGTTTGTTTGTTTGTTTGTTTGTTTGTTTGTTTGTTTGTTTGTTTGTTTGTTTGTTTGTTTGTTTGTTTGTTTGTTTGTTTGTTTGTTTGTTTGTTTGTTTGTTTGTTTGTAACGATACGAGTGGGAACAAATTTTTTCTTGACGAGTGTGAGTTTGCAGCACGAGTCGAAGACAAGTGTTGCAATCACACGAGTTGAGAAAAAGTTTCTCGCACGAGTTTCATATAGAACTTTATCGCACTGCTCGCACCGCGTGGCATAAAACTTATTATGGTAGTCCTTGCAGTACAGTGAAGGCAACCCACACTGTGCGCAATATTTTTAATCTTTCGAATATTACAAAATATTTCTGTAATATATTTTTAAAAAATGTTTTGAAATATTTCTGGAATGTACTCAATCTTTCATTAATTCTTAAATATTTCAAATATATTGTGAGTAAATATTTTCTTAATTGTGCACCGAAATAGGTATAGAATGTTTCAGAGATATTTTTAATCTTTCGCTAATTTTGAAATATTACTAAAATATTGCCAGATAATATATATTTGTTACAGCGTCGACTTCTCGAATTTCTGTAAAATCAGAACGACTTTATCGTTTACGACCAAATCCAATACCAAAGCTTGCATCATTTCGATAGACTCTTATGTCGAGTTTCAACCCGATAGCTGGAAATAAAATAAAATCCCATAAAATCAAAGTGCTTCAAGGGACTTTAATAAAATGTATAACAAAAGAAACATGTTCATACATACACAAATACATTTGGATATTTTTTCTAAATCACTTTTCTAGATGTTTTAGACCGTTTTGAGTGTACTGACAAGTACACTCAAAAACACTTGAGTTTATGACAACAAAGTTTTCTCTAAGAGGAAGCAAAACAAATGTATAACTATGAATTTATAGAAATACAACTTGGTGTACACTAGAGTAACAATATGTTGACACATATTTTTTATTTTTGGTCTAACCGCAGATTTTTATCCTTTCTTGTCATAGCATTGAGCTCCCAAAAGCTGTACTCGATATAAAAAGATCGCTCAAAGTATTACAAATTTCCATTATTAATTAAAAATCAATTTTTTATTTCAACTTACCATACCTCCCCATATTCTTATATCCGTATATCTACATCAAATAATGTAGAAAAATTCATTTAAAAAATAAGTATCTAATGGTCGATCCAGGATTTCAAATATTTTATTTTTGCTAATTTGCAGAATAGTGACCTTTTTTCAATTTTTTTAATTCTTTCAATTAATGAATAAATACATATACATATGGTTTCGTTGAGAAAGACTATATTTTGATATTAAGTAGAAAAACGATGCTCAGACAAATAAAATTTTAAAACTTCTTAAAATATGTAAGATTTTTTGACGAATATAAAATAAATATGTAATAAAATTTTACAGAGAGCACACGGTCTGCACTGCAGCCTGCTGCAGAGACGAAGGCTCTGAAAATTCAACCCCTTCTTCGGTTCACTCTGCACGTATTCAGGGTTCGCATCGAGTACAAATTGACTTCCGCGCCGAAGATAACGATACCAATGGCTCTAGTTTACAGGACTTTTACGAAGCGAAGGTAAGCCTCTTTTATTACTCAGAGAATTCACCCCACAAATAGAAAGAAAAAAAAATAACAGACCAAGGAAATTGTAGAAATATTTAAGCGACGATTCCCACTAAATTTGCATATTCTTTTTGAATAGTTCTCCTAAAATCAAAATTTCGTTAAACTTCAGTTTCTACTTTTTCCCCAACAACTCTGCTAAATGGAACCTCGCATTTTTTTCCCTTCATTATTACTTATTTTTCTCACAAACACCCTATGAAGAAGCCATAATTGGTCATATAATAATTCACATATAGGTACTTTGCTTTGTAAAAAAAGGATGCAAAGTAGAACTTTGCACATTGCTTCCCCATTATTATTGAATGTTTACAAAGCTCTATAAGGAAGTATGTTGATCCATTTTGGCTTCCTCATAGAGAAAGCTACGAAAAAAATCAAAAAATTCTCTGAAATATGAACTCCTTGTTGGATCAATAAATTCATTCTATTAAAGTTTTATGCAAAATTGTGAATTGTTTGCTTGAACCATTTTAGAATTGTAGCATTTTCGACAAAAAATTGGAAAATGCAAGTTTCTATAAAATCTTTACAACTTTAACGATTTCGCTTAAATTTACTATTAAACAATGACACTCTCTATTTAAGTTTCATATAAGATTTTAGATCAGTTACTTGAACCATCTTCGAGTTATAGTATTTCCAAAAAAAAAGGTGCAAAGTCGAACTTTTTAAATTGTTTCATCATATTTCCACTTTTGACGAAGGTACTATCTCTATGAGGAAGTATGATGATCAATTTTGGTTTCCTCGTAGAGGAAGCTTCGTCAAAAGTGGAAAAATGAGAAAGCAATTTGCAAGATTCGACTTTGCAGCCTTGTTTTACTTCTTTTTCACTAGAAAATAAAATATCCCGTAATTTGCGAGAGCTACCGCCCGAGCGACATTTTTCAAAATGCCACCAAATTTTAACCGCTTGACCGATATGCGTCAAATTTGTACTGGAAATCTGTTCTAAGGTCATATACATTGACTCACTGTATTTAAGTTTTATGCAAAAAATGTAGATCAGTTGCTTGAACCGTTCTGGACTTCTAGTATTTTTTTTTAAATTACGAAAATCCAAATTCCGACAAAATCTTAACTACATTATCGATTTCGGCTAAATTTAATATTAAACATCGACACATTTTATTTAACTTTTATGCAAAATTTTACATCACATACTTGAACCGTTCTCGAGTTATAGAATTTTCAAAAAAATTCCGAAAATTTCAAAATGCCGTGAAATCCGAAACGCTTTGCCGATTTCATCCAAATTCAATATCAAACAACATTGAACGTATCTCCAGTTATGAAGAACTATTCAGCTAAATCGGGGAACTTTTACGAAAGATAGAGCGACCATACCCTTTTTTCAACACATTAAAAACTACATAAAATCTTAATGACTATATATATTTTGTCAAAAGTCGCAAAGGGCGACAAATACTCTACTTGCGTGCCAAATTTAAGCCTGATCGCTCAAACGGTTACTGAGTGAGAGGCGATTTAATTTTCGAAACTCTGCACACACACACACACACACACACACACACACACACACACACACACACACACACACACACACACACACGAAAAATCACGAAAAAAATGTTTTTCATGGAACCAAAGCTTCCTCTATGAAGAAATAAAATGAGGAATAATCACAATATGCACTTAATTAGTAAGCTTAATTTATCAGAGAATTTCAAAATTTTAATGCACAATGTAACATTGCAGAGTTCGTCGGTGCAGCGCGACAGCAGCAACGACGTATTCCTCAGCGTAAGAAGTTCTCCAGAATGTAAAGGACTTATGGCCCCAGCGACGGACCTCGGTGCGGAGTGGAAGAAGCGTCTGGATCCCTCTGCGGTACCAGCGGACGCGTCGCTTCCTCTTCTTCGTGGTCTCTCGCCAACGCCAACTCACAGCCAACATTCTAGCTCGCCGTTCTTCAACGTGAAACGCAAAAAATACGTTTACCCAATAACGTTAGTTGGCCGTGGTGAGAGCAGCGTGTAACGATTCTCTTTTTCCCTCCTCGCGATCAGACCAACGACAAATAACTGAAAAAAATAAATAAAAATAAAAATGTGCGAGCGGCACAGACGTGGCTTGAAACGGGACCACGGAAACACGACTATACTAAACAATTACTTTGTATAAACCACCAGGCCTGTGCCGCTGTCGAGCTCGACTCGTTATTGTAGATTTAGAATTAACAGCAACGCGCCCAACAGCGGGTTTTTAAAATTCTTTCATTAAATCTTTAATTCGCTGTTAGATCTTCTTTTCTAACTTACTATCGCAACGACAAATCGATTCTTCCACGTGAAATTGCCAATGCTAAAAATATTTTAAAAATTACTGTACTATTTCAAAGTTTTTACTCGTCAACTGGTCTATTTAATTCAATATATACGTATGATGTAAGATTACAGTAGCTTTAAATGAAATTTCCAAATTATGTTATACAATTACAGTAATCTTGTATGAATTTCTTAAGTTTTATAAATTCTATTTACCGTGCCGTAATTTTACTTCACTGTTATATATTAAATTTAACATACCAGTTAAAGAAATAAAAACTTTCAAAAAAAAAAAAAAGCGTGCTATAATTTTCTAGTACATTTTTTTTAAACAATGTGGATTACGATTTACGTATATACCGAACGACGATATTCATGCTTGGGATTCTAATGCACTGCACACATTTGCACAGGCCTATCCAACATCGAGTTACTTAATGATTATTGAAGATATTCTCCTCGATACCTCGGAAATTCTACCTTTTTTTTAGACGATACGATGGCATAGAATGATTATGCTAGTCGCGTAATGAGTTTCGGATAAGCCTCGAAGTGATATCGAATAATAGACGAGGCGATCGAGCCTTCGGGCGCTTAAAAGCCCTCCTCACTCACTGCTTCCAGAACCACGAATTCTAGAAAGTATATGTATAATTAAAAAGTTGCGATTCTCGTTTCTTTTCTTTTTCAATGCAGAAACGAGTACATACGCTAATTCGTGCCGGGAGCACGTTACAAATAATCGTCAATGGCAAGACAATTAAAAAAAAAAGCAACAAAGAACCAGCGCAAAAGATACTTAGACTCGACCAGATAGAATCTCGTAGTCGACAATTGCCAATAGATTTTCTATCAATTTTCGGCTAGCTGACCACAGAGATGTAGATATAGAGGGACAAAATGTGTAGAGAGACTCGGAGAAAAATGAGGATTATGTAATTAGGAATTGTGTGAGAAATTGTGGAGTGTGGATAATTAAAAGAAAAAATTAACGAAAGATGTACCTTTCGGCATAATTGCCAAACGGGCGAATGCCGAACGAGAAATAATGTAGGTTGTGTATAAATTAGGAGAAAGAGAGATGACGAAAGGATCTAAAAAAAAAAAAAAAACGATATTACAATCTAGTCAGTATTCTGTGTACGCCTAGAGACAGTGAAATACGTAAGCTTGTCGTGAGTGATATTTCCTGTAGAGAGATAATACAAACACAGCGGTGAAACGTGTTAATATTAATCTGTGAGAAAAAACAATAATTTATAAGAAATAAAGGGTATAAGATAAAATTGAAAGTTCGAGTTTTTACTGCGTTAATATTTTGTTTTTGATTTTTTTTTCCTCCAAAATGTTGCACTTTGGTAAGTATGCGTGTTAAGTTTTTTCCATTTGGTTTACAACAGAATCCAACACTAATTTCGACCATTCATTCGTAATTAATGAATCTGTTTAGAGATTCTAAACGACTAATCTACGATTGTTGAAATTCAAACTCCTTTTTTTGGCCAGTTTTCGAAATGCTTTGCAATGAACGCCAGTAAAGTTTGGATATCATTTTTCAGCATCTAAAAAAATGGTGAAATTCTTATGGTATTTTAAATAGTTCTTCAGTTACCTATGCTTTATTAGCCACATTTACGCAAGAATCTTTTGCTGAAATGTCAGTATAAAAAACTTTGATCAATAATAATAAAATATGGCACGAAAGTCAAACGACAGAATATAAAACTTTAAAATCCCATGGTTTATACTTAGTCAGTAATAAAGTATATTTCAAAAGATTCAAGCTGAATCTTGTGAGGGGTGCCTTTTTTAGAGTTTTCAATGTTAATGTATTCAAAATATGTTAAAACGAGCAAAAATCACATTTAGAAAAAATAGGCAAATGGTAAAAAAAAATCATACAGTAGCTCAGATTATACGATTTTTATTTTACAAATTATTTTATTTTTTTTTTATGAGAAGATTAATTTTTAGGAAAATATTATTTCAATTTCGTCTAACACAAAAATGTTCAAAGTACTTTTATGCAGGTCCAGGTAAAAGAAGAATGAACATATTTAATGTTCCATTTTGATTAATATATATTTTTTATACTTATTTATTGATAGTTGACAAAGATGCTTAAGAAATATTACAGAATTTTTGAAAATGAGATTGTTGATGCGATAGGAAACTATTGCATTGCAGTAGCCCATGGTGGTGTCATGGGCTGTGGATTTTGTAAATAAGACATAACAACAGCAGAGATGGACAGCATAAAACTACTGAGTATCTGTTTGGTGTCGTCGCTCACTCGAGAGTTTGCGAAACTTATACAGGAGCAGTAGAGTGCCACCCAGGCGCACCACTTCAGTCTCATCATAAGGCCGCACATGCTGAATACCATTCCCAGAATATTCATATAATCTGGTGTCAAATCGTCTCCTGGCTGAGCCTGAGTACTTTGCACCGATGGCTTGTAGCGAATCTCCTTTTCGGGACGTCGGGGATCGGATGAATTGATCATTCTGCAAATACAATCTCATTTAAATGGGAATCTCACAAAATATATCACATAAATATGTCTACATTTAAATTTAGAATCAGAGCACTTGTTTCTATGAAGTAATAATAATTTTCATCATGTTTATGCGTATAATGTATGAGGCAAAACACGTCAAGTTGGCCACCTCAATTTTTCATGTCAACAAAACATCCTCAAATATATTTAGGATGTTGGTGTGGTTGAAGAAAAAACGTAAGATTTTTTTCAGATTTTTTATTGCATATTCCAGTTATTAAAAATTTCTGAAGATAATCATTGTTTATTTTTTAACGCCAATACTACGCCTCACACAAAAAAATCATAACAACATCAAATTTTGAATTTTCAGCGTACTTTCCAATAACATTTTTTGTAAAATTCTCCGATTTTATTTTATGCTATTTTTCAATTAATTAAAGTTGCCACTTTTTTCCTTCCGAAATGGCATTTCCGATTTAGCTGAAATTTTCACATTTTGTTCTTTGAAATATCTAGAATCTTAGAAAACACTGGCGAGATGGGCGGTAATATCGCCCCAGAGTTCCAGCTCTTCGAACGATGGAACATCGTCGTAATCTAAGAATTCAGGTTGTACCGATGGACGAAATAGGTTTTGCAAGGAGAATTTTCTTTGGAAGTAGACTCTGTTTAGTTCAAATATGGTAATTTTTATTTCAAGATCTTTAACAGAAAATGTGCCCACTTTTATAGTACATTTTTTTCTGCTTAGTTTGAATTTAGTGAAAATTTTTTTTCACTCAATTTTTATATAACTGCTGAGAAAGACCTTTTAATAGAAATTCCTAAACTTGAACCAGACAGAGATCTCCTACAGGAAGAATGGTCCTTGCAAAACCAATTTTCGTCCTCCACTGCAACCTGATCTCTGTGACAAGTCCACAATATAAAAAATATTTACGTCAATGAACTTAGGTCCGAAAAAAAATTAGATCTTACAAAATTTAATTTTGCTTCCTCATAGAGGAAGCTTTTTTTAAAAAAAAAAACAAAAAATGTTGAGAATTTCATGCCATACTCAGAATGGTCTGAAGCATCGAGATAAGTGGTTTAGAAAAAATGGTTGGATATGTGTGTGTTTGTGTGCTTCTGCGTGTGTATGTACAACTATTAAACCAAATCGTCTCAAATTTTTTTGCCGTATAAAGTACAGTCAAGTATCTCTTTGGTATATATTTTATAAAAATTGATTGAAGCATTTTGATTTTATTGGATTTTTAAGATTTTGAAAAATGTCTTTGAACAACAAATTTTCATCTATCAGACTGAAACTTGGCATTAAACATTATCGGGGTGATGCAACCTTTGGTATTGAATTTGGACAAAATCGATAAAGTAGTTCAAAGTTTATAGAAATTTGCCTTTTTGTAATTTTCTTGAAAATCCTATAACTCGAGAACAGTTTAAGTAACTGATCTAAATTTTTCAATAAAACTTTAGAAAACTATATCAATATTTGATACTGAATTTGGGCAAAATCGATAATGTTGTTAAGATTTTATAGTAATTTGGATTTTCGTAATTTTTTTTCAAAAGAATTGCAAAGTCTTTATTATTTTTTTTTATTCGCCATCAACAAAGTTACCTCTATGAGGAGGCCAAAAGTAAACAATGTATTTTATCGTAGAGGAGAGTTTGTGACGGGCCAAAAAAATTAGGAAGCAATGTGCAAGGTTCAACTTTGCAATAATTTTTAAAATTTTTGTATTGTGTTTCAAAGGAGAGTATTCGCTCGTACTACTATTCCGTTACAATATACAAAAAAAACAATTGATGTATTACTTACGTAAAATCGTTAAGTGGAAGATCCCAGAGATACTAATGTATACAAAATTAGTTTTGAGGTTAATTGAATTGTAAGTAATTAGAGTAATTAGATTGTGTCTGACTTGTCACTGCGTAACTTTAAGATCGTACTTTTTTTAGTCTATACACACTAATTTTAGAGTAGCTTTGCTGGAATGTATGTTAAAAACGGCGAAATTTATTTTACAAAATACGTAAGCACTTTCTGCTCGCGATTGACATCACCTAGTCTAACGTGACTTCCTCATGTGACGTGGGGAGGGAGTGGAGACGGAAATCTCGATACCACGCCGCGATACATAAGAGCAGAGATGTGATAAGAGCGAAAGCTAACTTACCAATTATGTGCGTATAACCGTCGGTCGATAAGGTTGTTTTCAACAGAATTGTTGTTTCTTTTTTTCTAGAAACGGTTGAGTCGAGAAATTTTGTAGGTTTTCGTAGAAAGTTTTCATATTATGCATAAGTTTTGGGATTTAGGCATATAGTTTCCTAAAAACGACGTTAAAAAATCTTGAAAAAAGCATACTCAAAAATGCTTAAAAAATGCTATATTTATTCAGAACCACCAGTGAATTGGTTGTTCCATGTAAACATTATTTAGTAAATTATTTTTATAAACTGTTATTTAGTAAATTATTTTTATAAACTTATTTATTAAAGAATTTTTGGCAATATCACAATGTAACATCAATGTTTTTAGTGTCCGTAATGACGTTCATTTATTTTTCAGATTTCTCTATTGTTGAAAAGTATGCAAACTCTAATTGAATTAAATATATATTGATCAAGTATTAGATGTCTGTACATTAGGGTGATTAAAAGAAATGTTTTTTTTACCCAACTAACTGGTTGAGAAGTTACTTCGGTGCAGAAAAATAATTTAAAATGAGTTTGTTTTTGTAATGACTTTCAAGAGTCAATTTGTTCAGATTTTAAAGCTATACAAAAAAAGTTTTAAGAAATTTTGTAGTAAAACTAATAGTTTTCCCGTAATAGTTGAAAACCGGTAAAATTTTATATAAACATAAGTTTAAAAGTTAATAACTTTCAAATGGTTGGATTTAAGAATTTTTCGGTTTCGATTTAAGAATTTACGGTCGGTAATCAAAAAGCGATCTTTTTTGTCCCCGATAGATGGCGCTAAGTATCAATTTTGAAATTACAGAGAACTGTTAAGCGAGATTCAGGGCCGAAGCCAGACGGACCAAATTTTTTTTGCGCCTTATCTTTTAAGTCCGTCTAGTAACGGTTCTGAAACGGACTCAAAAGATGAGGTTTAAGGTTTCTGTATATTCACAAAAAAAATCTGGTCCGTCTGGCTTCGGCCCTGAATCTCGCTTAACAGTACTCTGTAATTTCAATATTGATACTTAGCGCGATCTTTCGGGGACAAAAACGGTCGCTTGTTGATTACCGACCGTGAATGGGCCGAATTTTAGAAGTTTGTCAATTGTGAAAAGTTGAAAAAAGATAGCTTATACAAACGGGAAGGGTGTCAGTAGCGCGGTATAGGAAACTGCGTTTTCATCCAAAAGCATGAATCGACATATGATGGATTCGACAATTGGATGTGTAGTCAAAGCGATAATAGTACCTTCGCATGTTCTGTAAATTAAGTAAGTCGGAATTCTGTCGTTTCTGTTCGTTCTAGTATCAAGTCGACAAAAACGAAATTCCATTAAATCAACATCCCAATGTTTGGCATTCTCCTTTTGTGACCCCAATAGAAAACGTCAAAGTCCGCAAATATAATTACTGACGATTCGCCAACTAGAATGGTATCAAAGTAGTAATTGTTCTTTGGCGTTTTTTGTCTATCTGGTCAAATGTGAATTCTATAATTTGACTCGAAAAAGTTTCATCAATCCTCCTGAGTAGACTTTCGTCGATATCGCTAACAAATGGGAGGAATGGCATATTATTGGGATTTCGTAGTATCCTCAAATATCATCCGCGAGTGCGAATTATATAAAACCGCTTCGACCAGTGTAATGCCATTTATTTTCGGGGACTTGTATGCGAGCCGCTCATATTACAATTAAGCTCACAGTTGTCCGTTTCTTTTTTTAAAAAAAGTCTTTCCATTTATAAATTTGACAAAGTCAACATGTTTACATATACAAGGAATCTTGGAGAAATCGGTAAAAATCGTTGATTTGTCTATCAGTGTCAACGCAGGTGCGTTATTATATACTTTTCTTCTCTTTTCTTCTTTTCTTTTAAAATTCATCGGGTGGCGCATATTGCGGAAATCTTCGTTTCAGTCAGAACCACACATATCCATTTCGTCGCACGTTGCTGCGATCCAAATGAGCAAGTTTTTTACACCTTCCGCATGAACGCTCGAACTCTTGTAGTCAGATACAACTTCGTTCAGACATTGCGATAGTTGCTTCAGTATCGCCTAAACGTAAAATAAATTATTAAATTATAAATAAAAGATGACAAAAATATTATCATTATTATACATTAAGGTGTCACCAATTTTACAATAAAACGAAAGTTCTGGCGATCATATTTAATATGATTTATTATGCCAGTCTTCGACTGGAATTTCTGACGTATATGTATGTTTAAAAATAGAGTTGTGTTATGTAAATATATGAGCAAATAGAGTTTATTGTTTATTTGTTTAGTTATTTCGTATATAATTAAGTATAAAAAAATGCCACGAAAATCAAAATAACAAAGATTTTATTTTATTTTATTAAAACAGTTACGAAAATAATTATAATTTTTATGATTATTTCTTACACAGTTTTTTACTGGGTTCAGACTGCATTATTTATTATCCCAAATATTTAGAATCAGTCCAAAAAAAATTCATAAAATTTTATCATTTTACTTAAACTTATTTTTTCCGTCTTTATTAATATTCGGTTTTTTATATTTCGGGTTACTTATTAGAAGAAATTGATGCAGTAAAATTCAAAACAGATTACAAAGTCGGCGTCAGACACGCTCTTCAAACTGCCTATAACTTTGTTCCGACTTGGTGAGAATTTAATTTATAACAGATATAAATGGGTCAGTACCTCCAACGGGGTCAATGACAGGTACGTTTACCTTATTTCTTTTTTTAATAATTATTTATTAGACCGACTAAAAAAAAGTTTCTTTTTCACTGCCATATAATGAAATTATAGTCTAGATCCTAATATTGAACCTCGTGAAAGGAGACCTTTGGAAAAATATGTTTACCGGTTCCGCAACGGACTTTTTTGTATTTCTCATTTCATTATAACACGTAAAAAATCGGATCTCCCATGGAAGAATATAAGTATTGTTGTAATTCTGTGTTAATAGTGTTTGATAGCTTCTACAATTCGCTTTAATTTGGCCCATCGTAGAACATTTTAGACCGCTCGATTTTCAAGATATTTAAATTCGCGTAAATAGCACTTTATCAAAAAACGCTTACCTGAGATATAACGCCAACTTTTTCGGTAGAACTATTCCTACATTTCAACACTAGGGAGAAAATAACTATTTTTAGCGAGTTCAAGTTTGTAGTACGAGCCGAAGCCGAGTTCTACAATGACACGAGCAAAAAAAAGCCTTTCTCTCAAGTGTTGAACAAAATTGTTCAGTACGACGCCGGAAAAGTGCGGTTTTCGCAAGCGACAGCTTAAGTCTTAATCAAATCGGAAATACAAAAGTCCAATGCGGCAGCTTTAGACATTTTTTTCTGAAGCTCTCCTATAGATTCAATATTAGGATCCAAACTATAGTTTCATGATGTGGCAAAGAAAAAAAAAGTTTTTTTTAGGCAATCTATTATTTATAAACTATCGAATGGTAATTGCAAATATTATCCTTGTAAAGTCGTATTATCAACAAACAAAACAAGCTATAAACATTGCAATTAGTCAAATGGTTTAGACTGTTTAAAAAAAGCGAAAACATAAGTTACAAAAAGTTTATTAGAAAACAACCAATCTATCTGCAAATAAATCTCAATTTATGTCCATAAATTATTTTTGAGCTCGTTGAAAATTGAGCACTATATTTGACTATTGTGAAACGCAAAAGCCTCTCTTTCGAAATGTGTAATTGAATTTTTAAGGATTGGTTAAAACACCCTATTGTATATAAACTTAAAAAAAAATTAATATAATATTTGGAAGGTAATTGACACTTACTTCTGGCCATTCCTGTCTGAAAAGAGCAACGCACTGGTTGCTTAGAGCTTCTATACTCAATAGATCCTCTTTCAAAAGTCCCTTCAACAGCCGACCAAATCCCTTGAGAACCGTTTTATTCGACGTATGAGTCAGCAATCGAATATTTCGCGGACTAATTATTCTCACGAACAATCCCTCCGTATCGCCGACGCATTTCGCATTATTCATCTTCCAAATATTTATAAACTGTTGCTGAATCTCCATGGTGAATAAGTCTTGTCTGTTAGTCACTAAAAACGCAAACATAACGATCAGCGATATTGAGACTCTGATACTGTTTTGCAAATCAGCTTGACTCGTCACTGACTCAAGCTGTGCAAAATTTAGAAAATACGTTGGATTTCTTACACAGAAGTAAACAAAATTCCACGCTCATTCCGTAGAGATTTCTTTCCGCATAATCTACAAGATCCGCTCTTTCCGTCAATGTTTGACGCAAACATGTCAGCGTTTTTTTCACACCGTCAACGGAAAGTTGAGACCATCTGCCCTTCTTCTCCAATAACTCCCACATCGAATTCTTCGCAAAACAGAAATTTTATTCTCCGTAACAAAAAAAAAAAAAAAAGAATAGAAAAAGAAGAACGATCAAAGTTTGAAAAATAAACAAATAAATAAAGTATTTCTCTCACTCTCAGCATCTCGATTGCTTCTGTAGGGCAGGGTACACCTGGATTGTGACGATTTTCCTTTTCCGCTGGATTAGCGTCAACCTCTTTCAGGAATCTTCTTAATTCGATAGTCATATTTTTGAGAATTAGGGTTTCCGTTATGTGCAACTCTACCCATTCGTCGATTCGCTGCATGGCCAATCTTTTTGCGATTGCCGTACACGTTTCTTTTACAGATGGTAAAGCGTCGTCTGCCAAGAGGGATTCCATCGATTTTATTGTTCGCTCTTTGCACATTCCTAATATTTTTTCCTCGCATTTTTTCTTAATAGCCTCTTTGATGGTCGTCGCTAGTGTTTGCATCTGTTGTTCCATCAATTCCGACTGCAAAGAAGACTTTTATTAGCCACATTGCTTTCGAAAGTATTGTCAAAATTTATATACAAACATGCAATGAGGTGAAATTTATTAATTAAATTAATTAAATTATAACTTAATTAAAATGTATTGATTATTTTTACAGCACACGTTGCATTTCGATTGTTGATAATTTCATACTACTGTTCATATTATTTTTTTTTAGATTTAGTTCCAAACATTATACTTAAAAAGTACAAATTATTTTGTATTTAATTATAAGTTATTACTAATTGAAATGTAAATCGAATTTTTCACTCAATGCGATAACTCCGATTTTCTTCAAATTTTACAGAATTTATAGAGATGTGTGTAGTAGCCAAAGAAAAATCGGCAGTCTGAAAATCAAATATTTACAACGCAAAAAGAAATAACGAAAAACCGTTTTTATCGGATGTTCCACTTTTCAGTCGTTTGATTGAGTTTTTTTTATTGCTTAAATATTCGATTTTCGTACCGATTCTTCTGTGTCTTCTAAATAAATCCCTATACATTCTGTAAAATTTAAAGTAGAATCGAAGGCGTCGCATTGGACGAAATAACGATTGATTGAATTATTTGGCTCAGAAAATAATTTTTTTAGTTAAAAATGGAAGTTAAAGTATGTGTAAATGGGCACAATGTCTCATACACAAAAAGGATAATATTGAATCTTTTTACACTTAAATAATATACAAAAATTACTAAAATTATAAACGAATTTAAACTTAATAGTATTCTACTAGTTGAAGTTTACATTTTTTGTAAAGAGATTTAGTTTGGATTTTGCCCATGATTGCATTGCTGATGTATTCAATTTCTTAATAACGAGTTATCTATTTATAATACGCGTTGCATTGCGCTAGTAAAAAGCTTGATACCGTGCAGTGTTGATTGAAAGTTATTTTTTTTAGGACATTCAATTCAAATTTACCCGCGATTTACGTTCAGCTTTAGTCAATTTTTTTTCCGGTAATTCCGGTGACTGTTCCTCTTCGTCGTTCTCATCCTTTCGATAGTATTTTATAGCCAATGCGATATCATCCCTTTTCGACTTAGTAAAAGATTCCATACATTGCCGTTTCGTGGTAGGTATTATCGAATTGCCGATGTACTTTACGCAACTCGACGCTACTCTTTCCGACACAAAATCTACGGTTTTTCGTATTGAGCTCGGCTGCCCGTGGAAAAATGCCTCTTCCAATTGCATCTACCACAAAAATAAAAACAAAAAACACGAATTATTATCGTTTACAAAAGAAAACCCCACGTATTGAGTAATTTCAAAACTTACCTGAAGATTTTTCGTTTTTGCTCCAAAAGTCGGCTGCGAAAGTTGACTCGAAACAGGTGTTATGTGACGATTGGCGTTTGTGTTACCCAGTACGGCATTACCGGAAATCAAAAGTATCTTAAATTCCGCCAAAAAGGGGCAGCACTCGTGAAGCGCGCGATCATCGATGATGTTCAATTTATCGAGAGTCGAGTTGTGTTTGACAAATTCTTTAGACGACTTCACATCGACGGATCTAGTATTTTGATCCTTTCCTCTTTCGTCGTCCGATCGACTGAGAAGTCGTAGTTTTTTGTCGTCGTAATTCATCTGCCAGTAGGTGTAAAGGTCGCGGGGAAAATTTGGTAATTCGAACAACCAGCCGATCGTGAACATCATTAATGTGGCTGTCTGCGGTGACATCGAATTCGTCCGGTGAAGTTGACTCGATATCCGGTAAATGCAGTACAGCTGCTCGCCGATATTCATGTAGTAAGGAAGTCGCAATGCGATCGAGTCCAGCATTGACATGTACTGCACGATCCAAGGGACTGTTAGTGACAATCTTCCGTGTATCAAAGCATCTAGGAGACAACCTCGCAAATCCAGAGAGGGAAGAGCCTGAATAATTTAATCGTGTCATTTTTTAAATTCTGCCATTAAAGAATATATCCTAAAAATATTATTTAATAAATTGCAAAAATGGTGAAATTATAACCATGACTGTAAATTTAGTCAGGCGATGGCGGGCTTTTGACTTTAAACGAGTTTTTCTCAAAATTGCACTATCGTAAGATTGAAAAAAAAATTACAACTATTCTCAATATGATTAAAGATTATCTAATACTCTTCATAGATTCTATTAATTATACTTGTATTAGTATAAATCGACTTTGACAAATACTAGTTTTGCTTCCTCATAAAATGATCTTTGTCTTCATGAAATTGTTTTTTCGAGATTTTCGTGTCAGGACATTCCGAGTGCTCTAAAACGTCGAGAGAAATGGTTTAGAAAAAAATGTCTGGATGGATCTGTGCGGGCGCGCGTGTGTATGAATGTGTATGTGTATATGGCCGGTATGCCAAATTCGAACCTTCTCTATATCTCAAAAACGGCTTCATTAATCGAGCTGAAATTTGACACACATGTGCGGCAGGTAGACACCTTTAGTTGCCGCAAATTTTTAGCTATCAAGCCAAATAATTTTTGACAAATAAAGCTATGTTAAAGGACGATTGGTATTGAATTTGGGATGAACCTATAACCAGGTTCGATCTTTATGGGATTTTGAATTTTTCGAAAATAATACGTTTTGCTCTAACTAGATTGAAATACATTGGTTCTTACAGTATACAGTATTGGCATATTTTAATTTTATTATTTAATTTTAATTTTATTATTTAATTTTAATTTTATTATTTAATTTTAATTTTATTATTTAATTTTAATTTTATTATTTAATTTTAATTTTATTATTTAATTTTAATTTTATTATTATAATTTTTTTATTTACGCACGGTCTTGAGGAGGTAACCGTGAGCTACTGTACATGGTTTTGCATTTCAGCACACTTCTAAAAAATCGACCCACGGTCTCGATGGGATGGCCGTGATGCCGTGTACAGTTTCGCAGCACAGTATACATTTCCTTGTTATTTATATGCTTTAACGGTGTTTAATATATCATTGTTTGCAATATCTCCGGTACCAAAATCGCCGTTTAAAAAAAAGCGATATCAGGAAAATGGTTGATTTTCTTTTTCTTTCAAACTGAAGTTTTTAAAGAATATTGTGAAAAAATGTGCATTTTTAGCATTGAAT
The DNA here is from genome assembly GCA_964016905.1 of Perithous albicinctus. Classification (NCBI taxonomy): domain Eukaryota; kingdom Metazoa; phylum Arthropoda; class Insecta; order Hymenoptera; family Ichneumonidae; genus Perithous; species Perithous albicinctus. The sequence continues at coordinate 13,484,861 of OZ024693.1, read as the reverse complement.
AAAAAAAGCTATATATTTGAATGTGTGAAAAAAAGTTTTTTAAAAATTCTTTGTTTTAGCTTGCAAAAGTGTGTGCCTTAACCCCAATGTGCACTTTGTCACATAGAATCCGCTGATAAAAATTGTTGAGCAAGTTAAAACAAAGAATTTAAAAAAACGTTTTTTTACGCACCCTACTATACATTCATAAAAGAAAATTTATAATTTTAATGTTACTTTATGCATACAAAAGGTATGTAACCCCTTAATTTTGTTGTATAATAAACCAATTAAAATTGCTTCTAAAGTCTCCGAATAGGCAAGCTTATCACTCCTATTTTTTTCTCTCTTTTTTACAACGTTCAATTTCCGTATTACTGACTGAATTAAAAATGGTTATGAGTAATTGTTAATAAGCACTACCGATTCTGTTAAGTTCAAGATTTATTTCGATAATTGAGTTAAGATAAAACCGTTAATAAAGTTGTCAATTTGTTTAAGTGTTGCTCGTATATTGTTAGAATGAAGAACGATAATTTCCAAAGTATAATCAAAAAAATTAATGATTATTTTAGATTTGTTTTTCAAGAAAACGTCTACTAAAATCCTAAAGAATGCAATTCCGTTGTTCACTTTGCAAAATAATCTCAAATAAGAATTAATATTTTCGAAAACTAGGCCGAGCACGGCGTTTAAACGATTAAATCATTAACAGATAGCGTGATTACAAATGATTACAAATGCTTACCCGTCCTCGAAGTCGGATTTGTGAGACAAGCCATTCCGACGAATTAGCCGCCGTGTGAAAAGGCAGGGATAGCGTAAAACTCGTAAATTTGGCTAATAACCGTAAACTAGACACACAAGTGATGAAATTTTGCTTCGTACTCTCATCTACAGTGGTTTCTACGATAAAATAAATAATTAGTGATTGATACGGTGCAACAAGAAAGTACAGCGTATTTGAGATTTAAATAACAAAATATATACCTGTTCCTTCGATCTCACTCCTCGCGAACTGTGTTTCGTTGAGTTCCATAATTTCATGGATGAAAGTCGTCTCCAAAATCACATAGAACGTCCAATCACATGCACTGAGAATGAATTCTTTGTAGAACTCTTGAACCCCGGAAAAAACTGGTTCCGGTACAGGCCCCGTTGATGTCAATGGTGTTACCAGCCGACCTTTCAGTTGTATCAATTTTTCTGGATTTACGTGTTTCAGGGACTTCAAAAAGCTCAAGCTTTCATCGTCCAAAGGATCTTCCTAAACGAAATACAGTAAAATCAGGATTCTTAATAATATATACTCGCAAGCATTCAATCTTAAGAGAAATACTCGTGCTTACCGTTTTCCCGCTCTGTATAGAAGACACGAGCAACTGTGAGACAAATAGTTTAACAAAGTGACAATGGTTGACAGCATCGGTATGCAGAGTGAGTAGAGTATTAATTTTGTTCTTCAATGCTCTCTGAAACGACCATTGGGGCTTCAAATGGTTATCCTCCCATTGTCTCAGTATATCATAGAACAAATCGCGCTGTTTTTTAAACACCGCAAAAGCCGTCATCGATGGAAAAGTCTCGCGATTGTCTGTGTCCACTTGAAAGCAAACATTCGTCTGCAAGCTTCTGAAAAACATCGAACAAAATCTAAAATAAAAAATTACAACCAAAAGGAGGAAAAATTGTAAAACGTTAACATTTCTCACCCCGAGTCCATTTGTTTGATGCTTTTCGTCTGCGCACACTTGACTTTATATATTTCATTAAGATACTTTCGCAATTCTGGTTGAAAGGTGTCTATCTGATGATTTTCACAAAGTAACTTCAACGATGCTCTATCCAACGTGCTCAACAGAAACTGTTGATTCAACATTACCATAGTCGCAAAATAAACGCAATTATGTGGAGTTCCGAGATAAACAGCGGTATAATTTTCACATTTGCTGCTTCGTTTTTTCGGAGTACCCATGGATTCGTTGAGGAACGATGATCCTTTCGATTCATCATCAGCTGACATTTTTTTGAACTCTTTATCAGAATTTAGAGATTTGACTCCATCGATATCCGTAAAAATGTCGTCATTCAATTCAGCGCATCCTAGATCATCTTTTAAACTCTCTAACAATTGGACGGAGGATGCCGATTTATCAGCGTTTACGAGGCTATTGGTAGATTTTATATTCTTCAAAGTTTTGTACTGCGTCGTGAGAAGGGTAACTAAGAAATAAAGTTCTGTCATGGGATTCGGCATTAAATTACGGTCGAGGATACCACTGTGAATATTAGCGAGGATGTTAAGAGCATCGACGTTATCTACTAAATTTACACAAGCCACAACCGTCAACTCGGGTTTCGATTTAATCGGAAATTTAGGATCAGTGTTTATAGACTCCGGCGTAGATTCGTTCTTTGGTTGTCTCTGTCTTTCCAGTTTTAACAATTCTCGTTCAACCTCGAAGGACACTTCTTTCTGTGATTTGTCAGTTGATAGAGCCTCCACGAATTTTGGATTCGCTACCGTTGGTCTGCTTATTACACCAAAAATTTCCTTTCCTGGACTCTCTGAAATTGTGTGGACAAAACCACAAAAAAATTGAATTTTATTTATTTTGTGTATAGAAACTATAAAATGTGCATTTTAAAAAGGTTTCAATGTAAATAAATAATGAAACAATCTATGTAGAAATGACGGACTTGTCAATCAGTACAAAATAGTATGGAAACTGTGAGAAATATTGATTCTTTTTCAAACCTATAAATTAATCCGTGAAATGAAGCTGTAATTTATTTCATATTAAAAATAATAAAAATGAGTGCTTAAAAAGTTAATACATTTTTGAATACTTAAGAAAATTAATTTTCGATAATATTTCATTAAAATTTGTGAAGAAAAATGAAGAAGTACGATTATCCACATATTTTTCAATGCTTTGAGTTTGTTTCCACATTTTTTCAAGAAAGTCAATAAAAAATTGTTTTCAGCTTCGTTATAAAGGAAGATATAATTCCATGTTTTAAAATCATATCAGGATACCGAAATCATCTGAAACTTCCCTAAAATTTGTTAAGTAAAAAAATGTCTAAAATAGATGTATGTCTGTTGAACCTCTATAATAACTCATGTACAGTTTTATCAATCTTACCAGTTACACTCCTATGTTTCTTGTATATTGACGCAATAATTAAAACACTTTTGTAGATTCTCTAATGTTTGAAGTTAGCCTCTTTCTATAGAACGTTAAGAGTACAGTACAAGCTCTCACCTGTTACGTTCACGTAACTTACGACGACAGGTGGTGAGGGCGAACGAAGTTTTCGCTTTGGATACAGGCAAGGAGGAGAAGTGTTGCTTCGTCAACGTGATTGATTCTTCGCATAGCTTACTTGTCCCCGCATTAAGTAACATGAGAGAGCTTCCACTGTACTTACGTTAGTCTCTTTCCACGGAAAGAGTAAATTAATTTTCGGTATTTTGTGAGCATTCCATTTTTTTTTTCTTAATGCCTGAGCCGTAGTTTGTACAAATCTAGATTTATCAGACTTAAGATTTCTTCAGAAATATACTGAAACCAAACCATATTGAGATTAATACAGTATCATTTTTCAATTAAAAAAAAACCAACAAGACAATTTAAAACATTTCTAACTTTTTGAGACTGCGAATTCGAAGTTTTTTAAAATATGGAGGCATTGTCCTTTCAAATGTTAAAATATAGCTCCAAAGTAGAACCTAGGTTATTGCTTCCTCTTTATTTTTGCAACTGTTACAGATAATTTTTGCAAAATAATGCTTCTTAAAACACTTACACAATAAGTATTTCTCTAAAAAAAAAATAATGGAGGTTCACAACTCGGTTCTCGGTACAATAACTTGCATTTACATTTTTAAAAAATCCTTTTTCTTAAAATCTGTGCATACCTTTACCGGAGGAGACGTCCAATCTCGTGGGATTGATCCTCCTCTTTGATTTTGCACCGCTCACAGGTGATTGCGTTCCATCCACTGGTGAATTTGTCTCCGTCTGAGACTTCCGCCACTGTTGAGTCCTTGAGTGTTTCTTAGAGTTTTTCTTCGATCCTTGGCTACCCTCAACTTTTATAAAATCCCCAAGACATAGGCTGTGGTTTTGCACGATCTTAGCAGTTTTCTGTCCTTTACCTGGTATATTCTTCGGTGTACTAGTTCTGCTCGTATTTGCACTGCTGATTGAATCATCTGGGCTATTCGCTGTTTCATTATGAGATTTATCAGCTGTTCTCGGGCAAAGAGTAGAGACATTATTGGCGTAAAGCGGCGATAGGGGATTGAAAGGAACACTCGAGAAGACCGTTCCGTTTCTCATCGAAATGGCGAGTCTCTGCGACGAGGACATTTCCACGGAAGCATTCGAAACGCTGCTATCAAAAGCTCCAGGAGACATCGAAAGATTAAGACTGCTCATTTGCATTTGCGCCTCATTATAGATGACCGAGTGTTTATGAGGCAAACTCGGGTCTGTGGGAAATTGTAGACTTTTTATGGTATTCAAATTTCTGCACATTTGATTTTCCGGATATTGCGGACAACCAAATTCATAATAGGCAATCTGTGGCCGCATTTCGTAACCCATTGTATTTGGGATTGGTGAACTGCTGCACAGTAGATACCCTATAGGCGGAACGGGCTCGGGAGGCGTGTAATTTTGTATATTTTCAATAACCGTCGCTCGGGGACTCATTGGACCGACTCTTGACGATGATTGTGGATAACACATGTGCATTTCCCCAGGCATTTGTTCGGGCATCAGTGGAGTTCTCGGCTGAAGAACACGCTGATCGTTATGACATTTGTAAATATTGTAATGGACTGTAGGATCGTTGGTTCGTTGAAGGGGAAAGCCACATTGAGGCGACCCTTGTGTAATCTCAACGGTAGTTTCTCTGCTGACAGGTGTGGCCGTTTTCTGTGGTAGAACGCAAGCCTTCTTAGCCGACTTCTCTTGAGACTCTTTCGAATCCGGTAATATGCTGGGATGAAAAATAATAATGTAAGCGAGGATTATCGGGTACTTTTACCATCAACCTCCTGCAAGATATGATGCTAAAATTATAATAAGATGCCTTCACATTGCATGCTAAATTAAACTAATGTTGATCGACGAGCATTAATTCAACGTAAAGTTGGATATCGACCTTGGAGGAGTTGTAACCTCACCCAGATATCACTACAGTTGGCACAAACATAACAATTTGATTGTTTAAAAAGAAAAAAAAGATTGAACACTGAAACTATAATGGTTTATCTTGAAATTACATTTGTCGATGAAGGTCAGAGAGATTGCAAAATATTTGTAGAACAAAGGCCTATGATTGTACTAATGTTTTTCATGTTTTAAATTGTAAATTGAATTTTCAAAGAACCAAAATAAGGCTAAAAATAATCAGAAATTATTTGGTCTTCTTATTTACATCCATTTTTTAATTTTTAGAAATCAGAAATTCCTAAGTGTACCGTAGGGTGGTCCTGAAATTCAAAATTTTCGATTTTTTTTAAAGTACCTCAGGTTATTGTGAGGAATAAAATAAAAATAGGATGGATGAAGGGAATACGAGATCGATGCATTTTTAAGAGATCGCTACCATCTTTTAAAAAGGTTCATAGTTTATAAATTCGAAATGAAAAAATCAAAATTTCTACGGAGGCACCCCGCCACTTTTGAAATATATCGTATAACAAGAAAAACTACGAAATCGAAGCATTCTCAGAGGTCGCTGCCAAATGACAAAAAAAAAACATTTTCGATATTTTTAGCTATTAGGTATAAAATAGTGGTAAAGTAGTAAAATAATTTAGGAGTAAGTACGGATTTCTGTTGAAACAAACTTAAAAAAAGAACTCCAAGTTTGTCGGTTTTATTGTAAAATTTTGCAAAATTTATTCATTGCGGATTTTTGACATCGTGGACATTTCGTCGGGAGCAATCCGCAACAAAGATTCGAGCGAGTGGGAAGCTGATTACAGCTATCCACAGGGCAAAGCCGTATGCCGAAATTTACGCGTTGTCAATGATGTCGCAGAATGAGGTGTTGCGCATATAGAGGAGTACAACCGACTACACACAAAGGATAAAGGAGACTTGCAAAAACTCCTACAAGTGGTCAAACAACACCGAAAAAAAATGTACGATGTAAATAAAAGTACTGTCGTTGCATCGCTTGATGAGAATTGAATAAATAGAATTTTTAATTCGTTCGCCGTTAGAGATTTTATACCTTGTGGCCATTGCATGAATTACTCATTTGTCTTCACTAAAAATGATAAGTGTTAGGCGTTTTTTTTTTCTAGTTTGTTACAACAGATATATCTTCCCCTATTCACTCCTAAATTATTTTTCTGCCGCGGCCTACATCTTTGACACTATTTTATAACTAATAGCGAAAGATATCGAAAATCTTATTTGTTTGGCAGTCGGTGGCGGCCTTTAAAACTGCTTTTCTTGTTATACGAAATAGTTTGAAAGTGGGGATTGCCTCCTAAGAAGTTTTGAATTTTTCATTTTTATGTCAAATTTATAAACTTTGAACCTTGTAATTTTTTTAATGGCTGGCAGCAACCTCAGAAAATGCAGCGATCTCGGATTTCCTTCGCACGTCTTATTCTTATTTTATTCCTCATGATAACCTGAGGTGCCCCTGAAAAAATTCGAAAATTTTACATTTAAGGATCACCCTAATGTAGCTACTATCCGACTCCGGACCGCGACGATCGATTTTTTTTATTGCGACACCGGTGTCAGTACACTGTACAGACATAGCCAGGTACTTATGGGGCAAAACACGTCAAGTCGGTCACCCCAATTTTTCATGTCAACAAAACGTCCTCACATTTCTTGAGGATGTTGGTCTAGTTGAAGAAAAAACATAGGATTTTTTCAGATTTCTTTTATTGCATATTATAAATAATCATAGTTTATTTTTTAACACCAATACTGCGGCCTGCAAAAAAAAATCATAACAACATCAAGTTTTGGATTTTCAGCGTACATTCCAACAACATGTTTTGTAAAATTCTCCGATTTCATTTTATGCTATTTTTCAATTAAATAAAGTTGGCACTTGTTTCCCTCCAAAACGGTATTTTCGATTTAGTTGAAATTGCCGGCCATCACGCCAATTTTTCCTAACATTCTAGATTTAAAAAAAAAAAATGTGATAATTTCAGCTAAATCGGAAATGCCGTTTCGGAAGGAAAAAAGTGGCAACTTAATTTCATTGAAAAATAGCATAAAATAAAATCGGAGAATTTTACAAAAAATGTTGGTGGAAAGTACACTGAAAATCCAAAATTTGATGTTGTTATGATTTCTTTGAGCGAGCTGTAGTATTGGTGTTAAAAAATAAACAATAATTATTTTCAGAAAAAATTCCTATGTTTTTTCTTCAACCAGACCAACATCCTGAATAGATTTGAGGACGTTTTGTTGATATGAAAAATTGGGGTGTCTGACTTGACATGTTTTGCCTCTTATATTTTAAAACATAATTTGTTTTTTGATTTCTGATTAACCTCGATATATTCCTCAAAGCAACAGAATCCCAATTTTGTAATAGTTTCTTTATATCAGCTTTGGAGGGCTGAAATAAGAACTTACTGGTCTGAATTTTTTTCATTGGTTTTCAAATATGTACATGATGATATATTTTTCACTTGTTTAAATCGGTCAGCATACTTTGAAAGTCTCTTCTTGTTTGCAAGAAAGTGACTTCCTCTGGATCAAAATCTGGTTTAAATTGGACTGACTATTATTCAGTCATTTTTATTAGATAATTTATTTTTTCAGCTTCAAATGGAAATTTCTATATGTAAACTGAAAAGCATTTTGTCCCAAACAAAACAAAATCTAAAAAACTAAAATCTGTTCATTGGTTTAATCTGAAATTTGCGACAAATAAATAATGTTATATCTTTTTTCACAGCTTTTTATATTTCTTCTAAATTGCAGATTTTTGTGCTTGTTGTACATTTTATACATTTTTTTTTAAATCTTTTTTCAGGACTTTTTTAAGTCTTGGTTTCCAGTTTTAAAAAGATAAAGTCTTTCTCCAATTTAGAGACACTTTAATGTTTTTCACAGGCAATAACAATAACAATAGAAACGCAGCATTACACTCTTGTGTTACCTTTTACTTTGTTCCCGTAGATAATTAAGAAAATAAGACACGAAGTCTGCCCTGGTAGATCCATTTTGTACGATATCAGGACAAATTGTTTCCTAAAAACGCAATACAGATTAAGTTAAGCCACACGAACACACAGTGGTTAACCTATAATAATATAAAATTACTTTTTAAAAAATGCCGGTAACAAAATAACGTCAGAAATCGTTATCGCTAATACGTAATAATAATTTACCTCGAGATTGTCGGAAGTTAGCCATTGAAACAATTCGTCGATAGATATTTTTTTACTTAAAACATTTTTCATTATAATTTCCGCCATTTTTTCCCCCTGTGTCGCCCCTCTTTTCGATATAACATCAACAACCACAATAGTAACGGTATTATTCCATTGCTCTGGTGATTGCAGCGATTGCTATTTCACCTGGAGATTGCCCTCGACATAAGATTGATTTTTTTTTTTTCTTTTTTTTTTCGTTTACAGTCGCATTACGCTTGATTTCGGAGGTTTAATATACGATAAACTCGTTTTGAAGTATCACTATTAATGAAACATATGGGACCGGTGCAAAAATGTAGCAACGGCGAGGACCTCAAGCGGCGGATGAATTTATTAATTTAAACCGAGGAATCATGAGCAGTTGAATTCAAAACTTCTATTTCAGTGAGACCCCCGCACATTGGCAGAGCGCTTCCCTCTGCATTACCATCGCCTGCCACGAGCATCGTGTAGCGATTACAGCTGTTTATATTTCGATCTATACGTTGGTTTGTGCTGAAATTACACCTCTCGATTTTTCTTTATAAATCATAGCGTTTTTCAGTTCGATTGTTCGAATGGAAAAAGCTTAAAAATTGAGAAATTGAGAGCCAAAACAATTATAAGACATCCGGAGAAAAATCATTTTTTTTAGTTGAAAAACCAAAAAACGCGATTACACGTAATGACAAAAAAAATCGTAACTCGTAATCGTAAATTCCGACCATCATGTCCCGGGTCTCAAAATGTCCGTAACAGATGCTCCTTTTTATAGAAAAATTGAGTAAAAAAAATCAAGACATACTTCACGTAAAAGCGATTTTTTAAGTCGAATAACGAAAAAGTTAATATTGTTGAGTTGGTAAATTTGTAAAGTAATTTTTTTCTGAAACTTCGATTCAATACGAATATTTTTGTTGCATGATATTTTTTTATTGGATGCACAAAATTTGCGGTATCTCCTCGAGAACACGTAACTTTAAAAAAATCGATTAAAAAAAAATATATATAACTCAAGAAGATTTCATCGAAAAAATATGAAAAATTTTGGAAGTGAAGTTATGATCTGATAGAATCTTAGAAAAAGTTGAGTACTAAATTCGGAGGGGTAAGGTCGGATCTCGGCCGAGTTCAGCTGGAATGCTCCATGCATTTTCAAAAAGAAACTGTCAACGCAATTGAGTGAATTTAAGGATTCCTGCTTGGAGTAAAAAAATGTTTAAAGGGACATATTTCGACGCAGTTTTTTAGAAGCCAAATTTGTAATATTAATTTGATCTTGATGAATAATTTTTATCGTTAATTCATATTTTATGAATGTACCAAGTATATCTGCGTCGTTTTACTTCTTAATTAGGATAAAAGTTTTGTTATTTTCGTACTTTTAAAATAAAAAAATAAACAAATGGCTGTCTTTTTTAGACGATGAATATTGTTTTAAATGTTTATCGGTGAATTCATAGTGTATTTTTCAACAAAATGAGTTTTTACTCGTTAAGATGTAACGAAAATCACTTCTACAAGTTTGAATTCTGTAAACATACTATTTTTGACGCGATTATACGGTGCTTCAACCTCCTTAAATGAGTTTACGTAAACACAATAGCTCTAAAATTTCTTAGTTCCCAAATAAATGACAAGATCAATAATGGATAATGATTTCCGTGTAGCAATTCATGAGTACATCATGAATTGTTGCCACGAAGTACTTATTTATCTTCATATGTTCCATAATTTGAATTTTATAATAATGGGTAATCATGTTTTTATTCCTATCTCAGAATTGTTCTGTTTATATGTCGCGTCTTATCCAGCCAAACGCCGGCTTTCGAAGTGTACATCCTCAAATAAAAACCCATTGCAACTTCTATGTAAGTATTCCGATAAAAAAAAATGTTCTTCATAAAGTAAAATTCAGTATCACTGATTGAAAGATTCATAACTCCATCGTTAAAATATTCAATTCAATGATTTCTCATTCGAGTATAAACTTCACAGCGTATTTCCTAAAATAAAAACTCAACCAATCACGAATTATATTTAATTGTCGCAACTTTATTAAATCACAGGATGCTTAGGATAAAAATGCAAATGCAATCCTTTAATCACGAAACACAATCTTAATGTTTAAATATCATAAAATTGATCCACGTGGTTACATACAATACGAAAAAAAAATGGAATAAGAGATAATCAAGTATGAGCGATTCGAAGGGTAAAACGAAATCTCTACCATAATGGCAACACATTTTTTAAAATGTAATTTGGCTTTGAGCCTCTAATTCTGTTCCTGCTCCCTTCTATCTAAAGCTATGTTTTTTTTTTTTTTTTTTTAATCCTTTTGTCATTTATTTACACCAGTCACGAGGATAAGCTTCCCCTAATAAGGCATCTTGTTCCTCATCAGCTGCCATGAGTTTTTAGAGAGCTCACACTAGAGGATAACTAGCGGAGGAAGCTATTCCACATTGATTGTCCTTGTTACGGCTCATTTTTATATAGCCACTGTCACCCCAGGTTGGGCCCCAGCTGTTCTTGACCAGCCAATAATCGACACCCTGTTCATCGGTTCCGTATCCTACTATCAATACACCATGATCCAATTCCGAACTGGAGCATTCTGGCTCATCATAAACACCTTCGGAGTAGAACTGGAACGAGTGTTGTGACGCATCGATAGCGATTGACACAGGCCCGATAGTTGCAACTGCAGCCTTCAATTTCTCCTCGTCACCTTCAGGAATGTCAACGAAACCGACGTCATCGGCACCGGTGTTTCGGGGATTGTATCTGCGTAATTAAATATTAATTTATTAATCAGCAATTCAGAGAAGCGCCGACAATATGTATTAAAATAAATTGGTCAATAGCAATTTTCTAAGAGGTATATTCTTGTGTCAATATTTTTTTTCCGCATAGAGGAAGTTTTGTTTGTATGATTTTTAAAAAATTTTTTCGAGTATTTCATGCCAGAATACTTAAAATTATTTAAAAAGTCGAGAAAAGTGGTTTAGAAAAAAATGTCCGGATGGATATGGGTGTGCGTGTGTATTTAATGATGTCCGAAAATTCAAACCTCTACATCTCGAGAACTAGAAGAAAAAAAGAAAAAAGAAGACGTGTAGACTCATTTTCGCAAATATTTAACTATCGAGTTAAAAAGTTTATGATATATAAAGTAATGTTCTAAGAGCTTTGAGATTGGATTTGAACCGTATTTTTAAAGAAGATGGGATTTTACAGGATTTTCACATTTTCAAAAATTTTACGTTTCACTGTAACTCGTGTCAGCATCGATTAGTACAGCTCAATTTTTTTACAGAACCGTACGAATATTCAGGTGTTTGGATATTATAGGAATTTGAATTGTTTATTCTTTAACCGGTTCGAGTTTCAAAATGTCTGGCGAAATGGGATAAATCTTTAGACACTTACGTAATAATGTTCATGGATATTTTAAACAAATTTAGACGAATACAGAGGCCTTCACATTTTATATCATTAATATTATATACCGGTTATTTAACGTCGCATCAATATGGTTATCAGCGACGGGACCTGCTGTTTATTCCTTTAGTGCGATCCGATACCACTGTGGGAGTTACTCGATACGAGATAACGATATTTACTGTACTATGGGTGTTCGTAACAGATTTGTTTCGCGGTACCGGAGCTACGTCGCGTTAACGCTGTCGGTAAACATTGGACGACTAACGGACATATGTCGAATATAGTACGATAAATGTCCGGAGTTTCGTCGCGTCATAATATTTTCTCCAACAGTGAAACGACAGCAGCGAGAATCGAACCCGAGACCTCTCGATGTTTTCATTTAGAGATTAGTACTCTACCCATTTGACCAAAGTGATTGGGGTCATATTTTATAGTAAACAAAAATTGTGCATTCATTATCGTCTAAGTTTGCAAAAATATAAGGCATGAAAATCTTAAATGAGTTGAGGTTTAAATAACAAATTTGTCACACAAGTTATGAAATCAATTAGATATTAGAGTACATTTAATTATTTTATAACCTGAATAAAATTTTTCTCAAATGCAGATGCTGCATTTTTTAAAACAACGATGCAAAGTACAACCTTACACATTGCTCCTTTTTCCTTTTTTTCTTTATTGTAGAAATCCTCGATAAGGATGCGAAAATTGATGAACTTACCTCCTCATAGGGGTAACTTTGTAAAATAGTGGAAAATAATGAGAAAGAAATGTGCAAGGTATTCTACTTTGCATCCCTTTTTCCAAGAATAATCCGTAATTTTTTTATCAGTTTTAATGCTGCCTGACTCATTCTGTTCCTAAAAGGATGCTGTACAAATCTATATCTAGTACTGCTCGACTAGATATAGATATTTGATAGCAAAGAATATTTATATCTGTTTGTTGATGAAGGATTTTTTCAATAAGTAATCAACTCGCTTGTTTAACAATTGAAATATCTAGATGATTAATTATTAGACGTATTTTTAACAGCAAAATGAATCGTCCCACAATAGAATTAGTAAAGAATGATGGATTATTCTTAGAAAAATCTAAACGAAAATATTAATTCTTGGAAATTTATTTTTATCAGTTAATGTACAGCTTAACTCATTAAACAGTACAGAAATTGTTACTAAAATTTAGCATTGATTTGACTAGTGTGAAGCACTCCAATTTCCTTAAGGCCATAAAGATCATAAAAAATGTAAAAAGTTGGAAATTAAAACATTAGACATTGTTTCTTCATTAATTTCTATTTTTCACAAAGTCACCTCTAAGAGAAATCGTATTTATAATTTTTCACTTGCTCATAGAGGAAATTTTGCGATCATGTTGAAATTGTTTTTCTATTGTCCTCTACATAATTTTATAACTATTTTTTGTTTAATTCACTTTTTTTTTCAATTACTTTTTTCTTCACTTTTTACATCATATACTATATTTCGACATGCTGTATTGAAGCTATATAAAGAAATATGAGAGAGGATAATGATCCTAAATAATATTCCATAATGAAATATTATGAAATTTATTGTCTATAAAATAACATTTTTAGGTGCGTAGTTGCTCTGAGTATTATTTATTGTCTGCAGAAAATTTCAATTTATTTGATGATATTTTATGTAAGTTATAGCAAAATGTAAATTTGTTAAAAAATTTTAAATGCCATAAAATCCAAACCCCTCTACTGAACATCACCAAATTTGGTTCTTAACAGTGCTGAGATTTATTGTTTGTCTGTAGACAATTTCAATTCATTTGGTGATTTTTACGTGAGCTAGAGCAAAACGTTTTCGAAAAATTCGAAATCCCATAAAAACAGAACCGATTTATAGATTTATCGTAAATTCAATACCGATCCTCCTTTAGCATAGCTCTATTTAAAAACAATTATTTAGCTGGATAGGTAAAAATTTACGGAAGCTTAAAAAACATAATCATTTTTCTAAAAATTCCAAATGTAATAAAAGGGAATCTTACGTTTGAATATTTTTGAAAATGATCACAAACAAAGGATTCTACCTGCCCCACGTTTGTGCCAAATTTCAGCTCGATTGATAAAGCCGTTCTTTAGGTATCTACGTTTGAATGTTGCATGCCGGCCAAACACACACACACACATACACATTTTTTCTAAAGCCATTTTCTCGACGTTCCGGACCCTTTTGAGTGACCTGGCATGAAAAACTCGAAAAACATTTTTTCGCGAGAACAGAGCTTTCTCTATGAGGAAGCAAATATATTTCTTTTCTTATTTATTTTATGGTCGTTATGCAATGCTGACAAATATTCCAGTGAGAAAACGCTGAAACATATGACCCTAGTTTTTATCAAATATTGTTCATATTAGCTATACTTAAGATCGAGTTGTTTAAAAAAGAAAATTAGAATTTTTTTAAACTGATCATATTATTGCTTAAAAAATCTTTTGATGTTCACAGAATGCACATTCAGCGCTGTAAGTGTGTTTTTCATATATGCAACAATTCTGTTTTCAGTTTGAAGTGAAATAATACATTTAGGTTCAAATTCAAAATGTGCTGCCGTATTTTCTCAGAAATGTTTACATGTTATGACTGAAAAACAGCATCATCCTGTACAGTTGGGAATTCCACAACGGCTAATGCTTTTGCGTTTAAACGTAATCTGAGCACATTCGGAGAAACTCACAGCTAACTCTCGCGGGATTATCACACGTCTATCATTTTACCGTAATTACTAAACATTATTGAATTAAATTTTAGCAGAGCGAAATATTGATATTATATCGCGTGACTAAAACGAGAATAATGTATATTCTATTCTTATATTTCAGAAGACGACACGCTGACCAAAGAGTTAGATAGACAATGACCCCATATTTCTTCCAGTTTCTTTTACTTATTGAGAATTTAAAAAAAAATGCCTTACCGGCACTTGTCGTCTTCGGCTTCGTAAGGATAAGTCTTTTCGGTATCCAGACCCCTGTTGTCCTTGATGTATTGGAACGCGTTGTCCATCATACCACCCTCGCAACCATTGTTGCCATACTTTCCAGAGCAATCGACGAGATTCTGCTCACTCAGTGAAACGAGGATTCCGGTTTTTCTGAAGTGTTGACCTTCCAGAGAACCAGTCTACGGGAAAAAAAACCGCTTATGTATACGTGAATTGAAATTAGATATATTAGATATGTTTTCACGCATTGTGCTTTCCACCCGAATTAAATTACTTTTTTCAACACACTTTTAACCAAAATTCAACGGGAAACCAAACATTAATTTGGAATAGACTGTATTGTTAGATAACACTGTTAATAACCTCATAAATTGCAATTTATTTGATAAATTGCCCGTTGTCTATTAATGTGCAATAAAATCTTTTTTCACTTGGTTTTTATTTTTTTTTTATTTTTATAAAAATGAAGACCGTTCGACGAATTGTAAGCTTTCATGATTTGTTTTTTTTATGGACATATGCTCTACGAATCCACGAGCATACAATTTACGATTCCTTTCCCGATTAAAAGAAAAAAAAATTTAACAAAAAAGTTATCAATTGTCCGTAAACAAGTGATTGTTAAGATAGTACGAGGACGAACCTGCCGATCAGAGAAAAGTGATTATTTTTATATGCAATTTCAAAACGCGTTACCGACAATTTACAATAACAATTAATGTACAAAATTGGAAAATTTAGTACGCGTTATGTACGGAATACACCCAGATAAAAATTTGAGACCGAAATAATCATTCTTCAAAATCAGACACCTCCCGAAATAAAAGCTCCAAATATCGAGAAAACTGTCACGAATACGTGTGTCCCTTAAAAAATATATGTTACCGAATATTATCGTCGATCGTGAGCAAACTCGTAATACTTCGAAAGTAGCACTTCGCGCAACCGGTATCAAAGCGTAGGAAAACAGCTGACTACAGCGCTGCAAATACCTTGAATCGCGAAATGATGGCCGGCTAGACAATCTGAGTCAAATGAAATTCCTATTTAAACTTCTACCGATTTAAATATACACACATTATCATCACATACACTTCTTAATTTTTCTCTCTTTGCATAGTTATTTTTTAAATAGCAAAATGTGTAATACTTCGCTTTTTCCCCATAATTAAAAATATGGATTTGCTATTGACTAGGTACTCCGCTCATACTACCTTAAACAATGAATACTCTAAGAAATTATCGTTGAATTGATAAAAAATTCATAAAATTCATTCATAAAATTTGATGTATGGTCTGGATTCTAAAAAAAAAAAAACAAAAAAAAAACAAAAACAGAAAAATGGACCTCAGTACAAATTGGAATAAATGACGACATATATGCAAATAAATCGCTATCATAATGATTATTGATTAAGAATATGTGCTGTAATATCTTGAATTACGGTCGGTGTAGAAACAAGTCATAATAAAAACGGCGTTGAATATTTATCTCTGTTTTAAGTAGTGAAAAACGATGCATCCTCCTTAATTACCTAAATTCAAATGTTGATTTTTTAAAAATATTTTCGTAACAAAATTTTATCATTGTGTACCATGGCTGTCTTCAAGAAAGGGCTTTACGAAATTGGCTGCAGAATAGAATGTTGGAAAGGCGAACTTTCTTAATTGTCGACAATTTCTCTCGCATGCGGGTTTTAAAGGTACTTTAATCCTCATTTAGAGACGTTAACTTACAGCCGAGAATGCCCAGCAAGAGCCGCACTGTTTCTGATCTTTAACAGGCGTAACAGCGCCGCTCTGTCTCCAATCGACGGTGTTAGGAAGAACGACATTGGCAGGCGCAATGAAATGAGAACCAACTGGTTTCTTCACGGATCTCAAAAGATTGGTGGACGTCTTATTGAATCCATTAAGTGTGTGCACAAATTCGTGATGAAGCTGTTGAAACATATCAAGAATGATGCATTAAAAATCAGTACAAGGACGATATCTTTTTTCAGAAAAAGTTCATTAATCGAGCTACAAGCCACGAATTTTATTTGTATACCGGTGTGTTTTCCAGCTTAACATATTAAGTGAGAGTTAATAATAATCTTTAAAGTGCTATTAAGATATTTCCATTTTCAATCTCCAACGTTAGTAATTTGTACCAGAGAATTTACGCAGTTTTGAATTATGCCGCGAAAAAAAATCAATGTTTAAAAAAAACAATATAAGTTAAGAGAATTGATCAACTAATTGCAATTTGAGAAAAAGACACAAATTAGGAACGATGAATTAAAAATGTAAAGACAATATGAGTATTTCATAAATTAAGTCACAAACACGATTTTATATATATATATATGTTTTTTTTATTCGAAACTGAATTTATTTTGTACTGAAAAGTAGTAACAACATTTATTTTCTCTTTCTCTCGGAATGTTTTCCTCAGGTTTCAGAATTGAACGTTGAAAATATTAAAGTTTAAAGGCCAATAAAAGTTCAAAAATAATACTCACCATATCAGCGTACTTGTTGAGTCCAAGTTTAAAGGAAACCTGACCGAGTGCGTACTTCTTGTTATGCATAGCAATCTTGTGCTTGTTTTCCATGAAGATCTTCATTCTAAATTGTTCTTCGGTACTGCTGTCGTACATTTTCTTGTGCTCTGACTGTAAACAACAAGTACCAGGTTACTCCATTGACGTTACTCTATTCGGAATCGCGTAAGCGATAGCCGAGCCTTGCAACGCGTTGCGATGTTTAAAATCGCGGCATTGATAACTGGTTCATTAAAGTTAAAGATAACAGCATATATGACAATACGTAGCTGGCGAAACAGACAAAATAAAATAAATGACTGGACATAGCTAATAAACGCGTCATGCGACTCGTGTGTTTTGTTGTAACCGAATATATTTTGCCTGAGCAGTTAATCTGTTATTTCCATCAAGTTTACTAGCAACAAATGATGGACTTCGGTGCCTAACTGTGTCAGCTATTTCACAACCAGTCGTCTAATAATAAAAGTTCTCAGATTCATTAGTAAATGCTTTACTGATCTCTTAGGTCATTGGAATTCGATAATTTGAATATTATTTGATAAAAACTGGAATTGTTCAAACGACTGCAGATAATCATAACACTAATAAGTCATGAAATATGTTCTTAAGTTATGCAAATATTTTAATTTATTTACTGTGTTAATCAAAAATTAATAGATTTTTAACGATATATTGTAATGTATCAAAATATATTTAAAAAAAAATTAAAAGCTTATGAATAACTTCTAAATAAATAAAGAAATATTTTAAGCATTACAGACGAGTAAAAGTTTATTTGTACTTTGCAAACGTTTGTTTTTCTCAATTTCACAGTTTGCCTACTAATCCTCAGTAAAAAAAAAAGAGAAAGATTGATTTATAATTGATTGTTTCGACTAGAAAGAATCAAACATTTTCAACAAATTGAGAAAATTTGAAGAAACTTCATATGATTTGATAAACTGTGAAATTGAATTTTTTCAAACAACTGTAAACAGCAACAACACTAATAAACTGTTTAGTCATTGCTTATAGAAATTTACCGTTTTTATCATATTTTTATCATATTTTACGATTTTGCAATTCAACTGCTTTAAGCTTAAATAAAATTTTTAATTCGTTAACTGAAATTTCATAATCACTTTTGCATTAAGTTTTGTAAATGTTTAATATTCCAATTTATTCAAGTTTGAAATTAAAAACCAATTGCTTTTATGATATTTTTCTACATTTCGCAATGTTGTCTTGTCATGCAATTAAAATTTAAACTGTGGATTGAATATTGAGAAATAATTTGTGAATAAATACAGACTATCAATATTTCAATAATTACTGAAGCGAGAAAAAATAATGGTTTTAATCTTTTTAAACGTTTGTTTTCTCACTTTCAGAGTTAATTTCAACTCAATAATGTACAGACAAACGAATACAAATATATTCTCAATGAAATTGATTAAAACTACGAAGAAACTTAAGATTATAAAAAAAAATTTGTTTTAAAAAATACCTTGAAGGAGCTCCATTCAGCAGCAATGAGATCCAGCATGGAAACTGCCTGGGCAGTGGCGAAAATCGCCACAAATACAACAAGGAGAGTCTTCATGGTTGCTTATTTATTATCTGCAAGGAAAAAACATGAAAAGCTATAAAATAATGTTCTATCGCTTTTAAAAAAAAACGTCGGTTTGCGGTTTAATTTAACTGTGAATTATGAGCCTGTTGAAATGACTGAATTATCTAAACAACGTTACAGTTGTTGTATTACTAATTGACGTTTTGTACATCGTTATCGCATAATTGTTAGGTTTTACACCAATTCACACGGCCTTGTTGATAATCACGATCGTAGTGTGTCGCGGCCAAATTATCATCGACCCGTTAAGCGGTTGTTGACCCCCCCTGGTACCGTTAAATCGTAATACGATGTCCAAAAATTCGTTTCTCCTTTTCATACACAAAGCAGAGTATAGACGCTCGTTCGTGATCTTGCTGATGTTTATATGGTCAGGAGAATGTACGCGATATACACTCGAGGACGTTGCTCAAGGTACAAAGAATCTAACAGCAGGTGGGAAAGGAGATTCTGATGAAATCTCCGGTAACTGTGAACACGTTCATCAAGAAACGTTGTAGTTGTCCCAACAAGTAATACTCCTGATTTGATCTGTAACACGGATTTCTACTTTTACAAAAATCAATGGCAATAATACAATTAATATAATTACCTAGGCAATACAAAAATATATACAAGGCATTCCAGGCCAAATCGACAGTGCCATGAACATCGTGTTTTTTCATGTTTCTTTTTTCCTTTAGTATCTTGTACAGCGATATTAAAAAAACTCCATTTTTTTGTTATATGGTGTGGACGAATGATTTGGCCACAATCGCAAGAATTGTTAATTTCTAAAAATAACTACGCAATTGACTTTAAAAAATGTACATTAAATCCTCTGGAAAAATATAATTTTTTAGACCACTCCGAAGACAGGCGTAAAACTTGGATGAGAAAAAAATATACAATAAAATAAAATATATTCAGAATATGGTTTTTTTTTTAAATTTCAAAGTTTATTTGCCAAAGCTGCATTCGACGAATAAACATTAGGAACTGATACAAATTTTGATTGGAATTACGTTTTTCAGTGATATTCTTTTTTTTTTTTTTTAATTCCCAACTTTCAGATTCAACAGTTTTTTCATTGGTTCAATATGTTTTTACTCGTTTCCTGTATACATAAAACTGAAAAAATTATGCAATATTTAATTATTTTAGTGATTATTCAAAATTATGGTTCTCCCAATTTTGAAGTTTATTTCACATTTGTATTAAGAGAACATTTAAATTGCTTTATCTTTTTTTTCATTGATGCATATAGGTACAACTTTTAACAAAGAAAAATATTGTTAATTAAGAGTTAGACATTTTCAAAACTCTTTTTTAAAAAACCTGAATATATTACTATAACAAAAAAAAACTAATTTTAGTTTCTTAAAATTAGTGATTTTAAGAAATCATTAAAAAATAAATAAACATATATACATTATCCACCAATCTAGATCTGAATTTACGACTTTAAGTTAATGCAAAAAAAAGTCCCTAAATTAAGGTAACAAAAATACGATTACACGTCGATTTTTTACGAAGTAATATCGACTACTTATCGCAAAGTACAGGAACAAAAATAGAGACAAGCGTAAATTCTGAAAATATTACATTTTTCTGTTACTGTCCTAATTCCGCTTCCATCATCGGAGTAGTCTTAAAAAAAAAACATTTTTTTTCATCAAAAAATGTACCGTTCAATTTTTTTTTAATCAAATAACTCTGTTCAAATAAACAACATTTTTTGATTTCTCAAAATGATTTTGAGAAATATTTGGAATAATCGAAAAATTGGTGCAGCATTTTTGTACCGCCCTACAACTAAAATGAAGAACATAAATAAATAAATAAACGAGGCTCACGATATGATTCCAAATCTCAATTATATGCAATTATCACAATAATATTAATGCAATAAAAGCCCCTAAATGAAGATAACAAAAATACGATTCAACGTCGAAGTTTTATAAAGTAAAAAATATCTCTAAACAGATGAAAAACGCTTCGCAACATCGACGCTTCAAACAAAAAGGTCTTCTTTGTCTGACATTTCCTACACGCTTGACATGACTCAGTAAAGATGCCGTAACAAAGAACGTCATCGTTCCAACGAGCCGAAAAAAGATCAACTAGAAGCAACACAATCCTTTAAGATGCGTTTTAATAATTGACAAAAGAGGAGGAAACGACGTGTATATAACCATATATATATATATATATGTCGTCAGTATGCGATAAAACAAAAATCACGCGATAACGTTACTCTATTAACTGTGTCGCAAATCCAAAGCTTAGTGCTGACGATGCGATTGGACACGGATTGATATGCAGCTATAATGCTACTAAGTACAAACGCAAGTTACGTGGACATTGATCACGATGGATTTTAAAATAATTACTGCGTAATTGTTGAGTACTCACAAGACGTAGAGTTTGTAGAATCTGGGCGTAAAGCAACGATCACGACGAATGCTCGAGAGCTTATGAACAGAACAACAGAAGACTCGCGCAGCTACAGCCTCGATGTGTTTCGTCCAGCAACTGCCCCCTCCAGTAGCTGCGAGAGCGTGCGTAGTATGATGTGAATCACGAGTATATATCCCGACATCTTCCGCATACGTAGAACTATCTATAAGACATTCTTTGTGAGGTTGGCTTTTTCATCAGCCACGTACGTTTCGGGCTCATTTGCTTTCACATAGAGGACGCTTTGTTTTAGTGGAAAATAAAATAAATAAATAAAGGTTGGAGAGTCGAACCTTGCACATTGCTTCCTCACTTTTTCGGCCCGTCACAAATTCTCCTCCTATGATAAAGTGCGTTGTTAACCTTCCTCACAAAGGAAGCTTTGTGGATGGCGGAGAGAAAAAAAATAATAAAGTTCGTATGTACGAGCAGGTTCGACTTTGCAATTGATTTGAAGAAAAATTACGAAAATGCAAATTTCTATAAAATCTTAATTACTTTATCGATTTCGACCAAATTCAGTATCAAATATTGATATACTTTTTAAAAGATTTATTGACAAATTTTGATCAATTGCTTGAACCGATCTCGAGTTATAAAAAAAAATTACAAAAATTACAAAAAATAAAAAAAAATTACAAAAATTTAAATTTCTATAAAATCTTAAGTACTTTATCGATTTCGCCCAAATTTATACGAAATTTAAGATCAGTTACTTGAACCGTTTTTGAGTTATAGCGTTTTCAAAAAAAGAAAATACGAATTTCTATAAAATTTGAACTACTTTATCGATTTCGCTGAAATTCAATACCAAAGCTCGCACCACAACGATTAAGTTTTATGCCAAGTGTCAGCCCGATAGCTGGAAATTTGTTCGAGTTGGAGTGTTCATAGAAATTTTTCAAAATTTAAAAAATCTAATAAAATCAAAAACACTCCACTCACTCACTCGCTCGCTCGCTCGCTCACACATCCGGACCGTTTTGCTAAACAACTTTTCACAAAAGCAAAGCTTCCTACATGACGAAGCAATTGTTTCTTTATTGTGTAACAATAAAGCAAAATTTTGTGATAAATAATTATACGCATTACAAATTACAGGTGTAATTAAAATTAAGTATAGATAGATATATATTCGTTTACTTCGTGCATACCCAGTTGGGTTTTTACATATCCCTTCCGATACACAGTTCCCTCTTAAATCTAATTAATCGATCACAGTATTCACATACCTTAACATTCCTCATACAGCATCTCCGGTATATGTGTATCACCTCGAAAATCACAAATTTCTCCGATTATATATTTATACTACCAAAATTTGTCTGCTCCGCTCTTTCTTTCCTAACCCGTCTCTCAAATTCTCCAACATATATCTGCAAAGGGCTTCGCCTTCAAAATATTTTGTTCCTTCCCTTCCGCTTTCCCTTTCCATTCTTGCAGACCATTCATCACCTGTCTCTGAATTTCTTTCTCCGCTTCCTTACATTTAGAAATGTGCGCTACCATTTTCTCCTCTACACCGCACATTCTCAATTTCGTGTCCTTAAATCCCTTCCAGTTCACTATTCCGACGCTTCCACATCTTAAACTCGCCGAGACCTCTTTGTTTTTCCCCTTAATTTCCCTATCATCCCAGTATTTTACAATTCCTACTATCTGCTCCCTGCCTTCTTGTATTCTCCACAAAAATTGCGATCGTTCAATCTTACTCGAATCTAGTTGTAGATTCCTGGTCTACTTTGATTTTTGTTTCTCTTCTCTAACTCTTTTACGTTCCCCTCTCTTATAAGACTCCATACTTCTTCTTCACGTACTTACTCCATAGGACTTTCGTTTCCTATCGTTTGCATTCACTATCCATCCTGCCTCCACTTTTACGCACTACTTTGACCAGCTTCTCACGTCTTGCATCCCCATCAGCTCCACCAAGTAGTTCGATGCTCTCCTCCACGTTCCCACGTTTTTATCCCCCTTATTCCTGCCTCCATTCTCCATATATAGTTTGGCGTATTCATATTAATCCCCATTGTCATTTTTAAATTAAATGTAACTTAATTCCATTTGTAATGTAATTGAAATTAAATGTAAATTAGTTTTCATTTGTAATGTAATTGAAATTAAATGTAAATTAGTTTTCATTTGTAATGTAATTGAAATTAAATGTAAATTAGTTCCATTTGTAATGCAATTGAAATTAAATGTAAATTAGTTCCATTTGTAATGTAATTGAAATTAAATGTAAATTAGTTCCATTTGTAATGTTATTTTAATTAAATGTAAATTAGTTCCATTTGTAATGTTATTTTAATTAAATGTAAATTAGTTCCGTTTGTAATGTAATTGAAATTAAATGTAAATTAGTTCCATTTGTAATGCAATTGAAATTAAATGTAAATTAGTTCCATTTGTAATGCAATTGAAATTAAATGTAAATTAGTTCCATTTGTAGTGTTATTTAAATTAAATGTAAATTAGTTCCGTTTGTAATGTAATTGAAATTGAATTTAATTGTAGTTACAATGATCGGAGTAATGAAAATTTCATTTCATTGCAATTATAATAATCGGAGTTATTGAAATTTAATTTGAATGCAATTATAATTAACCTTTAATTGAGTTACAATTAATCGGTGTAATTGCAATTTAATTAAATTCAAATTACTCCGTGTAATAGTCAGACATTTTTTTCAATTATATTAGCTCTGTAATTTGTAACGAGTAATTTTTCATTACAATTTTGATGAACTCTAGGTAGAAGCAAATACTGGCTTTAGTCACTTTAAGCATTTTTTCATTTTTAAATGCTCGGGAATTTAACCAATTCGTAATCGGTTCTCAAATTATTTATTTCGTATCTGAGAAAGATATAATTTCGAATTCCCAGCATTCAAATCTTAATATGTGTAATGAAGAAATTGACAAATAAAAAAAAAATAATCGCTATTTTCCTAATTTTGGTTATGCTTTAAATTTTGAGTGGCTCAAGACACATTCGAGTTGAAACATTTATTAAATCCAGATTAATAATTAATTAATCAAGTTTCACGCGATAGAGAGTTTCATAAAACTTTCGATGATTTAAACTTTTTTTACTCTGGAATGTCTTACCTAGCGATTTAAAAAAAATGCAAATTCCACATCAGGCATTCCATATCTGTTCAGTCGCTCAAGAAAAAAAAAACAGCCACGAAATTTCTAAAAATCAGATGACATGGTTTCAACAGGAGACTCCAAATTTCAAATTAAAAAAAAATTGTGGATGGGCCTTTAAATTATTTATTACTTTTTACTAAAACATCTATATCTCGAAAAGGGTTTACGCAATCTACAGTTTAAAAAAATTAAAATATGCCTTTTTTATGGCTTAACAGAAGAACTTCTAATTACGTAATTCTGAAATGTATTTATTTTAAAACAGACAAAAAAATGCTCCTCTTCAAGGTGAAACATTTGTTTTTTCATTACAGCAACCCGTAGTTTCTATGAACCGATTTCTGACCCACATATTTTTCGTGATCATTTTTTTTTATCCGACATATATCGCATTTTTAGCGTAAAATATAAGATAAACGGATACTAATTGGGCCACAATCAGTAATACGCCCATTTACGTTCCTGATGAAAATCGATGAAAAACGAATGGCAATCAACAGTTCGTCATAAGATTTCATTAATATTTTACCGACTCCATTAATGTTTTTCTGTAAGTGTAAAATCAATTGCACAAAAGTAAGACTTTCGTACAATCGATTTTTTTTTTACTAACCAAATAATATGTTTTCGATAGATTGCTATATGCTCGTAACGTTTTTCAATGATACATATAGGCATTAGTATCCATTATGGAAAATATGTTCAAGTAGTAAGAGAGCCCGAAAAAAGTGACCAAATTGACATAGAACGTCCCATATATTATGAAGCACTTATAATCGGCGGATGAAATAGACTATGAATGTGTAGGCTTTTATCGCATCACGTGCGGTTTCCCATCCCCTTTAAACTGATGACCCGACCGCGACTCACAGTCATATGATCCGAAAGAGAGTGGGAAAAAGAAAACTCTTCATGTGACCAAGATAAATAAAAATGTATTATCCAGCAACCCACATAATTCCCAACGCATAGAATAAAAGAGTCGTCTGGCTCTCGCAAGAGGCGAGAAGCGATTGCTGCGAGAGCATGCAGGCCCTTGACTGTATATGGGGTTCATTGTCGTATTATACTCGATGCCATGTCAACATATACGTATTGAATCCTCTATTTATGTTCTGTTTTTTTGTTATTTCCTCGTGGAGGCATATACGAATATACAGCGTAGTAGTTGGTTTCGAATTGCGCGAGAGTTTGATTACGCAACGTATTTAAATATTACACGGTTCGCAGAAATCTTATAAACACTTATATATATGTATATAAGCTATCGATTTCTTTACTGTAGAACAGAACAAAAGGGAATTAAACGTCGTATTCGGGGTTCTCCGGCTAATAATAAGTCTCACGTAAACAACGAATAAGCGCATAAACAACGACAGAATATTTCAGGTAGTCGCTCCGGAGATCGCTATTGTGTTGGTAAACTTTATGTCCATTTTGTATGACCTTGAAAATATCTGCATTCAGACAATAAAATCTTTGACACGACGTAGCGCCCTTAATTTTCATCGTACGAGAGTCATCTGGGGCTTATTTTTTTTCTCTTGAAATTATCTAGAGACTTTTTTTTAGATTTTATTTTTTATCGACTTTTTGTTCGATGATATAAGCAAAAAACTGCAGATGTAACCTTTGACACGAAGTAGCACTCTTAATTTTCATCGTACGAGAGTCACCCGGGACTTATTTTGTAACTTTTCCAATGATGGCTTTCAGGTCTCCCTATCAGGTGACATTGTAGTATATTACGATACGAGTGCGATTAAACTTTTTCTTGACGAGTGTGAGTTTGCAGCACGAGTCGAAGACGAGTATTGCAATCACACGAGTGCAGAAACTTTTTCTCAACTCGTCTGATTGCAACACTCATGAGACTTCGGCTCATACTGCAATCCTCATACAATATAATTTGTAATATATTTCACTCAGTGCAAAAACCGCTTTGTGTGTGTAAAACCCCCATTTTACAATTTGTAAAATAAAATTTTGTTCGATATTCGTGCGAGAAACGTTTTCTGAACTCGTGTGATCGCAACATTCGCTTTCGGCTCGTGCTGCAATCTCACACTCGTGAAAAAGTTTCGCACTAGTATCGAAATGTATTATTTGGGGACTAGTAAGAGTAATCGTAATATATGGCGTCATTTCAGTTGTAGTTTTGAGGCATTTTTTTTTAAATCGCTCGGGTTTGGGTGTTTTTTGACTTCTTATATTTTTAACTGGATGAAACTTTTTATTACGGTTTTATACTTATACATGAAAAGAAAAGACACCTATTTTTTTGATGGGACAAAAAAAAATTTGTTAAAAAAATTGTATGAGATCTTTTCGCTTTCAAGTTACAAAATATGAAATTACTGTTGTTATAAATAATTGAATCTCTAAACATTTTTTTCTTTTTTCGCAAATTTCGATTTTATTTTCTTCCTAATTGCATATAATTACGTTACGCAATTCTGTAAGACTCAATTTTTTTTCACGATGGACATACAATAGACTCTATTTTTTTTCTGATGATATAAATGAGGAAAACCAGAAGGAAAAATGCGGTTTATTTATCACGCGGAAAATCGAAAACAAAAATGCGATTGTTTTAATAACTCTGAATACTTTTCTAAGAGATTCAGCTTTGAAGCAAACACTGAATTGAAGATTATTTAAAAATGTAATAATTCACAATTAATAAAGAAAATAAAACTGGAAATTTAATTTGTTATTAATAACCTAATTTTATTTTTATATTTTTTAATTCTTTAATTCTTATATCTATTTGACCTAACAAAAATGGACATTATAAAAAAAAGTTTCCTACAAAAGTTTTGTTAGTTTTAACATGACAAATTTTTTGGTAGAAAAAAAGTCATGGTTCCATTAAAAGAAAAAAAAACATGTCGGCCGTCGTAACTTCGTCATTTTGAATGTTGAACCAATTTTCAATATTCTTTTGAACGACTCCCTTCGAACCCTAAATGCTTCATTATATACTCACTACTTGATATGGACAGTATTTTTCGAGATAGATCTACTGGATGATTAAAATGGGACGCCCTGTATAAACTGTGTCAAAGATCAGATTTTAAGTTTCTTTTCTACTATTTTTAACATGAAGCGCGAATGAAAATCTTAGTGAGTCTTATTATATATTCTTCTGGTTTATTAATTTTTGTTATAGAATCAGAAAACTTATTCCTTTATTGGTTTAGTCACGAATATTTCTTCGTCGTCTATTTCTCCGAACCCGTTCATCATATTATTGGTGTAACCTACCTTTTTTAACAGCCGTTTGTCATTTTCCAATTTCTTCTATCTTAAGTTCGTTCAAAAGTTAGATCTGAAGTTCGAACTTAAATTCGTTCTGAAGTTCGTCTTTAAGTTCGTTCTTAAGTTCGTTCTTAAGTTCAATCTTAAATTCAATATTAAATTCAATTTTAAGTTCAATCTTAAGTTCAATCTTACGTTCAATCTTAAGTTCACTAACTTACGTCCAAAAATTCGATCCTTTTACCAGAGCCATTCACTTTGAGCAGTCATCAGACAGCTGTGAGTTTGAAAATAGTGTGATGTTTTTTATTTGCAGCAACCTTCGCGTTATCACTCGAACTTGTTAGTCGATTGTAGTTTGAAGTTGCTTATCGATATACTACAAATTCACTCTCCAGACTTGATCGTTAACCAACGCAGTCAGAATCGATTTCGTTGCCGTAACTCTTACGAAGCATTTTGTAGTGGAACTTGCTTGGGACGCAAGAAATCATGTCGGGTCGCGAGACTTATGATATTTCTCCTGCTCAACGAAAACTGTTGGAAGCACGTGCTGCAAGACGCGAGGTACTTCGTCATGAGTATTTGAAGCAAATTGGAAATCCTTATAGAATGGCAACCGGCGCGGGAGGCTCAGTGGTAAGTCTTGTAAAAAAAAAAAATTGTTAACCTCTAATTACAGCTCCGATAATTGCAATTTAAATACAGTGATCTGTCATTTTTCTATCATCGAACTTCTAACATTGGCCAATCGTAGATGATTTCGCTACAGTTTATTCAAAAATGGTTTTTTAGATAACAATTTTTTGATTGTTCAATGTCAACTATCAAATGAAGTTGTTACATAATGTACGCTTTTTCCTGACAGTTTGACTCTGGCCTACAACGATTCATGTCTATGAGAGCTACGGCTCATGACTTCTTCAGGCCAGCTCCCAAGAGTGCAATGTTCAACCTAACTGCTGTTGTTGCACCGATTCTTCTAGTTATGTATATTGTAATTGGAGACAGGGTAAGTCAATTCTATTATTTCTTTGTCAATCTATGCATACTCTTCGTTATTTTTTCAAAAGAAATAATAAAACTTTGCGATATATTTTACAGGATGCACTGGAGCATAAGTACCGCACTGGCCAAATCAGCTATCGTGATAGAGAATTCAAGTTCACGTAAATGTATAAAAAATGATAATATTGTAGATACCATTGAACATAAATGTATAACTTGGGAATAAACTGAAACACCGGTTGATAATACAAAATAGACATTATTCTTTTATTTATAAATTATGATTTTTAGGATTTGTAAAAAAAGATCAAAATTGGTTTTTCAATTTGAAGGAAGAAGAGAGAAGGATGCAAAGTAGAAATTTGCACAGTGCTTCCTCATTAGTTTACATTTTCACAAAGCCACCTCTATGTGAAAGTTTATTTATTAATCTCAGCTTCCTCGTAGAGAAGGCTTTTTGAAAAATGAAAACTAAAGAGCAAGCTATGTGCATAGTTCTACTTTCCATATTTTGAAATTTTAATTAGCATCTTTTAATTTTTTCAATTTCGTTGTGTGTGTATTGAAAAAACAATACGCACTCTTTTCATAGCGATCGCACTGCCAAGCGGGTCGTTGCCGATGTGAATTGCGTTGATATATATTTCTATCACTTTTTTTTATCATTAATATTCCATCCCGATGTTAATTACCACTTTTTTCAAGCGCCAACTCTATATTTTGTTTTCGTAATTACTGATCCAGCGACGACGAATAAATTAATCCCGTTAACTGGCCATTTTTCGAAAATTAAAAAATTCTGTCAAATCTGTATGTGTTGATATCTATTATAATAAATTTCAGTAATTCAAGATTAATTAGTATAACACCTGTATGCAAAATTTCAGCTCGATACATCATTTCGTTTGAGAGTTATGGGCAATTGAATATTGATACTTAAGGGCATTAGAATGGTATTAGAAATAAAAAATGTAGAATAAACAAACCACGTTACGTACGGCTTCGAATTACCGTTACAAACATCGTTGAATCATTTTTATCGTGTACAAATTTTCGGCTTATTTGCTTAAGTTTTGCGAAAGTCAGATCGACAACAATAATTTTTGGAAACATTCAAAATCATCTAAAAATTTCATTTTATTGGTTGAAATTCGACGTTAGAACAAAATGTGAATTTTTCGAAAATTTTGAAGTCCCATAAAAACCTAATTGCTTTACAGATTTTGCACAAATTCAATACTATAGACGCGTCGCTTCATTCAAATTTAATACGAAGTTTTAGCGCGATAACTAAAAAATTTTTCGAGTTTATGTACATTTTTGAACATTTAAAAAATCCCTTAAAAATGGAATGCGTCTAGCGATTTCTATTAAATTTATACCAATTGAAGATTAGTCAGTACTCTGCATGGTATTAAAATTTCAGCTGATTCTGTATACTAGTTTACGAGCTATGGTAATGTGAATTTTAGGCCTTTCATCACTCACATACATACATCCGAATAATTTTTCTAAACCACTTTTCTCGACATTTTATACCATTTTGAGTATTCTGACAAGAAAATCTACAATTTTTTTTATGTAAACAACGTTTTCTCTAAGAGGAGGCAAAAAGAATATAAGACTTGAATTTATGTTGATCGACTTCGCAGCTTCATATTTTGTATTTATCAAACAGTGCTATTGAGAGCATTGCAAGTACTCATTTAAATGATGTTGTCTGGAACTTATCAAATTCTGTAATTGAGATCTTTATAGTACCAACCCGGGACTGAATTGTCATGTTTTCTGTGGAACGTAACATACATATATCCAATATTTTGAGTTACCAACAGTTTCAATTTGAGGAAATTAATCTTTTTTTACTTTGCGGGCGTTGTCGAAACAATTCTTGGAGATATGTATTTCGTGATAAAAACTAAGGTGAGGAATACCAGTCAATAACGTAAGGATCTATTATCTTTAAATAAATGAACGAATGTTTAATAAGAATCGATTTTTCCACATCGTTATGAAAAGAATTCAAATATTCAAAAAATTCGGAAGATGGATTAGGAGATTAGAACTGGTGGATTTTGCAAATTAACATCCCTTATTTACCAAACACAGTTTTGCGTTTGAAGCAAAGATATTTCTTGTTTCAATAGTTATTCAAATAATATTGGCAACTAATGAAATGTCAAAATTAAAGTATTTATTGTATGTCTCATCTCTGTCATGCTCAATTCTACCCTATAAAATATTCATTATTAAAAAATTCCCGTTGTTCTCAAAGCAGAGATATTCTAATGTATAGAATTTTCCAAATATTGTCAACAATTCATGAATTCGATAATTGAAATTTTTAAAGTATGTCTCATTTCCGACGCGGTAAACATTGATTAAAATAAACATTAAACATTTCAGCAATTGTCAACAACAATTACAAATACTGTCATTATAAAAATCATAAATTGATAGTTTATCCCTGGGAAGTCGTCGAGTAATAGACATTTTATATGATAGAGTTGATAATCTTCAGGACAATGAGATTACCAAAAAATAGAAATATTTATTTAGGATATTGCAAACAATTTTATAGGATTTGACGTTATTTTCATTTTTAATGCACATCGAAAAAATAATATTGGCGAAATGCAAGACGTGAAAAAAAAACGGATGGTAACAAAAACTGTTAGTTTTCTCAAAGATTGCTAATAAGTCGGAAAAAAAACTGAGAACAGTCAACTGCGAAATCGTCATACTGAGTTGATCGTTCTCTGTGTTTGTCTAAAAGATCCATCAGCTCTGAGAAAACTGGCAAACAGTTTATGTTAACGACTGAATTTTTTTATCGTGTGTTATTTCACCTTACTGAAATATTGAATTTAAGAGACTTGATTATCTAACAGTTAATTCATTGTATCCTCCATTAAATTTAAATATCCAGTCATGATCAAATACTCAGTCACAGCGAAGAATGATCCAAGTACTCCTTTATTAATAAAATTACAATATAACAGCGTTATCGATCTTCCAGTTGCTTATCACGTGCCACAACCGCATCGTCGAATTTCACCATATAAGTCGTACCTTTGTGCCAGTGAGCAGTCACCTTGGCAGGCTGAAAAAACATAAAATTTCAATACAAAAACAAAAACACTAAAGTTATGAAAAAGTATTAGTCACCAGGTTTGACTCACAAATCCAGAATCGCAAAGCACAGCTTCTACAATGCCTGCTACAAATGAAGCGCAATTTAAACTTCCTTTATCCTTGGGAACTGAGACAAATTTGTTGACCAGCGATTCCTTTTCAATAATGTAATAGGTACGTTCGTCGTCGTTGGCGTGCTCCAATTTATCGGCTTCTCTTCCAAATAACGATTTCCAGAGGGTGCTCTTGACAAATAGCAAAGCATTTAGTAGCTTTATCTCTCTTTTGCCACTTTTTTCACGAACCACAAGAAGATCTGTTATTCTGTGGCCAACATCTGCACCCATTTCGGCCAATCTAAATATAGAAGATGATTAATATTTTAGATTAACAGAGAGAAAATTACGTTTCTTGTTTAAATATTTGTTGTATACCAGAGTAAGAATACTGAAACAATGGAGACACTGAGGAGGTAACTGATGGTAGAGATATGTGAATATCTAAAAGCTTTTTAAAAGGGTAAATAAAAATTAAGAACCAGAAAGATGTGTGATTTCATATACTTAGAAAAAGTGGATGCAGTATGAGAGTGATGATCAAAAGCTCACAGAGTGTAGATTGTGGAATATTTCTGACGTATAAAAGATGAAATTATAAAGTTGTTCAAGTTGTTTGGAGAGTATACAAATGTAATTTGTTAGAACTTTCTATAAATTCACAGCCTTTACATAAGAGAATTTGTTAATTCAATAAAAATACCTATAAGCCACAACTAGCGAAATAATAAATTTGTAATTATTTTCTGATTTTCACATTTCTAAGAGAAACTGTAGGATTTTTATTGTGAGAATACCAAATTACATCCTATTCATAGTAAAACCACATAATTATATAGGGTGTTATACTAATTTTTAAAAATTCAATAAGAAAAATTTGATAATCTAGAATTTGTTAAGCTAAAAACTATAATTTTGTCTCTTATCCTCAACTGGAATTACAAACTAATTTACCACTGCTCCTTCCAGAAGAGAGATTTGATGAGCAAATTTAAGAAGTGCTTTAATGCAACAAAGACTCAGATTACATTATCACGTATATATATATATATATATATGGGGGATTCCAGCTGAATTTTTCATGCTCTAACCCTGACCCCTTTCAATAATTTTGACAATTTTTTTATCAAAAAGTACTTTGAAAAAGAAAAGACACATATTTTTTTGTTTGGGCCTACGACCAATATTTTTGTCAGACAAATTTTTGTAAAAATCTGAATTTATCTGTGTTTATATTTCTTTAATCGTTAATATTTTGGAAATGACCAGTTCTATCGAAAAATGTCCCAGATGAAATTTGTTTAGTTTGCAAAGAGCTACCTAATGTATATAAAAAATGTTAATTTAGTTTTCCTAATATTCTGTTATATGTCGTTAAACAACAAGATATAGTTTTTCAAAAAACTGCCACTTTTGTCAATATTATTTGTTAAATAGAAGGTTTATGCTTGTGTATAAAATAAAGTGACAAAAAGGAAACAATGGGAGTAGTAAAAAAGCATTATTAATGTATAGCACATAATGCTATACATTAATAATTATTTGTCAATATTGGTAGTCTGTTCTGACTTTTTATCACATTTACAAAAAAAACTTTGAAACACTGTAATCTGCAAACCTCTCAAGTTTACGAAAGCTATTGAATAATTTCAACAAGTATATGCGTCTTACGAGGTAAAAGAAGAGACAATTAACTATGATTTCTAGTTATACTTCAAATTTTATTCTGTCTTTGTCAGTGTCTTTCGTTACTTTTGAGATGTTAAGTGTTAAATATATAAAGTTCATATAAATAAGATACAAGATGAAAAGCTGAAAGGACGCATGACAAGTCATAAAAAAAAATGTGTATAACATTGGAAATAAAAATCTCTATGTTGGAAATACAAAATATCCCGGTATTTATTGTCAGTGAATCTTACTTGCTCTGTAATTCGGGAACGGTGTAAACGCGATTCTGACAGTATTGCACAAGCTCGGAAAACAATAGAGCGTAACAACTGAGGCTAACCTCTCCTTTGCCTTTGCTCAAAGGTTTGTCGAGAATACTCGTTCGCGGACGAACAGCCGATATCGTAATACTCGACATATCGATGAGAGATCTATTTTAATTGAACTATATTATTTTCCTTTTTCTTAATCAGCCGTTCTGTGAGCTAAATAGTGGCCCGAAACGTAGTTCAGACCATGACGATTTTGACAGATGAAGACGACTTATAATGGGGCGTCAATCAGCTGGCGGAGCGCAGCTGATTTTCGAATGACATACTATTTTTTAAATTTTGTTCGCATGAATTTGAATGCAATGTGAAATAAATGAATAAATGATTGGCTAGGGTTAAATAAATGTAATTAAGATATGGAAACGGTTGTTTAAGAGATTCAAAAACAGGCGTTTATTCCCGCTTATTGCACGTATGTGCCGAATGTTTAACTGTGTATAACATCTCTAGTTTTAGGGTGGTGTACTACATATCGTATGTTCCTCTCAGATGGTCATAAGTGCGAGTGAGATAGCTGAATCCTTCCGAAGTGTTATTCTCGCCTTTTATTCGAAAAATCAACCATGGCGGAGAATAATAAGTACTGACTGTAGACTTTTTAGAGACGATATCAGTACTTTTCGTCTTTTCCCCAAAACATCAAATTTGGCCAAAAACAAGTGTTCACAGTTTTTTTTACCGACCGAGCAGTAGCACATCATCTCTGATCTTAGATGAAGTTTTAATAATCTTGAAAAAGTCTCTAGGTTCAATTCAAGAGCAAAAGAATGTCTCTAGGTTCGAATTTAGAGAAAAAGAAAGTCTTTAGGTTCGATGTAAGGAAAAAGTAATTTAAAGGCTGTATAGGGGGGGGGGGGGGGGGTGTAGTTTTGAAGAAAAGGCTGTGTTCTTTCTTCGTATTCAGAGAATTTTTTTTTTCCATTCGTACGCACACACTGCAATAACAGACGGATAAAAATTCACACATTGTTTCAAATTTCATAATCGTACATTTTGGCTGGCAATAAATAATAAAAATTACCTT
The DNA here is from genome assembly GCA_964016905.1 of Perithous albicinctus. Classification (NCBI taxonomy): domain Eukaryota; kingdom Metazoa; phylum Arthropoda; class Insecta; order Hymenoptera; family Ichneumonidae; genus Perithous; species Perithous albicinctus. The sequence continues at coordinate 13,449,783 of OZ024693.1, read as the reverse complement.
TTAATTAATTTTGCTCCCTCAAGAAGCTTATTTGTTTTCGTGAAAAATTTTTTTTTCAAGATTTTCGTGTAAAAGAATCGTATATTCAGAATGTTCCAAAACGACGAGAAATCACATTTAGAAAAAATGTCCGGATGTAAAGCAATAATTTTTTCTCGAAAATAGCGTATTCTGTATTTTTTTATGTAATTTCATTTACTTATGTTTTGCCCTAAATGGGCTGGGTCGACTTGATGTGTTTTGCCTCATATATATGTACTTTGAAAGACGTAAAAATTAGACGTGTGTCTAATTTTTAATTAATGAAAGTGTCTATCGTCGAGATATTTCGGATTGCGGGTACTAAGATTATTCGAAATTATAAGGGCTTTTTTGGTGAAAAAAAGTACGTTATAAGTGTATCAAAACGCTTCTTAATAACCCTTTAAACTTTATCAAGAGTGTTGAAGACCTCCTACAATTTCTATAATTCGAGCAGGTCGTCCAGAAAGTAAATGTATTTCAATAAAATAGCGCACAATCAACGTGCTTTTATTTGAACAGTGACTGTTTTTTAATTATGCAGTATATTAATTCTTATTCTTAATGTTATTTTCATTTACACGCTTATGCGTTATCACATTAAATCGCTTACACGCTATCATCAAAGTCTACAAAATCAGTTTCATGTTTGCCAACTCCGCCAAACTGCTCAAAAAATATAAATACTATTAAGTTTTCGTACTCGAGTGTAGAATTAAGCCTTCAGTGCATGAATGAGATGACGTTTTTTGTTGTAAAATCAACAGTACATGCGCGGCTACTCGCTCATAAACTATCATCAGACTTTGAAGAACCAACTTTGTAATCATCCATTAGATCAACGTTCTGTAACATACAATTAATAATTTGTAATTAATCTTTAGAATTCACAAGTAGAAGTAAGTCTTAAGTATGTAGATTAATGGAAACGTAATTCTGTTCGAAAATCGAAAGTAAGTATACGAGGCAGATCCGACAAATCCAGTCATACACAAAAACTCGTACGCAGAGGCGTCTTTAATCTCCAATATTGTCGAACAATTTTATCCGGTTTTTTGTCTCTCCACAAGAAATCACTTTGCACCTCAAAATAATCAATGGAATTAGAAATTTGAGCGGTAAAATTGTTCGGTATTTTCACCATTACAAAACTATATTTTTGGCGACCGCAAATTAGTGTTGTGTATCTGAGGCAAAACCCGTCAAGTCGGCCACCCCAATTTTTCATGTCAACATAAACGTCCTCAAATTTATTCAGGATGTTGGTCTGGTTGAAGAAAAGATGTAGGAATTTTTTCAGATTTTTTATTGCATATTCCAGCTATTAAAAATTTCTGAAAATAATCATTGTTTATTTTTTAACTCACACAAAAAAAAAATCATAAGAACATCAAATTTTGGATTTTCAGCGTACTTTCCAAGAACATTTTTTGTAAAATTCTCCGATTTTATTTTATGCTATTTTTCAATTAAATAAGGTTGCCACTTTTTTCCTCCGAAGCGGCATTTCCGATTTAGCTGAAATTTTTACGTTTTGTTCTTTGAAATATTTAGAATCTTAGAAAAACTTGGCGAGATGGGCGGCAATCCAGAGTTACAGCTCTTCGAACGATGGAACATCGTGGTAATCTAATGTGTAATTGCTCTCTGCGTTCAGGAGGGCTGAGAATGTCTATGAAAAATATTCTAAAGCCCGCATTACATTTTTTTATTACGTAATTCCTGTTTTTTGTATTCGATTACCGCGATGTTTGGTCGTTCGAAAAGCTGTAACTCTGGAGAGAAATTGCCGCCCATCTCGCCAATTTTTTCTAAGATTCTAGGCATTTCATCGAACAAAATGTGAAAATTTCAACTAAATCGGAAATGTCATTTCGGAGGGGAAAAAAGTGGCAACTTTATTTAATTGAAAAATAGCATAAAATGAAATCGGAGAATTTTTCAAAAAATTTTGTTGGAAAGTACGCCGAAAATAAAAAATTTGATGTTGTTATGATTTTCTTTTGCGAGCCGTATTATTAGCGTTAAAAAATAAACAATGATTATTTACACCGATTTTCAATGGCTGGAATATGCAATAAAAAAATTTGAAAACATTCCTACATTTTTTCTTCAACTAGATCAACATCCTGAAGAAATGTGAGGACGTTTTTGTAGACATGAAAAATTGGGGTGGCTGACTACACAAAAAAGTTAATAAACTTCGACTAATTTACTTCATATTCTCATTTTGCTTCCTCATAGAATATGCTATGTCTCCGTGAAGAAAAAAAAATCGAGATTTTAATGTCAACATACTTAAAATAGTCTAAAACGTCGAGAAATGCACATTTTGGCTGAAGTCTGGATGTATGTGGATGTATATGATGAAAAGAACGTTAAGAGGATAACTGCCGCAATTTTTCAGCGATCGAGCTGAAACTTTGCACGCGAGTCGAGTTACCATTAAGATTGTTTGGTATCGAACTTATCGAACTTGCCTCGAATCGGTTGAGGAATTGAAAAGTTATGAATATTTACTTTTTTAAATTTTTTCTTTGAAAATACTATAACTTAAGAACGGTTCAAGCAACTGATCCAAAATTTTCCATAAAACCTGTATAGAATGGGTCGTTGTTTGATACTGAATTTGGTGAGTATACAATAAAGAGTTCATAATTCAGAGATTTTTTTATTTCTTTTTTTACCAAGCTTATAGATAAATTTTATCGTGTCTTCGCTATAAACTTTATAGTATTTACGCCAAAAATTTTATAATGTTTTCACCATAAAATTACCATAAATTTCATAACGAGATGGTATTGCTGTAATAGTACATTTCGATACTAGTGCGATAAAACTTTTTCTGACGAGTGACGTTTTTCGCACGAGAATCGTGCAAAGTTTTACTTCACAAGTTGTGAAATGGGGACAAAATTGCACTTTACGCAACGAGTGAAACAAAAAAGCCTGTAAAGTAGAACCATGGAAATTGCTTCCTCACAATTTTCTATCTTTGACAAAGCTTTATGAGCAAGTATGTTGATTAATTTTGGCACGCACGCACGCACGCACACGCGCACGCACATGCACACGCACACGCACACGCACACGCACACGCACACGCACACGCACACGCACACGCACACGCACACGCACACGCACACGCACACGCACACGCACACGCACACGCACACGCACACGCACATTTTCTCTAGACCAATTTTTTCGACGTTTCCTAGAAAAAAAAAAAATTTCACAAAAACAAAGCTTCCTCTATGTGGAAGCAATAAGAATGCGCGGTATGCCTGCTGCACGATGCATTGAAGACATTCGCATGATTTTACAAGTCTAAACGTGTGAAAAATTGCGCGGTGTTTATGTTGTCAAAGCAGCCTTACCTGTTTTTTATCTTCCGATGCGTCTATTATCTTCCTGCTGCCCAAATACACGGCAGCACGAAAGTGGCTCATGTCCGCTTCCTTTACTACTCTCAGTCTCCTCCCTATTTTATCTATTTCCATCGCAATGCAGGATCCTTCAGGCACATCCAGATGTATGTAGCACGATATAGCCGCAGTAACATTTTCATGAAACCTCATATTTTCGACTTCAGATATTAATCAGCTGCAAAAATCTAATGTTTTCGATCGTTTGAATCGTAATTACGATTCAAGCGCAAGTTAACTCGCCTCTTTCTTTGAAATATCGACCATAAATTCGTAGAATATATTTATGCTAAATAAACTTTCTTCACTTTCTGTACTCAATCGTAATCAAAATAAAATCGATTCAAAATGCACTGAAGTACGCTCTACATTTCATTCCGTATAAAAGTTACAACCTAAAACGAAATGAAATTGAAATCTTAAACTAATATTACCTTTTAGCTAATCCGAGGAGTGCGTAATTGCGGAATTAGTCGGCGAGGATCGCAGAGCCGGCAGAGAACGTTGAATGCACGGATTCAAAACATTCTGCTTTTCTGCTATGTTTTGGTGTGATATATATACATTGTACAGTCCACGACCGGGTAAGTTGAGAACTCGGGAACCGGCCAATTAGGCACATTCAGATACATAGTAAATGCCTATATTCTAGAACTCTAACATACCGATCATCTTCGTAGCGTATATCGGTAACGTAGAAGTCGTAGAAGCGGAAAAGAAAGTTAGTGTCGATCGATAAATGATATATCGACTGATCAGACGGCATTTCGACTATTTCTCGTACAGTCGGTGGAATTTAAGGTAAGCTACTGCTCGGTCGGTAACAAAAACTGTAAAACGTTGTTCTCGTTCCCATTTGCTCTTTGAAACAAAAGATGAGAACGATTCATTGCGTTTTAGAATTCTGCAGTGAACCGTTCTCGTCTTTTACCTGAAAAATCAACCTTAGCCAACAACAAAGCTTCGGGAAGATTATGATTCATCTATCTCTCTCGCACTTACGGTGACTCAGTCGGTATAGCACATCACCTTAAGTTGCGCATATAACTCGTCGGGTAAATAGCATTTCGGTAAATAGCAATGTGACCCCGTCGGGTTTTTGACAATTCGGCCAAAAGATATTCGGATAAATGGCTCGTCGGTATTTCGACATGTCGGGGTTTCTGGCTCGTTGGGGAAAGTGGCATTTAGTGTACTGACAGAGATGTTTCTGGGCACTTGTGACCGACGAACCGTATTGGATTACGTAGTTCTAAATGAAAAACAGCGCTTTGCACGCCAGTATCAATTTCGAGTATGCCGCCCCTCGCGGATGACTATTGTCGCGGATGTTTCGCTGGATCGAGTAAGAATGTATTTTGATGCTTCTGTCACATAATCAAAAACAGAAATGTCGACAGCACCGCCTGTCAAACCCCCACGGGGAATAAAGCCTACAAAAGAGATCGTGAGTTTAAAAAAATCTTACAAACTCTCACTGAAGTGAATTAATATCGAATATTTCGAAGTTTCAATTTGTAAATAGGTTATTCCACTATTCTCTGGTCTAAACTCTTCACGTTTTACAGAGTGGATTGCTCATATCGGTGATTCGTGCGTTATCCGCCAGTGAAACAAATGAACAGCGAGAAGTGGAAAAGGCAAAGCTTGAAAAAGAGTACAAGAGGAGCGATCAGCGGCTTGACGAACTAGTTTCGTTGCACGAACAAGATCTTACCGAAGTCATGAAGGTAGAGTAAAAAAAATATACCTACAATTGCGCAATAAATAGTATGGATTGGATTCTATGTCATTTTAATTTGCAGATCTTCAGTACTTTGTCAGAGAGAGTTACAGCTTCCAGAGAAAAGATTCATGCTGTGAAGGAAAATTTGAATGCTTGCAAACAATTGTTGAGATGCAGGAGAGAAGAACTGATGAAACTTTGGCTGGAAGGGATAGAGCACAAGCATGTTTTACAACTATTGAACGATATGTGAGTAAAGCTGATAATTTTTATATTTTTCAAGGATTTTGTTTTTGCATGTTTATTGGTTGGATTTTGAATTCAATTGTTTTTTACTGTTTAGGAATTTTATTGAAAAATTCAGATGATAGGAATAAGCTAATATCAAAGGTCATGTTTTGTTGTGAAGCTCTGTAAAGTATATTTTGCCTTTTCTACAAATAAGTATTATTTTTATATGTTAATAATATGCTTATTCTTTTTTTTTAATATTAGTATTCACAGAGAATTATTTGCTGCATTTTTATAGTACTCCACTTTCATTACTCCAGTAGAGTCTGGAACAAAGATTTTATTCTTAACTACATTAGAATTTTTGTAGGCAAATCTGTGTAAGCTAGAATTTTTATATGTAAGATACATTTATTATCCTTTTGCTTCCTCATAGAGGAAACTTTGTTTTCGTGAACATTTCTTTTTTCAAGGTTTTCATGTCAGCATACTCAGAATGGTCCAAAACATTGCGAAAAGTGATTTATACGAAATGTGTGTATGTGCAAATTGCCTTGTTAGCAGAATACTGCCGCAATTCTTCATGTATTTTCCTCAAATTTGGTATGCAAGTGGGCTATACAACATATATCAACATATATCAGGCTGAAATTTTGAACACAAATGAATTTACAGTGAAGCATGATTGGTGCCAAGTTTGGCGAGAATCGATAGAGTGGTTCAAATTTTATTGCAATTTTAATTTTTTTTGTAAATGTCCGTAAACACTTCTACTTTTCTAAATTCTGGGATGACCGGCTACGATTTACCACGTGATTTCACAATAATTCAGTATCGAAGATGAATTTATTTTAAGGAACGGCCGCTATGTTGATAAATTTCGATTTTATATTTAAAAAATGTAAAACATTGCTGTCGCGAAAAAAAAATTCGACTTTTTTAGGCAGATTTCAATCAAATTTGGCGCACATGTGGATTGTCCTTGAACTAGGTCTGGGTATAAATTTTACGCAAATCAGTCGAGCGCTTCAAATTTCATAACGTTTTTTAACTTTTGAAAAATGTCGTTCGAGCATTCACTCGCCCAAATTGCGAGATATCGAGCTTCAAGTTGTCTTACTTCTAGATTGTGATAAAACAAGGTTTTAATTCAAATTTGGCACAAATCGGTCGAGTAGTTCGAATTTTATAACATTTTTTATTTTTTGAAAAATCTTGTTTGCGCACTAACAGAATAATATATTGAATATTTTTATATTTTATAACAAATATATTTGACTAAAAAGCCAAGAAAGTATAAAATATATCAAATTTTTGTGATAAAAGTTCGTGAATCCGTAAAAATGTCGATAAAAATGCTTTTCATGCACAAACAAGCCTGCTAAGTAGAACCTTGCAAATTGCTTCCTCATTATTTTACATTTTAAAAAAATGTTTAAATGTATGCAAAGTGGAATTTTGCAAATTGTTTTCTCTACATAGCTTTGTAATAATTGTGGATGACTGAAATTATTTCGTCTTTTGGAATTAAATGTTAATTCCTTGTAAGCATAATAATTCATAATAATCTCATTAAATACATATTTAAGGATATAAAAGAAAGGCATAAACATAAAAATGTCTGCGCGATTATTAATTCAATATAATATTTCGAATGATTATCTATTCAAATATTGCTAATCCCTGACGGTTATATGCATTATTTTTAATTTTTATATTTTATTATTATGATGTTTTGATTTTTCCATAAAAATGTTAACATTTAGCTGATATTCATTGTTAAACAACAAAGGGTTAACGCATTTATGAATTTAGAGATCAACTGCGCGATGTTCCCTCGCGTCTGAGCCACTACCTGAACAAGAAGCTCTATCTTCATGCCACACAATTACTCGTATCTTCATTATCAATGGGAGATGGTAGTTTGGAGGGCGTCGAAGCCCTGAGGGAAGTCAGAATGGAGCTGGAGACGAAAAAGCAACAGCTACAAATGAAATTACTCGAAGAACTTAGCAGGCACTTGTACGTTGAAACAACGAGAGAAGTATTTCTCAAGCGGCAAGGATCCGGTAGAGATTTTCAGAGAGGAAATGAATCACGTAGCTCAAGAGGTAACAAAGTTAAGCGTGCTCTTCTCGACGTTATGCCTGCTTATCCTACCGGTCAGGTGCCTAGGTTTGTACAGAATTATCAGCCAAATAATATTAAAATTTTGAATTGATTAGTATTGAAAACCAAAAGAAAAAAAGGTCACCACCACCAACGTTTTTGTAACAGAAAGAAAAATTCTACAAATTCTTATGCAGCACGATAACTTTGTCTTGTATTTTTTCCAGACGAAATTCCAACATAAATTTGGAAGATTTGAGTAACATTGTAGAGGATGAGAATTCGTCAAATCCGGAAGAAAATTCGGAACATTTTATTGCCATTATAATAGAGTGCCTTGCTTTGCTCAACAAAATACCCGAAGCTGTGGAGGTGCGTTATATGACAGTCTTATAGTTTCGTAATACAATGATAAAACGATATTGGAGACTAATTAATATTTTGCAGGCAATAAAAGTTCAGATGCAGACAGAACTGTTGAATATAATAGCGCGTACGTCGGATCAGATAAAAAGGAACCCAGAAAAGCAGGCGACGAACAACAAACCGATATCCTCGCAGAATACGGAGATTAGAGTTACCGGTGGAAATAATCCGACTGAAAGCCAGACTATGCTTCTCGAGTTACTCAACACGGTGTTCGATCAGATGAGACTCGTGGCTGGAGCGCACTCAATGGCACTACGCAGCTTCTCGCATGTTATAAGGAAGTACAATTTGGAAGTGCGTTTGTATGAAATGCCGGATGTATGGAGCAGAATCCAAGCTGTCGTAAGTTCAAGTCGATTTAAGTACTCTGTCCTGTGGCGGGCTGTGGCAGGATTTTCTTTCATAGTTTCTTTCTTGAAAAATCGTCGACTCTAGTTGGTTAATTAACTTTAATTAAGTTGATTCAATTTATTAGAATCGATATGTATCAACATTTGTAAAGGTAGAATTTTAAGTAGACTACGTTTTCCGCGCTTATCACATTCACGTGCTCGGACCATGAGTTGTGTTTGCAAAAATAACATCATACCTCACCCAAATTAGTTGTTAAAAATTGAAATTAATGGTCATTTGTATTTACATTCTGATTTTTTGCAAATATTACTTTTTGAATTTTGATAAGAGTAAGGTTGAAAATAACTTGACAACTTTTTCATAATTTTAATTGGGACAAACGAATTGAAAAATGGTTTAAAAAATTGGAGTTACAATCAAGGAAATAAGTCACCTAGGCTTTCATTTTTTTCTTTTTTACTGAAATCGCAAAAATTTATAAATAAACATCTGAGGTTTCATCCACGATTTAAAGTATTAAAAATACCCACATGGTTTTTGAGATACGCGTATCTAAAGTGAGGTCATTTAGTGATCATAGATACATAATAAAATAATAATCTTATAGAAAACTTTTTTCTAAAAACGTTTTTTTATTTTTAAGTTCTATATTGAAATATTAGTGGCATAAAAAATATGAGTTCTATATCTTTGAATAAACGTCGAGTTTACTCAAAAGTTCAACGGTGGCAGAGCAATTCGGTTTATAGTTTTAGTTATCGAAGAGTAACACATCTCTGTTAATTGCATTTAATCACAAAAATGTAGAACACGTTTCATTGCAATCGACGCTAAAACTGCACTTTGAATTTAGACGCTTCTGAACGAAAATAAATTTTTGCTCTTTATATTTCAGCTCCAATTGTTATTAACGGAGTACCTAGATATACAAAATATGGTCGACGGACCCTTTCACGCGTCGACGACACTCAGCGAACCTACCAGCGACATAAATACATACTTTGCACGACGAAAACCTCAGAGACAAAAAACTGGCCCTCTGTTCAAGTTTGATTCGTCGTCTCATCCTAAAGCGTTGAATAGTTACCTCAAGGAGCATCGATACAGTAACTTTAGTCTCGTGGTGAGTTGCAGTCCTTTTCTGATCTCATCCCTTCCCGATTATATTTGTTTCTGTTAATAATATTTTTATTACGTAAATTGAAGGAAAATGGTCGTGCAATCGGCGACAAGAAACTCGTTTGTGAGCCTGATCCAAAGAACATAACTTTTATATTCAGACCTATGATGCAGTTTATCGAGGAAATCGAAAGAGCTCTCGATTGCAAGCCTGGGTAAGCCTAAAATATTCTCTATAAACATATTTGTACTAGTTGAATTCTTTCGTAATTATGGCAACAAATTTTCTCCAGAAATCCTTGCACGTTGAACAGTTTCATCGCTGACTACGTAAAGGAGGTGTTTTTAGGCAGACATCACGTTATCGTAGCAACGGCGATCGACACTGCCACAAAAGGCTCGGAAGCCTGGCGAGCCACGACTCCACCCGAACTTATGAAAGATCTAGGCCTAACCAGACCTCTCCTCCAGGTGATTTTACCTTTCAAACATATTTATTTATTCTTAAATAGAATTGGCTTTTAAAAATGGTGTTATATAGAACCTTGTGCATTAATACCTCGTTATTTTTCACCACCTTTCAAGAAGCCTTCTCTATGAGCAAATAACATAAATTTTAGTTTGCTCATAGAGGATGCTTTATAAAAAGTGTAAAATACAGTGAAAACAATAGACAAGATTTTATTTGGTATCTCGGTTTAAAAAATAATGGCAACTGAAGTGGCATTTTTGTGTTCGGGAAGTTAAGCCTTTTGAAGCGCTCTCAAATTTTATAGTCACAATTACCTATTTTCTTCAAAATAACTCGACAGATTGGGCTCAAATTTTGAGAGAATACGTGGAATTATGGTAGAAATGGGCTAAGATTCTGGCTTCACGATACTCAAAGCCCCTTTTTCAGGAGTAACGAAACATTAAAACTGACATTATGTGCGAGAGAGGCAGAACTATATATAGGCGTTTAGCATTGGGCGAAGAAATTCCCACGGGTGTATCACTGCATCACAAGTAGGAGGGCTCCGTCAAAAAATTATGTATATGACGCTGCCTCTTCACGTATCTAAGATATTAGCTCGTTTTGTCAAATGTTTGGGAAATAAGAACGGTTGAAATCAAAGAAATTAATGTTACTATAAAATTCAAACCATCTTACTGCTCTTTACTAAATTGATTATTTAGCATCACCGAATATTAATTTGTTCCTGTGCAAAAGTTGACGTGAGTTATAGCGACAGCATCGATTTTTCGAAAAAAATGAAACTGTAATAAAAATTGAATAGGTGTTTCAATTACAGTAGAAGCTCTCACATGTTACGTTCACGTAGTGTACGACGACAGGTGGTGGGGACGAATGAAATGTTCACATTGAGATAGGCGAGAAGGAGAAGTGCTTCTTCGTCAAGGTGATTGGCCCTTCGCATAGCTTACTTGACCCTGCATTAAGTAATATGTGAGAGCTTCCACTGTATTGCGTAAATTGAAATAAACAACGAAGTGTAACTGCTCTACAGGTACGCCAATTTTCACCATATTTGATATCCATCCAGATATTTTTATAGTACTCTTCTGGATGTTTCAGACAGTTCTAAATATCCAAACATTGCAATCTCAATCTCTGTAATGAAAACAAAGTTTTTTTTTTTGAGGAAGTAAAATTATTTTTTTATCAATCATATTTCGAAGTGAATGATTTTTTAAAATTATTTTCAGAGCACGGTAAAAGTAGAGCAATGTGTCGCAGAATTGCGTTCGTTGATGATAGCTCTGCCGTTGCAAGGCGAACATTTTTGTACGCTGGCGTTGAACGTTTTGCACAATTATCGAGAAACTTGTCACGGTGCCTATCGCGGTATAATACAGCCAGACAGCGAGGACAGGCGAATATGCTCGGCGGCGTGGCTGAAGGACGACGATATCAGTAGGTTTATCAAGTACGTACTTTAGCAAATTGCTTTAAGGAAGATAGATTTCTTACGCTAGTCGAACCAGTCGTAAATTGTTGAAAGCGTTTTTATATTTTTTGTGGTTTAATTGAGAGTTGATATAAGTACATTTACAGCCATGTTTTTCTTTTAATTGACGAATATGTAATAAAATTCGAAGAGAAGCTCTTGCGTTCAGTTTTTAACAGGAATGACGCATAATAATAGTTATTCCGTTTATTGGAAGATGCTCTAGCAAATCATCGACGAAATTTTATAGTATTCGTTAATTCGTCGCTTAAAAGATTATAGAGCTTGTTAATCAGTCATTAGGTAAGCAAATGGATATAATTTAAAAGCTATTTAAAAAACAAAACCTTTTGCCATTCATCATAAACGGATAAATACTATCGTTTATTTATTTAAATTACATGACAAAATGTCTCTTTATATTCAGAAGATATGTTTACTAAGCAAGTAATTAAAATCAGGATATCAAACTACTACAAAATATTAAAATCGTTTTAAAAAATAAGCAATAATTTGACTAGTGTGAAGGGCTCTGATCTCCTTAAAATATAAGAAAATTGTACACCCTCAAAATTCTTCAATCGATTTCTTCAGATCGTTACCGAATTGGGACAATCTGAAGAGCGAGACTTACAAGAAGCCGGGAAAGCAAGGACGATGGCAGATGCGTCGTCAAGAAACGCAAGACGAGGAAAGCCCAGAGGAAGTTCGTCAGCGAAATCTCCGCGAGGCTGAAATACTCGCCAGCAATCTAGGCGAGGGTGGTATAAACGCTCACGAAATTCTGTCGGATGTCGGACAGTTGAAGAGCCTTGCGCTACTTCAAGAGAGCATGGAGTGGTTCGCTCTGTCGACGAGATCATTGATTGCCGAACTTCATCAAGCGAGGACCGACGTCGACGGACAAACTCTTTTACCACCAATGCCCGATCCACTCGTCGAATCACTCCAACAAGTCGCTGAAGAATTCGAGGAGCTCGCCAATACATGTATACTTGTCTTGCATCTCGAGGTAAGATTTACTTGTGATCATTAAAATCGAAAAGTAAAGTAAAACAGCCTTGAGCAAACCTGATATTTTGACTTTATCGTGTTTTTTTGTGAAGTTTTAAGATTTATTATTTGACCATCCGTGGCATAAGTGATGAAAATATAGTTAAACCTTAATGGAAAATGTTTTGCAAGACTACTTTGTGTCGCCCTGGGATTTTTATGAAATTTAACTGTGTTGTAGATCTTGAAAATCGAAGAGATACGTTTTTTTACTGGCGTTTAGTTTTTTTTGTCAGGGGTGAAATCACGATTCAAAGTTGAGTATGTCAAGAAGTTTTACTTATGAGTCGGCCGATTTTAGTGAAACAACACAAAATATATTTGTCACAAGAAACGTTGAAATCTCCGTGTTGAATTTAAGTGGCTTAACAATTTTTTTTTTTTAATTTCGATAGTGTGATCCTTGCAACATATTTTTCAGTTTGTTTCGTTGAAAAATTCGTAAAATTGAGCTCGAGAATCTTCAAACCTGATTTTGGTATTGGTATAATTAAGGGGCATAAATTGCAATGTACGCAAGCCCTATTGTACTCCCCGTTACCTAACCTACCCCTTCATTCGAGCCTAGCGCCCTTAATAAAGGACATCACGCTTCTTGGAGGGAGACTCTAGAAAGTGTTGGCCTCGGCCTCTAAGTCTCTGTCTAACTAATGCATTCACATATTACGTGGAGAGGTAATATGTGAATTTCCTCCTTTTCGCTACATTTCTTGCAGGTTCCTAACCCATCGGTCCTCAGTATTTGCAGATGATATTTAGCTCTCTCTTATCCATTCCCAGCAGTTTGTCTGTATAATTCATGTTTGGACCCTGTACTACCGCTTTCGTTTGCCTCATTCCTGGCCCTTTCTCATAAAGGGTGTTCTTTGAATAGCCAGTTCCTTAACTCTCCCTTGACTTGGAAGCTAGCTATTCCTATGGCCTGTTCTCGTCCTGTTTAGGGCGTTGACGATCCTTTCCTGGCCAGCTCGTTTGCTCTTTCGTTGCCCGCGATGCCCTCATGACCTGGCACCCACATGAACGTTGACTGAACTGTTGAGGTTCAATCGGTTCCGAAGCGCCGCCTTACAGGCCATTACTAGTCTCGATTTTTCCCAACAGTTTTTCAGCGTTTTAATCGCGGCTTAGGTGTCGGAGCATATGCATATCTTCTTGCTCCTCAAGCTCAGTCGGATGTTTTCCAATACACAGTCCTAAACCGGATCTACTAGATACTACATTTTTCATAGATTCTGCCGTGATCCTCGAGGACCATTGAAAACAACCGCGAATTTAAAATTTGAACGGGTTTCCTAAATCATTATGACGCATTAATTAATTAATACCTCTCGGCATATAGAACAAACAAAAATTAAATTTTATAATAGTGAATAGCTCGACTTTTTTTTAAAACTGTTCTCTTACTATTTCGAAATTTTTTTTTTATACTTTCGGAGGGAGGCTTACAGGGAAGAAATACTTCGGGCAATCTCCAAAATCTGTATTCGTTCTGCTAGAATTGCGACGGATCCGGATTATACATAATTAACCTAGTTACATGCTAATTAATTCTTAATTAATTGCACTTAAGAAATACATACCCCGTAATATTTCATAGTTATATTTCATAAAAATTGGAAGGAGACACCTAAGTGACTTTTTAGTTACATCTTATGTATCAATCAACTTTCTATGCATAAATTACTAGCAAAAATAGGATTATTGATAATGGTACAGAAAAATAAAATAACTTCTAACTATCAAACACATTTTTTTTCAGGTAAGAGTTCAGTGCTTCCATTACTTACTGCCAAAAGGAGAATACAGTCATTTGTGCGGCGGAGTAAAAGACCCTCAAGAGGCAGATCCGCGAGTCGAGGAGCTCAGTAGAGTCCTTCAGAATATTGACGAAGCATTACAGTCGACTTTACATCCAAAAAAAACTAAGGTAGGAATCAATCAATTCTTAATTCGTCCGAATTGTGCGAAGTTTTTAAAAACAAATATTGTCTTTCTTCGCAGTATATCTTCGAGGGTTTGGGACATTTGATAGCAAAGATTCTCATAACATCGGCCCAGTACATCGGTAAGATAGACGAAAGCGGTATACAGCGAATGTGCAGAAACGTTTTCACGCTCCAACAGACTCTCACTAATATCACAATGGCCCGCGAACTGGCACTAGATTACGCTCGTCAATACTTTGAACTTTTCTACGAAACACCCGAAGGAATTCTCAACAGCGTGCTGGAGAATGGAGCGCAATTTTCCGAACTCGAGTACATGAATGCTTTTCAACTTATTGCCCGAAGTCAACAGCAGTACACTTCGATAAGCAAACATCTCGAAAAGCTTTCGGAAATTTTGGGCGAAGTTGGTGTAACAGTCTGAAGAAATTGAGAAGATTTTTTTTTCTCCTGTAGCCTTTATGTACGGAGAATTTTTTTTATTTCAGAGCCAACAGTGTTGCCTGCTTTTGTTGTGATAACAATACGAATGTGTGTAATTACATTAGTTCGTTTATATTTCAAACAGTGTTTTCTGCTTTTGTTGTGACAACAATACAAACGTGTGTCGTTAATTTAGTTAATTTTTATGGAAAAAAAAATTGATTTTACAGGGCGTTCGAATTATTTTCGAACGTTTAAATTATATTTCGTAAACGAGCAATCAGCAGGACTAAAACATATATCGTATATATTACAAACGAAAAGTTTTATGCGATAAAAATTTTAATACTCAAGTATACAAAAAAAGTCAACAGTATTGCAGATATTAAAAACGTTTTCAATAACTTTATGGCATTAATACCATAAAGTTATTAATAAATTCAATTTATAAAAAAACGTGTTAACCAGTTTTTAAAAATAAATCTTTACTTTCGCCTCATGACGTGAATTTTCTGATATCTCCGAATATACATGATTTTTTAAAGAATTCTTTTGCAATTGTAAAATTTTCGTTTTCGATAATTTTTTAAAGCTGTTTCGACGAAATAGTTCATTCAATGATAAAACATTACTATGAAAATTTATACAAAATTCGAGTCTTCGACCGTTAATGAACAATAAATTATTATTTTTTAAATAGTTTAACAAATCGTATTCGGGAAAATAACTATATAATTCATAAGAAAAAAACTTTTAAAAATGTATTACCTTTTTGGTATTATTATCATTGTTCATAGTCAACGGCTTAGTATCTTCAATGATGTTGATTGTTGACAGATTTTTCTCTCATTGCAAAGTATTGAAGTTCTATTCGAATCAAACTTTTGGTTTAGAACATAAGCATGATACATCCTTGAATTAAAAAAAAGGAAACTGTGATTCGATTTAAAAAAAAAAATTCTCGTATGCGAGTGGATATCAAGTGCATCCAGAAAAATAATTGATACAACTATCAATTGAAACGTCATACAATGTGACGTTGGAATAAAGAACGTGAAAACATCGCAACAAATTTATAAGATAGACGAATAATAAGTAAACGAAATTAGCCGAATACTCCTGACGAAATCAATTATGAGGGGAGATCCTATACAATTATTATGCATTATGAATGAAAAAAAAAACCATAAAGGTTCGATATAAAATATAAAAGTAAAAAAAACGTCTAATTGTTATGCTACGGTACTCACACTCACGTTATTGACTAAGTCATGGAGTTTAAATAGTGAGTTTTAAGGCAATCGTCGTAGATTTTTGCAGATAATAAACGTTTGAAAAAATTCTTGTCTTTTTCAATTTCATCGACCTTTTCCCAAGAATAAAAAGAGCGCTGTGTCAAAATGAACACCGAATATTTGATGCCAGATTTATTTTGTTCCCATTTTTATATGTCTTATGTCATTTTTTACATTAATTCATATATTTACATTTTACCTATCGTTGCCTTTGCCTTTATCCTACTGTATCAAATGTTTTCAATTACGCAAGTTCTAGAAATTGAATCGTTTTGCATGGAAAATCGCAATTATCCGACACGCAGAAATAGAGGAGCAAATAGACCAGAAACTTTTGGGAAACGTTAACTGCGCAAAAGTTAAATCATACACTTTGTGCTCAAGGGTGATGGCAACATTTAGAAACGTTAATAGAGAGCTCCCGTAAAGTCAAATATTAATTTTCTCAGCGCCGAGGCACAGAAGGTACTCAACTACGAAGCGCGACTGTGGACTTTTGTCCAACCTTCAGAGGAAATGGTTTATCGCAGATAAAGCAAATTTATACATACACTTCAGCATTTTTTTTTTTTTTAATTCGATATGAAAGAAATACTCTTTCCGCCTCACCTACTTTTTCGTTCATCCCCCCAACAATCTACTATTTAATTACTGACGATGAAACAAGGAAACAATCGAAAAGTTAATTAAAATACAATGTTTTGAAATTAAAAATAAAGGAACATCCGGTGTACTTTATTTCACGGATGCCTTCTGATCGTACCGTTATTAGCACGGAGAAAGACTTTGTGGGATCTCAGAAAGAGAAATTTTACAATACAGTCTCTATAATTCTTAATGCTCACTTTTTACGATTTTCCATTTATGGAAAGGCTGCAAAGTAGAACTTTGCGCGTTGCTTCCTCATTATTTTTTAATTTTTACAAACCTATCCCTACGAGGAAGTATGTTGATCAATTTTGGCTACCTCATAGAGGAATCTTCGTAAAAAAGAAATTTTAATTCTCTGAAATATGAATTCTTTGTTGGATTTCAGGACACTATGAGGAAGTACGTTTATCTACTTTGGCTTCCTCATAGAGGAAGCTTTCTAGAGAAAACAATTTGCAAAGTTCTACTTTGCATACATATAAAAAATTTTTAAAAATGTAAAATAATGAGGAAGCAAGGTTCTACTTTGCAGGCTTGTTTGTGCGTGAAATTTGAAATTTTAAAATAGTCATGAAATTTAAACCTCTCAATAAATTTGAAGTCGGTATCTTTTAATTTGTGCAAGCTAGTGCGCAATCGAGATTTTTCAATAAATAAAAAATGTTATAAAATTCGAACTACTCGACCCATTTGTGCCAAATTTGAATTAAAATGCACACACACACACACACATACAGACATTTCGTACAAATCACTTTTCTCTACGTTCTGGACCATTCTGAGTATGCTGACATGAAAATCTCGAAAAAAAAAAATTTCACGAAAACAAAGCTTCCTCTATGAGGAAACAAAAATTAATAAAAATCCCATATAATTGATTGTAACAGATATTGTAAAATTCTCTACATAATATATTGTAGTTCTATTTTTGAAAAAGAGATAATATCTAAAAACTATAACGAAAAAACATGATGCTCCTACAATTTTTTTATATCCGAGTCTGAGTTATATTATACGATTTGTTCCAAGAAAAACAAATTAAAACACGCCTTTTTTGCCTGAAATCGGTAGAGCTACTCTAAATATAAATTATTATAAAAATGTATTCCTAACTTTGATATTTGACTTGATGCTGACGTAGATGGGGGAACTTAATAACGGCTGCACGTACTACTGACTATATAGCTTATTGGGAATGGAAATACGTACAACCCACGCTTCATGGATCACCGTGTTACGAAGGTATCGAAAAGCAGTAATGAAAAGCATGCGGTTCAGTGATCTTTCACAATAAAGCAATGCTTAAAATACCTAATTCATTTTGATTAATATTAAATAATGAATAAGTCTGTATACACTTGAGACTTTTCTCTATAATTGTAATCAGAGCGAGGATTCTGCATAATAATCGGTCTGTGATAAACGACATAGGTTGCGATGTATAGAATTTTTTTTTTAAATTCTGTTGAGGTAATCCTTGCGATACAATCATCAAGTTCATCCAGTACCAATTTTAAATAAATTATTTATACTAGTTCTAAAGAAGAAATTAGTCTAAACTAAGGTGGATCTGGATTAGAAAGGTCGCACATAATATACAGGGTATCCCATTTTAATCTTCCAGTTGATTTATCTCGAAAAATTCTGCCCAGATCAAGTATTGAGTATAATGAAACTTTTAGGGTTCGAAGGGGGACGTTCAGAAGAAGAAAAAGAAATTGGTCCAACATTCAAAAATTCGTCATGTCAAAGCTAAAAACTTTTGTAGGGAAACTTTTTTTGATAAAGTCCATATTTGTTAGATCAGAAGACCATTATTGACTAAAAATAAAAATTATTTAGAATTAAATGTGTAATTTCAAGCCACATTTTATGGCAAAAACATCAAAAACATTTTTTTTTAAATAGGAGGACATCCGATTTCGTTATCGGGAAAATTGCCTTGAAGTCAGTAAGTGCTCGATTAATTTTGAGTTATTTTGTTTTATGGGAGGAACAGGAGGAATCGGCGAGGGATACCTGGGATAGGTGTCCCTTGCTGATTTTAATAATATTGCAATATGTTATACTACATCAAGAAATGAGTGACACGTATTTTTATTTGCGGTAAAACAGCTCTAGGGGGTGAAACACAGCCTCCTAAAATAGGGGTCGAAAAGTATTGATTTGTATGTTTCATATATAAAAAGGCAATTACTTGGGATGAAACTCATGGGATAACTTTAGCCATAACGAAACGTGAATAGCGTAATTTCCGCAATTCGATTCGACAATTTTATGGGGGTAGGACTGCCCCAAAATGTGATAAAAATTATACAAATACTCGTCAAATTAGACAAAGAAGCCAAACAATCTGAAAAAAATATATTTTACACATTACTACAAAAGTGAGTTGACGTGTTTTTGCATGGCTCGCAGAAATGCTTTTCCAGGGAGTACTACCCTGGAATGGATTTTATCAAGTTTGTATGAAAATATGTCATTTTTGCGAACGAACCCATTAAAAGTAACATACTACAGATAGATAAAATATTTGCGTTGCATTAGTCATCGTAACAGCAAATCACCCCTAAACACGAATTGAACGAACTGAAAAATTTAGAGAAAATATGTTACACGTTGCTGTAGAAGTAAGTTGACGTATTTTTGCATATTTTAGGAGAATAATTTTTCAGGTAGTAACTACCCTTAAATGCATTTCACCAAGTTCGTATGAAAATATGTCATTTTTTCGAATGAACTCATTAAAAGTAACATACTACAAGCAGATACAATGTTCGCGTTGCATTAATTATTGTAACAGCGAACCACCCCCCAAATACGAATTGAATTATACGCAGATCGACTAAATAAAGCTAAATTCGAACCGAAAAACTTTAAAAAAAAATGTTACACGTTACTAAGCAAGTAACCTGACGTATTTTTGCATATTTTAGGATAATCATTTTTCAGGGGGTAACTACCCCTACACGTATTTTATCGCGATTATAAGAAGATATGTACCTCTAGCGAATAAAATTTATTAAAAACGACACACTACAGATATATATAATATTTGCGTCGCATTAGTTAGCGTAACAGTAAATCACACCCCTTCCCCAACACTAATGGAATTATACACAAATCGACATGACATTATAGTTGATATTATAAATTGTGTTGGGACATTTTATATATAAACTCCTTTTAGTGTACTTATCTATTTCAACGTACAGTCGGCATAAAAGCATAAATAAAATATCATTTAAAAAATCATTGATATGAAGAACATTGTATGCATATAAAATGTAATGGAGTACTTTTTAAGGTAGCTTACCCCCTCAAAAATATATTGTCCCTAAAAATGCAAAAATACATCAACGTACTGCTGTAGCACCGTGTAACGTATTTTTTTTCTAAATTTTTCGGTTCGAATTTAACCATATTTAGTCGATTTTTATATAATTCAATTTTTTATTTTTCAATCATTCGCAACGTTTTTCAAATCTGTTTACAGGGACAAAGGCCCATTGGGCCCTCCACTCCCGTCTCAGCCTCCTATGGTCGATCTAAATGATGTCAGCCTCTCTCTTAGTGAAGTTTCGACGAGGCTTGGTCTATTGGTACCAAAATCCTCCCCGGGACTTGATAGAATGCCGGAGATGGTATTAAAAATGTGCTACATTAGCCATACCAATACACAGTCTTTTCGAAAAATCACTCAGAGAAGGGGAGTTTCCGAAGGAGTGGAAAAAAAAGCTACGTGATTCCCACATTTAAATCAGGCGAAAAAGGACACGTCAACCAATTTCAAAAATTTCAGCCATTGAGAAATTATTTGACAGTTTAGTCTGCGATAAGTTATCGAGTGCTTTATATAATACTATTGTTGATGAGCAACATCGATTTATGGCAGGTAGTTCAACTGTTACAAATCTTACGCTTTACGAGAACTATATAAATAAGTCGTTGGTAGCGAGAGAACAAGTTGATGCAATATACACAGACTTTAATAAAGTATTCGACATGGTAAATCATGATTGTCTTACTAGGAAGTTAAAGTTAGACGGCTTGCTACTAAAATGGCATGCTTCCTTCCTCGTCAATTGTTAAAATTAAAATTTTTATCTCTCGTCCTATAAAAGTATTATCTGGAGTACCTGAAGGATCGCATCTTGGTCCTTTATTATTTATAATATTTATAAATGAAATTGTATCTTGCTGCGTAAAATCGAGATGCCGTTCATTCGCAGATGATTTAAAACTGTACAATGTCATCAGAACAGACGAACTATTAAATATTAAATCGATTAAAGATTAAATATTAAATCTTAACTATTAAAATGTAAATCGATTTCATTCGCGAGAACTGAAAATACTGTAAATTTTAAGTATATAAGATCGGAGGCCGCGAACTCGAAAGGGTGAACTTGATCAAAGATCTAGGAGTACTATTTGATAGGAGGTTCATATTCGTACAACACATTGATTCGATTACAAACCAAGCATTCGAAGGTCCTAGGATTTGTTAAACGCTTTTCATTTGATTTTACATCGCTATCGACTCTTCGAACTTTATATTTGTCCTATGTAAGATCTAAGCTCACGTACGCATCAGTTATTTGGTCACCATGTTTTGAAATTCGTGGGAAAAATTTAGAAGCTGTACAATATAAATTCTTACGACACGTTGCCTTCCGTTTCGGTAGGTCGATGGCATTTGATGATCAAGATTATCAAGACGCGGCGAGGCTAGCTAATATTCCAACTCTTGATTCCCTAAAAAAAAATCGACAGCTCATGCTATCTGTTCAAAATATTAAACGGAATAGTCAGCAGCGCACCGTTACTAGCGTTAATCTCATTATGTGTATCCAGGCGCGGGTTAAGAAATACTAATCCTGTGCTTTTCTATTAACAAAATCACGTTTCGACCTTCTCTGGAAACTGTCATAGCACGACTAGCTAGCTTGGGTAATGCGAACCCAGAACTACAATATACCGGATTCCCTTTCAGCATATTCCGGAAAACAGCGAGAGAAATAATATTAAGTTTCAATTGAATATGTAAATAAATAATCTATTGTGTCGGATCTGGTCCAGTATATATATATGTATTGTAATGTACGAAAGAAATTTGTCAAGGAGAAATCCGTTTATTAATAAAATAATAATAATTCCATTGCGGGGGGGGGGGGGGGGGGGTTGCTGTTACGATGACTAATGCAACGCAAATATTGTGTCTATCTGTATAATGTTACTTTTAATGAGTTTCGTTCGCAAAAATGACATATTTTCATACAAGCTTGTCAAAATGCATCAACTTACTTTTGTAATAATGTTTAACAGATTTTTTTTTTTTCAAAATATTCGGATATTTCTTTGCCTAATTTGGCGAATTTTTGTATAATTTGTATCGCATTTTGGGGCAGTTTACCGCCATAAAGTTCTGGAATCGAATCGCAGAAATGATGCTATTCATGTCTCGTTATGGCAAAAGTTATCCAATGAGTTTTATCCCAAATAATTGCCTTTTTATGTATGTAACATACATATCACTACTTTTTGACCCCTACTTTAGGACACTTTCACCCCCTAGAAGTGTTTTACCGCAGAAAAAAAAAATACGTGTCGTTCATTTTTTGATTTTGTTGAGTAGTCAGTATTAAAATCGGTGAGGGACACCTGGGAACCTTTCTTGTTAGTAATAAACAACTTAAAGTGACCGAGAATTTTCGGTCGGGCAAATCTCCCTAGTTTCGTTAAGACATTTTCAACCGTTATCGAACAGCTAAATTTTCGCTACGGCAATGAATAACGCATATTCTAACAATAAAAGCAATATAAGTTACATTAAATTATATCCCGAAGATTCTATTATTCAGGGCTCGTACGATCTCCTGAATATCAAGGATATATCCTTGATGCAACGGACGTGGTTCTCAGTTTGCTAATCATCTATCGGAAAATATTTGTTTGGGGAGGGTGGCGAGAGGGGTTTTCTCCCGGTCAAATCAGAGTGCGTGCTGAATTCGCAGACCGCAAGGTATATAAAGCTGAGGATCTCCACAATATTATCAGATGAACTCGCAACGATCTACGCTTAGTATCTCTACACGCGTTTCCTCGCAAATCTATTTTGCCGTTCTTACGACTTAATTGCTTATTAGCTACGAATATGCAACGAAAAATCATTTTCGCACTTGCGATTACGGGAGTTTTTATGTGTCTCGTCGGATTTGGATCAACCCAGGTACAATTTTCTTCTTATTTTGTCTTTGGTTTTAAACTAAAAACATATGAATTATTTGTATTCTCCTGCTAAAAATCCTATGAAATAATTTTTTAGAGATCAATGAAGTCTTTTAATATTCCTAAAATCATCTCCTATGTTAATTCTCCTACAATTTTTTAATATTGAGTCCTGCGGATCTTCTACGTGATCGAATCACCGTTACGAACAATCAATTGCGTTGGATTTTTGCTACAATTTTTTTACCGATGAAAAAGGTGTAAACTGCCTATCTAAGATAAGATTCAAGCAAAAATACTAACATTTTCTGTGTTATATTCATTTTCTCGGTCGATTGATAAATATTATTAAATATCTATCATTTGCCAACAGAATGAAGTATTTCTTTTTTATGGTATCTGAATTTATTCGGACATTTCTGAAAGCAGTTTTGGTATTTCTCAACTCGGCGCGATAAAGCTTTTATTTGCATAATAAATTTCAAAAATCATTATTTTGCACAAGAATATTTATTTTCAACGTTTAAGCGTGATGTCTTCTGACCTGGCGTGACCATTAATTGGGATTACTGAAAAAATTTGTTTTTGTTGCAGGTAACGCTATCGAAAGGATGGGGACCGGGAAAACGCTCGATGTACGACGACACTTGCACGCTCACGACAAAATCCATGATAGCATTTTGTCATACGCTGGTGGTAAGTGTTATCGATTAATTGAAAGGCAGTAGGCAATAATGATTTAAGTCGACTTGCGACACTACTTCCATAATGGGATAAGTCTACTTAGGGCTTAAGTCAATAGTAAGCTTCGTGACCTTCTAAAGTTACCGATGTGGCCGGGCAATTTAACCCTTTTCATCCTTAAGAATCATGTAGATGTTTAGCCCCAAAGTTGACTGGCCTCCACTACGAATATTTCATTTAAGTTTTTGTTATATGTAATAGTGAGGTAAATCGAGTCACCGTATTGCATCAAGAGCAATAGTGCAGTACTGGAGTTTCAGACCGGGCAATCGGTCTGAAACTATACATACAAGTCGAGTTATCATAAAGATTGTTTGGTACTGAGTTTGGTTCAAATCGACAAAGTGATTAGAAAGTAATGAATCTTTGCTGTTTTTTATAGCACTAACTGTTGCGTAAGGCGGCAAGTCGACTTATCACACTATTGCGTAAGGCGGCAAGTCGACTTATTACACTATTGCAGCAAGTCGTCTTAAATCATTATTGCATACTGCCCTTCAATTATTCATTTCTCATTCTATATTAAATACTGACATTTTTATCGTTATTCCTAGTCCGAACTGAAGCGATTAATCGCTTGCGAGACGCGAGGGATGTCAGCTTCTGGACAACCTGACGAGAGAATAGCACCGTTTCAGGTTTTATATTCCAACGAAATATAAGTTAAAAACTACGACCAAAATCCGCGTCTGCTTTACCGATGTAAGCTTAAGAGTAATGTCATATTCTATGTATCCTGGAATCTATGAGCAAGCTAATGTGTACTCCTCGACATACGAATAAATTCTCTGTGTCGAGAATATAAATTTGCGTTTTAGTAACATCAGAATAAACGAGGAGAGGAAATTGCAATTGGAATATCAATTATTTACCCAAAACGACCATTGACTGAAGCAAGATTCATTGATCAACAATTGGTACAACAATCAAACGACAGAACAAACGATGCATAAAAATATACTGTATATTAAATATCACTTGTATTTTTTTTCTCACCTCCCATAAGCTCTGGAATTTTTATATGCCGAAATCCTGAGAATGTTTCTAATTTAATCTTTCGATAAAACTTTTTCGACATTTAACATCTATAAACATTTGCAAGAACATCGGCGTTTTCTGTGGCAAAAATAGAGGAATGTTCTGATATAGTTCAGTTCTGCAAACAGCGAAAAGAATTGTTTTGTCAAAAAAGTTTAATCGAGGCGTAATAAAGCGACGAGGATTTTCCCAGCCTTAATCAGATTCTTCGGAATCATTGACATAAATCTCTTTCTGCGTTTTAGTTGTGAGTTTCGAACGAGACTGGCTCGAAAAAAAACCGCCAGTCAACGGCTTCACAGGCTAAAATGTAAATTATCTTTAGTTCTTAAACTGGAAAAAAAAATCGTATGGCATATGAAGTGTTTTTTTTACCTTCATGGAAGAATTTGCATTCGGAGCAAATGAGGAAACGCTTACGTCTAGCGCAGTCTTGGCTGCAGCCGCTCTTCCTTTGCCTCGTGTGGTTGCTTTCGTCGTTGTTGTACTTCCTCGAGCACCTCTACCTCTAGCACGTGAACCTCTTCCGCGACCTCGAGTGGCTGGCGGTGGTTTCTCATCATCGTCGTCCAGTGCATCATGCGAAAAATCATTGGCCTCGGCATCGGAATCATCACGCATAGGTGCAGCTCTTGATTGTGTTGGTTTCTTCCGGCCCTTTCCGGCTTCAGCAGTAAGGAATTTCTTCACCTATTACGTAAGGAGACTATTAATTGAGCTTAAAAAATGGTATATTCAAGGACAACGTGTTACGTCCTGGGTATTTTTCTCGTTTAGTCTTATATAGCGACGGTTTTATTTCGACCTCAGCCGAACATCTCTTTACCACTAACTCATATCAGCTCGCGCTTACCCGCGAACACCCGAATCACCTTCGCATTCATTCCGAGCCGGCTCACGGTCCCGCTGAACCCCACTACTTCGGTTTCCTTCCCTGCTTTACTAATTCTTTCATTCAGTTCAGTTTTTGTCTTCATTTGGGAAAGTACTAATTTGTCTGCTGCTCTGAGTGAGCCTTTTGAAATATTGCTGGCCTAAGCGGCACTAATTGTTAATCGTCGGGATCGTGTCGCAATGGTGACCATTAATGATGAAATATTAAATCCTAAATCAAGTTTTAAAATCGGTTATTGATAACTAACTTCGAAACGTATTAATAAAATAATAAATCGCGGATTTTAAAAATGTATTATTCATGGTTTATTAACATTTGTTTATATGTGTAATAATTCCGAATCTTCGTTTCCACGTTTAATCGGACAAAAAAAATCCCAATTAAACTAAATTAAATACTTGGCGTCGAGTCGCAGCCGCGACTATTGATTATTATTAAATGTGTGTCGTCCGTACGTGACGTAACACAGAGTATGATCACTATTAGACACAGCCTCAAATATTAAGTGACACGACTATTCATTCCAGGACAATTTATTCCGAATCCCGACGACTCTTCCCGAAACAATTCATCCCAAAGACAATTAGTCCAGCGATAATTGAATTCCCGGAAATATATATTTTTTTTGGTCACCAAAAAAATCATGAAAATTAATGCAGCAACAATTGCACGTGTAAAAATGTTCATGTTGATAAAAAGACTACTGCGCAAGCACAAAAAATGGAACATTTCTATAAGTGAATTTTTTTTTGTAAGTAAGTTCATAGATGCAACTATTTAAAAAATATTTTACACTGGTCGTAGAGTTCTGGTTGAACTGATGGACGTTATTTGTCTTGCAAAGACAATTTTCTTTATGGGAAGATTATAGGAACTTCCATTTGAAGATCTTTTACACAAGTTACAAGGAAAGTTAGTAAAGAAAATGACTGCAGGGAAAAGTTGACTACAAAAGAGGACAAATTCTCCACAAACAAAAACTCTTTACTGAGGCCAGATTCTTCCCACATAAAGAATTGTCCTTGCAGAATCAGTTTGGTCCATCGGTACTCTCTTGATCTATGCGACAAGTACAAAATATTTAACACATTTGCATCAACAAAATTTGCTAGCAAAAATATTCCACTTACAATTTTTTTTTCACTTTTTGTGCTTCCTCAATAGCAATTTTTATGAAGGCAAAAGTTTTTTTATATGCAATTCCATTCTATTTTAATCCGATGGTAAAGCAACTCTCATTTTACTTCGGATTAATTGTTAATAAAAGGATTAGTCCACCAAATATTATGCATTGTTTGCACTACTTATGATTACACTACTTACATTTTCACCGATTTTTTTTCTGTGACTATTTTATTTTTTACAACAATAAAATGTCAATAACACGAATCTTTGAGAAAGTCAAAGGACTTTTTAAGTATTTTTCCTTCCTTACAAAGCTGGTTGAGAGATTTTATCGAAACGCGATTGACCCATTTTCATCGTGTTATTCACGCTGTGATTGGCCATCGCCGTCGTCAGACAGACTGGGACCGGAACAAGCCTGACTTCGTTGCAGGAACCAAGTTCACGCATTGAAACTTTTTATTTATGTTAAATGCCAAAACTAACACAAAGGGAGCGGGCGCTTAACCGCTTTGATCGGTATCTAGTCTAGCTCAATGAAGAGTGCATACTTCGTTTTCCTCATCTCCATTTTCCTCGGCCAGTCTTCTCTCTTCTCTGTAAACTTTCAGTTGCTCTATTATATCCGGTTCATCTTCAACGTCATATTTCTTCATATATGTCATAATTTTCTTCGTTTGATGGCTGGAATATACATTTAAAGACACATTTATAATATATAATTAATAATATAGACGAGCTTCGAAATTAAACGGGTATTAAAGATTATATGGATTTCTGCTGTTTATTCAAATTTAAACGGAATTTTAGGATGAAAAATAATTATTAGACTTTTTCCAAATCCCCTTATGAGATCTCTTCCAGGCTCTGATTATTCTAACTCCCCTGTGAATGGCCTTCTCTCTCTCTCTCTGGCTCAGATTATTTTATTGTATATAACCTAAAGTAGTATGTACTGAACTTAGAGAAAAATTCACAGAGTGGGCGAAATATATTTGGGAGGGGTAAGCATTCTTTTTTTTCAAAAGCTATAGCGGTCCAGTTGATAAAGAATGCCTCATATTTTGTTAATATTTTCTATTGAAAAATTGCAACTTTGATATTTTATTTATGAGTAAAAAACCACTACGAACAATTGCATGGGATTTTTTAAGACGTTTTTTTTTTTATTGATAAAAAAACAAGACGCTTCTTTGTCTGAAATCGATGAAGTCTCTCGTAAAAGGAGTTGATTATTCCCCCTATTTGGATGGTGTCTTCTATTTAACTGTTTGTAATATAATTTCACTTATTTTTTTCAAAATTTATCGGAAAGACTTACGTTACGATGTTTTTAAAGGCCTCATCGTCGCCCGCTTCGACGAAGCTTCTCACAGCCTCGTTCAAACCTCCGACGGAAAGTACTTTCAACTGATCTTTCTTGTCTTCCCGGGAAAAAAAATTGCGAATTCCACCTTGAATGGTCCGACTCCAGTCATCGTCATCCTATTGATCGTTTTTTTATTAGTCGACATACATTGCTCAACATATAGAAAGGAAAAAAACGTATAAACTATCTTAAAAACTGTAATACATTGGTGCGAAAACATTCGCTAATATCTCCATCGCCGTCCTCCTCTCGATCGAACACATTTTTCTTGTCATCCTCCGTTACTCCCTTTTGCTTTCGGAAAATGATCATGTCACGAGGATTAGCGACTTTCTCGGCATATTTTCTTGATAATCTGGAATAATTTGAGAATTATTACAAATTTTGAAACTTGTTGGCAAATTTGACAATTGACACAATCTATTCAATAATTTTAGGAAAAATAGTGTTTAAAGGTAGAAATAAAAAGCAATATAAAAATATTTCCAGCAAGTCGGAAGAAAAATAAAAAAGCTATTCTTAATTTTTCTATTACAAATAGGATTTTTTCCATTTTAGTAAGATCGAATATTAAAAGTATTATTCGTACTTGGCCGTGTCGAATAATTCAGTATTCTTAGTGTAGAATACCCTCAGACGAATTAAAGGCACTTTGGGTTGATTCGGATTATCTTGAAAGTAATCAACAAATTATATAGATCACCTATAGCTAAATGTAAATAAAGAAATTATAAAAAGAAAGCGGTATCAATTAACCAGTTATTTGTTCTTTGGCTTTCGGTAAAAGTATGTGCTCGATGTAATCGTCGATGTGGTCGTAAACAATTTCGCAATGAGGCCTCTTGAAGTCTGGTTCAAAATCGACAGATCGAAGATGCAGGTCTTCGAAGACGAACGGTCGTACCGTTTTAAGTTTTATCGGTTGAATTTGGAAGCGTCGTTTGTTCACTTTAAGGAGGCCAATCTTTTTCTGGATGGCTTCTCCCTGACTCAAGGATGTTGCCACGGAACTTCCTGTAATTAGTTTCGCATCGTTCGTACATTTTTATTTTATTTATTGTTTGTGCACACTGCTGAGAATATTATGTACATTACGTATGTACATTAATGCACACTTTTGAGTACGGGAATGTATTACCGCACTCCTTTACAGGTACGAGACGCGTGACTTTCTGTGCATAAATTAAAAAAAAAAGTATGTGACACTCGCGTGAAAAAACAGACGCCCTATGGCGGTTAGGAAGCAACGCTCGTCTTCTCTCGTGCTACAAGTAACACTCGGCTTCGCCTCGCGTTGCTGTAGCACTCGATTGGGCTCGTGCGCCGTTTCTCAACATTGGTATATTAAATTGAATATACCAGTCTATGAATAAAAATGTCCAGTATGAGAAACTTTAATTTCAAACCGATTATTATTTCCAGGGTAGTTCGTTAAAATGTCTAACAGCCACTGACCTGGCTGCGTAATATAGTAGCTTCGAGGTGGATCAATTGTGCTATCTGTGATCTCTTCTGCGTCCACACGACACTCGTGCTCGTGACCCCAGAAAACCAAGTCAAGACACTCTGGTAATTTATTTTCTGGTATATAGCCGTTCGCTGTGTGCTTAGCACGATTTTGGTGAAGCACTAAGATTTTGAACGGTTCCGGTACGCCGCCAGGTCGCATGAGAATAAGCTAAAATGATATAGTCAAAAAGTTCGTTTATATTATAAAACTCGCATTACGGAAACCAAGGCCTGGAGAAGGATCTCCAAGGAGGAAGCAAGATATCTAACAGAGAATATATAACGATAAATATTGCCACCAAGGCGACCCCTGTCTCTTCGTAAGTAGACTCGATTCCGAATTTTGTGGCAAGCCTACATTCATACCGCGGAAGTGAAAGAAGGGGGGAAAAGTTACTAACAACAGATTAAACCATAACACAAATTAAACTAGCATTGAAGATAAATTATAACGGGTGTTCGGTCGCCTGGGAGCCAGTATACAAGGGAGAAGCCGTGGCAATTTATCCTCACAAGAAAGATAATCAATTATGCTTGCGTAACTGTTCTTCCACGATAAATCATAATATTTCGTAATAATTTATAATGATTCAGCAAAAAAAAAAAAAAAGTGTAATATATTTTTTCATTTGATTGAAGCAGATTTGGAACATTGAAAACTTAATCAAACGTGATGAATTGGCAGAAATTTGATTTACAGATAATACAAAAAGTACTTGAAAATTATGTCTGGACCATTCCAGGTAACAATTGTTAATATTCTTAAAAACCCAACCTGTTCATCTCGTAGTAACCTGGAGAGTCTCTGATCGTTAATGTAACTCAATCCATATATAGAAACGTAAGTTTGGCCCTTGTTGAATATCAAGGGTGGAATGGTGACGTTGGTCACGTCGGGCCATTTTCCAAAGTAGTTGATAAGCCCGGAGGCCCCGAGTACATCCATTGATCCGGTGGTTTGAAAGCCTGAATCAAGTAGTTAACCAAATTGCACTTTCTATAAACGCAATAGCTATAGAGAAACAGTAATTTTTTTTTTTTGTAAAATATCAAATACTTACTTGGATTATCATGATTTCCATGAATAGAGAAAATCGGCATAGCAATGTTCATGTTCGGATCTTCAAAGTTTACAACTTTCTGAGACGAGTGTGGAAAAATGACTTCAGGATTGCTCAAGAATGTGATATCCAGTTCGCTGTTCAGACAGAAAAAGCAGTTTAAAAAGGTTTTACCATGTGATATGTGAATATTATATTTCTCCCAAATATTTAGCGTAATCTATATTTTACTACCGGTTTGTGTATTTTTTTTACGTTTTATTTAAGGCCACATCAATATATTGGTTTTTAACAACCTTTATGTATTTTATACACATTCGTTTTTCTGATAATTTAGAGTTGCATTTTTTGCACTATTTTACATTACATTGCATTTACACTATTTCTAGCTTGCAAGGGAAAATTCACAGAAGGAAAATACAAGGTAAAATGTATATTTCTTTTGAACTTTTGAAAGCATTATGTGGTTACATGTTTATTTCTACTTTAAACAAATAAAAAAAATGTATGTCTGAACATAATAAAGTAATGCGTTTTTTTGGACCAATGTGACCTTCAATTATACTTGAAATTTTACAGAATTTATAGAGTGTGTGTAGAATACACGGAAAAATAAGCAGAGCCGCATCAAATATTTAAGCTGCAAAAAAAAAGTACAATATGTAAACACAATATTAATTACTGCTTTTGAGAAGAAGAAACAAAAACATTAATTAGTATTAAGTGTGCATTATACATACATTTGTAACAAAAAGTCTAGTTTGTTTAGAATGTTAGAACTTTAAGACAAGATAAAAAAGAAATAAATAAAAATCTGCATGATCAATGAATTAGAACATTGATTTTGCATAATAACAATTGCCAAAAAGTTATTAATAAATTAGTAACAAAAAGAGTGTTTTTTAATGATAATTTCAATATGAAATGATTTCTTTGGTTTTATTAAAAATTCTTTTTTTTTCTTTTTAAAACACGTTTGAAGTCACCAATTTTGAACGTGTTTGAATAAGGATTCACATTAAATATAAAATCATTGTTTGACCAGTTTTATAAAAGCAGCCTTAAAAAATTCTTCAGAAGAAAAAACAATTTCCAGTATTAAGAAAAATCTGGAAATTAATTTCATTAAAAAAAAAATGCAATGTACAACTTTGTACATTGCTTCATCATTATTTTCGAATTTTTACAAAGCTAACTCTAAAAATATATTGTATGTATGATTAATTTTGGCTTCCTCATAGAAGCTTTGTGCAACATGACCAATTATTGAGGAAGCTACGTTCTTCACATTACACGTTCACACGTAAATTTTCACATTTTGTTCTTTGAAATACCTAGAATCTTAGAAAAAATTGATGAGATGGGCGGCAATTTCGCCCCAGAGTTACAGCTCTTCGAACGATGGAACATCGTGGTAATCTAATGTGTAATTGCTCTCTGCGTTCTGGAGGGCTAAGAATGTCTTTGGAAAATATTCTAAAGCCCGCATTACATTTTTTTAATATGTAATTCTTGTTTTTTGTATTAGATTACCGCGATGTTTGATTGTTTGAAGAGTTGTAATTCTGGATCGAAACTGCCGCCCATTTCGCCAATTTTTTCTATGATTCTAGACATTTCAACGAACAAAATGTGAAAATTTCAACTATATCGGAAATGTCGTTTCGGAGGAAAAAAAGTGGCAACTTTATTTAATTGAAAAATAGCATAAAATGAAATCGGAAAATTATACAAAAAATCTTGTTGGAAAGTACGCTGAAAATACAAAATTTAATTTTGCTATGATTTTTTTTTGCGAGCCGTTGCATTGGCGTTAAAAAATAAAAAATGATTATTTTCAGCGATTTTCAATGGCCGGAATATGCAATAAAAATATCTGAAAAAATTGCTACGTTTTTTCTTCAGCTAGACCAACATCCTGAAGAAATGTGAGGACGTTTTGTTGACATGAAAACTTGGGGTGGCCAACATGATGTGTTTTACCCCAAAGATTAGTGCAATAATTTAAATTTTTTTTTAATTTCATAAATTTTGAACCATCACAAAATATGAATCAGTTCACTCATCTTGTTGAAATTCAATACCAAACAACATTGAATGTATCTTCAGTTATGAAGAACTATTTCATTAAATCATCAAACTTTTACGAATTTTATTCCCTTTTTCAAAATTACATAAAAACTGAGTGGCTGCATATTTTTTATAAAAAATCGCAACATCCAAAGAGGGACTTGTGTGTCAAATGTTAGTCTGATCGCTCAGATGGTTACTGTATAAGAGGAAACTCTGAATTTTTGAAACTCTGCACACATACATACAGACATTTTTTCTAATCAACTTTCCTGAACATTTTAAACCGTTCTGAGTGTCCTGACATGAAAATTTTGAAAATTTTATTATTCATGAAAACAAAGCTACCTCTATGAGGAAGCAAAAAAAGTAGAATTTGTCAACCACTTTTTTTAGGCTTATTTATTAACAACTTGATGGCATTATTAATTATTAAGAATCAATATTCTTGGTTTCAAAGTATTTAAATTCTAATCAAATCAAACATTTGATTGAGGACATATGTGTACCTAAAAATAGAAAAAAAAGTTATAGAAAACATTTTTCTCTCTAGTAAGATTAATATTTTCAACATAACATTCCATGTAATTTCTTTTATTCATTACTCAATGAGTTTGTAATCCTTTGATTAGAAAAAAATGTCCCTACCGTTCACCCAGTGTGTACTTTTTCAGGAGTTCCATGCACTGCAGAACAACTTTCTGTGTGGGTTTGCTGTCATGGAATAAATCTCCGCCAAGAAGAACAAAATCAGCTTCCTGTTCATGTGCATGTTGCAGTATTTCTTCGAAAGTAATGAAACTATCATTCTCCTGTACTGTTGATGGAATTCAAAAACACATTTAAATTGTTAAAACAATCGACAATGAACTATAACTTTTTATGAACCATTGTTTACAATACGTACGTCTCTTTGTACCGTGTTCATAACCCAGATGAATATCAGTGGCAAGTAAAATTTTTACCGTGTCTTCGTCGTACACTTGTCCGTCAATGCTGTCCTCCTTATCCGACATTTTCCCGATATATTATTAAACCTTTTCTATTGTAATTTAAAATGTTGCATTGCTAGCAAAAGTGAATGACGTATAACCGAAAATAAACATTGATAAGGACGTCGTAACTCGCAGGCCGGTGATATTTCCCGCCGTCCGGAAAATTTCAACCGCCGATATCAACTATCTTTCTCGCACTCACAACCCCGCTTAGAATTTCCAATTAAAACTGACAGAAACCGATTAAATGGACAAAATTCCGATAAAAAATTAATCGGTTTTAAATGGTTTCAATCGGATTTTTGTCCGTTGTTTTTAATGGGTTCCTTTACTCAGAAGTAGCAACAATAACTCCCACGATTGCTCCTCAGCCCTTGGTCGGTAACAAAACCTGAAATCCAAAGAATATCTACCCTTAGCGACCGAAGGATAGCTCATGAAAGGCGATGCTGGAGTAGAATTTTGTACCGACTGGTCGATAAAAAAGTACGGTTTCGTAATTTACGAAATTCGTTGTTATTGTATTACAAATATGTCTCAAATTGCACAGGATTATAATATCAATAAAGGCATATCTGCGTCCATTCGATTTTTGGGTGAAAACGCTTGGAAAGCAAAGAAAATTGAAAATTTGTAAACGTATAGAAAACCAATATGGCCGCTCGATCTGTCAATTGCCACCTCTTTCGTATTATATAAACATTTCTAAGAATCACATTCGAAAAACGAGAGTGGACACCGATGCGCCTATGTTGATATTATAATCCCGTGCAATTTGAGACATATTTGTAATACAATAACAACGAATTTTGTAAACTACGAAA
This sequence comes from Perithous albicinctus, assembly GCA_964016905.1. Classification (NCBI taxonomy): domain Eukaryota; kingdom Metazoa; phylum Arthropoda; class Insecta; order Hymenoptera; family Ichneumonidae; genus Perithous; species Perithous albicinctus. The sequence goes on along the minus strand of OZ024693.1, from coordinate 13,415,185 downwards.
CCGTACTTTTTACCGACCGGTCGGTAGAAAAATCTACTCCAGCATCGCCTTAAAGGTAGATAAGCTAGGTACTTAGTGCTACCATTTTTTTACACATTCTTATTATTATTACTATTTCGCGTTACGTAATTCCGAAAAAATCTGTCAATTGTCTTACTCTGCTGATATTACAATTATTCTTGACATTTTATCGTATATTATTTAGCCATTTTCAAGTTAATACTAATGGCCCCGTCGGTATTTCATATCGTTACCATACACTCGGGAAAATATTTTTTATAAATTTTCAGTAATTTCAATAAAATATCCTTTTTTTTTGCCAGTATTTCGTTTTTTTTCACATACTTGCCAGACTTTTCTTTTTTAATTTCTTACTATTTCCAAATTTTTCAGATTTTTTTCAAATTTTCTTATTTCCTCACTCTTATGGGTAGGTAAGGAAGAAACCTCGAAGCAAGAACTTTGAGACTTTACTAAAACAAATTCTCTTTATACTATTTCGCGCTGATTCGAACAATGAATCGAACATCGCTATTTTTCTTCTTCGAATGGTGCAAAGATTCTTAAAAAATGTACTGTGGCTAAAAAAAATTACCGACTTTCAGAGAAAATACACGGAACAGAAAATTCGGACGACTCTGTCGGTATTTCGCAATATCTCTCTCCACAATAATCATACCATCGACTGGCACTAATAATACAAAATACATATATCTGGATATCGTATCCGCAGATTAGAAAGTGCTCGCTTGTAAAAAAAAAAAAAAAGAAAACGTGGCGCAATTAGACACAAGAATTCTATGCTTCATACATATATCTGTCCTATGCGACAGAAAAGCCTATGAATCAGAAGTTGAGAACCCAACAACGAATGCTTGCACAGGGAATGCATACAAAAAAATGCTATGCATCACAGACTATTTTTCCAGGTATACATCTGCAAGGATTAATATTTCTCCTTAGCTGGAGGGGACAATTTTGCGGTTCTCATCTCTCAAATTTTCGAGTATGCGTAGACACATACACTCGTAATGAAATCATTGACCTTGTTGGCCTTGATTTGTAGATAAGCGAAGGAAAAACTTCAAAACAGCAAATATCGCCGTCTATTGCTCAGGTGCACTATTTCGTACATTACAATCAGTCAAATAAAATCCATAAAGAATCCAGCAGTACCAACACAGGTAAATGAAGTCCATTAAATTCCATAATATTAATAGCACAATGCTGATTTCATTTATCGCTGTTCACCATTTTACAAACGCCAAGCTTGAGAGAGTTACGGGAAACAGAATTTAGCTTGGCGCGTGTAGGAGGTGAAATGTACATATTATTGACCATCTAAGCATTCTGTTGCACACTAACGGAAAGTTAATAATAAAGCACAATTATATAGCTCGATATTTTGCATTGCCATAAGGTTTCGTGTATTTATTAATTAAATATTATCGTTTCCTATCATTTCTTTACAGTGTATTGCAATAAATTAGAACAAAGGAAATAAGTGTTAATGCTCCTATTAGTGACCGACAGCAACGAAGCTCCGCAATTGGTTGTTCGTTGAATGCTGCGGAATAGGCCTATGATATGATAGGCCAACAGTGTTGACAACACTAAAAAATTTCTTTTATAATTGAATTTATAGGTCAATTCCTTTTCATGGTAAAAATACAACCCCGAGTCCTAGAGGATTGTGTTAGTTTAACCGGAAATGCAATTACGAAATATCTTAGGCTGCATCCAAAAATGTTTCAAGCGTTCCATAGATACGATTTATGTTTGTGCAATTGATTTTATTTTAATTACTGCATTTAATTGATTACTTGTAATGTTTCTCGACGTACTTTGGGGCATTCTACAACATCTCGATCAATATCTGGCGGCGATATCTTAAATTTGCCCCGTCATTTTTTTATATTAGCACGTTGAAAAAATCATGCAATATTTTTTTTATTTCTTTTTTTTAAGCGCTTCGTTCCTGAGATATAATTTTTCTAAAAAAATGTTAAAACAACCATTTTTTTAACTCTGAAAGAATTCATAAAAATCTTATGGTACATAGCAACATTTTTTACCATTTCGGAAAGATGGTGATTTCTAAAGAGCAGGAGGAAAGTTCGAAAAAAGAAAAAAAAAAAAGTTATTCGTTAACAATCAATCTACACAGTAAAGTACTTTTTTGGTCTTTCACAGTTTGAGAATTTCGCAATTATTATAGACGATCTTCACAAAATTAGAATTTAGTTCGCATTACAGTTTTAAAATATATTTTGCACTTTTTTTTTTAACTTTCCTCTCGCAGTTTTAAAGCTTACATCTTTTCGAAATGATCGAAAATGTTGATATATTTTATAAGATTCTTGCGAATTTTTTCTGATTTAAAAAAATCGCAGTTTTAAAATTTTTTAGAAAAATTGTATCTCAGGAATGAAGCACTTAAATATGATATAATATGTCTGATGATATATCGTTTTTGAACGTATTTGTCAAATGCGTTCATATGTGATAATACCGTACTTTACTATATGGGGGATTCCAACTGAATTTTTTCATCAACAAGTATTTTGAAAAAGAAAAGACACGTATTTTTTTGTTTCGCCCTACGTCCAATATTTTTATTCGACGAATTTTTGTAAATATTTAAAATTTTCTGTCTTTATATTTCTTTAATCGTTAATATTTTGGAAATGAACAGTCCTATCGAAAAATGTCTAAGTTGAAATTTGTGTGGTTTGCAAAGAGCTACATAATGTACATAAAAAATGTTAATTTAGTTTCTCTAATATTTTGTTATATGTCGTTAAACAACAAAATATCGTTTTGCAAAAAACAGCCGATTTTAATCATTTTTACATACTTACAAAAAAATTCTGTATCGAATTACGAAATTTTAGAGATCCTGTGCAGAATGGCAAGATTTTTTTATGAGAAGTTCTACGTAATTGAAGTTTTTTTTTTAATATCCTGAAATATTACGTAAATTAATACGTAAAATTTCAATTCCATAGAACTTTGCGAAAAAAATTTCTGCCAGCCTCCATAGGGTCTCGAAAATTTCGTAATTTACGACAGAATTTTTATGTTAGTATATAAACATTATTAAAAATCGCGTTTGAATCAAATAAATTTTAATAGAAAGCTCTTTATCGCTAATAAAATATGGTTCTGAGAAATTTTAGAGGAGGGAGTGAGGTCAAGTTCACGGATATTCAAAGACTAATATCTCATTTATGTGGCCGCTACTTTTTTTTAAAGAAAATATGTACCATCGATCTATCGAACAAAGAATTTTTTGTCGGGTGGCAAAATCATGAGGTTAACGAGGGTCAACCATTTATTTTTTCATCTTTATTCTCTGCATACTTTTGGAAGCCAACTAGTAGGCCAAATATTCCCAAATAATTTTCAGTTAAGCATCACCTTATGGCATGAGTTTATTAAATTTTTCTGTTTTTTTTTTTGTAAAATTTATAAAATTATGGTAAAGTTATAATTTATTTAAGAAAATTATTTTTCAATTAACTATTCAAACCTAAAAGCTTGCCTCAACTATATCATAAACCGGAAATACTAATCTCAAGCACAACTGAGAATTATTTTGGAATCTTTCGCCTATCGGTTCACTTTCAAGAGCTTGCGGAGATTAAAATGAAAAAAAAAAAATTGTTATACTGACCCCTATCCCCCCCCAAATTAATTTACAGTATTTAAAAAATGATATCTTCGAACGGGCCTCTTTGCAGAAAATTTGTTCTATACTTTTGACAAACGTAAAAAGTAAAATACATATCAAATATCAAACGGCCAATAGCATGAAGTGTAATAAAAAGCCAAAAATATCGTTCAAAAATATATATATTTTTTTAAACCAATACAAACTCATATTCTTTTTCAAAAAAGGATTAAGAAACATGGTTTTTGGGTTTTTCAAAATGATTTTGCGATTAATGGTTGTCTAGATATCGTCGATAGTATTTCCATCTCAATTATTTTCGAAGTTATCCCGAGATTTTGAAAATTTGTGGGTGCCTGAATTGATGTTGAATGCCTCTCTTATATTGGAATTTTATATATGTATTTTATTGTTATTATTACTACTTATTTTTCTTTATTTATATTTATTTCTGTATATATTAGGTGCTCTAAATTTTCAATTTCGGAAATATAAACTTTCTGCATCATTTGAATATACATTTTGTTTATTCAAAATTCAAACAGCCTAATAATGCATTTCCGAATAAATAAATTAACAACGAAACAATTTCTCGACTTAGTGATATGTCAACTGATGTTTCTATATATCATTTTTTGTTGGTGTAAATAAGCAAATACTTCTTAAACGGGACTCGTCTAGTCAGTATTAAGAGTCGCTCGCACGCGATTGGTACAAGAAAAAAAGGCCAGCTGAAAGCTTTGTCGTTTTTAGTCACATGTTGAACTATGTTCAGTAAAATTTTCAAGTGAAGTAGATTCTCAAGGCAGAAAAAAAATGCTAATTCAAATTAAAAAGTTGCAAAGTATAATTTGTCACATTGTTTTGCCATTAATTTCCATTTTTTTACAAAGCCACCTCTATGTGGAACGTTATTTATTAATTTTAGCTTCCTCATAAAGGAAGCTTTGTAAAAATGGAAATAAAAAAATGAGCGAGCAATGTCCAAAGGTCTACATACTTTGCTACTTTTTTACTTGAATTAGCCACTTTTTCAATCCGTTATCTCCTTTTATCGTTGATAAAAAATGTTATGAAATCTGTATGTGTAAATATAGTTTTTGTAAGAAATCACAGTAACTGATGAATAGGAGTTACTCCACTTGGATGTAATTTTTCAGCACGTTGCATGATGGTGTTTGGGAGTTATGAGCAATTGAATTTTGATATTTACGGACATTAGAAATTAAAAAATGTAGAAAAAAAACAACGGAGTGGCTGCCCGTCCCGTGAACGGATGAATGTTGTTCGTTTGGCTATTGATTTTTATTTCATACCCGACCGAAATGGCCATTTTTTGCACCTGAAAATCGGGGTAAAAGTAGCATATTTTTCCCGCAAATCGCATTTGCGGGGCGAAAGTAAAATTACAGGGGCGAAAGTACAATCTACGGGGAGAAAGTAAAATTACAGGGGCGAAAGTACAATCTGCGGGGTGAAAGTAAAATTACAGGGGCGAAAGTAAAATTGGTGGGAAAAAAATTATGAAATTGATTATCTTTTAATTCTTCATTAAAAAAAAAATTACAACACTATTCGTTTTATAATAAATACAGAATCAAAAATTGACCACGGCCGAGAGTGAAATAAAATACTATATGCAATACGAGACGAAAGTAGATTTTTCCTTCGGGTGATTACCGCCGCGGGAGAAATCTGCTACTTTCGACCCTTGTTGCATAATGTATTAATTCTTTTCTTTTCGATGAAATTCATTCGACTTTTATTTTTTCTTCGGTTTCAAATTTTTCACTTCCTTTCTTTCGATAAATTACAACGATTTTTTATTTCTAACGTAATGGACCCCCCCCCCCCCCCCCCCCTCTCTATATATCTTAAACTATGTTCAGTAAAACTTTCAATTAAATGAAGTAGAATCTAAGACCCGAAAAAAAAATAACGATAAAAATGTAGGTTTGGGACACTTACACACTTTTTAAAAATAAACATACATAATTACTATTCTGGTTGTTTCATTGAAAAGAACGCATTTTTACGGTTATAATACGCATGCTAAATTTTGGTTTTGCCCGATGGACACCTAAGATATACAGAGTTCAAGCTACAGAACATAGATTTTTCTCGATAATTTTCTCGCGCATCTCAAGAGGGATAAAAATTGTATTGGCACCTACAAACTACGGGAGTATCTTCGTATCATACTAAGAAACGAGATTCTCGATGGGAGTCAGATTTGTGGAGCTTCGAGCAAAATCTCTCTCAGTTCTCGTGGAATACCCCAACTTATTCTGTCGATTGGCAACACCGTAAACCAAGTGAGGTCACAAATAGGTTCTTGCATGTCTCGTGGATACTAACAGTTTTGCGATGGTTACGAGTTGCGACTGCCTTAGCGTGTTCCATATCGGCTAAAGCCACGTTCACGATAACTCCGAGGCTACGTGGTGCAGAGAGGGGAGAAGAAGTTATTACAAATACGTCGAAGCACGGCGAAGAGACCGGCCAATGGCCGACGCACCGTAGTAGTCGCGCCGCGTAGATTTTGCCCGCGCAAACCTTGCGTTTCGTGAGAGTCGTGATAATTAAGTGAATATATCGTAACTACGCACATCGCGGTGAGTCCCAAATATCGTTACGATTATAACGCGCTACCAAAAATTTTCCGAGATTTTGTACAAGTGCCGCCGAGATAAGCAGTTAAGATGCATACAGCAGCAGCAGTTTGATTATTGTACTTACGTGTGTGTTGACCGAGAACTCGTTTTCGGCATCGCTTTCAATGAATTACGCGCATTCCCCATTGCACCGATTCCCCCCCTCGTCCATCGTACTTGACTCGCTTTTCTTTACGTTTCTGTTTCTTTTTATTTACTTTTTTCTTTCGCTTCGAAATGCATATCTGTAATTGTTTATTGGCTTTTATTGCCGATATTGCCGCGTGCGCTCAACGTTCCCTGAATTTCGAGTTTGGAAACTCACTCGAGTTAGATAGGCTATCTCTCGTTATAGGTGCATCGTAACTCTCTGTTGTGTAGCGTCAGGTGACCCGGCACGGCGAACTCTCGTAGATTTCCTACTCGTTTTATTTTTAATTCTGCTGTTATCCAGCTATGGACTACGATTATGCTTATCAGAGATTTTTGTGTCTTAACGAGAACAAAGTGGCTTTCTGGTTAGGGTCTTATATTTATTAGTAGTTACAGAGAATTCACTGACATTACGGCGGAGATTATGCATTATGCACTTTTGTCCGAAATTGATTTTACTCCGATTAAATGTCGTCGAATTTTTAATTAATGGGGATTCAAGATTTATAGTTTCGAAAATTTCATAATAATCTTTAATTTTAGGTTTTATCTTAATATTATATTTTCACTAAATTGTCGATTCTAAATCTATTTAATTTTAAGATTGTAAAATAAAATTTTTTTTTTTACATACTGTGTTCAGATAGATATTTTGAAAAATATTTGAGATTTGGTAGAATTTCTAATGCAGATATTAAACTATGATTGATAGCAATGTAGAAACGCTGCGATTTATTTTTCTAACTAGGAAGTTTTCCATCTCATATTTGTAAGAGTTGGTAATTGCAGAGAATTTACTAACATAACGGCGTTATGATGCATTATGCGCTTTAATCCAAAATTAATATTTGCTGTTTGTTTTTTGTAAAATTTTTAATAAGTGTAGGTTCTAAATTTACAGTTTTGATAATTGCAAAATAAATGTTGTGTTTTTGTTTTGTCTTAAAATTATATTTTGAGTAAATGTGGATACTATTTTTTATTTTTAATATAAGTATTGCAACAAAATAAGTGTCTTTAAAGAGGAAATGATAAAATATATTCGTTGTACTACAAATTATTTTTATAACAGCTCAGATGGTCATGAATATTTATTAATATGATGATTTTTATAACGCCACTGATGCGTTTATTCCAGTTCTCCATATTTCTTATAGAAATAAAAAAAATAAAAGATGATACATCATTATTATACTATACTTGCCTATTTTGTTTAATACAAAAACAAAATAACAAAATATTTTTTGATTAGTAATTAGTAAGTAAACATTTTTTTTAAGCACTGATTTCTTCTATGGGGAATAATAATTATAAGAAAAATATAATTTATTATATATTTATATTATCATATTAATAAGAAATATACAAAATCACAATCTGAAGTACATTGAAAATAATGAAATGTTTCATTTTCTGATATAGATTGCTATTCCGGAACTCCGTTCGAATTTTGCAAAAATGGTAGAATCAGATCACGGCGAGGGTCCCGAGGACGTGATGACCCCAACCAAGTTTGGAGAAGGAGATGTTGATGCTAAGAAGAGCGATATTGTTGGTAAGAGACCACGGGAGGACTCTTCGGACGAAGAGAAATGCGAGCTACCGAATAAGAGACCTCGCAGCGAGGTCAACGATTATCCTGTGGAGCATCATCGTGGTTCGGAGGAACCAGTTCACAAGGCGAACGGTAGTGCCGCCATAAAAGATGACGACTCTATGGAAGTCGACAGCGGGGTTGCCACCAACGACAAATCCAAAGCGCCGATATCTAACGATGATGAAAAAACTGATGAAGCTAATTCCACGGTGCCAGAGGAGAAAACAGATGAGGAATCCGCACAAAACGACACAGCGGTCAACAAAACAAATTCCGAAGCTAAAGATGACGTAGAAAATGAAGGCGAAGAGCAGGAAGACGCGGAAAAGGTAGAAATAATTTTCAAAATGTAATAGTTCGCAATTTTTTTCTTCAAACTCAAAAATCGAGTACCAATTTGTCGGTATGAAACCTCGCGTTATAAATTTATATAAAGTCCTTAAAAATATATTGTTTTTTAATGAATTTGATTTTTATCAAAAACACACGCTATCATACGCATGATAACAACACTGAACACTCACAAGTGTGACATCGGTATTTTACGCACGCGAGGCCTGCGTAAAACCGCATCGAGTATGATAAATATATAAAATGCATATACGTTTTAAAGAATTATGAGAGGTAGGAAATAAATATTTATTCTATCTGTTATTTTCAGAACGACGCGAGCTCGGAGGAGAAAGCAAGTGCTGAGGACGATAGCGTTGACGAGACGTCGACCAAGGAAAAGCCCGCTGAGGAGAAAAGGTTGAAGGCGAATGTGAGTAAGTCGCGTACCAAAGAGCCAGAAGTTGTGGATGGTCTTGAGATGTCAGTGGAATGCGCAAGTGACCAGGAGGCCTCGAGTTCGGAGGATGAAAAGGACGACGATAAGCCGGCAAAATCGAGGCCCAAAACAATAATCGTTAAGGCAAAGCCCAACGATTCTGAGCTGGACGTCAGTTCGTCAGAGAAATCGGAGGAGGAAGAAGCAGAGGAGGACGAGGATGAGGAGGAGGAGAAGAAAAAGAAGAAAAAGACCAAAACTTCGGCAAAGGCGGTGAAATCCTCGCCGGGCGAGGAGAAGGGAAGAAAGAAGGGTAAAAAGAAGGTTTTCACGAAGGTGCAGAACTCGGAAAGCGAAGCTTCCGATGATGCTTCCGATGACGAAGATTACAGTCCGCGAACGAAGAAGAAAATGAAGAAAGCCACACCCGTGAAGAAAACACCGGCTAAAACTCCGGCAACTGGAAAGAAACGCGGAAGGGCTCCGAAAAAAGTCGTTAAAAAATCGGAGGACGAGGAGGAGGACGAGAACGACGAGGTGAATTTAGAGCAGAGATCGAAAAAAGGCAAGGAGAAGAATGATAAGGATGCATCCGGAAGCGAGGACGAAGAAAAAAGCGATTCAGAACAAAGCGACGCTGCACCGAAAAAAGGAAAGAAGAGCAAAGCTGTAAGTTAACTATAATTTTATAGCTTAAAATTTGAATCATTCTTAATATTTAATATAATATTACCGAACAACGTTACATTAGCATACTTTTAAAGTATTGCATACATTTTTAAACAAATAAACAATATTTCTTGTCATTGAGGTTTACCAAACATTTTTTTTTGGTCAAATCTAACGTTCAAATATAATTTTCGAAGGATTTTTAATAATTTTGAAATGTTAAAAATCGCAGCTTCTCAATAGAATATTTGTAGATTATGTCCGAAGTCATCATTTTCATCGTTTCGTAATGATAATGCAATTAGAATCGTAATTTAACTATGAAATTTTTTTGCAATATTAAATCGCAATGTTGCGGAATATTTGGATTATGATATAAAATTGGAAAAATTAAAAACATAAAAAAATATATAGTAATATATTGATAAGAAGCATATGAATGAAGCAAGAACGAATAATAATGAAATTGTATTGTTTTAGCGTCCGGAGGATGACAAAAGGATACAGTCGCTAAAGAAGTTCATCAACGCGTCCGGAATCGTAATAAACAATTACGAGAGGTTCTGGTCCGGTTGTAATACGAATACTGCGCGAATAGCACGCATGAAAGAGGCCCTCGAGAAGCAGGGAGTTGTAGGAAGACCGACGATGGAAAAATGCAAGAAGGCAAAGGCGAGAATGGCACTACGCAAGGACGCCGATTCGTTGGATTCGGCCGCGATAATTGCGGATGTTCCCGAAGGTACGTGAAAGATAAATTGAGAATTTGCAAAATCCAGTTCTAATTTTTGTCCTATTAGGAGTCTCTTTGCATTGATTTTTTTATTATTTTTTGTCCTATTGGTAGAAAAAAGGACATTTTTCTTTGAATAAAAAAAAGGTATTGCGAAAGTAATTTTAAGGAAATATTAAGATTAAATTCATGAAAAAGTCCGTGGGCTATTTATTATCCATTATTATTCTTCATTAATATTCATTAAGTTAAATTAAACAATTTTCGTGGAGACGTATGTTATATAATTGGATTTCAAGAAAGCGATTCGATATTCTCCCAAGCAGGTCAACTTACTTTTAAAAATTATTGTTCGATTACTCTAGCAATATTTTTTATAATAATAATAATTTTTTTGTCCTCATAACTTTCTTATTCTGTAGGCCATTGTTCTACCATTTTGTACAGCAAAAACAATCTTTTTATTTTCATTAGTATACGAAAAGTAACTGCTTTGTGCGATAGGGAATTAAAAAATATATGTACCTCAAATTTGTAATTTATGGAACTTTAACCGCCCTTCAAAGTGTTTAACAAAACATTGTTTTATCTTACCAAAGGACGCGTGACCCGAGCGAGAAGGGGCGCAGCGAAAACTATGGGCTCGTCGCAAGCCGAGACACCGACGAAAAGAGAGTCCCGCAAGAGGGTACAGAGCATCGTGGACAGCGAATCGGAGTGACCGGGAGGAGCGTCCGCACTAACGGGGATCCGGGAATTCGTGAAACGATACCACCCAGAATGAATATTTTTGCTCTGCAAGTACCTAAGTATAGAACCTATAATTATATATAGATATATACGATGAAACAAAACAACAAAAAAAGTAAGAAAAAAGAAAAACAAACAAACGGAACAAAAAAAAGCATAATTACCTGCACACTCGGGTTCGAGTCCGCGAACATGATTGGCTCCCGATTATTCTCAGAATAAGACGGCGACAACGTGAAGAAAAATTGAGCCCTACGAGAGATCGGGAAAAGAATATTGGAAGAAAATAATAATGAAAATACTTTACAGTTCGAATAGCCCTGAATAATTCTTTCAAATGAGTGATAATCTTTTTTCTTTATTTTTTTTTTAAGATTTGTTATCGCAAAATACTTCTCTTTGTTTAAGAAAAAACTGATTTTACCGTGCGCGAAAATTACTCTCAGGCATTCAAGCAGAAAAGTATTTTGAATACATTTTTTATTTGATTATTCCTTTCCAGAGAAATACAGAAAACTCGAAAGGCTCGAGGACCTTTTACGATCGTTCAAAATTAAGTTTAACAAATTTTAACTAGAGAAGCACGGCACGTGCCCTTTCTCCCAGGTTCTAGGTGTGCGTGTGTTTCTGCATGTGTGTGTGTGCGTGTATACTCACGATTGTTCCTCTATTTCCAATTGTGCATATAAAAATCTCGATCGACCCCTGGCGGGCTGCGTTAAGGGTGCTTTTCACAGATTTCACGCAAAAAAGCGGTTTTCATTTTTTTATCGGTAAAAAAAAAGTCGTGTTAAAAATCTTTTGCTATCGATTGTACGTAACGGAGTTTGGGTTTTTTTTTAGAAATTCACAGATCGAAAAATCAAAAGTTATCAGAAAATAACTTTTTTTTTTTTTCAATATACTTTATCGATTTTGTCTATTCAGAAATTATGTTCTAAAGCAAAACAAATCACATATCCGAATATAAAAAATTGTAGAAGTTACATTTTTTCATTATAAATTTTTTATATTTTCTACTATTAAAAAATGGGACTAACACTTTTTAATATTCGGACAAGACGAATTCGATGGATTATCATGAAAAAAAAATCTACACGCGAATACAAGAAATTATGAAAGTTTAATTTTGTCTTCAATATAAATGTTTGTTATTAAGCAATTACAAGATTTGAACTGAGATTTGCTTATATTCAGATCTGGCAATTTTGTACATTAGTGTGAAAACAAAAAATTCACATTATCAATATGTTTTCTTACACCGATAAAAAATCATGCTTTCCTATATGAAATAAGACGAGCACTTTCTTAACGTCGAAAATTCAGCGTTCGGCTCGCGATCGAGCGACGCAAAAATATTTTGGTACACAAATTCCGACAGACCTTTTGTACTAGCTTCGCTAAGATACCATGTGGATAAATTAAAAAAAAAATAAAAATAAAAATGAAAAGAAAAAATAGTAACTGGAGGGTGTGTATGTTTGTCGTGGCAATGGTCGAACAGCGACTATGAATAAATATCGATCATTTATTGCTTCTGAGAAATTAGAATGACTGCAAATGCGTTTATGTTCGTTTCGCCGTTTATTAAAAAATAAAGATTTTTAACGCCACATGTACGTCGTTTCGCTGTGCAGCGCCACGTCTGAAAGACGGAATCCCTCTGCTCAGAGATGGGCATTTACTGCACTTAAAAGAACAGACAAAAAAAAACACACACACAAGAGCAACGATCTTGTAATATTGCGCTACAATTAGACTGCTATCTGAATGAATGACTTGTTTGTTACAACGATAACTACGTGATCGATAAATCGCGAATTTTCAGTAATTTATTCTTTGTTATTTGAATAATGATTGAAATAAAAAGTTGCCCATCTCTGTATTATACTGTTTTTTTATGCGTATATATTTACGTACAATACGGTACGTTACAACATCGTCTTTACTTCATTTTTCCTCATAAAATAACAGTAGAAATAGTATAAAGCGTTTTATTTTTTTAGTCTACGTTTAGCTGGATTTATCATTAAGGAATTTCGTGATACATTCCTTGCTACAAAATGGTCTGTCCTCTTTGATTGCCATTTTGCCGTTAAGTAAACTTTTCTTGCATGTCGCGCAGCAGAAGCAGTCGTCGTTGGCGTGGAAATTCAGGTTTTTTACTGCTACTCCTTGCTGATCAGCGGCTATCACACCCTCGCAGGTTCCACAAGTCTTCGCGTAAGTTCTCTGATAACAGGGAAGACAGAGAGGGCGATCGTTCTCTGAAATGTACTGTTGACCTGCCAACGGCTCGTCACAGTCCCAGCAACAGAAGTGCTTTATATGGTAGTTGTGTCCCTCAGCTACTGTGTACTCGCGCACGAATATTAGCTAAAATAAAAAATATTTAAATTTAATAGCAAAAATGTAATATGAGCAAAAATATTTGCTGAAAAAAATCAGCTTTATGGAAATCTGATATTTATGCAGTGAAAACATTGAAAAATCTGTTTTTATCTGTAACGGCATGACAATTGTGATTTAGTCAATTTTTTTGTCTGCGTAAATATTAAATTGTCACACTGCCGATTTTTCTGTGGCTTCTGTACAATTTTTAATAAAATCACAGGTGTTACATTGAGCTAAGAAAAATTAATTTGATTAAAGCGCAATAAGAAAGTCTCGAAGTAAAAAAAAGGTAAATTCTATCTATAATATTGCATTAAAAAGCTCTAAGAAATTAAAAACTTTTACTACGTACGTTGAATTTGTCAATGATGGACAACAATAATAAATGTAGGAAGGAAAGCGAAGGTTTTAGTTATGTTAACGAGGATTTTTTTTAAACGGCTCTGGATGTATTTATATATGAAATATAAACTTACTTCGGAATCTTCAATGAAATTCTTAAGAAAATTTAAAAACGCTCTAATAGAAATTAGCGCTGTTTGTACTAGTATGAAACGCTCTACTCTGAAAATATTTTTCCAATTCCGAGGAATGCAACAAATCTTATTTAACGACTTGTGAAAAAAAAATTATTTTGCTCACCTCATCGCAAGCGAAGCATCTGGGAATCTTCAATAGTGTGGCCAAGTCCCTACCGCAGTAAAGTTTTCCCTTGTAGTAGAAATAAACAAGATCGGCGAGTAATTCATTGCAAACCGAGCAAACAAAACACCCAGGATGCCAAACAGCGTCGTTAGCTTTCTCGGCGGTAACGACAACATCTCCTGGACGAACGCACTCCTGACATTGATGACAATTCTGCATTTTCGATTGGCACATACTCAACTCCTCCATAGCTCCTCTCAGACGATCAACGCTCACAGGATTTTGGACGATTCCTGAAGATACGATCGCTTCCTCGGGGAAGACAGGATTGTTGAGATCAACCGAGCAAATTACGTCAGAATTTCCTGGGCCATAACTGCTCAATTCAGCTTTCAAAGCTTTGCTAGCTGATCCTGGATAAGACGGCTCCGAATTTATCGAGGAACCTCCGGATATATTTTCTTTATCGATGTCTGAGCTATTTTTATCCTGAAGTCTTCTAACATCTCCTGGATATCCCGGTTTTGTTAAATAATCATCGCAAATTCCTTGCATTATCTGCCTCCATGGTTCTTTGCCAGATTCATCTTTAAATTCTCCAGAAATATTCTTTTGATTCGTTCCAATGACATCACTCAGAGGATAATTCGAATTATCTTGATTGAGTCTTTCTCCGAGGCTATTTTGTCCCTGGCGACAATTTTCCATTTGTGAAGACGAAGGTATCGAATCTCCGAGATATTCCGTTGGGCATTCAGCGTGTGAAATTGTTCCCGACGGATTTCTCATAGCAGCAATAACGTCTGTTCTTTCTGGCTCTTTGTCAAAAGCTCCCTGTCTGCGGAGCTGTTCGGTTTGCTTAGATTTAGCTCCTGTCTTATTTTCGCCGAGATCTCGAGCTCTTCCAGCGCTCTGAAGTATCACAGGATCTTCCTTTGCGCTGTATTTTGAGGTGAGTTTCTCGCGTATGAAAGACAAACCCTTCTCGTCGAGAGTACTGCCGATAATATCGGCAGCGTGTATCGCGCTTGGAGGCAGAAGAGCCTCGTTCAGCATCTTCTCCGCAAGCAGTGAATTCTCTTCTTCGCGATTTTTCGCCAATTCAGATTGCCCATCTTTGTCAAATTCGGAATTTTTTCGATCATTTTGTAATACGTTAAATCCTGGATTGTATGTGCCATGAACGGAGCTGGAAATTGCTAGATTTTCAGCCGGATTTCGCGAGGAATGAAGTTTCCCTAATTCGAGTTCAGTATTTTTGTCAGATTCCACATTTGTCACGTTAAATCCTGGATTGTAAATACCCGAAATGGAGCTGGAAATAGCGAGATTTTCGACTGGAGCAGACATTTTTGAGGAATGGAACTTCGCATCGGCAGACGAAGGATACGAAAGCTCCTGATCCGATAAAGTATTCGAAGTCGCGTAATTTAAACCTCTGTCTACCGAGCCTGATTTTGCGTTTTCGTTACCTCTTGCGGAATTCATTAATATGCTTGGATCGCCAATCATATTCGAAGCTGCGAATTGTACAGCGGGATTGTAAATACCACCGACCGGATTGGAACTAGCAAGATTTGTATTTTGAGGATTGAATGACGATTGCAATCGCGAATTGATTGGCTTGTTTTCGCCAGTGAGAGATGAGTAAGCGGGATCTGGAATTTTGTTGGTTGTTGCGAAGTGTAAAGCAGGATTTCGTGTACCACCGACAGGCTTGGAAGATAAAGTTTCACCCTCGTTTCGAACGTTTGCTAGTACGTGATGATATCTTCCTTGTAGAGGACTTTCGTATGATGAATTGCCCAGGGCTGGGGAGTGAACTTTTTCTACTCGTGTTGAAGAACTGGGACACTGATCTCGAGCTGGTAAACCGATACCATGTTTCTGCAGACCGTTTACACCTTCCGCAACTGAGTGCGGCGAGAATGGAGTTTTTTGTACGAAACTGCTCGGTGTCCGAAGATTTAAAGTGTGCGATGCTTCTGGAGGGTTTGGCTTGTGTTTCGGACTGAAGCGGTTCATGTCTGTTGCGTTTGCAGGCGTCATCAAGGAAATGTCAAATGGACGGGCTCCCATTGCCTAAAACAGAAAGAAATCATGGAGATTTAATTATTACTATCTTCGTTTATCTCTTTTATCAAGATATGCATGTTCTTAATTCAAAAACTGTAGTACCGTCTGTTTTTTTTATAATCACAATCTTTAAAATATCTTGTTTTGCTTCCTTATAGAGGATGCTTTGTATTCATGAAACTATCTTTTTTTTTTGCATTTTTCATGTCAGAATATTAATAATCGTGTGAAATGACCTGAGTACATTTACGGTGTTTTTTATTTTGTGAAAAATGTTTGTAACCGCTCTAGCCGCTTTAAAACAATAGTTATTGAGCTAAATAGTTCTTTATGAGTAAATAGTTGAGCAAGTAAGTTTGGTATTGCATTTGGGACAAGTTCATAGAAACGATCGGATTTTATGGGGTTTTATTTTCTTTTTGCTTCCACATAGAGGAAGGTTTGTTTTCGTGAACATTTTTTTTTCGAGATTTTCATGTCAGTATGCTTAAAATTGTCTAAAACTTCGAGAAAAGTGGTTTAGAAAAAATGTATGTATGGATGTATGTGACCGGCATTAAAAATAAGAATTTGCATATCTCAAGTACGACTTGAACATTCGGGCTAAAATTTGGCACGCACGTGCGGCAGGTAAATGCCGTTGCTTGTGATAATTTTCAAAAAAATTCAAAAATATGTTCAAGTTTTATTTAACTTTGTAATTTTCGAAAAATGTCTGTACGCGCTCTAGCTTCCGCAAATTTTTAGCCATAGAGCTAAATAATTTTTTATACACAAAGCAGTCATAAAGAAGGATCGGTATTAAATTTGGGGCGAATCTGTAAATTGGTTCGGTTTTTATGAGATTTTGAATTTTTCAAAAAATTTACGTTTTGCTCTAACTCCCGTAAAATCTCACGAAATC
The DNA here is from genome assembly GCA_964016905.1 of Perithous albicinctus. Lineage (NCBI taxonomy): Eukaryota > Metazoa > Arthropoda > Insecta > Hymenoptera > Ichneumonidae > Perithous > Perithous albicinctus. Next base: position 13,398,168 of record OZ024693.1, on the reverse strand, counting down.
AACTGATATTTTCTACAGATGAAGAATAACATGCAATGCTGCTATGTACCGAATTTGGTGATGATCGGTAAAGAGGTTCGGATTTTATAAGATTTTGAATTTTTTGAAAAATATATGTTTTGCTTTAACTCACGTTAAATATCAACAACTCAACTGAAATTTTCTACAGATGATAAATAATACTCAGCGCTGCTACGTACCAAATTTGGTAATGATCGGTAAAGCGATTAAGATTTTACGTGATTTTGAAATTTTGAAAAAATTATAATTTTCTTATAACTCAGGTCAACTAACAATGAATGAATTAAAACTTTTTTGAAATATAAAAATACAGATAAAAAATATTCACTGTTGCTATGTACCAAATTTGATGACGATCGGTAAATGGGTTTTGATTTTGGAGCATTTTGAGATTTTTCATGTTTTAAGAGATTATATCTCCATTTTTCACAAAGCTTCCCCTATGAGGAAGCCAAAATCAATAAATAAGCTTCGTCATACAGATCACTTTGCGAAAAAAAAAAATTAATGGGGTGCAAAGTTCAACTTTGCAACTTTTTTTTAATTGGCTCCTCTTTGATTAGTTGAATTAAAATGTTCTATACGAACAAACTAATATTCTGCGGTGTAATTTTTTAGCGATTTTGTTTTATCGACTTTTATTTGCTTCTTTTTTTTTTAAATAATTCAAGAATATTTGTTATGTTCATCATAGCGAAAGTTTGCAATAAAAACTAGTTAGTAACTCGTAAATGACTTGAAAAATTGATGTAAAATTTGACACACCAATTACGTAGTACGTTTTAATTATTAGCTATCATCTTTGTTCAAATATATTCAAGTAATTAGATTTTAGAACTTTGATTTTGTTTTGTTTTATCTCGACTACTGACATTTCGTTATACTACGGATTGTAATTTTTTAAAAATACTTATTAGAATTTAAAAAGGATGCAAGGTAGAACGTTGTTCTTTGCGACCTCAATAATTTATATTTTTCCCACAACTTTGTCTAATGGGAAATAATAATTTACCAAAATACTTCGTTATAGAGATTAGAGATGGCCTTGTGAAAAAATGGAAAACTGTGAGAAAGCAATATACGCAGGGTTCTAATATGTATCTTATCTTTCATTGTAATTTAGTGAATTAAAAATTCGTGAATTAAAAATTCAATTCAATTCAATTCAATTTCGTGAATTAGAAATTCTGTAACATTTGTATTCCGTGGACATTTTTTTATTATTTAAATAGGCATGAGGGATTAAAGATCAATGAGCTTAATTACCTTAATAACTTTTCCTTGACCAACGTATTTCTTCAAGTTCTCCAAGTACTTCTCAAACTGCTTTCTCTCGGAATCACTGAGTTCGTCGCAGACCTTGTGATCAATATCGTGAAGCGGCAATTGTCGTTGCAATTGTTGCTTCCTCAATGCCGCACCGGCTGATCCTTTTATAGGCAATTTGTCCTCCGGCAGGGCCTTCATGTAGTCTGCAGCGAGTTCCTTCGTTGTGTCTGGCGGTGCCCATTCGAAAGTGCTTTCGGCTTCTTCTTGTTTCTTGTTCACTTTCAGGACTGCGAAACGAAAAATATAGCTATTTACTGCATTTCTTTCTTTAACGACTTTAATGATACTATTTTGGAAACATGAATCATGGCACCTTTGCAAAAAAAAAATCCATTAAGTAAGTAGCTGCGCGTGTCTGTAATGACTTTGGAAAAAAATGGGTTTTGCCGTACGAGTCATTAATTAAGATAATTAATGAATGATTCAGCAATCGACACGACACAAAAGATTTTTCTACATATTTACAACATTTTATCTAAAGTTTAATTCAAATTTTTTTTTTTTAGAGCGATTTAAAAAATTTATCAATAAATCGCTTCGAAAAAGTTCTTCGAAGTTCTAACATTTATTCAAGTGTTCAAGCAACTGCCTGCAGTGAAATTATTTTTACGCATCCAACTTTTTTCAATTTTCTTTTTGAAAAAAATGCATAAAAAAAAAAGCGACGTCGCGCCGACTCTGGGTCAAAGTTTAAAAATATTGATATCAGATACAGGACTTTTGAGAATTTTTTTTCAAATTTTTAACTTCGGGCGAACAATATGTTTTAATAATCATAATTATTTTGTCCGAACAAAAAATTTAATAAAAATTCTGGTTGCCTCTACATTTAAAAATGTTGATCAAATCCGAGAGGTTCTTTCAAAAAATAATTCGTCATGTTTTATCGATTCTAATGCACGAAGGATAATTTTGTTTCTCGAAAATTTCTCTATAAATTCTCCATGTCGATTCTTTTTGTAGTGTTTTCAATTATAAAGGCATCACGGTTCAAATTTCGTTTCTCAAAAAAATCTCTTTGAATTCCTCATATAGATTTTAAAGTACTGTCTGCCGTTAAAAAAAACAGGCTATTGTTCAACTGATGAATAAATTCCTTCATTGCGAGGAATAAAATAAGCTATTTCACAATTGGTAAAAAATTGCGGATTATTCGTTTTAAAAACTCAATGAAAATGTATTTCAATAAAAATGTACACTGATGTTGTTGTTTTTGCCAAAGTTCATTGCTATTAATCATTTCTTCGGGTATAAGTACTCATGTTCCAATACAAATCGTCCTTCAGTATTGTAAATTACTGTTTTACTACATTAAAATTAGCATAAGGCCTTATAAAAATGTCATAAGTGTCATCTTAATAGGTCTCCAATTATATTGAGGTTTTTATTTCACCAATCAATATAATTAAAAAATAAAAATTCAAATTTGAAAGTGATAAAAGTTAAAAAAAAAAAAAAAATGTAATCGGAGCCTACCGATCATTTTCCTGTTGGGTTTCCCAGTCGGGCCGAAGAGCAGATCGAATTGAGGAAACTCGTCGTTCGGCACATCGTGATCGTCTCGGCTGCATTTGCAGTTCTTACATATTTTACGCCAGAAATGAAGATCGAGACCTGGACATGCGGTGCTGCAGGTCATGCAAGGCGCCCCAGCACCAACCTCGTGAGCTAAGCGCGGCTGAAAAGAATCATTCAATTTACTGTACGGATCAACAACAATGAACCCGCATTCGGCATAATCCTAAAGTACGATTAGTTTATTTTACCCAAGTATATAGCTTATCTGTGTATCTAACGAGTTGCAAAGAAGAAAAAAATACTTGTGACGTCATACGCTCTCAGTATCTTCAATCTTGTATCGTTCGATCGATTCATTCAAAAAATATTATAAAAATAAATTAACAAAACTTATTATTTAAAAATAATAAACCGATTCGATCGTTTTTATGTTTTAAAAATACAATATTTATGTATTGGAAAGATAATAATGGGAAAACAATGATTTTTATTATTAATTACAATAATTCGGATCAAATACTTTCCATTTGCGGATATTATATAGTGTAGTATATAATTAAATGCTTATAGAATAGGAAAGGATTTTATAGTAACAGAATTCAATATTTATTCGTTTTTAAATTTCATTTTTAATGAAGCCACCTGAATGAGGAAGTTTATTTATTAATTTTGGCTTCCTCATAGAGGATGGTTTGTTATGGTGACCATTTGTTTTTCGAGATTTTCATGAAAATGTCTAAAGAATATCCCAAAACATATTCAGAAAAAATGTCCGGACTTATGTGCGTGTGTGTCAGGCCTCCAAAATTCAAACCCCTATAATTCGGGGATGACTAGACCGATCGGGCCGAAATTTGGCATACAAGTAGAGTGGTTGGGCCTCTATATTTAGGACAATTTACAAAATAATTGGGACTCCCGTTCAAATTTTACGAGACTTTGAATTTTTCGAAAAATATTTCTTCGCGCTCTACCCGCCGCAAATATTGAGTTACGGGGCTAAAAAAATGTCCAATCGTGGACAAACATCAGACGATGCATGAGTTCGAATATGGTGAGGATCGGTTGAAAAATACGATTTTTATGACATTTTGAATTTTTCAAAAAAAGTGTGTTTGGGTTACAGCTGCCGCAAATTTTAAGGTGTCGGGTTAAAATTACTCGTACAAGTGGACTAACATCGAACAATTTTTGGTAACAAATTTGGTGAGAATCGGTCAACAGATGAAGATTTGGCAAGGATTTTTTTTCTTATTTACCGAAAAAATGTGTGTTTGCTCTCTGTAGCTTTCGCAAATTTTGAGTTCTCGGGCTAAAATGTTCTCCAGTGGTAGACTAACAAAAAATGTATGATTTAGAATTTGGTGAGGATTGGTTGAAAAATTTAGTTTGTACGACATTTTGAAATCTTTAAAAAAAAGTGTGTTTGCGTTGCACACCTGGTTTATTATTTCTCACTTTTACAAAAAAAAATTACTCGTTTTGCGTTCTCATAAAGGAAATTTTGTTAATATTTATAGTTTACTAAGCTTCCTCTATGAGGAAGCCAAAAACAAACCAATGTACTTCGTCGAGCAATATTCTATGGGCTATCTTGAACAATGAGGAAGCAAAATGCAATTCATTTGCACCCTTTTTTAAAATTTTAATTAGCATTTGTTTCATTTCGTTATATATATATTTTTGGTAATTTCTTGTGCAAGAACACAAAGACGTAAACATGCGTTTTTTTTAAACCTTACAAATTCTATGAAATCTGTGTGTGTGTGTGTACATTTTTTTGTAGGAAATCACAGTAATTAAAGAGGAGTTAATACTCTAGTTGTGTGCATAATTTAAGATGGGAACATCGTGCCGTTTGAGAGTTCGCAATTTAATATTGGTACTTACGGGTATTAAAAATGAAAAAATGTATAATCAAAAAGAAATAAAAAGTAAACATTATACATACGCGGCTACGAAACACCGTTACAAATACGGTTGCATCGCATTTTTATTAGGTACAAGGTTTTGGCTTACTTATTTAAGTTTTGAGAAAACCAAAGCGAAAACGTTAATTTTTTGAAATAATTCAAAATCACGTAAAATTGTGTATAATTTTTCGTCTGTAGAAAGTTTTAGTTGGTTTGTTGAGATTTGACGTGAATTAGAGCAAATCGTAAATTTAAAAAAAAATTCAAAATCCCATAAAAATGGAACAATTTAACCGATTTCGTCAAAATTTAATACCAAAGGTCACATCACTACGTTCAATTTTATATTTTTCAAAATCTCATAAAATTTGAAATGCGTGAAGTGATTTTTATAAAATTTATAACAAGCGAACATTGGTCAGTACTCTACGTAGCATTCAAATTTGAGTTAATTTTGTCGATTAGTTCTCGAATTATGGAACTATGAAAAAGAGGATATTTTTTTTTGACCGAAATATGCAAAAAAAAATTCGTCGAATCCGAGATGGTCAGGCCGATGACCACGTGAATTGACTTGGAATGCCCCATATACATACGGGGATATTTTCGGCTCGACTTTTTTCATCGGTTTCAGTGTTTTTGCGTGTTCTAACATGAAAATCTCAGCAACAAAAAATTGTCATTAAAACAAAGCTTCCGATTTTTCAGTTCCATTCCTCTGTTATAGCAAAGTAATAACTTACGGATTTCAAACGATTTGATGCACCAAAATGTATAATTTGTTTATTTCAAAATAACAGGAAAATAATTATTTTTATTATTAGTTACTATATTCTGGATTAAATACGTTCCATTTGCGATTCTCTAATATAGCAAAGTAATACTTATAGATTTTCAAACAATTTTATGCACAAAAATGCATTACTTCTTTATTTCAAAATAACAGCAAAATAATTATTTTTACTATTAATTACTATATTCTGGATTAAATAACTCCCATTTGCATTTCTCTAATATAGCAAAGTAATATTTTTAGATTTCCAAATGATTTTATGCACAAAAAATCATTACTTCTTTATTTCAAAATAACAGCAAAATAATTATTTTTATAATTAATTACTATATTCGGGATTAAATACGTTCCATTTGCGTTTCTCTAATATAGCAAAGTAATACTTATAGATTTTCAAACGATTTTATGCACAAAAATGCATTACTTCTTTATTTCAAAATAACAGCAAAATAATTATTTTTATTATTAATTACTATATTCTGGATTAAATACGTTCCATTTGCGTTTCTCTAATATAGCAAAGTAATACTTATAGATTTTCAAACAATTTTATGCACAAAAATGCAGTACTTCTTTATTTCAAAATAACAGCAAATAATTATTTTTATTATTAATTACTATATTCGGGATTAAATACGTTCCATTTGCGTTTCTCTAATATAGCAAAGTAATACTTATAGATTTTCAAACGATTTTATGGACAAAAATGCATTACTTCTTTATTTCAAAATAACAGCAAAATAATTATTTTTATTATTAATTACTATATTCTGGATTAAATATGTCCCATTTGCATTTCTCTAATATAGCAAAGTAATACTTATAGATTTTCAAACCATTTTATGCACAAAAATGCATTATTTTATTATTTCAAAATAACAGCAAAATAATTATTTTTATTATTAATTACTATATTCTGGATTAAATACGTTCCATTTGAGTTTCTCTAATATAGCAAAATAATATTTTTAGATTTCCAAACGATTTTATGCACAAAAAATCATTATTTCGTTATTCCAAAATAACAGCCAAATAATTATTTTTATTATTAATTACTATATTTTGGATTAAATACGTTCCATTTGCGTTTTTCTAATTTAGCAAAGTAATAGTTTTAGATTTTCAAACGATTCTATGCCCAAAAATTCATTACTTGTTAATTTCAAAATAATAGCAAAATAATTATTTTTATTATTAACTAATATATTCTACATTAAATATGTCCCATTTGCATTTCTCTAATATTGCAAAGTAATACTTATGGATTTCAAACGATTTTATGCACAAAAATTAATTATTTCTTTATTTCAAAATAACAGGAAAATAATTATTTTTATTATTAATTACTATATTTTGGATTAAATACGTTCCATTTGCGTTTCTCTAATATAGCAATGTAATACTTATAGATTTTCAAACAATTTTATGCACAACAATTCATTACTTGTTAATTAAAAAAAAACAGCAAAATAATTATTTTTATTATTAATTACTATATTCTGGATTAAATAACTCCCATTTGCATTTCTCTAATATAGCAAAATAATATTTTTAGATTTCCAAACGATTTTATGCACAAAAATGCATTACTTCTTTATTCCAAAATAACAGCAAAATAATTATTTTTATTATCAATGACTATATTCTAGATTAAATACTTCCACTTGTATTCCTCCAATGCACCAAAGTAATAACTTATGGATTTTCAAATGATTTTATGCACAAATATACAATATATATTAATTTGAAAAATACAAATTGTTTCTTTTTTAGATATTATTATTACTATACACCATATTTCGTATAAAATACCTTTCGTTTGCGGTTCTCCAGTTCAAGCAACCACTTTGGACGATTATCCTCCTGTTCCATCTTCTCGCTTTGTCCCATTATTGCAGTCTCTCTTTGTATAAGAAAAACTAGGCGAAACTTTTTCCACTCTTGTTATAGTTTTTATACAGCAGTTTAAATCACTTTCAACTTCACGTTTTTGATTTAATTGTACTGACAAACATGCGGGTCTGACGTTTCATCGCACAATTGGAAAAAAAAAAAAAAAAAACAAAACAAAAAAATCTGGATTTCTGTAGGATGTGGTGAGACTCGGAACTTGTGTAGTAGTCACTACTTTGCGAGTGACTGGCTTTACTTCGGGCTCGGCTACTCTGACTCACCGTACTCGTATTTCGCTCCCCACTCGTTTCAGCATCGGCTCAACCAGCTGCTGGACTGTGGCTGCTGGAGGGGCCAAACTCTAAAGACTCGCTACACTTTGTGCAGCCACATCCACGTGAGAGAGGTACTCTAGCGAAGCTTACTTACTCATATGGAAAGAAACTGAAAACCTATAGCAAAATTATGCCTCTTTATTTTTTTTCTTTACAGATGGAGAAGACGATTTTTACGCTCTACGTGACTTTTCCTCAAAGAGTGTACGACGTTGCGTTAAATTCCTAAACATCGGCGACGTAAAGCAAGACAAACATAGTGGTTTGGCTCGGTTGCTTCCGAAATTGCGGATGGGTGACGCGCATCTCTGCGAAGTATGAGTCATGCATTGTCATCGGAAAAAAAAAAATTGCGATAAGAGTTTACTGAATTATCCATCTGATAGAGTCGTGAGCATTCACTGTAGGCAATCCAGATATTGGCAATATTCGTCGTCTTATCGATCTCTTATTCTTTGGATAATTATTAATGAAATTAAAAAAATTTTGGATTAGATATTCCAAATTTTCAATTTCAATTCTCATGCATTTGGCTTCTTCCTCGTAGAGGAAGCTTCGTTTTCGTGAATTTTTTTTTTCTTCTTTCGATATTTTCATGTCAGGACCCTCGGAATGGTCGAAGACTTCGAGAAAAGCGATTTGGAAAAAATGTGTTGGAAATGTGTTCCAAGTGGGCTGTCGTGTAACAACGTTTGGGATTATATATGGAGCGAATCGGTTGAGAGGTTCAAGATTTATAGTATTTTGAAAATTTTGAAAAATATCTTTTAACGCTACTTTGATAAATTGCGAGACATCAGTGGGAAATTTTGTACACAAATGAAGTGACATTGAACCATATTTGGTGCCAAATTTGGCGAGAATCGATAGAGTGGTTCTAATGTTATTGCAATTTCAATTTTTTTTTAAATGTCTGCAAACACTTCAACTGCTGTAAATTCTGAGATATCCGGCAGAAATTTTTCACGTGATTTCACGATTATTTATTATCACCGATGGCTTTAGTCAAAGGAAAGATTGCTGTGTTGGTAAATTTCGATTTTGCTTTATAATAAAAAACAAACTGCTGACACGAAAAAAGAAAATTAAATTTTTTGCGGATTTAGCTTCAATTTGGTTCACATATGGACCATTGAATAAGGTCCGTGTACAAATTTCACGCTAATCAATCAAGCGCTTCAAATTTTATGACATTTTGCATTTTTGTTTCCTCATAGAGAAAGCTTTGTTTTCGTGAAAAAAAAAAATTTCTCAGATTTTCATGTTAGGTCACTCAGAATGGTCCAAAAAGTCGAGAAAAGTGGTGTCCGGTTCGATGTACTCAAGAACCACTTTAACAATAATAACAATGAGATGAAATTTAGCATTTCTATGGGGCAGGTGGACAACTTTATTTGTGAAAAGATAAAAAAAAATTCAAACAACTCTTCAAATTTTATTCAAGTTTGCATTTTTCGAAAAATGTCTGTTCGCTGCTGCAAATTTTTAACAATCGAGCTAAATATTTTTTTACAAATAAAGCTATATCAAAGAACAACTGGTATTGAATTTGGGACAAATTGGCAAATAGGTTCGGTTTTTATAGGATTATGAATATTTCGAAAAAATTTCATTTTCCTCTAACTAACGCCAAATCTCACCAAAGGAAATAAAATTTTCTACAGACGAAAAATACTACTCTGCACTGCTGTGTACCAAATTTGGTGATTATCGGTAAAGGGGTTCGAGTTTTATGGTATTTTGAATTTTTTCAAAAATTAACGTTTTCCTTTAACTCAGGTCAACAGACACTGAATCAATTGAAATGTGAAAAGAGAGCAATATATGATATATAAACCGCATTTATTTATTTATTTAAAACAAGGTTGTAAAGTAGAGCTTTGTACATTGCTTCGTCATGATTTTTTAATGTCGACAAAGCTTCCTCTACGAGGAAGCCAAAATAGATAAAGTTATTTCCTCATTGAGGTAGCTTTGTAAACATTCAAGGATTATGAGGAAGCAATGTGCAAAGTTCCACTTTGCGTCCTTTTTTAACGTCTTGCTTCGAGCTCTGCAAAGTAGAACCGTGTAAATAGCTGCCTCTTTTTTTTGTATCTTTGACAAAGCTTTTTTTTAATAAAGGTTCCTCTATGAGGAAGCCACAATTGATGAACATACTTCCTCGTAATGGTAGCTTTGTAAAAAAAAAGCTTTGTCAAAAATAGAAAGTATTGAGGAAGCAACTTGCAAGGTTCTATTTTGCAAGTTTCTTTTTATTTAGCGTTGCTTTCAGTAAAAGAATTCGAACGAAATCTGGTATACAGTTTAAAGTATTTTCTCCGATAGAGATGAAATATTTGAATAAATATTTTGCGTCATTATCGTAGATGAAACTATTGAGAATTATGAAGAATTCAAGAACTGATTTTATTTCAAATGTAATTCTTGAATTATATTTTACAACAATTAAAACTTATTTTCTTATTGAAAAAACTTATTTGAAAAAAAAATGTTTTCACGAAAACAAAACTTCCTCTGTGAGGAAGCAAAATGGGTATAGTCGATCCGCATCACCCTCATGTTTTTGCCACTTGGTCGAAAAATCTTTATTTGATAGGTAAATAGTACATATTTTTTATCCGTAAATTTGACCTGAACGCCTCCCCTTAAAAGACAATTTTCATCTTTATTGAATTATAACAATTTTGAGTACATTATTAAAGCTTATTTCTGATCAAAAACTTGTGCAAGAATTCGGTGTAGCTCTATGAAAAGATGTTTCAAGTAGTATTTGCGAGGAAGCTCGACGCTTGAAAAACGTGTATATAGCTGCGGTATGTCGCTACGGCGATGCCCAAGGGCACACTTGTAGGCACTGGTGTTTACTATGTGTATGAACGTTCTCGACCCCCTTTCATGAAGGGCGGTACGAAAGTGCCTGTAGTTGTACGAGTGCCAGTCGTGGCAGAACAGAGCAAAGGAAGAGAAAGAGAGAGGGTCGTATATGGGTTCCTCTTTCGTGCCCCAAGCTGCTCAACGTTACACACGGTCCAGTAGGATCCATAACTTTTTTTTTCCTATTTGCACCACGATGTGCGCGAGCGTGCTGGGAATAGAACTGCATAAGCTGTGAGGAGAGACCGAAGGCTACTAACATGACGAATACGCAAAAAAATCATACATTTCCAATCGACCAATGATTTACGGATATTCGTTATTTCGAACTATATAAATTTTACTAAACGATACTGAACAAATTTGCGTGATTCTAAATGATTCGTTGCGTACTTGTAAAGATTGGCAGCTATTTCGTCTTCCTTATTGATAAAATTTTGTGAAAGGTAGAAAAAAGAATTAGGAAGAAACGTGTTTCTACTTTTCAGGTTTGCTAAAATTTTAAAACTAGCTTTTATCTTCTCCAAATTTGAATGAATAAGCGAATTTAACTTTTTGTTTTTAATGGCTGATTCGATCGATTTTATCTTAATTACCTTTTAGAAGAAACTCTAGAAACATTTTACATATTTTTGTAACAAGTTTTAATGCAATAGCTTCGAATTTACACGAGCTGGCGTGCTTACGTTATTTAGCATTTTTTTTTAATGTTTTGCTTTTATAACAATTTAATAACCACCTGGATTTTGGTTCATTTTACTATGATGGTCAACAATTTTTAGCGCTCTAGTTCAAGCCGTTGTGGAGTTATGAGAGACTATTGTTTTATGAGCTTTTGAACTGCTTCATCAATTTTCAAATTGAATGACGATAATTGTTTGTTTAAGCTTCAGTTTTCCAGAATTTTGCTTCCTGGAGCACTTTCAGCATGGACATTTTTTTGTTTTTTTTTCATGAGAAAACGTGTTTAGATAGTGTGCGATAGAGGGGCTAAAATTCATACCGACATAACGCGGGAACTACTCGTAAAATGTTTTTTTTTTGTATAGGAGGCAAAACACTTCAAGACGCCCACCCCAATTTTTCATGTCAACAAAACGTCCTCCAATTCATTCAGGATGTTGGTCTGGTTGAAGAAAAAACGTAGGAATTTTTTCAGATTTTTTATTGCATATTCCAGCTATTAAAATTTTTTGAATATAATCATTGTTTATTTTTTAACGCCGATACTACGGCTCACACAAAACAAAATCATAAGAACATCAAATTTTTTATTTTCAGCGTACTTTCCAACCACATTTTTTGTAAAATTCACCGCTTTTATTTTATGCTATTTTTCAATTAAACAAAGTTGCCACTTTTCCCCTCCGGAACGACATTTCCGGTTTAGCTGAAATTTTCACATTTTGTACTTTGCAATATGTAGAATCTAAGAAAAAATTGGCGAGATGGGCTGCAATTTCGCCCCAAAGTTAGAGCTTTTCAAACGATGGAACATCGTAGTAATCTAATGTGTAATTGCTCTCTGCGTTCAGGAGGGCTGAGATTGTCTATGGAAAATATTCTAAAGGCCGCATTACATTTTGTTATTATGTAATATTTGTTTTTTGTATTAGATTACCGCGATGTTTGATAGTTCGAAGAGCTGTATCTCTGGAGCGAAATTGCCGCCGATCTCGCCAATTTTTTCTAAGATTATAGGCATTTCAACGAACAAAATGTGAAAATTTCAACTAAATCGGAAATGCTGTTTAGGAGGGGAAAAAAGTGGCAACTTTATTTAATTGAAAAATAGCATAAAATGTAATCGGAGTATTTTACAAAAAAAAATGTACTTGGAAAGTACGCCGAAAATCCAAAGTTTGATATTCTTATGATTTTTTTTTGCGAGCAGTAGTATTGGGGTCAAAAAATAAACAATGATTATTTTCAGCGATTTTCAACGGCTGGAATATGCAAAATAAAAATCTTAAAAAATTCCTACGTTTTTTCTTCAACTAGATCAACATCCTGAAGAATTCTGAGGACGTTTTGTTGACATGAAAAATTGGGGTGGCTGACTTGATGTATTTTGCCCCATACATTCCATAAGAATCGGTTGAAGCATTTTCATTTTGTCGCATGTTTAGGATTCCGAAAAATGGGTGTAATCACTCTAACTCGAACAAATTTCCAGCTAACAGCCTGAAGCTTTATCAGAGTGGTGCGACCTTTGGTATTCAATTTAAGCGAAATTGATAAAATTGTTTAATTTTCTAAAAATTCGCGTTTTCATAATTTAAAAAAATGCTGTAACTCGAGAACGGTTCAAGCAATTGATCCAAGATTTTACATAAAACTGAAAGAGAATACGTCGTTGTTTGATACTAAATTTGGTATGCATGCAACAAAGAGTTCACATTTCAGATTATATTTTTTTTTACAAAGCTTCCCCTATCTAACATACTTCCTCGCAGAGGTAGTTTTGTAAAAATTCAAAAGTAATGAGGAAACAACGTACAAAGTTCCACTTTGCATCCTTTTTTAACTTTGATCGCTTCAAACCAGTTCCATTTATTGCATTCACCGATAGTTTTGAAAAAGTTACAGCTCTTATCAAATCTTGTAAAATATCAACTGACTTAACGATTGCAACGAAAATCACGATAAACAAAAGTCGAGTTTTTTTTCAAACTTGCTTGCACGGTGTTATCTTTTTTGTTTTGATGAATACAATGTTTCCTTCATAAAATAAGGAAAGTAAGTTTTTTTTTCATTTCTAGTAAGGAATCGAAGGCGCCGGCAGCAATGTCGACGAATATTCGAAAAAATAATCATAATCCTTCAATCGGTTCTTGACAAATATATAAATTTTATTAAAAGATTCGTTCTAACAAAGATAGCAAACTCATTTACGTGATTCCAAATGCCTCGTCGAATTCTTCCTTCGATATCTGAAAAAAAAAGATAATTTTTTAGGTGAAACTTAGATAAATCGATTAAAACGTATCGAAAAAAAAAAAAAATTATTTTCGGAAAGTCAAGTGAGAGATGATTGTTGGGTTCTAATTACAAATAGTGAAGTTATTATCACTACTTTAATAAAAATTGTATTGGTAAAGTTAAATCATTAAACCAAAAGTACATGATTTGATTAAATAAAACCGTTAAAACCATATGAATTCCATTGACGGATTTTGAACGAATTGATTCAATGAAATTGTTAAAATAAAAATTAAAAATGATCGGTAAGATATGATTGCATTGGTACCTTTTTCTTTTTGAATTTTTTGATTAACGCTATATCCGCGGCTAACTCTGCGATCTCCTCTTGCGTCGCGACTCGCTTTCTCTTAGGCTTTTTCTCCAGACCTTCCGCAATCTTCTTGCTCTTTTTCTCTCTCCTCTTGCCACGTTTCTCTTGTCTCTCGGTTTTTCGCTTCTTCGCTTCGGACCACGGTTCCGTTTGTTTAGCCCGACGTTTCTCTTTGCCTGGCCAAATTCCTGTGTCTCGATAGGCGCTCAATTTCGTCAATCTGTTCTGTTCGCGCTGTTTATCCCTGTAAGCAATGGCGTTAAGATCGACGTCCGTTTCCCGGAAGTTGGAAATGTCGCGACCCTTCGTTTCCGGCATTCTCGGCATCTTCAACAAACCGAATCCCATCGCCACCTCACCAAGATCGATATCTTTTAGTCTAAGAATTAGATTGCATTCGTGCTTGTTGTAAGATTGAATGTATGAAACAAAGGCACGATTAGCTTTGTCAAACAAGAGTCTGTCCTTCAATTGCAGATTTCTCATCGATTCTAAACACTTTGATGAGGTTTCAGGCGTAGCTTTTAAATCTAGTTGCTGCAGCTCCACTTTTTGATTTCGTTTGATGAATTCAATGTAAGCGTCCTCGGTTTCGAGAAGAAAGAGCAAAGCATTTCCCTGGTTGCCTATTCTAGCTGTTCTACCGCATCTGAGAAAGAAGTATGTAAAGACATGATGTTTATTAGATCTGTATTCGAATAAATAATCAGTCGCGTTCGACTTATTCTTTTGTGTCTTACTGTTTTCAAGATAAGTTGATAAAAAAAATATAGCTTTTTCTGATTTCTATTGAAATTCGGTTAATTATGAGAAATGTCAGAGAGCATAAGTTTAATTAGTTGAGTTTTATATAGAATTACCTGTGAACGAAACTACTGGCAGTCGACGGAGGATCGTACTGCAAAACCCAATCTACCTCGGGTATGTCGATTCCCCGTGCCATCACATCTGTACAGACGAGAAGGCAGCTCGGTATGCTCCGAAATTCATCGAAAATTTTGTGTCTCTTGTTCTTCATTTTTCCGTGCAACGCTAGTACTTTTGTGGTAGACAGCATTCTGCAATAATTTTCGTAATGTATATCATCCGAATTTTCAATTATTCGAACGGTAGTCGGTCCCAATTAGTTCGGATAATCGACGTTCTACTGTAAATACGCTCCAAGATTATAAAATGAATGTCCGAGTCATTATCTAATCCTGATATCGAATTTTTCATGATGATTTCTATCCTTTAAGTCATAAAATATACACATTAAAAATTATTATTAATATACTTACGAGTTAATAACGTGACTGAAGTAATCGACGCAAGCGCAAGTGGAAAAGAAAACCATGTACTTCAAATCGTCGCCTTTGAGCTTGATGAAGTCTATCATGGTCGCGAGTTTGTTCTCGGCATTGACGAGAACGTAGTTGTTGCTCAAAGTCAGCGGCGTCGAGAAGCTAGATTTTTCTTTAACGGATACAAGCGCAGGATTTCTCAAGCCAGCTCTTATCAACTGTTGCAGTTCTTTAGTTTGCGTGGCTGAGTATAGTCCCGTTCTTCGCAATCGGGGCAAAAAGCTTAGAATTATATTCAAAGTCGCATAGAAGCCGAGATCAAGGAGTCTGTCCGCTTCGTCCAAAACCAGCAATTCCTTTAAACGGAAAGTACGCAAATTAATGTTTTGCTTTAAAAAATTGTAAGTTGCTAATAACTATACAACGAAAATTAAATAAATTAATAAATTAAGAAAATTAATAAATTTGTTTTTATTTATATTAATAATAACCAACTTAATTTTGACCAACAGTTTGATCGACAAAGTCAGATAGTCTTTATTTTTTAGTCTAGAATAAATTAAAGAAAATACCAATGATTTCACGCTTGCAGCCAAGTTGACGGTTTTACAGTTTGACAGAAGATCTTCCAACCGCCCAGGTGTTGCAATTATAATATTAGCGCCTTTGTTCAGACTAGCCACATCCTCTTTTACAGTTGTTCCCCCCACAAGAAGAGTTTGTTTCAAGTTTGGTATCCTCTTCAAGAAATGAGACAAAACTTCGCTTATCTGGGTAGCAAGTTCTCTGGTAGGTGAAATTACGATACCTCCAACTTCCATTGATTTCCATTGTTCCTCCCGTTTCTAGAAATTAAATAGAATTTCAATGACATTACATAGTATTTGAGGAGATTAAAGAGCGCTGCACACTAGTTAAATCAATGTTACACTTTTGTAATTATTTCTCAATACATCTCTAGTGGATAAAGAATGTATTCGATCTGCATTCTGAACAAAAGGACTGATTTGATTAGAATTTGGGTACTTTGAGACGAGAGAAAAATCTTTAAAAAAAAATCGATGTTATTAAAGATATCTAGAACATTAATAATGAATAACAATAATGATAAAAATGTATTAATAAATTACTAAAAATACCACTTGTTTTCAAGTCCAATACAAAGCTTTATTTGGTTGCTTCCCCATAAAGGAAGTTTTCGTGAAATTTTTTTTTCGAGATTTCCATCTCAAAATATTTAGAATGCTCTAAAGACGTTGAGAAAAATGGTTTCCAGAAAATGTCTATATGTGTATGTATATGGGTATGTTCAGAACTTGTTAGCATGGTAGTGATCGCAATTTTTAACATATCGGGCTCAAATTTTGTCCACGTGGAGATTTTCATTAAAGAACGCTTGGGATTGAATCTGACATGAATCCGTTAAGAGATTCAAATATTATGGCATTTTCAATCTTTTGGAATAAAGTTTGTTCTCGTCCCAATTTCCATAATTTTTTAGATGTCAGGTTGAAATGTTGTTTACAAGTAGACTGCCATTATGCAAGGTTTGGGATGGAATTTGGCGTTATTCCGTTTAAAGATTGAATTTCTACGGAATTTTGAATTTTTAACAAAATGTTTGTTCTTGCTCCAACTGCCATAATTTTTTTAATATGTTGCTAAAAATTCGGTTTACAAATACATTATTATCAGACAAGGTTTGGGATTGAATCAAGCATAAAAATCGTTGAGCGGTTCAAATTGTATGGCAATATGAATGATTTTAAGAAGTATTTTTACTCCAACTTCCAAAAGATTGTTGTGAAATTGGATTACAAGTAGAGTATTATCAGAGAAGATTGTGTTAAATTTGTGTTACCAATCATAAAGTTGGCACATGAATGGACTGTCATTGGTTGCTGTTAAGCTTTTAGTAATATATTCTCCTAATATTATATATAATAATATGTAATTCTCTGTGATTATTAAGTATGCTGTTTGGCCTTCCATCTGTCTTGGATGCAATCACTCCCTGCAGAGATGTACTATATTTGTCTAGATATGTGAAATGATTCTACAATCAACAAAGATGTTTACATTTAATGTTAGAGAATCAAAGAATAAATCAAATGGTTCAAATTGTGTGGAATTGTGGATTTTATAAAACGATACTTCTACCACTGTTAGTGAACATGTGCCTACCAAACAAAAATTTAATTGATCAAACTCCAAATAAATGAAAGCTGAAAAATGACATAACTTGGTATGGAGATGGTTAAAAGTAAGTAATGAAGTAACTAATCTCGTAACAAATATTCCTTTACTGGGAAGCCAGGAATGACAGAACTTGACCTATCATAACAGAATTTTTATGCATAAAAGATAACAGCAGGGAAGCAATGTTACAATTTCAATTGCCAACTTTTTAAAATATGAAACTAACTCTATGATTTTTTTAAGAATTTCCTTCCAAACGTGAAATTTCGGTTTTTTAGTCATTTTTAAGATGGTCTTTATGAAATAGCTCATTCAATGATCTTCAAACTTTTCATGTCTAATATGCAACCTCTTAATGAAAACATTATGCAAAGTTCATCATTTTTTAAAACTATTTCTTGTTTTAAAAAAAGTATCATTATAAGTTCTAAGAAAATCATAGGTATTTAGAAAAATGAGAAAATTCATTTCATTAAAAAGAAGTGTTTTCTATTGAATTTGTTGACCAATTCTTTTTTCTTGATATGTTCAATGTTGTTGATTGTTTGTCAGATTTTTCTCTCCACTGAAAGTACTCACATTTAAAAAAAAAGTAGTGTTGGATAAATTAGAATACAGCTTATGTGTTGATGATGTTGTATGAAGAAATCATTTTTTAATACAAGCTTATGAATTTAATCCAGAGGCACATTGTCATAATCAATAGAAAGACACTCTACATATTAACATTCAGGATATTTGCTACTACAAATTGTTTGTACTGTAAAAATTACAGCAAATTATTTACACAACAACAATAATTCCTTGTCAAATTAATACAAATGGTCAATGGTTAATACCACAAAAGATCAGGTCAATTTGCACAGCATCATTTAAGAGAGATGCTCCACTGATTTCAGGTAAGAAATTGTAAAAAATATAGAAATGATATTGAAAAAAATAAAACAACCATTATTTGCTTCATTTGCATTTGGAGATTTCTCTGCATAATGAAAAAAGAACAAAAAAATCCATGCCACATAGACATTGGTAAAAAATTGTATATTGTTTTTGAAAGAAAACAGAAGCAAAAATGTACCTCTTTGGATATTGCCATAAATCAGCTTATATCTTTTTACTTCCCAGCAACAAATGTTTTTTTTTCTGCAATACTGATACATGCTACATTACAAACCTTCCTTCACAAATATGTAGCAGTGATTCATAATTTGGAAAAAAGCATAAAATCTGATATCTCTTTACCAGCATCAATTCCAGCATTGGAACAAGAAAAGCCAGAGTCTTTCCACTACCTGTAACTGCCTCTGCTGCAACATCTTTTCCAGACAATAAAAGAGGAATGCAGGCTGCCTAAAATTTTTAAAAAGTATTGTTTAACATTGTCAGACATATATCTACTATTGCAAATTAAAGTTGTATAATTTATGACATTTACCTGTACTGGTGTAGTAGTAAGAAATTTTAGTTCCTTCAATGTTTTTGTAATATGCGTACTCAGTGGTACACCCAAGTCTGTCCACTTTTTATTCTTTAAACTCTTTTTAGGTGGAGGATTCTCCATCTTCTTAAATATGTGTTATGTACAATTAACAAAAATAGCACCACTTGGTGTATCGTTAATTGTATATTTTGAAATACTATGTATACTTCATAGTTGTTAACCTCCTTGTCGGTATTACATGGTGGTTTACTCTGGGAGCGAGCACGAGCAAGCAAAGCTTGATGAAGCGAGCACGTGGACCGTGGTGAGTCGGTAACGTCGGTAAATAACTGACTAAATATACGGTTAATTAACCGTGGATGTTTATTATTTTTTACCAGCGTCAAATATATTTCAGCTGATGATATTGAGCAGTAAAAGCGAGAGTTTATGAAGTTTTATAAAATTTGTAAGGGTAGGAAGCGGCATACGTATCGAAATTGCTGTTTATTTTTTACTTCATTTTATTAAAAGAACAGTTTGTACATTACAGGACGTTGGGATCATTGTCCTGTAGAGGTTGAGTCGGTATTTATTGAACACTCAGCCCCAGACATAAAAAACGAAGGAATACAAGAAATAAAACTGTATTTAGTGAAACTCCCGATTCGGGCACACAGGGATAACAAAAACTGTAATCAAATTTTCTCATAAGCTTTAGCGTCCACGGTGAAAAAAAAGTTACGTCCAAAGCGGATAGCACTTCAGCATTGGATGAAACTTTTATTTTGTTCCTATAAGCTAAAACCGACGAAAAAGGTTGATTACAGTTCTTATTACCGATTGAGACGTTTCATATGCTCCTAAGGTGATATGCTACACCGACTAAGTCATCATAAGTGCGAGAGAGAAAACATCACTGGTGGCCGCGGTGGAGTGACAGAGAATGATAGAAACGTGAAACTTAAGGCGATGCTGGAGTCGATTTTTTACCGACTGGTCGGTAAAAAAGTACGGTTTCGTAGTTTACAAAATTCGTTGTTATTGTATTACAAATATGTCTCAAATTGCACAGGATTATAATATCAACATAGGCGCATCGGGGTCCACTCTCATTTTTCGAATGTGACTCTTAGAAATGTTTATATAATACGAAAGAGGTGGCAGTTGACAGATCGAGCGGCCATATTGTTTTTCTATACGTTTACAAATTTTCAAATTTTCTTAGTTTTTCAAGCGTTTTCACCCAAAATTCGAGTGGACGCAGATATGCCTTTATTGGTATTATAATCCTGTGAAATTTGAGACATATTTGTAATACAATAACAAACAGGATGTATTATGCAACTGCGGATATTACTCTTGTGATATCAATCGCTTGTTTTGGCAATATCCAGATTTTGCCGGAGACTCAATCTCATACCGGTTCTTAATAAACTACGAATATCACGCCACACGGACATAACGAGATTATTTTGTGTTAAAGACGCTAGATTTTTTTTCCTCTTTGTGATTTTTTAATTCACAACCACATTTCGATATAATAGATCATAGAGAAAAAAAATTATTTAATTTTTGTTTGTTTATTTCCTCTCTTTCTTTTATTTTGGTTCTCTAATTTGGTTCTATCCCTTCCCTTCCAAAATAGACAGCTTTACATTCGCACGCACATTATACTCTATCCTTAAGCCCCACTTTAATCATTTATATAATAAACTGAATGAAGCGTGTTAAAAAAAATATATAAAATCCAAACAAACAAGTAATAAACAAAATATAATATTATTAAATGTTAAAAAAACCTTAATAATTATAAGAATTTGTTTTTGGCTTTGGTCGTTTTTATAACATTATTGTTGTTAAGCTTCGACGTATCGACCTAATTTTTATGGATGGAATTTTTGACACGCGTTCTCGGGTCTGAGATATCGGTGTCGAAGATTCTGATGTTATCGACATTCCTATACAGGAAAATTTCAAACACATTTCGAATCCCTGATTTTCATTTAGTTCGCTCTAATTGCTCCGCCAGTTCATTAAGAATTGATGGAGCAACCAGAGCGACCCATTTTTTACAATTAAAATTAATCATGAATGAGGAATGTCGATAACATCAGAATCTTCGACACCGATGTCTTAGACCCCGAGTACGACGTGTCAAAAATTCCATCTATAAAAATTAGGTCGATACGACGAAGCTTAACAAAAATATTGTTATTAATAAACGACCAAAGCCCAACAAGTTCTTATATTATGCATAGCCTGGACGGCTTTTTTCCAGGTCTGCTGCTGCACTGAGAAAAAAAAATGTTTGACTGAACTAAATCGGCGTACACCCTCGTTCAAATTAATGTTTCATTAGTATAAACAAATGTTTAGTTTCTTTAATAATTATTTGAGTCAGCTGACTAAAATATATTTGTGGTAACCAAAATGTTTGTTATACCAGCTAAAAATTCGTTTGAACGAGGGTGTACGCCGAGTTAGTTCGTCAAACATTTTTTTTTCTCAGTGCGCCCACGAAGTTTTATTCGTTGTCTGAATTCTTGTTCGTGACACCTGTAATGTAAGTTATAGACAATGATGTTGCTAATATTAAACTGTGCGTACACATAGCCTAATAACTAGCCACAGAGACGAACAAATTTCGCGTCAGAACGCAGTTTCATATATTCAAATCACTTACCCGACGTTATGGCATATAATCAATTATAATTACGCAATTTTTATATCGTACCATTAACAAGATCGAGTATAAACATAATACTAACTTTAACCAACGTGCTCAACCGGCGTTTTCTGACGCTCGAGGCACATGCTCGCAATTGCTCCCTTACACTGTTCGGCATTACCCCGAATCGGTTTGACAACATAATTTTTAATTTATGATGGTAATCTTAAAGAAAAATTCGTTTTTGTTTAACCGATGTGAAAGTTAACGGTATAACGAATAAAACGATACCGATGAAGTGGACACCGGGATATTTAGATTGGAATGAATCCTTATTTCAGAGATGGCCAGTCTTACATCGTGGACCGACAAAAATTATCACGTCCTTTTTTAATTTATAAACAAGGATAAAAATTTCAAAAAACAATATTGTCTATTGTTCGTGGTTTTTAATGAACTTGATACTTAGTTTTTCCAGAAACGCAATATATATTTGGATACTGAGGTGTTCGGCATTACCCGCTGTTCGCCATTACGTCGTCTCCTCTAGCCATCAAGAAAATCACTTGGGTGCGAATCAAATTTTTTATTACAAAAACCTGGCTTGTTACGATAAATTTAGCATGTTCGAAATAAATTAAATATTCAAAATACATTAGTTAAATCACCGTAAATAAATATTTAGGTTTTTGTAGAGTTTTTCCATCTACCGTTTACACAGAAAAAGTATCTAGCGGCTAGAAATCGACACGTTAAATGCAACGCCGGGACTGGTTAGTTTCAGTGCACAGTAGTGGCTGGGACGAGACCAGGAAAACTGTATAGGTCGGCTGTAGACGTCTCCGCTCGAAAGCTCGTTGCTTGGAAAAATAATTGGTCGACACGTTCACATTCACTACATCTACCTATTACACAATATTACTTAGCAACATTGTGTAGACACTATATGGAACGAAATTCGGAGAAGCCATACAATATTCTTTTTGTTATATCTCTAGAGCTTGAGTCTTACGATTTTTTAAAAATCTACGTGATTCGCCAGCATCATGTCTACCTATTTGAATCAAACGAAAATTCAATTCTCTCAACTTTGAACTTTCTAAGTTCAGTCTTAATTGTCTTAAAACTCGTGTGTAAGTTTGATGTATTACAGTGTACTTTATGTTACCGTACCGCGTATGACATCACACGGAATATTCAATTGAACGTGTTGCTACTACAATGAAGAGACGAGTTCTTGATATCGATCACAGCTTAGTTCGTTTTCAACTGTCATGGACATTTTTCATAGTCGGTTTTATCGCTTGAATGTTATTCTGCTGTCGATGATCGGCCTGTGGCCTTACCAGAAGTCTAGATTATGGCAATTATTTCAACAAATTATGTGTCAAGTGAATATACTAACATTAATGACGGTTGAGGTAATACTTCATAGTGTTCAACTCATGTCGATACTTTATATTAATTTTGATATACAATGGCAGGTTATTAAGTTGTACGAAATATGGGGTGAATTAGACATTATGATAGAGTGTATTACCCCTATTGGTGTTCTTGTGATCGGTAATATCAAAGCTATGAGTAGTATTGTTCATAAAAAAAATGTGAGTATAACATATTGCAAGAAACATTTTAAGTGAGATAAAAGATATTTCGATCGATCGCAGATGATAAAACTATTGGAAAAGATAAAGACAGACTGGTCGAGTCTAAGAAATGAAAAAGAGATTGAAATTCTTATGAATTATACAGAGCAAGGACGTAAACTTACGATTCTTTATACAGGTGAAATTTGTACTGTTGCATAGAGAAAAGTAGTTGATCGGCAGATCTAACTTAAGGGAATTAAGTGCGGTTAACATATTGAAAAATTTGATTTTGTGAAAAAACTCGAGTTCTACAATTGTATTTGAAGCAAATGTGTTGAATGATAAAAAAGGGTTTTCATTTTTTTCTTGTTGTACTGCTTCTCTAAGCACCATTACACCCGAATTTTTCAAAACGATCAACAAATTTTAATCAAACGGTAATTAATAAATTAACATCATTTTCTCAAAAGATGTTCCTAAGGAACATCTTGAGAAAGAATACTTTCAACAAACTATTTCGACAAATATTCCATCTGGCGCGGTCTGGGTCAGTAACTGTCAGGACTCTGAGTTAACTATTATTTCTATATCTATTAATTTTACTTGGGTAACAGTTAGGTTTGATAAAACTAATAAATTAATTTGACAATTTATGATTAATGTTCTGGGCTAGCTTTGACTATCAATTGAGACGATCACAGGGCGGTAGGATTGGAGGACCCTATAATACAACACAATTTATGTAATCAACAGAATGCGAGAGAATGTTTGAGGCCAAAATGAAAACTGATTATAATTACTCACGTGAATTTCTTTCACCTTTTCTGAGTTCACACAATTTGACAAATCATTTGATCTGATTACTTTGACGTTTTAATAAATTTATATAATTATACGATACATGACAATACAATTTGTCTATTAAATAATTATCGAGACTCCTCGAGGGCTGACCCTCCGCGCTCCAAGAAAGTCGACGGAAAAGTTATTATCGCGTACTATTCTACATTTCGTCAGCCCTTCAGGGATTTGACAACTCGATCGATAGAGAGATCGATGCTCTACGTTATCGGTGCTTTCAGCGTCCTTCTCAATCTCCTGGATAATATATGAGATTATTTCGCTATTTCCTTCTCTCGTGTTAACCAGAATTGATCCTTGCAAGAATATACGTTTCGACAACAATAATCCAACTTTTGACTAATTGCTTAAATAAAGTGGAAGTAATTAAACATTAACCCCTTCGGCGGCAAGATATTTTTCACGCTCAGTGCTCAAAACGCGGAAAAAAAAAAGTTGTTAGATTTTTACGACCATTGAAAACCCGGGTTTTTCGAGATCGCTGATTACGAATCTGCACTCAAAATGCAGAAATTCAAAATGGCGGATCCAAAATGGCAGACCAAAATGCAAAAATTGACTTGAATTGAATGAAATTTTGTACTCCAGGGTTTTCGAGGTTGCGCATCTCTTTATTTATTTTAGCTCGAAAGGATTTATTGGTAGGATGATGTTCGACTTCACTTTTCTGTCGTTTGTCTCCCATAATTTCACAGGAGCCTCATTATTTAAACCCAGAACTGGTTTTACCGTTTCGCCACTCACATATCCTCACAAATCATTTTTGATAAGGAGCGCTTCCATCTGGACCTTCCAGGTGCCAAAATTGTTTTTACTAAGCAACTTGATCCTCACCGTTCCGAACATTATTCCGCGGGCGAGAATTACTTTAAAGCATTAAAAAAAAAAACACGTTTTTAGAGTTGTGTATCAAATTTTATTACTTATTTACTCTGCTTCCGATTAACTGGGCCTGCAACCTGCTGACGCAGTGTCATAAATGATAAAGTATAATTGAGTTTTCATCAGAGGTCAATGTATTTCACGAAAAGATTACATAAAGTGACAATCTTTTTTTTTTAAATGAATGATGTATATTTAGATAATTGAATATTGTATAATATTCGAGGAAGGCTCGGACGGAAGCCAAAAAAAGGAAGCCAAAAATAATAAATGAGCTTCCTCATAGAGGTGGCTTTGTGAAATATGGGAATTAATGAGGAAGCTATGTACAAAGTTCTACTTCGCACCTTTTTTTCTTATGATACTGGCAGCCAAACATGTATAACAAGTACATGTATAACAAAACAGGTAACAAGTACATGGCGTCAGCCATTTAATTAGAATCACGATTAATTCTAATATCAGTTCTGCCAGATCACTATTTTTCTCTAGACGTCAGTAAATAACAAGCGACATCAAGCATTACCTAATCGTTAATCGCATTATAAAAATGACTTTCCAATAGTGTGCCTGTACAGTTGTGTGCTTATTTATGGCATGATACCACTGATGCCAAGATTTCTAGATGTTATAGTTCCTTTGAATGAGAGTCGGCCTCCTGTATATCTATACCACACCCAATATTATGTAGATCCCGAAGAATATTTCATATGGATATGTTTGCACACCTATGCGGGTACTGCTGTATTAATGACAACGATCATAGCGGCAGACACGATGTTTGCTTGTTATGTTATGCACGTTTGTGGAATTCTCGATGTTATTGGGTAATAATTGGATTGTTTTATTCGAAAAACTTTTATTGCGCGTGATCAGTACTGAGAGTAATATCTGTGGTCTAGACAGACATCGATTGGAGAACTTGACACTCGAGCGTTCAGATACCGATATCGGTGTTTATAATATGTCAAATGATGACGACGAAAGATACTATCGAGAAATCGTACTTTGCATCGATCAGCACTACCAAGCTATAGAGTACGTATTTTCATTTCATATAATTCACGTTTGTACAATAGCTTTCAAGCATTTTAACACTATTTGATTGGACATCGATGAAGAGTCGTTAAGATTATTGAATCTTCTTATTCGATATCATATCTCCTTGTATTTGGAGTTTCTGTGATCCTATTAAGCATTTCGGCAGTGCAGGTACGTAAATTCTTATACAATTGAACTTTAAATTATCCACGGATTTCGTTACCTCAATTTTCTCTTATTGCATCGCTTAGTTATTGATCAGATTGGGCGACGTCGGGGAGATGATACGACTGTTTCAATTGAATTTCGCTCAGTGCAACCATCTACTTTTCAACAGTTGGCCATGTCAAAGATTAATCGATCAGAGCATCCATTTCAGGGAATCCCTGTGAGCGTCATATTTACACTCGGCATCTTATTTTCGAACATTGCGTTAATTAAAACCATAACGAAATTTTACCCACAGCTACGCTACTAAGTGGTATTCGTTATCAGAAGGAAACAAAAATCTTATTAGGTTCACCATGCTGCGCACACTAGAACCTCAGAAAATCACAGCTGGAAAAATCTACGTAATGTCGATAGAAAACTTTGGTGTGGTAATATACGACGAAAATGTTCCTTTGTGTCTTTCTTATTGTCATAATATTAATGATATTTGCAAAATATCATGACGACTATCTTTCTCCCTTACTTTGAAGGTCATTAAAACATCTATATCATATTTCACGGTCTTCGCATCAGTTCAATAATCATTTTACGGATGGTTATTATATGGACTTACTGGAGAACGACTTATGTTTTGTTATCATGCTACGAATTATGGACGATGATCACAAGGTTGTTATAGTCAATAAATATTTAGAAGATACTCTATACCCGTGAAAATGTAATTACAATAATCAGGCGAAACAATCCATGAAAAGAAAAAAATGATTTTAAAAGTAAAACAGGATGGGTGTATGCGTTTCATGATACGTTACATGCAATTTATTGAGTTCTTTCAAGAAAACCTAGCAATCTTGACCACCGTCGTTTCCAGCTGATTCACCGTATAAACCACCGTCGAACAACCGGGTGGTTTTTTTGCAAAAAATAAACCGGAAATTGGCCATAACGACCGCGAACACAACCGCCCTAAAAATGTTATTCGGTTATTTTAAAGTAAATCGAAAAAAAAGACCGCATAACATTTTTTAGGGCAGTCGTTTTTACGGTTGACGAACGACCAACTTTCGGGGTTTTTTTTTCCAAAAACTACCCGGTCGTTTTTACGGTAAAACGATGGTTGTTGAGGTTGCTAGAGAAGGAGTAGCGTTTCTACGTTAAGTAATGTTATGCTGAATAGAAAAATGTTACAAAATGCTATCGCTCTTGACGAAAAGTGAATAAAGTGAACGGTAAACAGTGAATTAAGTAAAAAAATATGACACCGCAAGTTTCAGTCGATAGAATCATTACAATGAAGCATTCACAGATACTGGAACTTGCAAAAAACATTTGTTATTTTGCTTTGAGCAAAACCCTCTCGAATTTGAACTAGCAATTATCTTGAAACTCCTGCGTTGGGGCGATATTACGGTACCCCTCATTACATCATACGGAATACTTAATTGGCATGTTGCTACAATGAAAAGACAAATTCTCCACATTGATCATAGCTTCCATCACCTCTTGAATGTCAAGGACATTTTTCGGACTCGGTTTTATCGCATAAATGTCGTTGTACTGTCCAGCATGGTTGGCCTGTGGTATTATCAGAAGCTAAAATTATGGCATTTATTTAACAAACTATGTGTCAGATCAGTGTGCTTACAGTTATTATGTTTCAGGTAACATCTTCAAGTTTTACTTGGTATCGATATTTTTATATTGATTGATGTACGATGGCAGATTGTTAAGTTGTTCGAAATACATACCTTAATACAATATAAGAGCACAATAACAAAGAGGTGTTATAGACGCGCGTGTGAGCGCGTGCTTAGTCCTCTTGTAAAACGTTCATTGGTAACGATATATCTCGATTTTTTAATTGAATCTACTCAAAGCGCGATTGTATCCATTGTTACCGACTTATTAGTTCTGCGATTGGTTGAGGGATGGTGATCGGGACCAGTAAGTTCAGTTATATGTGAATCCCGGAAACAATACCCCCGGAAAAAATACCCTGGAAAAAATACCCCCCGGAAAAAATACCACCGGAAAAAAGGGGATACAAAATAAAGAAAGAACCCTAAAAGAACCTAAAAGAACCTAAAGAACCCTAAAAAACCCTCGGGGGTTTTTTGTCCCGGGGGTATTCTTTCCGGGGGTTTGTTTCCAGGGGTATTTTTTCCGTCTGCCGTTATATGTATACTGTTAGATGCCTTTTCCTCCCATCTTCCTCTCGCTTGCGGCTCCCGCAGACGGTCGGTGATTTCAAATTTGCCCGTGTAAATTCCATTCAGAATCAATCACAACTCGCTTCATTTTGTCAAACCACACATTGTTGACAACATGTGACACGTTTTATAACTCCATGTGTAGATACTTAAGATTGAGGAACAGTCTTTGACTTTACATTTCATTGCAATTCGAAGATGCTGGCCATTTATTTTAATTGATCAGGTTTTTTTTTCACACCAGGATGGGGGTAATTTCCGAGGGTGCTGCACGAGCGGTGAGCCCGCGAATCCCATATCAATATCCGTTACAGCTTTTAGTTGATTCTGGTCACCAAATGGCAGCACTTGACGGGCGTGCTCTCTTCCAGGTTCTCTCTTTACACTCCACTGATATAATTTATAGTTATGCTTTACGGCCACACGGCAAAAGTGTAGCAGCTGTTGTTAAAGTCAGCCAGCTATAGTGGAAGCTCTCACATGTTACTTAAACCGGGGCCAAGTAAGCCATTCGAAGGGCCAATTACGTCGACGAAGCAACAGTTCTCCTCCTCCCATATTCCAATGTGAACACTTCGTTCGTCCCCACCACCTGGAGGCGTCGTAAGCTCCGTGAAGGAAACATGTTAGAGCTTTCACTGTACTTGGTACTACTTGTCGCGTGCTTGGCGCACTGCTTCACACCTCACTTTTTTCACTGGGTCGACATGGTTTCCTTACCGCGTGCGACCTGCAGGACCGCTTATTTGTTTGAAAATTCGAACTGTGAGGATATATCGAATAAAGAAATCTCCTTAAAAAATATTGTTCTTGAGGCTTACCACAGAGTGTCGAAAAAGTTTTCATATAGAATTTTCGGATGGCAAACGAATAGTGCGGTATTGCAATTTTTTTGAGGCCACTACGTTTTTATGTGCAAACTCTCGTTATAGTGATCACTACAGTGAAGACTTTTTTGTGTAATGAATTTTATCATGGGCATACTTTGGCTGTGTCATGATTGACTATGAAAACTTTTGGAACTTTTGAAAAAATGTCAGATTTTGTACACTGAGATAACTACAAAGGACTACAAATAACTCGAATTGACACTCGAATAATTTTGAACGTTGCAGGAATAATTGCAGTCGTTTTATGACACTGAAAATTGTTTGCGCAAATGTTCGGGTGTGAATCGTAATTTTTACGGGTATATGTACCAGAATTATGATCGTGTATACCCGCATTCAGTATGGATGACAGTGTGTGTGTACGTTTCACGTTATAAAACGTTTGAAATTATTCTCTTGCCAACATTGTAATTATTTATTTATTAAACAATACCCAAATTAGAAAATATACATTCTTGTGTTCGCGGCCCGAGCCGCACAATTCTATAGTAATATAACATATTTGTATTTTAGTTTTTTCCTGTACAATTTCGCTGCGCGAATTCGGTCACCGTAGTAGAAATCGGTGTACAAGTTACTCGTGCAGAGATAGGCTGTGTAGAAATAAGTTCGGCAGAACCGAGGCAATATTAACGTCTCCACGTGACAGCTCGTCGTTTGGAGAAGAATTAGCCGACGAGGGAAGCTACAGAGAGGAATATGTCGTGCGAATACACCCGCCACTTTTATGATATAGTATTACATTCTGATACCTAGAAACGATACAATATTCTGTCTGTTGTACTTCGAGAGTTCGAGTCCTCTGTATTTTTTTATATTGACGCGATTCGACAACATCACGACGCCAATTTGCATAAAAATAAACTTCAACCCTTTCGACTTTCAACTCGCAATTGGCTTGTAACCTGTGTATCGGTGCAATATTACAGTATCCATTATGTTATAGTACCCCTGTATGAAATCATACGGAATACTTAATGGACGTATCGCAACATTGAAAACACAAAGTCTTGATATCGATCACAGGTAACTTCGCTTTCGACAGTCATGGATATTTTTCGGAGTCGGTTTTATCGCTTAAATGTTATATTGCTGTCGATGATCGGTCTGTGGCCTTACCAGAAATTCAAGTCATGGCAATTATTCCAGCAAATTATGTGTCAAATCAGTATGGTCTCAGTAGTGGTGCCTGAGGTAAAACTTCGAAGGTTTTCACCCCAAAGTGATATTTTAATATTGATCGATATACAATGGCAGGCTATTAAGTTGATCGAAATATGGGGTGATTTGGACATTATGATAGAGTGTCTCACCCCTATGGGCGTCCAACTTATCGCTTCTGTCAAGGCTATAAGTTGCGTTATTCATCAAAAAAAGGTGAGTAATTATAACGCGTTATAGAAAACATTTTTAATGAAAAAAACAAAAAACATTTCCGTCGGTGGCAGATGACGAGACTATTGGAAACTATAAAGAGTGACTGGTCGAGTGTAAGAAATGAAAAAGAGCTCCAAATTCTTATGAAATATACTGGGCAAGGACGTAAACTTACAATTATTTATACAGGTGACATTAATATTTTCGCACAGAGAAAAGTGGTTGGTCGGCACAACTAATTTACGGGGATTAAGCCAGGTCAAAATATTTAAAGATTTGATTTTTGTTTGATTATATAAATTCATTTGCATATAATCTATGTAACGTCATAATCCGAGATTTGTAGTAGAATGACGAGGGTATGAATTTCGGTTCTCGGTTGTTTTTGTATCGTTAGTAATCATCATGCCTCAGTGATTTCTTTTTTTTCACATTTTTCAGTTGTCATTTTTTTTTGTTGGGCCCGGCTTGGAAGGAACAAATACAGGCATTACACCACGCCTGAATGAATATTTATGAAAACATTCGCTTTTGAGAATCATCGTCAGTGGTTGTGCATATGTGTTTTTGTTTACATTTTGCGGTCGTTGTCATTAAACCGATCACAAGTGAATATTTTCGCTCATTTTACATCTTCCATTCGTTGTTAATGGTATTTTTTAGTTCGGTTGAACGATGAAACAATTAATATTTACATCAGCAGATGTCAAATGGATATTTTCGGAAATACTCGCTCTCAAAAGACGTAGTCAATGTGCGTGGCTCTGTAAGCTTTAAACATTTCCTGGTTGTTATTAGAATTTGGTATATTAAAAAATATGTTTAATTCAATAAAACCGACATTATTAAAGCATACTAATTTACATGATTGAAAGATAATTTGAAGTTAAATTTGTGCTGATGAATTTAGTGACAGAGACAGAGGAGAAGGTAGGACGTGACTGAGAAGGGTAGGGAGAGGATGGGGGCGGGGGGAGAAGGTGAAAGGATTTTAAGATAACATCGAGGATGGGAAGAAACTACCTAATGCACTGTCAGGATAGGAAAGGAGAAGCAGGTCAAAGAGAGAAATAAAAATAATGGAGGTCGACTATACGGTGGAATCGAATCATTATCTGTCATTGATGACAAAACAAAAAGGTCAAGAGAAAAGGGAAATGTAACAAAGACCAAGGAAAGCGGGAAGGAAGATGCTTGGGTAAAAGGAAAACGAAGTTCAGACAAGCGGCGGAAGCGTAAGAACAGTAGGGGAGCGAAAAAAGGAGGCGATAAGACGGGTAGGGAAAACGCGAAGGTCAAAAGCTAAGAAGGAATGAGAAAGACGGTGGTGGAGGATGAAAAGGGGGAGAAAAGTGGGATGCTGCGCACATGAAATACAGAGAATTAGGCGAGGGTGCAGATAATAATGAAGGGGATCAAGAGCAGGAAAAAGGAAATAATAAGGACGAGGAAATAAAGATGAAGAAATAGAAGAAGTATTTTACGGGGCTGTTGGATGGCGTTATAAGGTTAAGTGCTAGTGCTCGGTTGGTAATAAAAACTTCCTTCGGTCTTATGGCGATCTGAGAGAGACAGACGACATGTAGCCCATTATCTTAGCGGGTAAACATGAAGGGAGGGATATAGATGGAAGAAGGAAGACTTAAACAGTGGGAGGTAGAAAAGGAAAATAAAGAGACTAATGGAAGGTAAGTCAATGGGGTTGGATGAGATCTTAAATAGGAGGGCCCTGAATAAAAGATCCTATTAAAATCAATTAAACAGACAAATATCTGATTAAAACCTTTTAACACCGAATTATTTTTGATCGAAATTTTGACCATTCAATCGGTTTCTATCAGTTTTAATAGGAAATTTTAAGCAGGTGGAGTTTCGCCTGATGGTCACACGCATACATACACAAACGCGCGTGTACGTTCATACGTTCAAACCGTCTTCAAAGTGTAAGCAAATATTGTCATGAGTATATTGTAATATACTATTAAAATAAACATTCTGGTAATCAATTCGCATAGTAATTTGAAAGAATTCAAATAAAAAAGGTAAAAAATTATAGCCCTAAAAAGGTGTTCAACGAACTTACAAACCTCAAACCTTTAGATGACTATTAGGCTCTACAGTTTATCGCGCGTATCGAAGCATCATTATTATTCCATGAATTGTTTTTTACAAATTATCCGCAGTCCACAAATCCATCACTAATGTTATTTATTTTAAAAATGTTAAAAAATAAACGAGTACAGCGATTTAGCCCTGATATCTCACGTGTGTTAAACAGGTAACTCATCAATATTATTAATTTTGACCTGCCTTAATCCCCGTCTATGGAATACCTAACAACATGGCTCATCTAGCTGTAAATTAGAATCGCAATGAATTATAAACTAGTTTCTGCCAAACCACTGTTTTTCTCTAATGGTGAAAACAAAATAAGCGGCATGTAAATGCATTAAATAATCGTTAATTGCATAATAACGATTAATTTCCAATAGTGTGCCTGTACGGTAGTGCATTAATTTATGTCCTGATACCACTTATACCGAGATTTCTCAATGTAATACGTCCTCTGAATGAGAGTCGGCCTCCTGTATATCTTTACCAGACACAATACTATGTAGATCCCGAAGAATATTTTATATGGATACTCGTCCACACATACGCGGGTTCTGTTGTAACAATGACAATTATCGTAGCCTCAGACACGATGTTTGTTTGTTATGTTATGCACGCTTGTGGAATACTCGCGGTTATTGGGTAATAACTTGAACATTTTATTTGTAAAACTTTGGTGTACGCTTAATACAAAGTGTAAGAGCTATGATCTGGATAGGCATCGACTGGAGAATTTAATACCCAAGCGTTCTGATAACGATGCCGTTCATATCGTGTCGAAAGACGAAGACGAAAGATGCTATCGAGAAATCGTACTTTGCATCGATCATCACTACAAAGCTATAGAGTTCGTATTTTCGTTACTATAATTCGCATTTATATATCAGCTTTCAAGCGTTTCAACATTATTTCATGGACGTCAATAAAGAGTTGTTAATACTATTGAATCTTCTTATTCAATATCATACCTCCTTGTACTTGGTATCGCTGTGTTCCTACTGAGCCTTTCCGCGGTGCAGGTAAGTTCTTATGCAATTGAAGTTACAAATCATCCAAGGACTTTACCTCAATTTTTTTCTGATTGTATACCTCAGTTATTGATTAAATTCGGCCAAGTCGGGGAGATGATAAGACTCATTCAACTGAATATCGCTCAGTGCAATCATCTATTTTTCAACAGTTGGCCATGTCAAAAATTAATTGATCAGAGCATCAATTTCAGGGAATCTCTGTGAGTCTGATTGTACACATTTAGCTCCGTATTTTCGAGTGTTGCGATAATAAAAACCGAAACGCAATTTTTTTTTTAACTTACAGCTACGCTGCTGAATGGTATTCGTTATCACAGGAAAATAAAAATCTTCTGAGGTTTACTATGCTGCGTACACTAGAACCTCAGAAAATCACAGCAGGAAAGCTCTACGTCATGTCTATGGAAAACTTTGGTGTGGTAATGTATGACGTAAATGTACCTTTGTGTCTTCTTCATTAATATTATTTTGCAAATTCTGATGGAGTTTATCTTTTTCTCTTACTTCGAAGGTCATTCAAACATCTATATCATATTTCACGGTCTTCGCATCAATTCAATGAGTACTTTACAGATGCTTACGGTATATCGACTTGTCGAGAAACGACTTATATTTTGTTATCATGCTATGAATTATGGATGATTATCTCAAGGTTGTTATAGTCAATAAATATTTAGAAGATACTTTGTATCAGTGAAAAGATAATTAAAATAATGAGGGAAAAGGAATACCCGAAATGAAACGTATTTCAAAAGTACAAAAAGTACAAGTATAAAAATGAAGAACACGTATAAAAAGATGTAAATCAGTCAAGTGAAACATTTTGGCCATATACCGTAAAGCTGCTTCGAATAGCTCGACACGTCAGCAAATAGATCCCGTATATAGTTCATCAAAATAACTGTGGAAGTTTTTTTAAAAATAGTTTTAAGATATTTACGAATCATTCTGAATATCTTTTGACATGAATTTTATGTTTCACGAGAGTGAAGTTTCTTCTATGAAGAAATATAAGTTGCTATGTGGAACGCACATTCCTTCCTCACATTTTTTACTCTGCTGAACGCACAGCTTTACTCTATGAGTAAGCCAAAATTATGCGATCAAACGAACTTACCTTCAGTGGAGTTCGATCGTGATTATGCTAGACGTCTTGTCCTCTAGATCAATAGTAGTTGTTTAAAGTTCAGAGCAATTTGTATTTTACCATGTTTAAGATATTTAGAACATAACTCTTATAACTTAAGTTGTGTTAACTTGAGTTTATAACCGATCTTGCCACACTCGCATTTTCCACTACACCTCTTCGAAAGGCCGTCGAAGTAGAGCCATGTCTTGTACTATGCGAGCCAAAAGTGCTTACATCTATTCCATTTTTGGCCATTACATTTTCCAGTCTAATCAACTGCGTTGTCGCCACGCGATGCGACTTTTTATACGTTAGTATCAAGAAATTCCCATTCTGAGTCCACCTCTGAAAAGTCCAACCCCCGAGAACACCCCGAAAAAACCTCATAATAATCGGATGTTTCTCTATATCCGCTACCACGATTAACGCCAATGCTGACTGAAACGAATTTAGCGTGTCGTACGTCTTCATTTGATCTAACCAACGCGTTAAGAATTCAAGTACTCGAGTGACCGGAGCATTAACGGACAGATTTTATTCTCTCAGTAAAACGGCGACCATAAATTCAATGGTTTTCGGTATTGCTTGATGGCTCCGTCCGATAATGAAACCATAATAACCGGGATGGAGTTCTGTGGAATACCTTTCACATCAAACGCTAGACCGATATTTTCAGGGCAACCAGGGAAAGTGACGTTCGTAGCGGATAATATTATCTGCAATTATGATTAATAATTAAAAGTAAAATCTTCTCCAAATAACTGCAAACGGAGAAAACGCATAAAATTATAGACTTGTTCACCGCATAGTAATCGCGTCTAGTTTCGCGACTATACCTTTAACGAAGCATTTTAGTCCGTAAAAAATTAGCCCTTAACTCGAGAAGATTAGTATGCTTCTTTTTTCTTGTCTACTCCAAAACTCGTGTGCTCGCATTCGTTACGTTCGTCCCTATGTATAGTTGGAAATTTCTATTAAAAAGTGGTATTCTCTGATTGATTTTTCCACCGGCATTACATTTTTATCCACCATTCAAAATCCGAAATTATTTTCCTTGGAATCGTCATATTGTTATCGTAATTTCCATCCGTTTTCACTAATGTCATGAATTTTTTTTTCCAAGTTCTTAGTGTAGAAGATGCCGCATTTAAGCTGAGGACACGCGGCTATCAGGACTCCAATAAATTCTGCAAGCTTCCCAATTTTACAGTTCCGGATTTCTCGGAATTAAATTGCTAAGCTGTATATCTGAGTCTTCTTTTCTCTTGGCAATATCAAACAGGATTTTTCTGAATCGAACATAAAACCCAAAAATTTGATTTCTTTAGACGACTCGAGCTTGCACTTATCTAGTTTTAATGTAAAACCGACAACTTTCAATAACTCTTTGGTTTTGCAGACATTATTCCGACGCTCACTGCCGATTTTCCAAACAAGAGTCTAGACGAAATGCCGATAAAACCGGTTTGACCTCAATCCTGTATTGACCAGTTCCATTAGCTTAAAAAATGGTACCGTGCCAAAGCTAAATGGGACGCAGTTAAATTCGTATAATTTGTTTCTAAAGCTGAATCTCAGATATTTTCTATAAAACTTCTCCATGGAAATTGAAAAATATGAATCCTTAAGATCAATCGCCATGAAAAAAGCTTTTCGCATCAAACGCATAGCAGGATTAGTATCTTCCATCTTAAAGTCAGGCGCCGAGATAAATTTATGCAGGTCTTTTAATATAAGGATAAACCGCATGTCACCGTTAGGCTTCGAAACTAAGAAATACATTGAGATAAACTGACTCTTGCAAAGATTACACTTAGAGATCGCGCCCGTTGTGTTCAGCTTACGTAGCTCAGTTTCACACGCAAAAATTTCTTGCTCTGATAATTGAGGTTTTCAGTAATTCTTTCACCAAACAACCGCGTATAAACCGCACTTTCATCGGCGATATGTTTCACAATTGGCTTTAACCCCGGAATAATGAACGATTTTCTCGTTTTGCACATATCATGGTGTAAATCCGACAAGAACTTACCGGCGTGAGCCAGCTGTTTGATAAATTTTGATCCAACCAATGTTTGCTCGGTACTCTTTTCTGTCTTAACATGTCGGAACATTTTTTAACGACAGTGCTGACATAGAGTTTTTTATTTCCTGGTTAAGCTTTGGTATTTCAGTGAGACATTTCCTACTGTTAGGTATTTTTCTTGAAGATCCCGCTTCTGATCTTCCGATAGACCGTTCTGCAGTATTTTGGTCCCACGTTCCACTATTGCTATGTGAATATCGAGACCCACTTGACCGTCGTTGGATGGGTCGTCGCTTTCGTTGATTCCTGGTGTTCTAAAGCTATGTACTTACCTTTGCGAGATGTTTGCTTTTCCGACCCCTCTGATGAGTGATTAGAACGTGACGCACCTCGCAGGTTACGCTCGCCATCCTGTTTGTCAAACTCATGTGCTCCGTTGGCACCCGTTCGCTATGCACCGGCCTGGAATGTGACGCATCTTGTAGATAACGGATGATTCCCCGGATGATGAACTCATCCTTTCTCTAAAACAACTCAAGCAAAAAATCTTATGCAACAACTGTAACTTTTTTCACGACTGTCTTGGATCTCACAGACAGACGTAATAGCAGAGATGAGAGCGTCACGTAACGACGAGGGAACAGGCCTGTCCTCTACAGCTTGGGGCACAAACTGCGATGGATCGAGTAACTGGCGTTACTAGCATTGATCTAGAAGACAAGATGACATAGCATAATGAAGTAACATACTTTCACATAGCTATCGATACTGCGGACTAAGAAATACGGGAAAGGAATGCGTAAGTTTTCATTTTGCATCAATTTTTGCTTCCTCATTGAGGAAGCTTTTTTAGATTTATCATTATAAATTAAAACTTCTTGAAATCAATAATCTCTTTTATTGGTTTTTTGTACAGTCGGGAATATTTGAAAAATAAATAATGTATTTTTCTAGTTTTCTAGAAAATAAAAGAGAAATGCAAGCAGCAGAAATGCAGGAAACTGCCCTATTTACCTATATAGACGTAGCGATGAGGTATTTGATGTCTTCATAGTATTTCAATCGGATTATTCGGATCGGATTATTTAACAGTATATCCAAATCGATGCACTTGTCATCCTTCAGACATTTTTTGGATGGAGAATTCTTCATCTTCTGAAAACTGTGTTATGTACAATAAAATAATATCGCACTATTTCGTGTTTCGTTGATTGCACGTTTAAATAGTTCAAAAAATAGTCGATAATCCCCTTAAAACATTGTATGACTAACTCTATCTTACTCCAGGCTTACTCCAGGAGCTTGCACATATGGCCAAGCTGAGCATGAAGAGAACACATTCTACATAGAACATTCGTTCTACATAGGCACGGACAATGGAAACTATGTTTCATGTATTTATTTTCATTACAGAACCCTAAAACAAATTTTAGCTGAAAAGATTTCTTTATAAAGAGAACAAATGGCATAAACGATTAAATATTCAATTTGTCGTATCGTCATATCGTCGAGCTCGAGTCCTGTATATTTTTTATGTCGACGACACGCTTATTCGCAGACAAGATCTGCTTTTTAATTAACTTTAACTTTAAGCACTTTTTAATTAACTTTAATGCGGGGGGATATAGACATTTAGAGAACTATTAACATTCAACCCTCTCGACTTTGAACTCGCAGTTATCTCAAAACTCGTATATAGGAGCGACATTTCAATGACATCATACGGAATACTTAATAGACGTGTCGTTGCAATGAAAAGCCAAGTTCTCGGTATCGATCACTGCTTCCACCGCCTCTCGACAGTCATGGACGTTTTTCGGAGTCAGTTTTATCGCCTGAATGTTACTCTGCTGTCGATGGTCGGTCTGTGGCCTCATCAGAAGCTCAAGCCATGGCAATTGTTACAACAAATTGTGTTTCAGACCACTGTGTTTACAGTAATTGTGGTTCAGGTAACATTTAAAAGTTTTCACGGGATAATGATACTTTTATATTAATCGATATACAATCGTAGGGTATAAAGTTGTTGGAAATATGGGGCGACTTGGATATTATGATAGAGTGCCTTACCCCTATAGGCGTCCAAGTCATCGCTAGTATCAAGGCTATGAATTGCATTGTTTACCGAAAAAAGGTAAGCGATTATTACGCGTCCCAGGAAATATTTAACATGAGGGAGAAAATGCTTTAATCGCAGATGACGAAATTATTGGAAACTATTACGAGAGACTGGTCGAATCTAAAAAATGATAAAGAGCTCGAAATTCTTAAGAAATATGCAGGAGAAGGACGTACTCTTGCTGTTATTTATGCAGGTAAAAGTCATTCCGTCACATAGATAAAAATGGTTGATGGGCATAGCACCAACTTGTAAATATTGTGCAGAATGTTAAATTGGAAATTTGACAGCAAACGACAGTCGATTTTCAGTCAATTATAAGTTGGTCAACTTGAAACCAAAACTCGAACAACCGGGCAAGTAACGTTGATGCAAGTCTTGCTTAGTTTGTCCGCGAGGGTTATAAATTGGCCTACGCAACTAATTGATAATTCGAATCACAATTAAGTAGTCGGGTCATTCCGCCGATTATCAACCCAAATTGTTCGATGAATTTTTATTTTTCCTGAAATTACAGGATGTGCAGTATGATAATGGATAAAGATCTGTCAAATATTAGAACCGTGGAGAACAGTGTACGAATATAGAAAAGGCAAAGAAAATGTGACTAACATTTTCATGGTTCATGGACAAACTTAACAGTGCCATCATTACCGATTTATTTTTATTTGAATGTTAATTAATTTTGATTAATCTCTTCGTTGGCATTGACGCAATACAGCGCGGAATCAAATGCGGCCTTTGTGCCATTGATGTATTATGCGTCCACATCTTTTTACGGTCTTTACTTGTTCCGATTTGAAATCCAAGTGGTATTCGGTAGTTTATGGGTTGCTAAATTCGGAATTGAAATCAGAATTGTGAGATTCAAAATGATTGACCTAAAATGATGGACCAAAATGTTAAAAAATGTACAATAATTGAACTTTGTTGACAATATGTTGATTAAAGCGGTTTCTTGGGTCACCGATTTCGAATTTGAAATAAAAACGCTCCAAATTATATTTGCACATCGCTCCCTCATCAGCTCTGTTTGATGGAAAGTACGCCCATGTCACTTTTGGCTTTCTCAAGAAGCTTTATTTTGCGATTGCTTTTATCAGAACTATGCGGCTGGTGTAAAAGAATATATGTGATAAATTTCAATTTTATAATTCAACCTGCCTATAAATTATGAAGTTTCATAATTTCTTTTCGCAGACTTTTTAGCAGTGAATTTTAATTGTTAGCAGACTTAAATCTAGTTGTGATGGAACATAGAATACGTCATATTTTCCCTCATAGGATTCGGATGACAAAAGGATTCGCGACAAAAGGCAAAGGTTCCCTCGTGAAAGTGAGAGTCCCATCAAGAATTGAACCCAAACTATTTTTGCTCGATTACTGAATTTGAAACAATCCTGGGAACTAGAGCGCGCACAGAAATTTTTGAAAAAATTCAAAATCGTGTGGAAACAAGAGAACTACATGGATTAATATCCCACGACATTCCTATGTTATAAATGCTAAATCATTGAACCACACACACAACATACATCCGGACATTTTTTCTAAATATGATTTCTCGACGTTTTGGAACATTGTGAACACGTTTACACGAAAATCTCGAAAAAAAAAACATGTTCACGAAAACAAAGCTTCTTGAGGAAGCAAGATTACTAAATTCAAAGTGATTGACCCAAAATGATCGATATACAATAATATTTTATTCTCTGTACACATCAAATTAGAATAATTGAAATACTACACGACACGACACGACACATATAACTCCGTTTCGTGAATACCTTTCGAGTTGCTGATTCGAAATTCAAAGCACCGACTTATACAAGCGACTCTAAGATTCCATGAGGCCCATACGGTCAACCGTTTTGAATTTGCAAATTTTAATGTAAAATTCGGATTCAGCGACCCAAGAAAACCCGTCGTATATCTTTTTTAGTTAAATTTTCCGTACCAAAATCATTCCATGTTAATATGATCCTGTATTCATTGTATTCTGTAGATTTCCTGTCAAGAAAGGAACTATGTTTAAGAATTGTATATTGTGTGATAAGTGCGCGAAGTAGTGGATCACCTACTGCGCACATGTCCCTCATTTTATTTTTTTTAATACCTGTGTGAAAAGTTTCGTTTTCGAGTGTTATGTAACCTTTCAAGCTGACAGAAAGTCAAGTAAACGTCTTTACTTCGCAAACGTCTCGGCTGATTTCATACACGGTCGACTGACTTCGCACACGTTCTACTGATTTCGCACACCACTCTCATAAAATGTGAAAATTGAGAACCTCGCACTCGCTACGCAGTCACGAGAAAACTTCACACGCAGGGTTTTAAAAATCGATTTTTTAACAATTCATTTATGCTCACTTATAAATGTAAAAAATATGGTTTATTTATGATTCAACGAATATCGCAACAGTAATTAATTAATTCATATTAAAACTGTTAAAAACTAATTTAACTGGTTTAATATCTGACAGATCATCATCCCTTATACCTTGTTGATGTTTCAAGCAGAATAAAGATTAGGCAGCAAATTTAGGTCCATAATTGGCGGAATTACTTAGTTGTAAAGTTAATCGTGCCGAAAAACCATTTTTCTCTGATCGTAAGTAAATAATAAAAGGCACCTTATTGCATTACTTTATCGTTACTTGTATTATAAGAAATCATTTTCTACAGGGTTCCTGTATGGTAGTCTGGTCTTGTATCTCATGATACCACTGTTGCCGAGATTTCTCGATGTAGTAATTCCTCTAAATGAAACTCGGACTCCTGCTTATCTGTACCAGACTCAATACTATGTAGATCCCGAGAAATATTTTATATGGATATGTATCCACACTTACTCGGGTACTATAGTAACGGTGACATATATCATTGCGACAGACGCGATGTTCTTCTGTTATGTTATGCACGTTTGTGGAATACTAGCAGTTGTTGGGTAACAAATTGATAAACTTTTTGCTAGATTTTTATTGATAAGTATAAAGTGTAAAAGATATGATCTGAATAGTCATCGACTGGAGAATTTGACGTCCAAGCATTCCGATACCAATACCGATGTTCATATAATTTCGAAACGCGATGACGATATATGCTATCAAGAAATCGTACTTTGCATCGACCAACACTACCGAGTTACAGAGTTCGTATTTTACAATATACGTTTACGCATGAGTTTCTTAGCTTTCTAATATTATCTCATGGATATCGTCGATGCAGAACTATTAAGATTATTGAATCATCTCATTCAATATCTTACCTTCTTGTTCTTGGTGTCGCCGTGTTTCTGCTGAGTATCTCAGCGGTGCAGGTTCGTAAATAGTTATATGTAACTGAACTTTTAAAAACCTCAAGAGATTTATTTACCTCAATTTGTTCTCATTCTTCGGTTAGCTACTGATCAAATTCGGTCAAGTCGGGGAGATGATAAGGCTCGTTCAATTCAATCTCGCTCAATTTAATCACCTGCTTTTCAACAGTTTGCCATGTCAAAAATTAATCGATGGGAGCGAGAATTTTAGGGAATCCCTGTGTGTATAACTTTTTCTACTCAGTACCCCATAATTTTGAGCATGGCTATTACTGAAAACGTGACGCAATTTTACTAACAGCTACGCTGCTGAATGGTACAGATTGTCAGAGAGAAATAAAAATCTTGTGAGATTTGCCATGCTGCGCACACTAGAATCTCAGAAGATCACAGCTGGGAAGCTCTACATCATGTCAATGGAAAACTTTGGTGTGGTAATATACGACGAAAATGTTGGAATTTTCGTATTACATAAATAATAATATTAATAATGTTTTATAAAATCTCATGGAGTGTATACTTCTTTCTTACTTTGAAGGTTATTCAAACATCTATGTCGTATTTCACGGTCTTCGCATCAATTCAATAATTGCTTAGCAGATGTTTAATGTATGACTTGCTTGGAGATGACATATATTTTCTTATCATGCTACGAATCATGGATTCGAGATCTCGAGGTCCCTATAATAAATAAATATTTAAGACATAGTTTGTATCAGCGGGCATTTTATTACAACAATCAGGTAAGATGATTTAATTTATTAATAAATAAGCCGCTGCAGGACTGGCCTCCATTTGTTGGGGTAACCCCAGGTTGTTTTCTTGGTCGGACATCATCAAATGCATCCATAGGATAACACATGTAGAACATACATCCTATGTGACATAAAAGCTGCTATATATATACGCGCCTCCTTCTAAATATAAATGTCATTTTTACACTGACAAAGTCATAATCCGGGATTCGCAAAAATGGCTGAGTTCATCAATATATTTTTACTACAAAAAAATGTGTTTAAAAGAACGTAGCATTTATTTTAATATACATTTTTGTTTCATTTAATACTTTCCTATAAGTACGCATTAGAATCGTTTTTTAAATTCATTACCGGTTCGCTTTTGCAACTGCAAAGATTTAAAAAAAGTGTAACGTTTTCAACCTATACCGACTCGATGCGACTGTCACAGGTCAAACAAATCGATATTTTAGAAATTAAGACTATACTTAGTGCTCTAAATTATCTCCTGATATCACTCTTTTCGAGATTTCTCGATGTAATTATTCCTCTGAACAGAAGTCGGGAACTTGCATATACAAGTGCACCAGTGCCATAAGTGAAAATACCCATGAAGGGTGATCGGACTTGGCCGATGATCGGCCCAATCTCGGTGCCGAGATGGCCAACATTGTCATATGATATTGGTCCGATCATCGGCCCGAGTCTTGGATGATAAGCCCGGCGCGATATTGGCAAACAATAGTTGGACGAGTATCGCATACGAGAAATGGCCAAGTATCGCGTGCGACAAACGGCCGAGT
Organism: Perithous albicinctus; assembly: GCA_964016905.1. NCBI lineage: Eukaryota > Metazoa > Arthropoda > Insecta > Hymenoptera > Ichneumonidae > Perithous > Perithous albicinctus. Next base: position 13,354,324 of record OZ024693.1, on the reverse strand, counting down.
ATCGCGTACGAGAAACCGCCGAGTCTCGCATACGGGAAAGGGCCGAGTATCGCATACAAGAAATTAATAAGAATGTTAATAAATAATAAAAAATATATAAATATCGATCTGCACAACATTTGATTGCTTTCTTATCATACTGAATTACTTTATAGTCATGTTTTCTTACCTTTATGGGTCAAATTTCGGAATACATTTTTTGGTCGGTGACAGGGTTTGAACCTGCGACTCTGCGATTTGTAATCCACGATCTTACCCACTCGGCTACGCTGGTGTTGAAATATACAGTTACATAACTTCTGTATTGTTTGAACATCTTCTTATATATCATTCTGCGAACTATATTCGTTTATCACTCGCTCAGATTACCGGTGTAAATTCTACTTTCGAATATATAGATTCATACTTTAAATAATAATTTTAAAGATGCGACCAAACATAGGCTTTGAATGGGGAAATCAACAATTGGCAAGTCAACACTTGGGCGAGCATTGGCCTAATATCGACACCAACAATCGGCGAGTCAATACTCGGCCGAGCATTGGCCTAATATCGAGACACCAACAATCGGCGAGTCAATACTTGGCCGAGTATTGGCCTAATATCGAGACACCAACAATCGGCGCGTCAATACTTGGCCGAGCATTGGCCTAATATCGAGACACCAACAATCGGCGCGTCAATACTTGGCCGAGCATTGGCCTAATATCGACACACCAACAATCGGCGAGTCAATACTTGGCCAAGCATTGGCCTAATATCGACACACCAACAATTCTCGAGTCAATACTTGGCCGTGCATTGGCCTCTGTCGACATGCCAACAATTGGCAGGTCAATACTTGACCAAGCATTGGCCTAATATCGACAAGCCAACAATTGGCCGGTCAATACTTGGCCGAGCATTGGCCTAATATCGACAAGCCAATCATCGGCGGGTCATGCTTGGCCGAGCATTGGTCTAATATCGACAAGCCAACAGTTGGCGAGTCAATACTTGGCCGAGCATTGGCCTAACGTTGCGAAGTCGATAATCGTCACCCCAACATTGGCTCGAGTATTGGCCGTTTCAGCTTTATCGGCAAAACCTACATGGGTACTATATAGAAATTCCAAAGAATATTTTATATGGATATATTCTTGCACACACGTATTTGGGTATTGCCGGAACAACGACTATGGTCATAACGAAAAACTAAGTCTAGACAGGCATCGACTGGAGAACTTGACATCCAAGCAATGTATATAATAGTAACCAAAAATTCAATTCGATCAGAATATCAGTACCTCGTGATAAGAAAAATGTTGTCAACAAATCAACCACATCAAACCTACTGACATCGATTTTGAATAATAATATTATTAATAATAATACATGTAAATTAGTGAAAAGAAGTTTTTGGAAACTCCAGAAAACTGTGTTGTTTTTTTCTATATAGTGTAGGACAGAGGGTTGACATCTTCAAACGGGACCCCCTCGTCCACACGGTGAAGCTGACTCATCAGAGCCTGACCAATTCTGATCTTAAGAACACTTCATTAACTTACAATGATATCTCGACGAAGTGGTAACTCGAGAGAACGAACCTAACGATAAGTAAGAAAGTACAACGGAGAAATATTTTGTGACTGTGAATAGGAAAAGTCACGGCACAAATTTTGTTTTTATTTTCAGAAATGGTTAAATAGTTGCAATGTAAATATAGGTCGGAAAATGTTAGAGATTTAAAGGGTTTATGCGTGACCGGAGTAAATTTGAGGTATGTTCCAATATACCGCAAAAATTATTTATTGAACAAATGATAATATATTAGGTACAACGGCTTGAAAGCTACGATGTTGTAAAAAAAAGTGACGGACACACATGCGAATCATAGCAACATAAAAAAGCATAACACAAGTTAATGCCACGTATTCGTAGCTGTCTACCCAGTACTATTCAGTTTTTACTTCAATCCTCGAATTCTTACTTGACTAATAGATCGGTTAAAAAACAAAAATTGGACAAAAATTAATCATTTCAAAATTGTTTGAGATGATCCTGTATAGGAAAGTCGATCACTTCGGAATCTTCGGGAACGTAGACCCAGACCCGTGTTACGATTTGCCAAATTTCCATCATAATGTAATGTTCGGTTAGAATATCTGCAAATTGCAGACTCGATATATTTCGATCGTATGGGCCGCTTGTAATATTTAAAATTGTTAACAATATCGATTATACTCTGATAATATCAACATTACTCGTTACAGCTTCGTTCATATCTTCGAAATTGTATCTACATTTCCTGCCAAGTCCGCATTCATAAATCTAATGACTTCATCGTTTTCGTTATTCTTTAAGAATTTGATGTCATACACTTTTGATTTACAACATTTAAGATGTATAGTCTTTTATTACAGACTATTGCAACAAAGAGTAAGAAGACTAACAAGTCGACATCTTTTCTGAACGGAACTATCGCATATTATTTAATTTCTTGTCTCGCTCAGCTATGCAATTGGCTCAGGCAGAATAGAGGATGGTTTTACTTCTGTTATGTTAACGTTATGTGATATATCAAGAGCGGTGTTAAAAACAATTTACGTATTTTTGCAAGAGTGCCGGGTTAAGTTGTTTATAAAAGAAAGTTAGGTCTATTTGATATGAAGATTAACCAAATTTGTTTTTCTCCGCTTTGATTGTTGGGCACGTATTATTTAGACTCAAGGCGTCCTTTTGTTTCTTGGACGACGTCTTTGCCATAGCTTTTATTCGGACCACGCTTCTCATGGTCAATTTGATTGAAACACGTTATCAACGTTGACCGAACCTATAATCGTAAGTAACTTACGACTCGACAGGCAGTGGCTCCGTAACATAAACGAGATGTTGATTTTGACAATTGTTAAAGAATTTCTGGGAAAATTATTTGCAAGTCAGCAGTGGCACTGAGAATCGCATTATTTTGTAATTGAGGATAGTGACGTACGACTCTGCACTACATTGCATATAAGAGGACGATTCGAATGAGAGAAACACATAGGCGAGATTAGCCCACTAGTTAGCGCTCTTACTTTATAGTACCAGGACAATCCTTGTTCGATTCCTGGTGATCACCATATATTTTCTCTCATGAAAATTTCGTCTGGCTGTCCTCACTATCAATCTACACTCTTCCCCAAAATCTCCGCTTGGTCGTTACAGGATGATAGATCGCCATTGTGAGATCATCATCGTTAGGAAGCGGAGGGAAAACCAATGATTGAAGATTACCACTAAGGGAATCAAAGGCCGGGCTTGCGGAGTAATTCACTCCACGTAAAAAACGAAGGAAGATAAAAAATAGAAGAAAAGAGCACCATAAGCGAAGAAACAACATTGAAGAGTATCCAGCAAAAATGGCCGTGAAGATAAAAAGACCGTTTAAAAAAAGGCAATCCGTTGGAAGTAAAGATCGGCAATTGTGTTCATTTACGGCTATTTCAAATTTTGAGTTTTAGCACTTTTTTTTTTATAAAAGCTGCGTTTTATTGTCAAGTTCAAGAATTGTACGGGAAAAATTGTATAAAAGTTCAATTCAAATTAATGGATCACTTGCATAATTATTGCACAGAGCTGATTTCTGATGCTGTTCTGAAGCTGATTCAAATTCAATTTTTTCAAACATTTTCTTCACAGCATTTTCTGCCTAGATCCACATCGAAGACATTATGCCGTATACAAGCAAAAGCAGAAAAAGACGGATGTGAAATACATATAACAGAGAAGCAAGTGCGTACTCTACTGCGTTTCGATTCAAACTAAGCGGCTTTACCTGAGAGTCTTTAGAGTAACATACCTGTTGAAAAACTCACTTCAAAGAGGGTGATATAGACATTAAGAGAGCTATTACAATCGATTATTTATTCGCAATTACCTTGCAACTCGTGTGTCGAGGCAAAAGCAAATGTCCCTTATGACATGATACGGAATACTTAATAAACACGAAGTTCGACCACTGATTCCATCGTGTCTCGGCAGTCATGGACGTTTTTCGAAGTCGGATTTATCGCATAAACGTTGCCCTGCTATGGATGGTCGGCCTGTGGCCTTATCAGAAACTCAAGTCATGGCAATTGTTCCAGCAGATTATGTCTCAAATTAGTGCGCTTACAGTAGTGATGTCGCAGGTAACACCTGAAAATGTTTGCCTTATATTAACACTTTTATATTAATCGATATATGATAGCAGGCTGATGAGTTGCTTGAAATATGGGAAGATGTCTTGGGCATTATGGTAGAGTGTTTTATTCCCATGAGAATCCAAGTTGTGTGATTCAAAGCTACGAATTGCATTGTTTACCAAAAATAGGTGAGCATGTACGTCGCAGGAAATATTTGAAGTGAAAGGAAGAAATATTTTGATCGAATATCATTTGTATAATTTACACTTATGTATGGGCTTTTATCGTTTTTAACATTATTCTATGGACATCGGTGAAGAGTCTTTGAAATTATTGAAACTTCCTGTTCAATGTCATACCTCATTGTACTTCATATCTCTGTGATCATGTTGAGCATCTTGGAAGTGCTCGTTAGTAATGTGAGTTACATTACATCCACGCAAAGTAATGGGTAATGGAACTGAGTGACACTACTCATACGCAAAGTAATGTATTTTAGTAAAATTATTTATTCGCAAAGTAGAGGCTAATGAAAACAATAATGCATTACAAAAGTTATGCAGTCTTCATAGATCTGAATGTGCATAGTTTCCTACTTTGCATTCTTGTTTTCTTTGAAATGGTTACGTATCTCTCATATGAAGTTTAAAAAATTTGATTGCAGCTCGGTTTTCAAAATTCGACTGGCTATTGATACTTGTTGTGTCGTTGAACAATAAGAGTCAAATATAGCTTGGAAATAGAAAATCCGACTGTGATGATGCCGTCCATTCACTTACCCACTAATCTGCTGGGTGGCAAGTTTGACGCATCGTTTAACTTGCATGTACCTACGGGGATGCATGGATGCCTAGACTAGATGCACGATTCAAAATCTATAAGAATGATACCGATATGTACCAGAGGACCACAGCGTATGCTTTTATATTGGCCTCCGAGCCTTTAGCTCGTTATATGTATACATATAGTGTGACATCCATAAAGTATATCTTATCTTTAATCCTCTGAAACCTTTCTACAAGAGTCCACAAGATATAAAAATCGGACTGTAAATAAACTGTCTATTTAGTAAATAGAAGCGTCGGATTGTAGGTCGATTTTCAAAATCCAACTATTATCCGACCCTCCCTGCCGCGATAAAAAGTCAAATATGGGTAGAATTCCGACGACAAGTCGACCTTGAATCGGTTGAATTAGAATCGGAAATTCTAGTGCAGTTGACTTATATTTTCTTATCATGCTACGAATTATGATCTCGAGTTCATTATGTTTCCTATTGGAACATACTTCCAGATCCGACATAACTAAGGAAACCTACCTCTAGGAAAACGTTGCTAAAATGACACCCTGAACGATCTATGCAGTAATTGCAGGGCGATATTTTATATCGGTCTCTTTTATAGCCGGAAGATAACAACGATGGATTTTTCCCTCTATTCACCTGAATCTCAGGTCAGAGTCGAGTCGTGGGGGGTTTAAGGGAAGAGCTTCGCAAATAACGGCCGACATAAACACGATTTCAACACGGTTCACAATATTTGAATCACACAAGAAATTATTTACAAAGGTGAAAAATTCGAATGAATGAATTTTACATGAACTAGATTCCTGACAATGATCAAGTTCATGTAAAGAGAAATAGAGCAGTAAGAGAGCTCTCTTTTTCTCTTTGGTTCGTTCATGAGAGCTTTCAAATAAAATAAAATTAATAATAAATGCATATTTTCTTCTAATTGTCCGGTCGATCCGACGCAGCACTGCACAGATTGCCTTAGAATTCCCTATATTTTTCCAGTCCCAAGCCATGTCCCGGCTTACTGGTTAGACCAGCTTTACCGCGGACAACGCTGAAAGTGGAGTAGCTGCAACGGTTACGAGGCATACGAAATGCCTCGTTACGATATATTTAATATTATCACAATAACTGTTTGAATGTTTGGACATATTAATAAAAAAGTGTTGTCCACTTCTGCTTTGGTGTTAGCCCTAAGCATCGTAGAAAATTATGTAGGAATTGCTCAACGAGGTTTTAATTTCCATACATTCAATGCACTAAAGAAAATGTTTTGTTTCTACACAGTCCATCATTTCTATCGTAAGTATTTCCTTTTGATACATAAGTCAATCTACTAGCAAGGTACTATGAATGTCGTTCGGAAAATGGTAGAGATCGAAAGCGTTAATACACGATAAGAATACATTGGAGGAACCATTCAGTATTCTGTTCGTTGTACCATCGATATTCTGAATCTTTGCGTGCTTTTTATGTCTACACGAATTGCCGACAGCATGACTACAATTTTAATAATCTCAAGTTCTTAAAATTAAGTTCTCGATATCAAGCACTGCTTCCATCACCTTTAAATAGTCATGGACATTTTTCGGAGCCAGTTCTACCGGTTAAATGTTACCCTGCTGTCGTTGATCGGACAGTGGCCTTATCAGAAGTTCAGGTTATGGCAATTGTTTCAACAAATTATGTGTCTTATCAGTGTGTCTACAGTAATAACGTCTCAGGTAACTCTTGAAAGTTTTCACTTTATATTGATACTTTTATATTGAACGATTGACAATGACAGGGTATTAGGTTGTTCGAAATATGGGGCAACTTTGACATAATGATAGAATGCCTTACTCCGATGGCCGTCCAACTTGCCGCTACTATCAAGACTATTAATTTCATTATTTACCAAAAAAATGTGAGTAACGCATAGTAGGGATGCATTTGGCGTAAGAGTAAATAAAAATGCTTTATTTGCAGATGAAAAAACTATTGGAAACAATTAAAAGAGACTGGTCGAGTCTAAGAAATGAAAAAGAGCTAGAAATTCTTACGAAATATACCGAGGAAGGACGTAATGCCACTCTTTTTTATGCAGGTAAATGTAATTACCGCAGCACAGAGAAAAGTGGTTGCTGGGCTGTATAGATATAACAATATATAATAATTTTATTTATTGCTCGGCCACCAGGCCATGAACAGGACTTCGTAGTCACATTTCCCTAGCTTCACATATCCTTCCATTCCTTCTCTCTTTTGCCTCACTTTCACTTCCCTAACCTAATTTATTTTAATATTTACGCTATACCTAATTTCCTAATACTACTCAATTGATACAAATTTATTTCCTCGTCTTCTTTCCATGTCTTCCCTTTCTTCTCTTTCTGTGTTTTGCGCATCCACCTCCTCCCTATCATTCTTCAACTTCCTTAGCCACTCCACCACCTCCTGGGCTCCCTTCGCGTCGGCTATGTCCCTTGCTCTTAGTTTTCTTCCATACGTCGTCCTCCTACGCATCAGCAGATGTTCTAGTCTGCACTCCGCCGCCCCACAAATCCGACATTTTCTCCTTTCCTCCGTCTCCCAGTGTATGTTAGCTTCCTCTTCGTTTCCATATCTCAGCCTCGCTTCTTCTGACTCCTTTCATCTTTTAGGTACTCTAGCAGTCCGTCCGGTATGGATAACTTTATACCTCCCGTTATATCGTGATTTTGCTATCCTGTTAAACATTCACTGCCCTTGCTCTCATCTTAAGTTCTCTCACAACATTTTTCCTTCTTCTTATTTCCATGCCGCTGTATCCATTTTCTCTGTAGAACATTTCCTCGCCCCTAATACTTCCCTCTCTCTTTTCATCTCTTTCTCTTTCTTTAATGCACACCTTTACCAGCTCTTTCTCGCTCTTTCTCGCTGTCTTTTCGTATTTCGTTGCTCTCACTAAGGACATTGATGTTGAATAATGGTTATGCCAAAAAGCTATTGATAAATAATTTCTTTTGAAATTAATTCACTGATTTTTTAAACGACTATGATTTTTTTAAGATTTTTGTAACGTTTTCTTTTTAGCAGAAAGAACCTTTTGAGCCTCTTTAAAAAGAATCTTTTGTGTAATATAGAACCATTCTACGAAAATATATAAACAATTCGAGACTTCTTAACCAGTACACAACATTAAATAAATATAAGAAAAATGTTAGAAAATTCTTAAGAAACAGTTTGTACAGTTTGGAACATAACGCTATGAATTCATGTGCGAAGATGGTTTGAAATTCCCATATGGGTTTCAGCATGAAAATGCATTGGAACCTTCGGGAATGTACAGATAGGTGAGGGATCCCATGTGGGACGGTATGGGAAGGAATGTTCCTCATGGTGTCCCACAAGGGAAACCATATGGGATGAAATACCCATGCGGGTACCTTTAAGTGATACCGTGTGCGACAGTCTGGGTGAAAGAAACCCATGCGTCTACTATCCATATCGGTAGGATAGTAGACGGAGATATGTCCTACATGGAGGCCCACAAGGGAGGCCCATATGGGTCTGGAAGAGATGAAGTTTCCCATGCAGGAACCTAACCGAAGTACCATGTGGGTCGAGGTGGGTGAATGGAACCTACCAAGGATCCTATGTTGGTTGACACAAAGAAAAATCTTCTTCATAAGGACCCACAAGCAACAGTAAAGTCTCTCATGATCTATATGTATGAAAATAAATGTCTTAACCCTAACGAACACATCAACGCTCAGCCCAAACTTCTGAATTGAGAAACATACAATTTGGAGTATATTCCTTCCGCATCACATAGCACTTACAAAGGTATTTTTCAGAATTCGACCTGTTTATTGAAAATGTCTGTATGGGCTGTTGTATGGGATTGATATTATAAGGGAGCGAAAACGCATGAAATGTGTCACAAATTCTTCAATGTCTCTTAGGCCCGACAAGAAATCAATTTTTAACTTAAAAAGGCGTAAAATACAAATGTTAAAAAACATAACTGCGAGCATTTACCCCTACAACCACTAAGGGGGCGAATCGGGTGTTGGTGGTGAACGCATTATTTATAGAATTTATATTAATTATAGAACGCTTCGAATATACATTATTTCTTCAGCTCAGTTTGAACTTTTGTTCATACACGTATGTTTTCAAACTTAAAGCGTGATGTTAGTGGTGCTGTGATCGAGTTATACTGATAAATCGATGGTTAGTCTCATCTCTAGTCAGACTCTGGTCTGGGTCCTCTTCAATAATTCTTTTTTCTTTTTATTATTCCCATTAATTACTAGTGTATGTTTCTATTGTAGTTGTCAGTGAGGTGAAATGTTGACGTTGGTCACCGGACTCTCTGGCCTATATGTTCTTGAATTCGATGTTATCTTGTGTTTAGTATCGTTACATTTTTATATTTGTTGAGCCACAAAATCCGGCGAGTAGACTAATCATGGAGTGTCGATTCGAAACGTAAAATAGAGAGTTTTTGTTTATTTAACCTAGCCACTAATAGCCGACTTACCATCGATTTATCTATTGAAGTGTTATTTAAGGAGATTTTTAAAATCTCACTTCTAGAAGTGCGGGGGAAAAGTGAAAAGGGATTAAAAGTATAAGACTGTGAAGGAAGAATCCTCGACACGAGCAAACTTCTCTATTAAAAATGTCTATATCGGATCCTGCATGAGATTGTGTGGGCATGCATGGGAATGAACGTGATCCTATCTAGGGCCGCATGGGGAGAAATTGACCCATATGGTGGCCCACGAAGGAAGCCATATGGGACGCGACGGGATGGATTTCTCCATGTGGGAACCTACATTGGTGACCGTGTGGGACAGCGAAACCCATGTCGGACGGCATGGGGTGAGGTGTTTCATACGTTGGCCCGCATAAGAAATCATATGGGACTGCATTCGATGGATGTTCCCATGCGAAAACCTGCGAGGGTAACAATGTGGGACATTGTGGGTAAATGAAACCTAAGAGGGGTCCCAGTTGGGGTGGCAGGCGCAACATGCCCTATAAGTAAACCGTATGGGACATTGCAATTACATTTCTAAATTAATTGAATATTCTAAATAAAGTGCAATAAATTTGAATTGAATTAAGTTATTAGGGATACGATTTGGGCGTCATCGGTAAGAAACGTCGAACATGGTGAATGGATACGATAAAAATCCGTTGTCACAATCAACTGATTGATCAGCGTTATCACAATTAACTATAAAATATGTTCTCCCAAACAACCATTATTATCTGATGATCGAGAGTAAATAATAAACGGCGTCTTATCCCATTAGCTAATAATTCACTGCATTATAAAAATTAATGTTCGACAGGATTCCTATACGGCAGTCTAGTCATGTATCTTATGATACCACTCTTGCCTAAAATTCTCGACGTAATAGTTCCTTTGAATGAGAGTCGGACTACTGTACATCTATACGAGACGCAATACTATGTAGATCCAGAGGAATATTTCGTATGGATATGCCTGCACACCTACTCGGGTACTATAGTGACAGTGACAACAATCATCGCCGTTGATACGATCTTTGTCAGATATGTTATGCACGTTTGTGGAGTACTTGCAGTTATTGGGTAATAACTTCATACTTGCATATTTAGCTGGACGCTTAGTGCAAGGTGTATAAGATATTATCTTGATAGGTATCGATTGGAGAACTTGACGTCCAAGCGATCGGATACGAGTGCCAGTGCTTATATCATGTCAAAAGATGATGATCAAAGATGCTATCAGGAAATCGCATTTTGCATCGATCAGCACTACAATGTTATAGAGTTTGTATTTTTGTTTGTATTATTAATATTTATGTATAAGCACTAACGTCTTTTATCATTATTTCATGGACATCGATGAAGAACCATCAAGATTATTGAATCTTCTCATTCATTATCATATCTCCTTGTGATTGGTATCTCCGTAATTCTGCTGAGCATTTCGGGGGTACAGGTTCGTACATATATTCTTATGCAATTAAACTTCTAAATTCTCCCCAGGATTTTTTTAACCTTTATTATTTTCATTGCTGTCTTAGTTATTATTCAAGTTCGGGCAAGTCCAAGAGATGATAAGGCTCTTTCAATTCAATCTCGCTCAGTTTAATCATCTGTTTTTCAACAGTTGGCCATGTCAAAAATTAATCGATCAGAGCGTCACATTCAGGGATTCTCTGTGCGTATGATCCTCCCACCGTATATTCGAGCATTGTACTGATTAAAAACGTGACGCAATTTTACTTACAGTTACGCGGCTGAATGGTATTTGCTATCAGAGGGTAATAAACATCTTTTGCGGTTCACCATGTTGCGTACACTGGAACCTCAGAAAATTACAGCTGGAAAGCTCTACATCATGTCAATGGAAAATTTTGGCGCGGTATAATATATGACGAATATTTTTCTTTGTATCTTTGTTATTAAGTAGTAACATCACTAATATTTCATAAATTCTAACGGGGTCTTTCTTACTTTTTTTAAAGGTCATTCAAACGTCAATGTCGTACTTCACGGTATTCGCATCAATTCAATAATCACTTTGTAAATGATTGTTGAATGTATCACTTGTTGGGAAATGTCTTATATTTTCTTATCGTACTACGAATCATGTGTGATGATTTCTAGGTCGCTATAATCAATAAATATTTAAAACATACTCGATGTCAGTGAACATTTTTTTGTATTCATTACAAAAATGATGTCCACATATGCTTTGGAGTTAGTCTGAAGTATCGGTAGTTACTGATGAGTGTAATGAAAGGAAGGCCAATTATTTCGTGTAAGGAGATGTCATTTACTTTACTTTTGTTGAATTGAATTTCTAGTCTACCGTATCATCTGGCCACAGATCGACTAAAGCGTTATTCAAATCCTAAAAAAAAGGATTGCAAAGTAGAACTTTCCACGTTGCTTCCTCATTTTTATAGCCCATCATCAACAAAGCTTCCTCTACGATACACTTAAAATTGACTTTATTACTTTCTCATAGAGAATCATAGAGATTTTGCAGATGGTGGGCGAAAAAAATTATAGCAATGTGTTTTTAGTCTGCAATACGTACAGCCACGTTTATGAGAAAATAAATTGGTCAGTTTTGGCTTCCACATAGAGAAAGTGCAAGGCCTTAATATTTTGCTATATTTTGTATGATCTTGAGTTCGGAGTGTAATAAATCTTCTTTAAAGTTTACTTTTGTTTTTTTTTAAATAAATGTTCGCTATTGTTTTTACATTGTTAACTGATTTTCAACCGGATAAGCCAGTTGAACCAAATTCTTTTTCGGATATATTTTATCTTTTCTGAAAAAATAAAATATATCAATAAGCAATAAGTTCTGGGATATATCTTCTAAGTTATCTAATTGATCTCATTTATCCTCATCGAAATATGGGTTTGCACGTAAATAAGTCAATACCTAGTAAGATCGATATGCAGTTTTAAAGAAAGTACTTGTGCAATCTCATAAGCTAATGTTAATTAATATTTTCTGATTATAACCGATAAAACTACTGAAGAGAAATTTTTTCTATTTGTACCGAAACATTTATTACATTGGAAAACAGATTTTCTATTGGAAATTAGCATAAATAGAAACACGAATAAAACCGATACATCGTTCGATTGAAAGTTCAATTGATTTCTATTGGTCTGAATTATACTGAATAGGATTGTTTAAGCAGTCGACAGCACAACACCGAGTCCGAAAGATCGGAGAGAATTAACAGTCATGGGTTAGTATTGAACATTATTCGTGTGCGTGTGCGTGTGCGTGTGCGGCAAGACAACGCCAAGAGGGTAGTGGTTGCAAATTTTGAGCGATCGAGCTGAAATTTGGTATGTGAGGCATTAATGTTACTTCTGCCACAAAAAAAAATTCTCTAAAAATTCATAAAAACCCGTTTTCATTATTCCAAAATGTTCGCTAAATTATCAAAATTAAACATTTTTTTTTGCGAAATATTTTATTTTTTCATTTTTCGGTTTAACAGCGATATCTTAAGAATACTACATTGGAATAACAATTGTTAAAAATTCGCTTTTTTATGACCTACAAGATCAAAAATATTCGGAATTTAATCCGTAATTCAAAACCACTTTTTAGGGAAAACTTGTTGACATTTTTTTTTGTAAGCGGAAGGGGAGTCAACATTATCGTGACTTTAATTTCTTCAAATTGTATATGAGACATTCCATACCAATTCAGCCACCCAAATTTTTAAAGTTCGCTAAAGAAGCAGTAAGATCAAAGAACTATATATTCAAAAGAAAAGTACCGCATTTGAAGTGCTCGATCAGGTGCCGCCGATTAGGAGATTATTTCAATTTTTTTTTCTTTTATCAATGATATCTCTGCAATCCTAAATCATATTTTGACTTTTTAAAGGGTACACACACCTAACGGTCGGAAAAATCGGTTAAAAAATGATTTTTTTTTCTGACGCAGATATGAAATTTATTTAAAAAACCTTTATTTCACATACATAAAGTACATATGTAAGAACAATTTCCAAAAAAAAAAATTGATGAAATTACAAAATGACGGAGATGAGTCATCCATTAGCCCCCTCTTTTCAAGATCCTCGTTGATGGTGTACAAGATTTCTCAATCGGGCATCGTCAGAAAAATATAAAAAATCTTTTTTGTTATTTAAAAAGGTATTAGCTATGGCGCTACGAAGGGAATTTTTTAAAATTTAATCTGCAAAAATGGCAGTAGTTTGAAGAAAACGACATGAATTCTCATGAAAATTTTTAGTTAATTACATTTACAACTTAAAAACGGGACATCGAATCAAAAAATGCCTACGTAGCGCTATAAACAATATTACAAAGAATTTGTGGTAAAAATTTTAGATCCAGTAGATCTTGAGATATCGTGTACACCAGTTTGAAAAAGGTCGTTTCGAGAAAAACGCAAAAGAAAAAGAAAGTGCCGCGGTAGGAGCTACGTACCGGTACGTACGTACCGGTCCGAGCGCTATCCGAGTTTCGGCGCTCTTCTGCAACTCTCACTTCTAGCGGCTGTGACTCCTGAAGTATTTTGAATTTCGTAATGGGGAAGAGCTTAAAATATTTTCAAAAAATTCGATTTTTTTTTCAGGGTGGTGTAACTTCTTAAAAACGTGGAATGCCACATATAAATCGAATTATACCACCAAGATTGTTTGGGTTTTATGGGAAACCCCTTTTACAAAGTATAAAGAAGTTATAAACTTATAGTATATAAGTTATAAATTTGTTTAATTTTCTTGTTCCAAGACAAACATACTAGCAACAAATACTCGAAACATGTCGACGAAAGCCGTCTAGAACAGGAACGCCAGACGAAGCTTAAGCGCGCTGAGGCTGCAGAGCGCCTCCGCCGTATCCTCGAAGCAAGGAAGGAGACTGCGGCGGAGGCGCATCATCAGAAGGAAAGGGCGAATTAATTCCAAACGGTATGAGAATTCTAAAACAACAGGGTACTAAAAACTACGGTGTAAAATTGTTATGTGTGCATAAATTTTATGTACACTATATGTGGATAAAAATGTTGTGATGCTCACTTGAGGTTTTACTGTTTTATGTTTAAAATGTATAAGATTTATCAGATTATTTATATGTCTACATATCGCGGGTCTAAAGGCTATAAGGCTTAAGTGCCAAGATACGACTTTTAGAAATTAAAAAACCCATAACGGCGCAAGCGTATACAACTCCGTATATAACAGAGTCAATACAGTTAAATCTTAAATGACGTATTCCTTTGTACATACGACCTATGGCTATTATCATTTTTTTCCGGCTCAAGTGATTTTATGAACGTACGTCTTTTTGGAATTAGGATCTTTTTCGTTACGGAAATCATTACAAAAAATAAGAGCACCATAAGAATGCATGATGAGGGTTTTGCCTTATTATAAAGTCAAAATATCAAGGATTGATTGTTCTTTACAAAAAAAAATACGTAAAACGGCCATGAGTAAATGAATAATTCATGAATAAAACAGTAAAAATAAATGTTCATTCATGGATACATGTATGTTTTACAATTGCCATACATTTTTATTTCATTTTTCTTGTTGGCTGTTGTTTCCTTATTGTTTATTGTTGTATTAAATTGTATTGATCTTTCTTCATCTTAAAACTATTAAAATTTATCCATTTGATCGTTTTCTATCAGTTTCAATCGGAACTCCTAAGCAGGGTGCAGAATCCAACCGGACTACGAACTATGTACCTTGTTTCTTTACTATTATTACCACCGTTCACAAAGTGACTTCTTTGAGAAAATATGAACACTACCTGCCTTCTGAAAGAAGCACTATGCAATGTTCCACTTCATTCTATCTTTCGAAGTGCAACAGAAAACATATTATGGAGGCTTCGAGAATCAACACAATGGTATGACAAATAAAAAAAACGTTTATCATGAAGGGTGATATTTAGCGGCGCAGTGGCGTGAAGGAAGGTTTTTTGCAACATCCAATCGGTGTAATATTTTAACCATTATTCTTTCTTATTATTATAATATTCTTATAAAGTAATAACATAATGTATAAATAAAATAAAATTAACAGATATTCAAAGGATTAAAGTTTAAAAAAAAGAAATTACAAGCAATACAAGTATTCTACCCTAAGCACCCTGAAGTGAGCTACGATAATGATATTTCGATACATTCAAATAGGCTATTTGTAACAATTTGAAAAAATCATTTATCTACGCGAATCTACAATTTATCACCTTAATTTATAAAAAAGACATTGGGCGCTAGTCATCACAGAATCGACGTTCAAAATTTAGTTACGTAATTTTTTTATTGTTTTCGAGAACATTGGTTTCAAAGAAACCTTTTTCCCTGGGGGGCAGTCGGGAGTTAAAAACGGTTGAAAATTATATACGCCCTTATGAGCTTCTTAATTCCGAAAGGTCATAATTTGGCGCTTAAGCCCTGTAGCCCTAAGACACGCGATATAAACGGTGTATACCGTTTAGATATCGCCAAATCCATTACCTTACCTTTATTATTGACAGTTACACCGGCGTTATCTTCAAAGAATGTGAAAGACCCGCCATTTCGATGCACAAACTTACACTGCTGAATGATTACCATTTTGTTAACTGTAATAAGAATATGAAAAGAATTATAGTCCATACAGTTCAAATGTAAGCAAATGAGGATGAGAAATATTTTACGTACGCTTTTTTCTCAATTCAGGTGTTCCTTTCTTCATTGATGCAATGACAGCAGTGCCAGGGCCAGCAGATGGGAACCGTTTAAGATGACCCTTGTATATTTTGCAAAGTCTTTGGAACTAAACTAAAAAGAAATTAATATAATAAAAACAGTTGTGATCTTTCTGGGAGTACTTTTTATTTTTCTTAATATCCACTTGTTTTACGATTGTTTCGACTCGTGTGGAAGTGGTAGCACTCGTCGCCAACAAGACTCGTGCGAGCTATCACATCTCATGCGGAAATAATCTAATTTTTCACCTACCTGCAGGTAAAGTTTGTACTTTGCTCCCCGATGAGAGGGGCGAAAGAAAGTGCCTTACTCCCTAGGGGGGAAAGCACTCACTTTCCTCCCTCTCATCACGGAACAACGTACGAACTCTTCGTGTATGTGTGAAGAAAACGTATGTGCACCGCGGACGGAGTTGTCAACACACGAGGTGGAATACCTCGTGTGTTGACACATACTTGCCAGGAATGTTCAACTTTCCGCACTTGGTGCACAATATACTATTATGAAATTATTATACACTCGTTGCACAATACACTATTATGAAATTCGTCGTAGCAAAGCTGAAGCTTCCGTGATGGCACAGATGTCGGAGTATTTTTTTTTAATATCATAGAACTGAATCACGCTAACTCGTGAAAATGTACAACAATCAAACTATATCGTGCTACAAAAATATAATTTCGTCAAAGGTTGGTTAGTTTTGTGAAAGTGAAATTGGGAATTAAATGTTAACATAGAGTTAAAGTAAACCCAATCACAGTTTATGTCGGAGTCCAATAGGTAAGCATAACTGTGGAAAAAAATATTCGGAGTGAACAGAACCTTCGAAAAAAAAATTCACGGAAATAAAGATATAACGGCCAAATATCCAAAATATACGCTATTCAAGGACAATTTTATCGACTTGTCTCACTACAAATGGTTTAATAGATTATGTGTTTTACCTTGAATTTTTTCCATGTGGATACTCGAACTATCACTCAACATGATCTATCACAAACACGCCGATCGAGGACAGCTGAGCACCCTCCACAGCTGATCGAGTTGCCGAAATGCCTAAGGGAAATATTATAGCAGGGGGAGAAAGGATTAAAAACGGCAGCAGCCGTATAAAGTAGTGAGAGTAGATAGAAATAATACGCATAATAGCATAGGCAGGAATAGAAGGATAAACGATAAAAGTAAAAATACGTAGGATGATATAGAGAAAATAAGTAAAATTCTTGCTTCTTTGCATATGTTGACTATAATATCTTGACAATTGTGCGAATGTTCTTGCGATATTATCCAAAGTATAATATTCTATATGTACATATATACATCAAATTATAAAAGTACTTACTGCGAGTGTTGTTATAGAGACTGCCAAAGATAATCCACAGGAAGACGCAGGAAAACCTCACGAATGCACTGCACTGAAATTCTTTAGGTTCTTTAGGTTCTTTAGGTCCTTTAGATTCCTTAGGTTCTTTTGAAAAAATTGAGATATCAAATTCCTTCCTTCGCCATTCGTTCCAAGTCGTATATTTCCGCACTGATAGTACCCCTAACAAATCTTTTTGGAGCAATTTTTCGTTATTTAGGTTCCCTAGGTTCTTTAGGTTCTTTAGGTCCATTTCGATTTTCACGAGATCGTAGAATCTCGAGAAAAACGCGAAATATCGGAAAACTCAGAATTCACGCGCACCAATATCTTCAGTCAACGACAAAACTGTAGAGCGAGCGGCTTTCCCCACTGAATTCAATCTCTCGAAGTTCGAACGAGTCGATAGGGACGCTTGTCATAATAGCGGAACCGCCTTGTTTGAAAACAATTGTTTAATGACTCCGCTGCATTTTAACATATAGAATATTATACTTTGGATAATATCGCAAGAACATTCGCACAATTGTCAAGATATTATAGTCAACATATGCAAAGAAGCAAGAATTTTACTTATTTTTCATCAAGTTGTTGTAAATTGCAATGTAGATTGCAAACTGGTAAACTATTTGTTATATCTCAAACAACGGTCTACTTATTATCAATTTGAACAGTTCAAATGAGTTTTTTCAAAAATTTACATATAAGTTTCTATATTTGTTTATGTACTTACTATACTTATGTTTAAGTCACGTTAACAGGAATGTGTTCATGGAATATTCTCTGTTTTTTCTTGAACGTGCTCAGAACGGCTCCATAAGCGTCACCGTACGAAGTCTCGTCGCATAAATGTCACTCGGAAAGTGTAAAAAGCTTGAAAAGGTTTATACGTAATAAGAAGAAGTAAGAAAAAGATACAATATTCTCTTTGTCGTGCATCGAGAGCTTGAGTTCTGTGTGTTTTCGATATCAACGCAATTGACGAACAGCGGGACTACCATTTCAAGAATCATCACGTGCAGAAAAAGCTATTCCCAAAGGATTTTTGCAATACAGACATTTAGAGAGTTATTATAATACAACTCTTCCAACTTTATTCTCGCAATTCAAACTTGTGTGTTAGGGCAAAATTGGAGTATCCTTTATGACATCATACGGAATACTTAATTAACGTGTGGTTCTACAATGCGTCGTAAGTTCTGGATATCGATCACTGCTTCCATCGCCTCTGACCAGTCATGGACATTTTTCGGAGTCGACTTTATCGGATAAATGTTACCCTCTTGTCGGTGGTTGGACTGTGGCCTTATCAGAAGTTCAAAATATGGCAATTGTTTCAACAATGTATTTGTCAAATCAGTGTGTTTACAGTTATAATGTCTCAGGTAAGTTTTTAAAGTTTTCATTTCGTATTTATTCTGTTATATTGATCAACATACGATGGCAGGGTATTAAGTTGTTCGAAATATGGGGCGACTTAGACATTATGATAGAGTGTCTTACCCCGATTGGCGTCCAAATTGCCGCTAGTGTCAAGGCTATAAATTCAATTGTTTTCCGAAAAAAGGTGAGCAAATACAGTGCATTGCAAGAAACATTTGAGGTGAGGACAAAATGCTTTGATCGCAGATGACGAAACTACTGGAATCCATGAAAAAAGACTGGTCAAATCTAAGAAATGAAGAAGAGCTTAAAATTCTGTTGAAATATTCTCAGGATGCACGCAATCTTACTATTATTTATACAGGTGAAATAATGCGACCACACTGAGAAAATAGGTGATTGGCCCAAACAGCCTAAAATGGTTCAGTAAAGTGAAAATATTTTTTAAATTGTTCTTTCTCACAGGCAAATTGAGTTTTATGTAAAATAATCATTAGTAAAATCATAACGGATGAGCATCGATTGAGCAAAGGACATAATATCTGTCACGACATATATCTGACGACAAAATACCAAAAGGACAAAACATATAAAAATTACATTTGCTATGGAACAGTGATTAGTAAAATTTTAACAAGGAAATTCATGTCGGACATGGTTTCATCCACCGTCCCAGGTGGCTTAGCCACCTGAGTCTATCTGGAATACTTAAAAATATTAAATTATTTGGTTTTGATCTGTTTCCCTATAATTAACTATAAAGTCACTTCTGCCAAACTACTATTTTTCTTCGGTCGTAAATAAATAGTAAATGGCACCTTATTGCATTAACTAATTGTTAAACATATGAAAATTAATTTCCGATAGTGTTCCTGTTGGGTAGTGCATTCATTTATCTCCTGGTACCACTGCTGCCAAGATTCCTCGACATAATAGTTCCTCTGATGAACGAGAGTCGGCCGCCCGTATACCTGTACCAGACCCAATATTACGTAGATCCTGAGGAATATTTTATATGGATATTACTGCACACTTACTCGGGTACCGCTGTAACAATGACAATTATTGTCGCGGCGGACACGATGTTTTTCTGTTATGTTATGCATGTTTGTGGAATACTTGCGGTCATTGGGTAATCACTTGATTATTTTATTTAAAAAGAAAATTGGTAAACTGTAAGTAGAAATTTTAAGAACTATGATCTGGACAGGCATCGACTGGAGAACT
Organism: Perithous albicinctus; assembly: GCA_964016905.1. Lineage (NCBI taxonomy): Eukaryota > Metazoa > Arthropoda > Insecta > Hymenoptera > Ichneumonidae > Perithous > Perithous albicinctus. The sequence goes on along the minus strand of OZ024693.1, from coordinate 13,334,174 downwards.
TGACTTCTAAGCGCCCAGTAACTGATAATAGTATTTATATTACGTCGAAAGACGAAAACGAAAGATGTCATCGAGAAATCGTGGTTTGCATAGATCAACACTACAGAGCAACAGAGTTTGTATTTTCATTCATGTAATTTACATTTGTACAAGAGCTTTCATCCTTTTTACTATTATTTCTTGGGTATCAATGAAGAGTCGTTAAGATTATTGAATCTTCTTATTCAATATCGTACCTCCTTGTACTTGGTATCGCTATGATTCTGCTGAGCCTATCGGCGGTGCAGGTTCGGAAAACCTTATGGAAATAATTTCAAATCACTTGAAGACTCTTTTACCTTAACTAACTGTCATTGTATTGCTTGTAGTTATTGATAAAATTTGGAAAAGTCGGCGAAATGATAAGGCTTACTCAATTCAATCTCGCTCAGTGTAATCACCTATTTTTCAACAGTTGGCCGTGTCAAAAGTTAATTGATCAGAGCGTCCATTTAAGGGAATCTCTGTGAGTGTGACTTCTCCACTCAGCATCGTATTTTCGAGCACTGTGATGATTGTAATCATTACGCTATTTTACTTACAGATATTCTTCCGAATGGTATTTATTATCAGAGGGAAATAAAAATCTTTTGAGATTCACCATGCTGCGCATTCTAGAACCTCAGAAAATCACAGCTGGAAAACTCTATGTCATGTCAGTCGAAAACTTTGGTGTGGTAATATACGACGAAAATGTTTCTTTGTGTTTTCATTATTACATAATAATATTTATAGAATTTCGTAAAATCTCATGAAGTTTATTTTCTCTTTTACTTTATAGGTAATTCAATCATCTATGTCGTATTTCACGGTGTTCGCATCTATCCGATAACCACTACGCATGTGTTTATTGTAACGGCTTAATGGAAAACAACTTACATATTTTCGCTTCATGCAACGAACCCAGTCATATAGTCAATAAATATTTTAAAAATACTTGATAATAATAAAAATTTGATTACAAGAAACTGGCAAAGTGTTTAAATTGAAAGTACGATAACTACTTCTGCTTTGAAATCACTCGGAAGAAACAGCAGTCATTGCATCGACTTATAACTCTTCAAAATTTAACGAACGAATATACGATACGAACATAGACCTACCTAAATATTGTGATTGTAAAATGGATTAATGCAATTTAATCGTAATTTGTAACGCCCACTACATAATGTCGTGGATATGCTTTGTTTTCGGTTTAAAATATCAAGAAAAGTGGATTAGACATCAATGTCAGTATGTGTATGTTTGGAATTGGATTTTGAATGGCGGATTATTTTCTGGCAAAATGTTTACTCCCGGTGGCTGTCAAGAATAGTTAATAAAACAAGTTTTGCGATGATAAATAATATTTATTGTATAATCGACTAGTATACCACGTGAATATTATATTTTATAGATTTTTGTACAATGACCCAATTCATCCGTCTTTGTCATCAAGGTTAATTATGGCTGATTCGCGATAATGAGGTCCACCAGTTGGTAAGGTGCTTCTCATAAATACACCACGAAAGTGAGGAACTTTTAGGATACGTGCATACTTGGGCAGATCAGTCTCCGTCAGAGCTTGGCGAGACAACCTTACGTTGAAGTTATTTTTTGCTGCTTCTCACTTCTTTTCCGGTGTACATCGAGACCTTTCTTGTGAGGTTTGAGCCAACAACAAAAGCAACAATTTAAATATGTCATTGTACAATTTAAATATGCGAACTAAAAGTCCTCAGGGAAGGACACTCGGGTGCTTCATTCTCATCAATGGACCTGATGTTCGATCCGAGAGAATAATTTCTTTATCATTAAAAAGGAATTTATTTTGATAGCAGGCAACTAGGCGAATTTCGTGTAAATATAAATAAAGAGAAAACGAACAACAGATCTTCAGATTTTATTTAGGAAGTGTTGGAAAATAGAAACAAGTGTCTTGGGTTACCTCCAGGAGTTCATTTTGATTAATTTTAGGCTAAATTTAGGTTAATTTTATTTCCACCTAAATAACGTTAGAAGATATGGGTAATTGTAGTATTCAAATTGCGAGCGCACTTGTAAATACTAATCGCATAGCAAATATCTTTTTTTTTTAATTTCATGCTTTTTAAAGTTTTTTTTTTGGTGCATATCTTATTGGGAGGAATCCGATTGGAACTAGTTAGACAAACAAACAAAAATCTATTGAAACCTATAGGAGTCTTATGTTTCAACTGAAAATTTATCCATTTGATCGTTTTCTATGAGTTTCAATCGGAACTCCTAAGCAGTTCCTAACAGGCCTCCTAAGCAGGGGCGAAAGTAAGTACCTTACTCCCTAGGGGGGAAAGCACTCACTTTCCTCCCTCTCATCACGGTACAAAGTACGAATTCTTCGTGTAGGTGTGTGAAGAAAACGTATGTGCACCGCGGACGGAGTTGTCAACACACTCGTCAGGAATGTTCAACTATCCGCACTTGGTGCACAATATACTATTATGAAATTATTATACACTCGTTGCACAATATACTATTATGAAATTCGCCGTGGCAAAGCTGAAGTTTCCGCCATGGCACAGATGTCCCGTATGGAAATAAATAGAGGTGAAATATACGCCAAAAATAGATAGAAAAATTATAAAATTTATAACTTGTATATATTCTGGATATATGCCATATATGAAAAATATATGAAACATATATGTCCAATATGCGACATTTTGGCGCATTTCCTATATAGGGCATATATGTAAGTTGTATGTGTTATATATGCAAATCATATAAGTTATATATATTCTCTGTATATCTTAAAGTATACAAAACATATATAATGGATATATCGCGTTTATACTTCAGGATATATCTATTATATATGGAAATCAAATTTAAAAAACCAATAATTATAAAATAATTAATTGCGCTAATTGAATTCAGTTTACTTTGGACTTCCAGTTGAACATTCGGAGTTATTTTGTTAATTAGTACATATTAATCGCTGGAAACTTTTTTGCCGTGGATGGGAATCGAACCTGGATCGTCTGGGTGTCTGTTGGGTGGCGTAGCCCACTCGGCCATTGACATCTTGAAAGTCTGATATTTTCATTGTCTATTTGAAGTATATTTAAAGTAAAAAGACGTCAAGACTACATTCATTTATATGATTGAGACCGAAATATTTAAAATGCAAACACCGTGGGCCGGTCATCCTGAAGGATCATAAATGTAATGACCCTTGAGGGATATTGATCAATTCGTCGAGGGACGATTACTCATCCAAGTCGTCATACGTAAATATATAGCACAGATGTTTAAAATATACTTTGTAGCCAAGCTAGATATGTGGGTCATACATACATTATACATTCGACATACAATGCATAGTATACATAAATTATATATTTCCTATTTTTGAAATATATTTTGCAGTCCAGCAATATATATTTTACATATGTGTTTCATATATTCACGAAATATTTGCATAACACATACGAATTGTAGAAGATTTGATTGTTACATATATTTTACAGTTAGACGACATACATTGAACATATATGTAGTAAACATTCATGACATATATGCGAGATATATAATAATTATACAACATTTTGGCGATATATATGCCACCCATATAATATATATGTTGCATATATTTTTGGCATATATTCCACATACATATATTTCCATGCGGGGTGTGAGTATTTTTTTTTAATATCATACAACTGAATCACGCTAACTCGTGAAAATGTAGAACGATCAAACTATATCTTGCTACAAAAATGTAATTTCGTCAAAGGTTGGTTAGTTTTGTGAAAGTGAAATTGGGAATTAAATGTTAAAATACAGTTAAAGTAAACTCAATCACAGTTTATGTTGGAGTCCAATAGGTAAGCATAACTGTGGAAAAAAATATTCGGAGTGAACAGAACCTTCGAAAAAAAATCAAGGAAGTAAAGATCACGGCCAAATATTCAAAATATACGCTATTCGAGGACAATTTTATCGACTTTTCTCCCTGCAAATGGTTTAATAGATTATGTATTTTTACCTTGAATTTTTTCCGTGGTTCCAGACATGTTTTTAGTGATTACCTTTATGTTGACGGATGTAACGATATTTGTCCACTAACATTAAATTTTGTATCTAAAACATCTGAACTTTAAAATTCGAGCAAGAAAAAGATTATTTATAGGCAGTTTTGATAGGTAAAAGTAGGGTTTATTCACTTTTCTTGCAATATTCAAATGAAATTACTCTCCCGATCACACTGACAAATGATTGTCACCCGTCTATAAATGTGTATATAATCGTTTTCCTCCGTTGATCGATGTTCGATTCGCCTTATCATCTGATCTATTCTATCATACTCCTGAGTTCATCCGCTGAATCGCTACTATCATCAATTCTCGTAAATCGTTCAAAAGATGAATTATTTATCAGTTTTGTCCTTCGATGTTTATTCATTAATGGGGTGGCTCTAAATTATCCAACTCGTTCTTAACCACGAGCGAGTCTTTCGTAGCAATCTTTGGGTGGATACTCAAACTATCACTCAACATGATCTATCACACACACGCCGATCGAGGACAGCTGAGCACCCTCCACAGCTGATCGAGTTGCCGAAACGCCTGAAGGAAATATTATAGCAGGGAGAGAAAGGATTAAAAACGGCAGCAGCCGCATAAAGTAGTGAGAGTAGATAGAAATAATACGCATAATAGCATAGGCAGGAATAGAAGGATAAACGATAAAAGTAAAAATACGTAGAATGATATAGAGAAAGATAATACATCAAATTATAAAAGTACTTACTGCGAGCGTTGTTATAGAGACTGCCAAAGATAATCCACAGGAAGACGCAGGAAAACCTCATGAATGCACTGCACTGAAAGTACCCCTAACCAATCTTTTCGAGTAATTTTTCGTTATTTAGGTTCCTTAGGTTCCTTAGGTTCTTTAGGTTTCTTAGGTTCCATAGGTTCTTTAGGTTCTTTAGGTCCATTTCGATTTTCGCGAGATCGTAGAATCTTGAGAAAAACGCGAAAAATCGGAAAACTCAGAATTCACGAGCACCAATATCTTCAGTCAACGACAAAACTGTAGAGCGTGCGGCGTTCCCCACTGAATTCAATCTCTCGAAGTTCGAACGAGTCGATAGGGACGCTTGTTATAATAGCGGAACCGCCTTGTTTGAAAACAATTGTTTAATGACTCCGCTGCATTTTAACATATAGAATATTATACTTTGGATAATATCTCAAGAACATTCGCACAATTGTCAAGATATTATAGTCAACATATGCAAAGAAGCAAGAATTGTACTTATTTTTCATCAAGTTGTTGTAAATTGCAATGTAGATTGCAAAGTGGTGAACTATTTGTTATATCTCAAAGAACGGTCTACTTATTGTCAATTTGAACAGTTCAAATGAGTTTTCTCAAAAAATTACATATAAGTTTTTATATTTGTTTATGCACTTACTATACTTTTGTTTAAGTCACGTTAACAGGAATGTGTTCATGGAATATTCTCTGTTTTCTCTTGAAGGTGCTCAGAACGATTCTATAAGTGTCACCGTACGAAGTCTCGTCGCATAAATGTCACTCGGAAAGTGTAAAAAGCTTGAAAAGGTTTATACGTAATAAGAAGAAGTAAGAAAAAGATACAATATTCTCTTTGTCGTGCATCGAGAGCTTGAGTTCTGTGTCTTTTCGATATCAACGCAATTGACGAACAGCGGGACTACCATTTCAAGAATCATCACGTGCAGAAAAAGCTATTCCCAAAGAGTTTTTGCAATACAGACATTTAGAGAGACCTATTATAATACAACTCTTCCGACTTTGTTCTCGCAATTCAAACTTGTGTGTTAGGGCAAAATTGGAGTATCCTTTATGACATCATACGGAATACTTAATTAACGTGTGGTTCTACAATGCGTCATAAGTTCTGGATATCGATCACTGCTTCCATCGCCTCTGGCCAGTCATGGATATTTTTCGGAGTCGACTTTATCGGATAAATGTTACCCTCCTGTCGATGGTTGGACTGTGGCCTTATCAGAAGTTCAAAATATGGCAATTGTTTCAACAATGTATTTGTCTAATCAGTCTGCTTACACTTATAATGTGTCAGGTAAGTTTTTAAAGTTTTCATTTCGTATTTATTCTGTTATATTGATCAATATCCGATGGCAGGCTACTAAGTTGTTCGAAATATGGGGCGACTTAGACATTATGATAGAGTGTCTTACCCCGATTGGCGTCCAAATTGCCGCTAGTATCAAGGCTATAAATTCAATTGTTTTCCGAAAAAAGGTGAGCAAATATAGTGCATCGCAAGAAACATTTGAGGTGAGGAAAAAATGCTTTGATCGCAGATGACGAAACTACTGGAATCCATGAAAAAAGACTGGTCAAATCTAAGAAATGAAGAAGAGCTTAAAATTCTGTTGAAATATACTGAGGATGCACGCAATCTTACTATTATTTATACAGGTGAAATAATGCGACCACACAGAGAAAATAGGTGATTGGCGCAAACAGTCTATAAGGATTCTGTAATGTGAAAATATTTTTTAAATTGTTCTTTCTCATAAGCAAATTGAGTTTTATGTAGTGTAATCATTAGTAAAATCATAAGGGATGAGCATCGATTGAGAAAAGGACATAATATCAGCCACGACATATATCTGACGACAAAATACCAAAAGGACAAAACATCTAAAAATTACATTTCCTATGGAACAGTGATAAAAAAATACTAAACCACGCAGTTAATATCGGTTGCAATTATTACAGGCCTTCAGTTAACATCGGTCGTTAGTTCGGTTGAATTCATTTTCCAATTTATATTTAATTTAAAGGTCCAACACGTGTTAGTAAAATTTTAACAAGGAAATTCATGTCGGATCTGGTTTCATCCACCGTCCCCAGTAGTGGCTTATGCCCCTGAGTCTATCTGGAATACTTTAAAATATTAAATTATTTGATTTTGATCTGTTTCCCTATAATTAACTATAAAGTCACTTCTGCCAAACCACTATTTTTCTTCGGTCGTAAATAAATAGTAAACGGCACCATATTGCATTAACTAATTGTTAAACATATAAAAATTAATTTCCGATAGTGTTCCTGTTGGGTAGTGCATTCATTTATCTCCTGATACCACTGGTGCCAAGATTCCTCAACATAATAGTTCCTCTGATGAACGAGACTCGGCCGCCCGTATACGTGTACCAGACCCAATATTACGTAGATCCTGAGGAATATTTTATATGGATATTACTGCACACTTACTCGGCTACCGTTGTAACAATGACAATTATTGTCGCGGCAGACACGATGTTTTTCTGTTATGTTATGCATGTTTGTGGAATACTTGCGGTCATTGGGTAATCACTTGATTATTTTGTTTAAAAAAAAAATTGTTACACTGTTAGTAGAAATTTTAAGAACTATGATCTGGACAGGCATCGACTGGAGAACTTGACTTCTAAGCGCCCAGTAACCGATAATAGCATTTCTATTTCGTCGAAAGATGAAGACGAAAGATGTTATCGAGAAATCGTAGTTTGCATAGATCAACACTACAGAGCAACAGAGTTTGTATTTTCATTCATGTAATTTATATTTGTACAAGAGCTTTCATCCTTTTTACTATTATTTCTTGGGTATCAATGAAGAGTCGTTAAGATTATTGAATCTTCTTATTCATTATCGTACCTCCTTGTACTTGGTGTCGCTATGATTCTGCTGAGCCTATCGGCGGTGCAGGTTCGGAAAACCTTATGGAAATAATTTCAAATCACTTGAAGACTCTTTTACCTTAACTAACTGTCATTGTATTGCTTGTAGTTATTGATAAAATTTGGAAAAGTCGGCGAAATGATAAGGCTTACCCAATTCAATCTCGCTCAGTGTAATCACCTATTTTTCAACAGTTGGCCGTGTCAAAAGTTAATTGATCAGAGCGTCCATTTAAGGGAATCTCTGTGAGTGTGACTTCTCCACTCAGCCTCGTATTTTCGAGCACTGTGATGACTGTAATCGTAACGCTATTTTACTTACAGATATTCTTCCGAATGGTATTTGTTATCAGAGGGAAATAAAAATCTTTTGAGATTCACCATGCTGCGTATACTAGAACCTCAGAAAATCACAGCTGGAAAACTCTATGTCATGTCAATGGAAAACTTTGGTGTGGTAATATACGACGAAAATGTTTTTTTGTGTTTTCATTATTAAATAATAATATTTATAGAATTTCGTAAAATCTCATGAAGTTTATTTTCTCTTTTACTTTAAAGGTAATTCAATCATCTATGTCGTATTTCACGGTGTTCGCATCTATTCGATAACCACTACGCATGTGTTTATTGTAACGGCTTAATGGAAAACAACTTACACATTTTCGCTTCATGCAACGAACCCAGTCATATAGTCAATAAATATTTAAAAAATACTTGATAATAATAAAAATTTGATTACAAGAAACTGGTAAAGTGTTTAAATTGAAAGTACGATAACTACTTCTGCTTTGAAATCACTCGAAAGAAACGGCAGTCATTGCATCGACTTATAACTCTTCAAAATTTAACGAACGAATATACGATACGAACATAGACCTACCTAAATATTGTGATTGTAAAATGAATTAATGCAATTTAATCGTAATTTGTAACGCCCACTACATAATGTCTTGGACATGCTTTGTTTTCGGTTTAAAATATCAAGAAAAGTGGATTAGACATCAATGTCAGTATGTCTATGTTTGGATTTGGATTTTGAGTGGCGGATTATTTTCTGGCGAAATGTTTAATCTCGGTGGCTGTCAAGAATAGTTAATAAAACAAGTTTTACGATGATAAATAATTTTTATTGTATCATCGATTAGTATACCACGTGAATATTATATTTTATAGATTTGTGTACAATGACCCAATTTATCCGTCTTTGTCATCAAGGTTAATTATGGCTGATTCGCGATAATGAGGTCCACCAGTTGGTAAGGTGCTTCTCATAAATACACCACGAAAGTGAGGAACTTTTAGGATACGTACGTACTTGAGCACTGTTGTGGATTAACACAGTAGAGAAAAGTTGATTGATTTATTAACGTAAGCAAATAGCACATGTCTTGCCCGCAAGGCGCTTGAGAGCGAAGGTGGTTTGACATAATAGTTCAGATTCGATACTCTTGCGCACGTTGCTCCAAAAAATCAATTGCGCAACTATTCGCAACTCGGTCGACATGTCAGCCCGAAAAACTCTTTATTACCAACACTCCCACTTCGGGATGATATATTGCTCGCATGTTCTTCATCGATTACATTGGTTTTCGCGCGAAGATACTCGAATCTCGATTTGCTGAGTGGCTTGGTGAACAAGTCAGCCAGCTGTTTCTCGGTGTTAACGTATACTATTTCGAAATCTCCTTGCTCGTAGTGCGATCTAACAAAGTGATAGCGCACTTCGATGTGCTTTGAATTTTTTGTGACTTGCGGATTCTTAATTGACTTAATCGCGCTTTGGTTATCGATATACATAATTGAAACTTTCATTTTCGTGTTGACTAGCGTTTTCGTCAATCTATCCAGCCAATGAAGCTCTTTACAAGTCCAACTCGCCGCGATATATTCTGATTCCATTGTCGATAAATCTACCGATTTTTGCTTCAGAGAACCCCATACGACGGCTACTTCCGCGATTTTTAATATAAACCCGCTTGTTGAGTTTCGCGTTCGTTTGTCCCCGGCAAAATCCGCGTCGCTGAAAGCGTCGATTCTCAGATTTTTGCAAGTGCTCGGAAACAATATTCCGTGGGTCTGCTGTTGACTGCGAAGGCGATGTTCGGTCTCGATACTGTTGCCAAGAAGAGCAGACTCCCTATAGCCTCCTTGTAGGGAATGTTAACAACCTCGTCACCGAGACTCGGGTCCTGCAGACTGAGATCGGTGTGTTGATCTGCCGGAATTGCCACGCAGTTCGCCTCGCTCATTCGGAAACGATCGATTATCGTTTTTTCGTACGCCTCTTGACTGACGAACACGGATCCATCCGCGTAGTGCTCGATCTCCATCCCAAGAAACGATTCCAGCGGAGAGACGGTTATCTGCAAGGCTACAGACAAATGCTCCAACAATTTAGTAATTTTTTGTTTATTCGTCGGTGCGATTAGACCGTCATCTATATAGATGGCCAGGATGAGAGTTTTGCCGTTGTCCTTGGATGTGAAGACGCAAGGGTCTTCCGATGTCGCAATTAAATTAAATTGCTTCAGACAGGAAACGAATTTCTTGTTGCAGCAGCGGGCGGCCTGCTTCAGCCCGTACAACGCTCTCTGAAGTTTACACACTCTTGTCATGCCGTCTTCGTACCCCTGGGCTGCGGCATGAAGATTTGTTCTGTTAGCTCGCCGTGGAAGAACGCTGTTTTAACATCGAATTGCATAAGTTGCATTTTTGACATTGCTGCGACAGCGAGGATAGCCCGAATAGACCCGACCTTTACCTCTGGACTAAACGTCTCCTCATAATCGACTCCGAGTCGTTGCGAGAAACCTTTCACGACTAATCTGGCCTTATGTCGCTCAGCGCGGTCTCCGATTCCCGGCTTGCGACGAAAAACCTAACGATTAGGGAGAATTTTCGCATCTCTAGGAGGTTCGACTAATTTCCAAGTCTTGTTTTCGTGCAACGACTCCATTTCGCTGTCCATTGTTTTCTTCCAAGCATCTCGCTCGGCGCTGTCGATTGCCTCCTCGTAAGTCCGCGGCTCTTGTCGTTCTGCGATGAAAATATTTTCCAGGTCAAGCCAGAAATTTTCAAATCTCGACGGCGGTCGCAGATTCGATCGGTCGCGTAATTGACGCTCCGCTTGCGGAGCTCGATCTCCTTCACGAGAATCATCATCTTGCTCCTCTTCAGAATCGTCGTCTTGATCCTCTTCTTCTTCTTGCCGAGAATCGTCATCTGGCGCGTCTTCATCATCCTCCGAGACGTCGTCGTCTCGTCCGACAGAAACTTGACGTCGCGGTGAATGGTCAGTTTCATCTCGTCCGGGAACCAAAGTCTGCTGCCTTTCGTGCATTCGTCGTATCCAACGAAGAACCCTTTCTTGGCTTTTGCATCCAATTTTCTTCGTTTCTGCTTCGGGATGTGCGTCCAGACAGGAGTACCAAATATTTGGTAATCTCTCTTCTTTGCCAGTTCTTCGAACCACAGCTCGTATGGCGTTTTTCCCACGACGCTACTTGTGCCTGTGCGGTTTATGACGTCTACGGCTGTGTGCACTGCTTCCGCCCAGAGCTTCGGCTCCAATTTCTTCGCATGGATCATACTTCTCGCCGCTTCAACGAGAGTTCGATTCTCCCGCTTTATCGCTCCATTTTGCTCCGGCGTATAGGCGGTGCTGGTCTCGTGCTTGATCCCGTTCTTCCTTATCAGCTCGCGCATCGCATCGTTGACAAACTCCGAATCATTATCAGTTCTGAGCGTTTTTATCTTTCTGCCGAGTTGAGTTTCCAGTGCCCTTAAAAACACAAATTTGTAATGCGAAAAGTCGTCTTTGAAAAGTAAAAAATACTTTGACTTGCCCACCAACGCGTGTCCCATGGGCCCGCAAACATCGGTGTGTATTAGCTCACCTGGCTATTTTGTCTGTGATTTGCTGTGCGGAAACGGCTTTCTGCTCATTTTTCCCTGAATACATCCCTCACAGTTTCAGGATTTCACAGACTTTGTTTTGATGTCCCAGCTTTGCAGCACCCTTTTCACGTGCGGAATGTGCTGGTGTACGAGCCGCTCGTGCCAAACTCGAAGCGAGTCGTTCTCAACGATGTTTGCCTGTGAGTTCCTGGAATTGTTGTTGTTGATGCGGAATATCATCATGTACAAGTCCTCGTGTCGGTCTCCCACTGCGACGACGTCCTTTCCGTGCTTGAGTCGGCATTGTTTGTTGTCGGACTCGCGTCTTAATCCTTTGTCGAGCGCTGAGGACATTGATACGAGATTATATTTCAACTTGGGAACGTGAAGCACGGGAGTCAAATGATGATTTTCCCACTTTGACCCGTTATAAGATTGGATGTGGATTTCTCCCACTTCTTCCGCAAAAATTATTTCACCGTTTCCGACTGTTACGGGAATTCCTTTATCGAGTTTTGCACAATTAACGAACCAATTGCGCACGGGCGACATGTGCTGACTCGCTCCTGAGTCTAAAAACCAATTGGTCGAAGATGTTACAGAAGTTACAGCTTTTGCGTTAATCATACCTCCGAAGAAAGCGCTTCTCTTGCTTTCTTTTGATGTGCTCGAAGCTCCTGTGCTCGAGTCTTTCTTCTTGCTGCGACATTCGCTTTTCCAATGGCCTGGTTTGCCGCAGTTATAACACTTCTCGGGCTTCTTTCCTTTCTGCGTCCTGCCTTGCTTTATTTTTATGGGAAAAGCGTTGTTGACTAGATTCTCAGCAGCGTTGATGCGAAGCTCCTGCATCGCGAGTCGTGACGTTAGATTGGACAAAGTACGCTCCGCCTGACTCGTCGAATCCCACGCTGTTGCAAAGTGCTGGTAGGAGGACGGTAGCGTAATTAAAATCTTTGTTATAATCATACTATCTGTCACAGGCTCTCCAAGAATTTTCAATCTGCATGCGAGATCGTTAATTTTTGCCAAATGCATACTGATATCGTCGGCAGCGTCTTTTTCCAGCGGGTACCACTGTTGTTGCAATAGATGCTTAGAAGTCTCACTTTTATTCTCATATATCGAATGAACCTGCTCCCACATTTCCTTAGCAGACGTGCAGTTTATAATGTGAAACATGCAAGGTCGACTCACCGTTTGAACAATAATCTTTTGTGCCACGCTGTCCAGTTTATTCCATTTTTCGAGCTTTTTCTCAAGGGCTGCAGTGGTTTCCGTATTCAAATTTTCAGCTGACTCCGGTTTCGGGAACACCCCGGTGACAACTTCTAGTGCGCCGCTTGCTGAGATAATCACTCGCACTTCAAATTTCCACAATCCCCGATTGTCGAGACCGACGAGTTTCTCTACTTTCGTGAGCTCGTTGTCCGGCATGGATGTTTTGCACTCTTGCACGTGGCTAGCTAATCGTGCGGACACTTGCGGTTTTCACACTCGCGAACTCGATGTAATTTAGTCTCACTCACAAAAATATCACTCGTTACACAATCCTGGGCCCATAACCTGTTGTTTTATTGTTTTTTGTATCAGGATCGTTGCAGGATCGAGTGAAAAAAAGTGGATTAACACAGTAGAGAAAAGTTGATTGATTTATTAACGTAAGCAAATAACACATGTCTTGCCCGCAAGGCGCTCGAGAGCGGAAGTGGTTTGACATAGTAGTTCAGATTCGATACTCTCGCGCACGTTGGTCCGAAAAATCAATTGCGCAACTATTCGCAACTCGGTCGACATGTCAGCCCGAAAAACTCTTTATTATTACCAACAAGCAAATCGGTGCAATTTGATGCAAATCGGTCGAACGGTTCAAATTTCATGAGATTCTGCATTTCCTTGAAAAATGTCTTTCGAGCTCAAATACGCCTGCACAGTAAAACCTTGCAAATTGCTTCCTCACAATTTTCTATCTTTGACAAACCTTTTTTTAACAAAGCTTCCTCTATAAGGAAGTCAAAATTGATCAACATACCTCCTCATATGAATCACACTCTGTTTGAAATAGCTTTTTTCGCTCCCTAGTTGCGCGATATTCTATTATTTTTTTATACAACGAGTAACGTACTTTTTTAGTTGATGAAGGGTGGCGCTGCGTGCTCTATACGTTACGCACTTTAGCAACGCTACGAATTAATCGTAAATCTCAAGAAATATATAGCTCTTTTTGAGTTTGATGATTCAAAACTGTCAAGCGAGAACATTTAGTCCACACAGAAGTGTTATCTACGAGATACGCTCAAAATAATTAGTGAAGCGAAAGGTTTTCGTCGTTGCAGAGAAAGCGAGGTTAAGCCTCTCTAATACACAACATGGTGGGCAAGGATTCAACGCGCCAAGCTGCGGTGAATAAGACTGGAGGAAAAATCACCAATCACATGCAAAAACAAAGTCCGCCAATCGACAAAGCAAAATCGAACAACAAAAGGGATATAAACGCAAATTCTCCCATAACCACAACCCAAAATACATTGATAGCGGAAACAATAGGTCTCGAAGAGGTTATGCGTTTGCTTCGCAACTTAACCTCTGATGTCCAAGAAATAAGGCGACACTGCAAGGATATCAACGAAGCGATAGATAGATCAATCGTGGCAAGTGAAGAATGCAAAGGTAAAATGCTACAAATTGAGGTGGAGAATGAGGTGTTGAAAAATAGGATTTTAAATTTGAAAAGAAAAGCAAGCCACGCGAGCGGGAAGAGGAAAGGAATAATGTCTTTATCCGTGAGAAGGTTCAAGAAAGTGAGGTTTTCAGAAAGCGGTCGAAGAACTACAAATTTTTGATGGCATAAAAAATATCAAACCCTTCGACAGAGGCGGAAGAGTCACATTCATAACAGTGAAGTTCGATAACACTGAAACGAAAAAGAAACTGATGTTAAACAACACAAGACTGGCTGGATCGTCAATCTCAATCAACCACGATATGGCACTGGAAGAAAGAGACATTCAGAGAAAGATACTGAATGTCGCCAGAGAAAAGAAAGAACAAGGAGCAAGCGTGAGAGTCGGATACAGAAAGCTCTGAATAAATGGCATCCAGTCCACACAAGCGTCCCACGACCCATTGCAACATCGCAGTGAGCAGTGAGCAGAATAACCAAGAACGGGAGTAGCGAAGAGAAGGATTTAACACAGGAGACCAACATCCGTAGCTCATCAACTCCTCATACACAGACTCGCAACATATTGCTTAGTACACAAACATCAATAAGAGATCAGGCAACAGATCCATTAAGTCAGGATTCGGTAACGGAAATCACAGGTATCATAGACAAATTGCCAAAAGGAAGTGCAAAAGAGTGTTCAAACCGCAGCTCAAGTTCAGTATATGAAAGCCAAGTGATGAATATGAATATAATATTTTGGAACGTCCATGGGTTGAAGACTTTTTTTAGATAACATTGCAATTAGAGACAACTTAGTATGGGATGAGGCAGCTTTAGTATGCATAAGTGAAACGTGGTTCATGGGGGAAAAGTTAAATTTACCAAAGCGCTTAAAGAACTTCGAAATAGTAATAAGCAAAGGTGCGAAAGATTTAACGAGAAGTAGAGCGAGCGTTGGCCTATGCATGCTAGTAAATAAAAATATAATCTCAAAGTACTATATATTAGATACATGTAACATGTGGATTGCTGGTGAATTTTACGTTACCGAAAAAAAGTTCATTCTAGTCAGTGTTTACCTGAGAAACCACTTCTACAAAGGTAGACTAAGACTGCTAAGTAATTATCTCTTTGAAGTAATCGAAAAATTCCAGTTACCACTGATAGTGGAAGGAGATTTTAATGCCAGAATTGTCGATCTCAACATGCTTGATGATTTTCAGATGGAGGGCATGCAATTTTCAGCAATAAAACAGACCGTAGATACAGAGGTTAATTGTAATGGTCGCCATTTTATAGAGTGCTTTGAGGAACTAGGGTTAATAACTGTACGTATTTTATAGAACATGGGCACGAGAGAAATAATGAAAAAATAGAACTATTGCTATTTCCAGACGACCTTATCCTTCTAGCAGATGATGTCTTGAAACTCCAAAAGAAACTCAATACGTTAAAGTCATATTGCAATACCAACAAACTAGTAGTATATAATGCGAAAACCAAGATAATGGTATTCCAGAAATCAGGGAGGAAAAAGAAAGTAAGGTCACTAAAATACAATGGTACACCTCTTGAAGTAGTAAAGAAGTATGTTTATCTAGGAGTTCCTTTTGTAAGTTCGGGCCTATTTAACGTAGCAGCGGAACACTAGAGCAAAGGTTGCCCTAGGTATCATATGGGATCCTATGGTCATTGCCGAGATCAACAACGGGGACGCAAGAATAAAACTGCTGAATGCCGTAGACAAATAGACATAGACATAGACAAAATTCAACTACGTTTCTATAAAAATCTGTTTGCAGTACCAAATAGCACTCCGGTTATATGGTCAGATTAGAAACGGGCTCTACGAGAATAGTGCCACAATTAGTTAAGATAACTATAATATTTCCGTTAAAAATATTAGACATGAATCCGAGACGTTTTCCCCGAATATGTTTGGACCGTCTGGTCACACTAGATGTCTGGAGTACTAACATCGAAAAATACAACTGGGTATCCAGTCGTTGAATTGTATAACAGAGAGGAAAATAAAAGCATATAAAGCAACTAAATGAGTTGCAATGTGAAAAATACTTGACTATGGACATTCCACTAGTGTTTATTAGATTATATAGGCTGGAAGGACGAAGCTCAACTACCTTTAGATATAAGAATTTTTATTATAAACTAGACCAAAATGTCGTGTGTGCTGTCTGCAGTTTACTGAAGCTAGAAACATTGGAGCATTTCCTATGCGAGTGTCCATTATATGAGAACGTAAGAGTACCCAGTACCTGAATTTTTCTCATCCCCTACTTACTCTTGAAAATGTGGGGGATACACAAGCGCGAAATATCGCTATGTACATACTAGCTGGGTGTAAACTATGTGCATTTGCGTTAGGCGGTGAAGTGTAAACATTACTCGCAGATGCGAGTATTTTTATTATTTTTTAAAATTTCATTGTTCCCGATTTCTTTCAAGATGAAGTTTTATATGTAAAAAGCGCTAAACGCATCACCACACTCTTTGTAATAGGTGCAAACCTTTACAAAAATAAACAACTATTCTACTTTTTTTGTTTACGTTTAGACTGTCGACTCTATTGGCTCTGTAACTAAAAGAAAATTAATGTGAAGGGATGTGCAAACTTCTATTTGCAGGGCGTCTGATTCGTCTTATTTACAAATCTTCTAAAAACTTGACGAAAAAAAAACCTTATGCCAAGTATTAAAATTGTAGTCACTATAAATCAAAAAAATTACCTGTAAAAAAATCTTTTACAAATAAAAATGTGCTTGCAAAAAAAAATATTAATAAAAAATTGCTTGCATAAAAATCTTTCTGATAGTCTTTTTGATATAAAAACAAATTGATATCAATATATTACCTAAGTAAAACCCCTCGGTAGTGGACCGAGATAACTTTAAAAAAAACTTTATTCCACACCCGACCGAAATGGCCACTTTTGGCCCCTGAAAATCGGGGCAGAAGTAGCATATTTTTCTCGCAAATCGCATTTGCGAGGCGAAACTAAAATTAGCGGGGCGAAAGTAACATCAGCGGGGCGAAAGTAAAATTAGCGGGGCGAAAGTAAAATTAGCTGGCCGAAAATAAAATCCTCGCGAGAAAAATCTGCTACTTTCGTCCCTCGTTGCATAATGTACTATGATGTGCCTCTGACTATCTCCCGTACATACTCTAATTAAATATATGCGCGGGAAACAATTGTGCTCTATCTATGTGTATTTTAATGAATATCTAAGCACTCTTTATCTTTAGCTTCTGAACTTACCGCAATTGCAAAGCATTACTGTAATGATTCAGCTTTGAGTCGGATATGTGAATTGAGTCCTTCAGTCGGGTTTGTGTTCCAGTGGTTTTTTTTTCTAGGGATTCGTTTTCCACAGATGTTTTTTTCTAGTAATATCACACCACACTCACGCAAACCACTATTCGCACCGCGAAATTACTAATTGCTATAACCGTTGGTATAACTACTACAAACTCAATAATTATTAGAAGTCATTTTGCGGTGCCACTAATGATTTTGTGTAACGGCTATTCCGCTAAAAACCGAATAGTTTTTAGTTAGTTTTATACTCAACATACATTCTCTGTCATTGATCAGCTGCAAAATATCACATGCATGGTAAGAGGACAAAGAGAGCCCGCCATTTTAAAAACGCAACTATAAACTCACACGAGCAAGAGCCTAGCGCCGAAGCTTTTCAGCGATACATAAAATATGCTACATTGACATCTTATGCTGCTTACACGTTTATCGACGAGCTGGTATTATCCATGTACAACTTTATCCACAGGTACGAACTCCGTATTAATTTTCGCGCCACCGCTACGAATTTCGTAGTTGGAGATGTTACACATTGCCATTGCATATCTCCAGTTTCATCTCTAATGGTATACCTCAAAATAGTGTGAAATAAAATGTAGATAATGGGATAATTGCAGCTATGATCCGCAGATTTATCCTCTGTCAACAAATTATGTTATTGCGAGAACAGCGTCTCTTCTGTTACCGGCAAAAATCTCACGGTTCCGAGAATCACAGCGCGAGGGCATATCGTTCTCTATTCGCTGGTATTTACAAGCGATAGTTGCTTGAAAAAAAAGAGACATTCAAATATATCTGTTTACGATGCTCAAACAATACATACCAAAACGTGCCGGTTCGTCCTCTAACCGTTCGACAGTCAAGAACAGTTACAACAAAATCAGTTTGACTTGACACTGCGACATAAAGAGTTCGCTCGAGGCTTCTCATTAATTTTATTTCTCCGCTGTTTACTCATGAGATTATCGTGTCATCGTCATAATTTCTCCTAGGAGAGGTGAGTAATTTATAAACAATATGTCATACCTGAACTGTTCTCTGTTCACGGTAACTTTTTTCATATCTCAGATATTTTTTTGTAAATAACCAAGATTTGAGTATTACTTTGCATTTTCTGTTCTGTGCATTTTTCGTTCTGATTTGTATAGCTAAGCATATCTAGAGACTGCTGTTTTTCTTTTTTAATCACTATAAAAAACTAGGACAAGAAAAGGCAATTCCACTTGAAAGTTGTAGTTTTATATTAGCATTTTCATGCAATTTTGTATGTAATTTTATTCACCTGATGACATTGATTTTTCCCAAAAAAAAAACTAAATGAAGCATTTTTTTCTTTCATGAAAGACTACTTTTATTTATCTGTAAAATTTCTGTACAAAAAAAGATCAACAGAGTAGCAGCTATTCATGTTAAAATAAAAAATAAAATTGATGATAAATTATGCGAATCTTGTTATTATTTTGGTTAAATATATTAATTGTAAGAAACTATAAGTTACTTGTTGTTTAAATGATATGTATGTAATAAAAATACAAAGTAATTTATAGTTACCCTAAATTAATACACTTTGAGCAAATAATATTTTAGAAGATCAGAACATAGAATTATTCCCAGGATTATCTGAAAATTCTGTAAACTTTGTATCTAAGTAAAAGTGACCTTTCATGAACAGAAAAGTCTTCAATTCTTTTTGTTGGGAAAAATCAATGTTATAACTTTGATATAATTATTTTAAAGAGTGAAGTGAGTCAACTTCTTTCTATGACTTATGGCTTCTGAATTATAATGATAATTCAGAAGCCATAACTTATGGCTTCTCTGAATTATAATGTGTGGCTTCTGAATTATAATGATAATTCAGAAGGCATAAGTCATAGAAAGAAGTTGACTCACTTTACTATTATCATTACAATTCAGAAGCCATAAAACATGGTATCCTGAAAATTCTTAAAGTCCGTGAAATTTCCTAGAAATTTTTTCTCGAAAATTTAAATTTCTTTCACATGTTATAAAATTATCCTTGAATGTTATATTAATCATGGAAAAATTCTACAATTCAATCCCAATTGCTTAATACACTCTTAGGCAGATTTAACAATTATTTTTTAAAATAATTATTCTCTTGAATCTATTTCCTATGTAAAAAAAATTAAAATTCAGAAAAATCTCACAGGAATTTTGCAAATCCTTAAAATATTATGGATATATCTGTGAATATTTCATTGATCCTGAACGAAATTAAAATACTAGTCCAATTTCTCATTTACAAACATACAATTATATATATAAGGATACATATATTTTTCAAAATAATTGTATCTGAGGTATTCCTGGTCAAATTGTTAAATGCTTGATCCTGACAATCTCTAATTTATCTCATTATTTTTTATGTTATCATACCTCTTAAAAAACATATTCTGAATTTTTTCAAATATTTTTTTTTAATTAGCCAACATTTTTTTATCATTTTTCTAAAATTAAATGTTTTCCTCCTAATTTAAAAATTTCAAAAAAATTTCAAAAACTCTGTAGGAGATGTGAATATTTTTAAATTTCATACTAGAGTGGGTCGGCATCCACCTCAATTTTTCTCAAGCTATTTTTGTGAACAAACTTTGAAAAAATTAAAAGCAGAAGTCAGTCCACTATAGGCTGTTGCTTAGAAATTTTTACACATAATACAGAATTGTTGAGTTTTTTTCATCAGAGCCAAAATTTATTTATTTAATTTACTTATTACACAGAACATGCCCTTGAAATAGAAAAATAATATAATCATGATGGCTCAAGAGTAATCCAACCATACAAATAAATGAGTTGAATAAATTTGATATCTAAACATAAATATAATGCCATTATAAATTACTAATATAATTATATTGAATTGATAATTAAAACAAGGCTGCAAATGCAGAAGCAATTTGCAAGTTTCTACACCTTGCAAATTGCTTCCTTATTTTTTTGTATCTTTGACAAAGCCATCTCTAAGAGGAAGCATGTTGATCAATGTTGGCTTCCTCATAGAGGAAGCTTTGTCAAAGATATAAAATTGTGAGGAAGAAATTTGCAAGGTTCTACTTTGCAACCTTGTGTATATACTGTGTACATCAGCTGCATTTAAAATGCCAAAAAAATTAACAAATGTATTTAATCATTATTTTTAAACATTTCGAATTAAAAACTAAATGTAAACGCTTTGTTGGATTCTCACCAAATTCAGTGTCAAACAACGACACATTTATTCAAGTTGTATGCAAAATTTTCGATTAGTTGCATGAATCGTTCTCGAGTTATAGCGGTTTCAAAAAAATTACAGAAATGCAAATTTCTATAAAAACTTTACTACTTTATCGATTTCGCCTAAATTTATTATTAAACAATGACACTCTATT
Source organism: Perithous albicinctus (assembly GCA_964016905.1). Classification (NCBI taxonomy): domain Eukaryota; kingdom Metazoa; phylum Arthropoda; class Insecta; order Hymenoptera; family Ichneumonidae; genus Perithous; species Perithous albicinctus. The sequence continues at coordinate 13,313,135 of OZ024693.1, read as the reverse complement.
TAAGTTTTATGCCAAATTTTAGATCAGTCACTTAAACCGTCCGCGAGTTATAGTATTTTGAAAAAAAAAAAAAAAACGAAAATTTAAAAACTCCATAAAATTCGAACCACTTTACCGATTTTGTCGAAATTCAATACCAAACAACATTGAACATATCTTCAGTTATGAAGAACTATTTAGCTACATCGTCCAACTTTTACGAAATTTAGAGCGAACACGCCCTTTTTTAAAAAAATTCAAAATTACATAAAAACTTAATGGCTGCATATATATTTTGTCAAAAATATATGCAGCCATATTTTGTCTCGAACGTTTACTGAGTAAGAGGTGATTGAATTTCTTAAGGCCTGCACACATACACACGCACACACATGGAAATTTTTCTAAACCACTTTTCTCGACATTTTGTACCATTCTGAGTGTCCTGACATGAAAATCTCGAAAAACATTTTTTTCATGAAAATAAAGCTCTGTGTGTATGTGTGCCCTTGAAAAAATCAATCGCCTCTTACTTAGTAACCGTTCGGATCAGTTCGGACATTAAGCGATCGGATTGAAATTTGACACGCATGTAAAGTACGTAACCTTCTTTGAATTTTGCGATTTGTGACAAAATATATACAGCCATTCAGATTTCATGTAATTTAGAATATTTTGAAAAAAGGGCGTGGTCGCTCTAACTTTCGTAAAAGTTGGACGATTTAGCTCTTGTTTGGTATTGAATTTCGATAAAATCGGTAAAGCTATTAGGATTTTATGGAGTCCTGAAATTTTCGTATTTTTTTTTTGAATGCTATAACTCGCGGACGATTCAAGCAACTGATCTAACATTTTGCATAAAACTTAAATATAACGTATCATTATTTAATACTAAATTTAGGCGAAATAGATAAAATGGTTAAGACTTTATAGAAACTTGCGTTTTAAAATTTTTTCTTTTTAAATCGATAAAACGGTTAAAATTGTATAGAAATTTGCGTTTTTGAAATTTTTTTTTGTGTATAAAACTTGAATAGAATATATCGTGTTTGATACTTAATTTGGTGAGAATGCAACCAAGAGAACTTCAGAGAATTTTTATTTTTATTTGTACGAAGCTTCTTTGATGAGTCAGAAGCCAAAATTGTTCAACATACTTGCTTGTTGAGATAGCTTTGTAAAAATGAAAAAATAATGAGGAAGCAATGTGCAAATTGCACATTGCTTCTACTTTGCAGCCTTTTTTCAAAGGAAGGTCCCGTCTAATAAATGAATAAGTTAATAAAATTACGTTTGGCCTCAATTTAAAAATCGGAAAAAATTCTCAAAAATCCAGTGTTACGTATAAAATTTTTCAAACAACAGTCTACAGCTGACTGACTACAGCTTCTAATTTTTTCCAATGTTTGTTGACGAAAATCTCCCGAAAAAATAAAAACGGACGTCAGCCCACTCCGGGACAAGGCTTGAATTTATTCATATCAGCTACAGGACTTTGAAGAATTTTTTCAGATTTTTTAATGAAGGCCAATATAATAAATTTTAAAAAAATCATTACATTGGCAAATTAAAAAAAAATTAAAAATTCATTCAACAGTTTACGAAAAAAATACTCCGAATTTAAAAAAAAATGTATTTTATTTACGCCTTTTAACTAAAGAAGGTACCATTTCACTACTTTGGACCCCTTTGATTTCAATAAAATAAAAAAAAAATTCGTAGTATTTTTATTGTAAACGGTGTTGAATTACGAAAAAAAAATGAGCTCGTTGTTTTTGTCAACATGATTTTTCCACTTGGAGTTGAATTTTTATAAATTTTTTAAATATTTTAAATTTTACAAATCGAATGCATCTATAAATAAAATTATGAAAAAATTCACATATGCTCCGTTTGATATTATCAATAACATAAACAATTAAGGAGATCATTGGAAGAAAAAAAATTCGATCACGAAAAACCGTAAAGAAAAATGGAAGAATTAATTTCTCCATCTTGGGTTTACGCTTAAAGTTTTTGGCAATGAATGTACTATTTTCTTGATTTTTTGCATTGAAATTATTTTTTTTTTAATTGGTGTACTTTTATTGTAAACTATCTTGAATTACGAAAATATTGCCCTAGTTGTTATTGTCGATATGATTTTTTCACTTAACGTTAGATTTTTTTTCATTTTTTCATGTTTTATTCTATGGATCGAATAAAATTCTAAAAAAATTCATAGATGCTTCGTTTGACATGGTAAACGATATGAAAAAATTAGGAGGAGATTGGAGATGGTCAGGATTTTTGGTGTGTGAAATACCGTGAAATGACTGATATACATTTTCTTAAAACACCCCAGAACTTACAGTATATCTCCAATAAAAGCCTGAAAAAGCCCTAGAAATATCTTTGAATTGTGTACAGGGAAAAGCTATGAAAGAAATAAAGCATTTTCTGAAATCTTGATTTTATAAATCTGAAAAAATACAGAAAGTTCTCTTCAAAAGTACAGTGAATGTGAATCGTAAAAAGTAAAGTGAATCTGGCTAATTATGGAAAATATCTGAGTGTTAGAAAAAAGTGATTGTATTCAGAGAGAAGGCCGTACGAACTGTACGCTTCAATCTAGATGAATCTTCACATAAATAAGAAATCTGTAATAATTATATGCAATACATTTACAGACCGTCGAATTAGAGTCGATAAGCGGCATGGGAAGACGAAAATTCTTCAGAAAAAATCGGAAACAGCCGATTCCGAGCGTACCTTTACATAATTTTGAAATGGACAAAGCCATACTAATTCCTATTAATTCAGACACTGAAATGAAAGAATCTTTGGAATCATCAGCTATGGATTATCCTACCACAGAAATGTTACAAAAGCAATTGGATAGCGACACTGCAAAAAAAATGGACCAGACACCACCAAAATTGCCAAGTTCTGACAATGATGCAGGTCCATCTAATTCGTACCATAGATCTCCAGAGTCAGTTCTCTTTGAATCAAAGCCTGCTGAACTGCTGTGCTGCAAGGAACTCAGCCCAAAGATCATTCCAAGGCTTCCAAAGATCCGTCTTAATCTCGATATTCCCGAGCCTGCAAATGAATCTGATAAAACAAATTCTTTGACGGAAAAATCAAGTCCGCGTTATGATTGTCTGACGAACGAAGACGTAAACATGTCGGATAAAACATATTCTATGACAGGAAAATCAAGCCCGCTATACGAATGCCTCGCGACTGAAATTCCGGACGAGAGTCCAAAAGAGAATGCTCTTGAAAAAACAATTTCCATAGAAAAAGCCTTCAGAACAGCCTCGGGAAAAATAGAAATTCCACAGCAAAAAACTAATGGATTCACTAACTCTGAATTAATAATAGTGACACAAGGTCTCATATCTGAGGATACCAGAGATAATATTTTGGACAATCGACGAGCTTACTCCGTCGTGCAATCTTCACGTAACATAAATTCAACGGATAATTCGTCAAGCTATTTCTCCACACGGCTCCAACCGTTGATTTCCTCTTCCAACAATATTCCCAAAGGATTTAACGAAGCAAAAGCATGTAATTATTACGATGTTGAACTATCCGGCGAGCCTGATAGGCAATTTAAAATTTGCGCGAATAACAATATGAGCAATTCACTTGAAAACGATGTCCCGTGGATCAGCGAAATTCACTGGTACACACGAACGGGCAAGGAGATCTTTCCGACGACACAACATCACGAGATTTTGAAAATGCCACCGGAAGTAGAATTAAAGAAGTCGAAGAGATCTGAGGCTTCGAGAAAACAGAGAACTTGTGAGAAGATGCAGAAAAGAGATAGCGGAACTAATGAATATTTTACAAAGCGGACGAGCTCGCCTCCGGCTAAACGATGCCGTACCACTCTGAAATTCGAAGACGAGAAAAATCCGGATTTGCTGTTTTCGCCGGTTGAAGTACACAAGCCTCGTGTTCCTGTTGCAAAGGACCTTAACGATGCACGCTTTGTTGAGAATATCAAGATTCGTTGGGATGCCTCCGCGGTGTCACCCGTAGCCGTTGATTTGCCAACTGTTTCGGACTCTGACTGCAAAACTATGGAAGTAAGTACATTCGTTATTAAAGTAATGAAACATAGTGCCAATATATTTTTCATTCTTAACATAATTTTTTTTTATTTTACGCAATTAGATATTGAGAATTGGATGTTCTCATAAATGAATAAATAAATTCTTAGAAATTATTTTCCCAGCATAGATTAAGAATACTAGAAACCGTTTATAACTTTTTTATCATTTTAGCTTTCTCGTAGAAGCTTTTCGTGCGTGTGTGCACACACACATTAAGGCCAGGTAGACACCTTTGTTTGTGATAATTTTCAGAACAATTCAAACATCTATTCCTATTTAAGAAAAAGGTATTCACAGAAATATTCCGAAAATTGTATGTCACAGAAAATATATTCGAAAATATATTTCTTAATGCATATTCCAGAATATATACATCAGATAAATCTCAAGATATATATGAGGCATTCCATATCAATTCGGTCAGCCAAAAAAAAAAAAATTCTCAAAAAGTTTCTAAAAATCAGGTTTAGTGGTTCCAATAGATACACCAAATTTCGAATAACAAAAAATTCCTACCGGAATATGCCATTTTTTTCAATTTTGATTTAATCTGTAATATCTTAAGAACGATTAATCGTATCGATAACTCTAAAAGACGAAGATGAGGGTTGTCTCTGGTCATATTTTCTTATATTTTCATATTTTAAAGAACGCAAAAAAAAACGTAATATTAAAAAAAAATCAAAACCATAAAGCAGATAAAAAAAAGTTTAAACGGTTTAAATTTTGAACGGAGGTATATCGCTCTTTTACCAATTTCTGCTAAAACTAAAAAAAAATTGACGTTAAACTGTTATCTTCCGAACATTATATTCTCTGTCTTCTATATTAATGCCTCGTATTGATCGCATTACTCGTTTCAGACGGAATCGCACGTGACAATATACCCAAACTTAACGCCCGAAAGCATCGTGTTTGGAGGTACGAGAAAATCGTTGATTTCACGAGTCCGAGAGTTTAGATCTCCAATTTTAAAAATATCTGCGTTCTGCGAATGGCTGGCCAAGAAGATAATTATTTTATTAAGAAAGGTGAGAAACTGATTGCAACCGTTAAAGAAATTTAAAAAAATAGTTTAGAGAAGTATGACCAATCAGAAAAATGTATATAGGCCTCTAGGACAGCGCGTCGAAGATTTACAACTGCTCTCCCGACCTCAAGACATCCTCTGCTAGCTGAAGAAGAGTTGACCCAAGTACTATCGGTGATACGCTCTGAAAATGAAAGAATGCTTACAGTTCTAGCCGAAAAAGTGAACCTTTTGTCCAACGAACTTGCCCAGGTAAAGAGTTAGCTGTAAAAAATAATACTTGTATACAGTTTTTTTTTATTGAAGGTTCGCGAATTTTTATTGAAGGTTCGCGTCATTAGTGAAACAGCTCTGAAAGCTCTGTCTACGGAAATGAACGAAATGAGAGGAGTAAGCTGCAAACTTTTTGACAATAATGATGTATTGGCGAAGGAATTGAAGTCTCTTGCGGAAAAACTTGAAAAATCGCAATCCATACCAAATACCAAATCCGCACCAATTTTCGCCCCACCCCCACCACCTCCGCCACCTCCACCTCCACCTCCACCTCCACCTCCACCGCCTCCTCCACCCTCTTTTCCTCCAATTACACCAACAACACCAAACAGAAGCAGAGCCATCAGAACTCCAACAAGGAAGTGTTCAACACCGTTGCTCAGTTCTAGGCCGTCTATCACCGTCGATGATCTCCTTAAAGTCACGTTGAAGAAGGCACCGCAAAATAGTATTAACAAGGTATATACACACTAACATTAACATCAGAGAATGTAAACTCTAGAGTGACAAACAAATGAATCCATGATTTAATTTTTTGTTGTTTCTCAGTGATTGAGTTTCCATAGGCAAAAATTAAGATTCCAACATTTGTAGAAGATTTTAATTCTCGATTTCGGTCGATATCAGTATTTCGTGACGCTTGACGAAATACGCTTAACGTATTTATTTTCAAATTTCATCTAAAAGAATAGGTTGGAGATCGCTCAAGAGCACAACGATTTTTTTTCCACACTAGATATCGCTTTTGAAATAAACATTTTATTCTCAATTTGGGTTTCATAAATTGTCTCGACAAGGTATTCAAACAAAACAAGTAATACCTATTCTGCTAAATCATTATTTTTCACCTTTTATAAAGCTTCCTATTTGAGGGGTTATCCACCAACTGGGCCACTTTTTTTTTACTCTCGGATCTGTTCCATAATTGGCTATAAATAGTACAATGTAACGAGCAGTGAATTTCTTCGCTCAATGCTAAACGCCTATCGAGCTATCTGCCTCCCACCGAACATTGACATTGGTTATTCGACTCTATTGAAAAAAATGGTTTTGAGTATCGCAAAGCCAAAAGCTTAGCTCATTTCTACCATAATTCCGCGTATCCTCTCAAAATTTGAGCACCATTTATCAAAACACCTGGAAAAGAAATAGGTTTCTAAATTTTGAATGTGGTGGAGGAAGTGACACTGCTCTTAAAGGTACTCTCGAACAAAAAGTGGCCGAGTTGGTACAGAATGACCTCCTATATTAAGGAAGTAAAACACGATGAAAATATTTTATCACAGACATGACTTTTTAAACGTCGGAAAATAATGAGCAAGGTTCTACTTTCCATTCTTTATTTTTAAGTACTTTGTATCATGACGCGCATCGGAACGATGATAGATTTAAAGTAAATACGATTAGACTTCGAACATCTGAATTGATTGAATTGGGTTTTCCCATAAATAAAAAAAACAAGACTATTTCATTTCCTTTGATAGATTAACAATCATAGATACAGATTGTAAGATTTTTATAATTTGTTTCGCCTATTTTGTTACGTGAAAATACACGCAATTGGTGTGACGTCACGATGTTTACACGTATAAAATAGTATAAATTTAGAATTTTCAAAGTTTTATAATAATAATATTTACCAAAGATAGCAAATCAACTGGAAAATCAATCAAATATTGATATCTATGTTGTGTCAGTTTATCAAGTACACTTTATGTTGTAAGTTTGCACTCGGATACAAAATGTCACTGATAACCGGAGGCTATTTTCGCGTTATTATTCTTTAAAAAGCAAGATTACGTTGTTTTCGGTGCCATTATACTATATGCTTTGCACGCATTGCAACAACATCGTCGCGTCTTTAAAATATTCCATAAATACGACGTTTTGAACTATTGCAACTCAAAATCGCAGATATTATTTAAAAAATGAACAAGCATTTTTAACGAATTGTTTTAAATTTGTATTATTTTTAAAGAATTTTTACCTAATTTTTGTCCAATTAGATTCTCAGATATATCAGCCTAAGTTCGAGACCTTTAGCACGGATATCATAGGACTCGAGTGAAAACTACCACTCATACGACATCTAAAATTATATTTTTGGTGAACTTTTACCACAAAATCTTAATTTCTGTAAAATATTATTAGAGTATTTATGATGCTAAAAAAATGAAGTTGTCGCAATTGCCCACATATCTTAGAAGATATTACGAGTTAAAATAATATTGAATCTCATATCTACAGATATCTTACATAGTTGAGCAAATGCTGAGCGCGCTGATACCATCATTTATATATTGTGAAAGTACGTGCAATTTTTTTTATAAAGCTCCATCAATATTGAGAATAGACGTTTTCAATAATTTTACAAATGTTATTATATATTTGATATCATAGAATAACCGTTTCAAACACTTTTATTTTCATTCAGAATTGATTTTTTCGTTTTCATAAGTTTTAGTAAGAAAACGTATGCATCAAATCAGCAACTAAACCGACAGTAAGAAATCGAAAAATGTATTTTATGTATCTATTTGCATACTTTCAGCAAAGCAATATTACTTTTTAACGTCCCGTGAACAGTACAGTTATTTTAGTTAGCCTATAAATACAATTTGTTGTTATTGCATGTTCAGTTATGAAATGACTTAACAGTACCTAATAGAATAATATCTTTAACCCTGTTCGGGTGAATGGACTTCCCGCATGAATCTGAAAACCGCTATAAGAATATTGAATTTTTTTTTACAAAAACAATTATTTATAAACCTATACATCCACTATCAAATGGTAAAAATTTCAAAACTTATGAGGGAATCGAATTGTATATTTTACAAAAGTGCTCATTATGAAGAGTCGTGGTAGCGACACGACGTTAGGTAGTTAAAAAAAAAATGTAACGCGACGCCACCATCAATACGATTCGTAAGTCAATACAATAATACAAAATTTTTTCAGGATAACAGAAGAAACACTGTGCCAGGTCCACGAGGTCCAGTTGTATCCCTGGATATGCTGCGAAGTGTTAAACTGAAATCCGCTAGGCGCAGAGCAGGCGATAGCGGAAGATCACCTCGACGCGCGCACTCGCTTAAAAATCGTCCGGCTCCGTGTCTCAGTCTTTCTCCAATTATGGCAGGAGCTGACAGTCCACTCGGTCGAATTCTGCGGCAAGCAGACGGATATCCGAGACGAGGATCGAAAAGGGCACTTTCGAGTCCGACCCACAGCGAGAACGATTTAACGAGGGAAAGTCCTAGAAAATTGGACGGGTCCCGGCACAGCAAGTCGCACTCGATAATCGCGTGATCCACCGTCGATCCGGAGAAATTTAATGGCAAGATAATGACGAGACTCGTTATCTATTATTTATTATTCCTGACAGAGAAGGACCGAACTGTTCAAAGCGGCTAAAAAAAAAAGCAAACAAAATACGACACACGAGTTTTTATAAGAGCCGAGAAACAATGAGACGATCCACCGTTGATGATAATGAGACGCAGGTCTGTCTTTCGAAAGTCTCAAAGAACAGAGACGAAGATTACTCGAATTTGACACGAATTATTTATTATTCATATATTTAAAATGAATTGGCGCTACGAATATAGATTTATTACTAAGCATCAAGAATTATATTATACAGGACATGATTTGTTATTTATAAAATGCCTGAGAAGACTATATTTTGTGATAATAAAAAAATAAAACATAAGACGATACGCCACAGTCGATTTACAGAGTTGTAATCAGTTTATTTTTTCGATTTATTTTGTTTTTCTTCTTCCACGTTTCGTAGCTTTTACAGAAAAAAGGGTATTTTGTGAAATCGTTTCCTCGTTAAAATCTAATACAAAGCGAACGTGAGGTTCGATCGAAATTAGCTAATTGTTCTTTTTTTTCCATCGCATTTTATGTGTCTGCGTGTTTTGTGTGTTTGAATTGGGTTAACACACGGGGCGCTTCTTCGATTTATAATTTCCGTGTTCAGTTCGTGGCGCCGGGGCATTCCTTATGATCGACACTTTTTCAATTTCACCCGTGAAATTTGGCGCTCCTGCGAGTGGGGGATCTCGTAATTTTACAATCGTCCAATGCTGTTCATCTGACTTGATTTTTTCCGCTTTCTTCCTCTCTATTGCAAAAGTTAAATCTTAATTACTTCTTTTTATTTTTATCTTTTTTTTTCTTGCCTCGACTCCTTACATCATTAATATTACCTCGTACTTCTTACTTACGGTATTATCAATATTACTTTAATGTTATTCTTTGTAATATATTTATAACATAATTATCAATATTACTGATATAATACTTAAATGCAGGGTCACGCCGCACATACTGCTCTCGTCGATAATTTATATTTTCTAAATTTTCGACGTTTTATCTTTTACAATCGATCTTGAACTGTTATGCCTCTATTCAGTATATTCTCAATTTGCGCGTTAACGATATGCCGAAGAAAAATTTCCGAAAACCGAAAGATATGCTGCCGTGGATTAAGATGTGTGTCGATCCAATTTGCCTACACTACGATTGTTCTTCGTGATTTGTCGTTATGTCATTTCTCGTTGCTGAATTTTTTTACGGACGCACAATAAGTACTAATTGAACAACGCGACGAAGCGAGAGAACAAATATCTTTTCGAATGTAAAAAAAAAAAAGAAAAAAAAAGAACGAAAATACGGTGAGTAGCAATAATCTCAAGTGATCGGGGAGTAATTATTCACGCTTTGTTCACCTTGACGATACAGATCCTTTTTTTCGTGAGCCTCGCGAGCTTAGTCCTTTAAGGACGACCGTCGAGCCCTAAATGGAGTTCGGATACGAGAGGAAGAGTGAGATAGACAGAGAGTGAAAGAGAGAAGAGAATAAAATGACGATTCAAAAGAAATAGTATACTAATACTAATTCAAAGAAATAGAAATAGAAAGAGTTAAAAAAAACAGGGTACAGAGAGCCATTTATTCTGTCATTTTTGTTTCATACCACAGCTACCGGATACAGTTCACATAAGTGGGCATATGCAAACGTACATTCACAATTACAAGCTACCTAGCTCGCTAGGTGTTTTTTTTTTATGTTTTAAATTTCATTATCATTCTCATTGTCCGCTTTGCTTTGTTATATGGTATGAATGCGCTAAACTGGCTTCTCTTTAGCGATGAGCAACTTTTAATTTTTGCACGATCGTGTGTGTGCTTTCTTTTTTATCCTCGTTTAATTCGATTTTTCCGGACTTTCGTGACAATCTGTCCGTTCTCGTGAGAAGCGCTCGTCGAAAATAATAAAACGAGACCAAAGACGCGTACGCTTCGCTATTTCTTCTTCTTCTTCTTTTTTTTGCTTGCTTTCTTTCTGATTTTTCCTCTTCTTGCACACTATTATTCGAGTTACATAATCGATGAAAAATTTGTTTTCATTTTTGTTTTTATATTACTTTTCGTTGCGATTTGTCTAAGTTGCTCGAAAATTCAAACTACGTGATATAAATTAAATACCCTCCCCTCTCGTTTCGGACAGACGCTGTTTAAACGGTACGGAGAGACTGTCCCGTAGCAAGCTCTCTATCTTTGATTACAGGTGCTAAGCTAACGAATACCGACGAGATTGTTATTTATTGCAATGGGTTCGAGATCCTTATACGCTACTTTCGTTTCATCTCTCTTGTTTTTTTTTTCGGTTATGTTTTTTAAATTGTTTTCATTAAATGTTTTTTTTTGTGCCATTCGCTGATATCGACGTGGGACGATAGCGTTCCGTGATGTCTGGAATAAATTTCTATTTATATCTCTAATCGCGAAGGGAGTACACACCAAAGACTCGATTTTAATTATCCTTTTTCGAACGTAACGGAACAATACAGTCGCAGTAGTAAAAAAAACTTTTTTTTTTCACGAGAAAAAGAAAAGGAAATGCAGCGTGTTAAACACTTCGAGAGATCTTTATCGACGACGTTCCGTCTAACTACTCACCGGGAACTCTCCGTCGAAGCTCAATATTTATCGACAGATCTCCGTACAATTACGAAAAAAGCTCGTATTTCGAAAGGATGAGAGAGACAGAGAGAGAGAGAGAGAGTGACAGAGAGGAAAAGAGAGGTAGAAAGCGAAAAAAGATCGACGAGGTGACAAGGGGATCATCATCATGCATGGCTCGCGATCGCTATCGTCCGTCGGGCACTGGACAGTTCAAATATCTCGGCAATTACGAAGTGAGAGTTCGAGTGGGTTGTTTTCTCTTTTTCTTTTTGCGTCAAGAATGCGCGACTCGGTTATCAAGGAATTTTCAATCAGGGAATTTACGCGATGCAAAAGGCAAAGGCGACGATATCCGTGCACAAGTTTTTCATTGCTACATGGTTTCGATTTTTATTTCCTTTTTTTTTTTTTTGTTTTTCTCGTTTTCTTCATTGCTCGAGGAAAAAAGAACAAATTTTGTCGCGCTTATCGCTAGACGCTTGATTCACGACCTCACTTATACTGGCGCTTGGTGCATGATTTTTCCTTGCCGTTCGAACTCTCTGCGTGCACTGCTTAACATGACGTGGTATTTTAGTGATTTTTCGATCGATTTATCATTACACATTTTTTTTATTATTTCATTTTCCTTTTTTTTTGTCTTGTTTTGCTGAAGCAACCATACATACGTATTTCGGGTCACGCAATCGCTAAAGATATTTCCCCTTTCCACCCTCTCCCGCCGTCGACGCTCCATTCCCGCCCCCCTACGCCCTCTTCTCGTATCCCACCCCGACCTCCCACCTGCTAAATCGTTTTTTTTTCTTTTTGTTTTGCTTAAAAGTTATTAAGAGTTTGTTGTTGTTTTTTTTTTTCTTGTGTCTCATTTGTATGCGCAAATAACACTCACTGCAACTAGAGTTACGATAATACATCCTGATCGTCCACATCCTGCGTCTGCTCCTTCTGTTCGCCTTCACCTGCGGGATCCACAAGAGAAACGAAAATCTTCGGTTAGCGCATTTTGTTCTCACGTATTTTTTTTTTTTTTTTTTATAAAAATAAATATTCTTGTACCGTTGGTAATTGTGAGGAAGGAAAGGAGGTCTAAGGTTCTGCGTCGGTGGAAATTGGCACAGGATTGGATACTTGGAGAATCTGAAGATCGGTTTCAAGATCTGAGGAAAAGTTTAGGGAGAACGGAGAGATTATTTTGTTCTTGCTAGAAAGCTAGGTTTTCCGTGTGCTGTACAGATTTTGTATGGAAATTTCGAAGTCGAGATAAGAACCTTAAGGGTAAAATATCCGTTTTGGAGATATAAGAAACAAACATTAGTTTTTACATAGAAAAACTACATTAATTTCGAAATCACTTCGTTTATTTGTTCTATAAACAAATTGATATTATTTTTATTATATAATATTAGTATGAAAATGTGTAAAAATGTTAAAAATGAAAATAATATTTTTTCGTAAACATTCATTAAAAAATGTCACGAAAGTGAAAGTGAGTCATCGTTCTTCTCATTACCGAGTACATATATGTTATTTTTTATGGCATTTTAAATGATTTTATACCCAAAATTTCGTAAGAATAATATTTTTCAGATGTAAAACCCGAATATTAATTAAAATCATTGAATTATTTGTTTAAATCACTATTTATTTCTATAATAACCATACTTACCATATTGGTAAGAAAATAGAAAAGTATTTTATTAAAAACAAAGAGAACATTTTTTCTCCATTAAAATTCATTTAAAAAATGCCACGAAAATATAAGTAATTAAAAAGAAATGTAATGTCGACATTTTAAAAATTATTTTTTATTTTGTGGCATTTTTAAATGAATCTATGTGACAATTCTTTTTCGTGTTTTCAATGAATGCTTATAAATTTTCATACCAATGTAGTTAGAGTATTATAGAAAAAATGAGCAAATTATTGATAGAATATAGAGAAAACTGAAAAATAATCAAATTTGATAATTAAAACAATTTTTTTTATTAGTGTCGTATAAACGAATATTACTTGCACAGTAGCAGCCGTTTCATTACTTTCGAGCAACCCCAAATTGTTTACTTATTACATAAAGAATTTTATATTGGAAAGAAAATGCATGAACATCTTATGAAAAACAAATAGACGATTTTTCCATTTGAAAATCATTAATAAATGTCATTAAAAAAAAAACAGAAAAACGAGTTGTTCATTTCGTTCATATACATTATTCTTCTTTTTATAGAATTTTTAATCGTATCTAGGTGCCAAATATCTTTTCCCTGTTAATAATTAATATTTATACATTCCCTGAATAATGTGGTAGAGTGTTGTAAAAAAAAAGACAACTTTGTGGTTTAATCGAATGGACTTGGAAAGTAATGGAATAGTTACACTATTTTTGCTAATTAAGAAATTAACAATTTTTATGAAATCAGCTATTAAAATTTGCAGCTTATATTACGAGAAAAGATAAGCCGACAATTTTGTTAGCAAGTTATATGCGTCAGTCATCAATATGATAAAAATTAGTGCCGAACATTGGAAATGGGTTCCTTGCAAGAAATGGAGTTAAATGCTTTATGTTTACCATCTCCCTGCATATCCGAGGTCCATAATGTAAGGTTGTCCCTGAGGAGCTGCATTATGAGCGTGGAATCTTTGTAGCTCTCCTCGGATAGGGTATCGAGTTCAGCGATCGCGTCGTCAAAGGCTGCTTTCGCAAGGCGACACGCCCTGTCGGGACTGTTCAAGATCTCGTAGTAGAACACAGAGAAGTTGAGGGCTAATCCTAGACGAATTGGATGGGTCGGGGGGAGCTCCGTCATCGCGATGTCGCTTGCCTCTTTGTACGCTATGAGCGACTTCTCGGCGGCCTCCTTCCTGTCCGTGCCGATCGCGAACTCCGCCAAGTAACGGTGGTAATCGCCCTTCCTGTTATCATTCAATCAAAATATTGCCGATTAGCTTTAACCATTCAGTACACGATTTTCCGCTTTAAAAAAAAAAATCCAAATGTCTACAAACTATAGCAGAAAAAAAAAAATACAATTTTTTCCTTCATTTTCGGTATTTATAATTACTAAGCAATTGTTTCTTTTAATCTTTGGAATATCGTTTATGCAAATATTCAAGAAAGTTCCGATTTTACAGATTAAGAAGAAATTTAAATACTCTTGATTAATCTGTTGACATTTATATTCAAATTATATCATACATTTGTTTTTCTCACCGTTATTCCAACAGATTGTTTTTTCTTAATGGCAATATTGTGTTTTTGAAGTCGTTTTATTTGACTTTAAAGACACAATATTGCCATTTAACTTTGTCAGTTAAATTTAAAGTTGAAAAGGTGCCATAGAAAAAAATACCTTTTGTTTTTTTTTGTTTCGTTTTTTTTTTCTTTTTTTTTTCTTTCAAAGATTGGTTGAGGTGTGAAAAAGTGTGATGTAAAAACAAAAAAAATTCGAAATGAACTCACATTTTGTAGTAGAAGACTTGGGATTCTCCGGTGGATGCGTGTGGAATCAGATGTTTGTCCAATACGCCAAGAATATCTGCGCAAATGTCTCTGAGTTCTTTTTCCACCTGAGACCTGTACTGACGGATCATTTCCAGCTTGTCCTCAGCACCCTTGTTTTCCTCCTTCTGTTCGATACTGGAGATTATTCTCCAGGAAGCCCTCCTTGCTCCAATGACATTCTTGTATGCCACCGAGAGCAAATTCCTCTCCTCCACTGTAAGCTCAATGCCCAGCGAGGCAACTTTCTTCATTGCTTCAACCATTTCTGCAAATGGCAACATTTTCATTAGTTTAAATAATGTAATAAATTTGACACATATATGTTTTCTATTACATTGTGGAAATTTTAGCACTTTACATTTGTTGAATCAAATAAACAAACATTTTATCATTTTTTTACAAACAATATTAAACAATTAAAATATTCATAGTGATTTATTTATTTTTATTTATTTCTTGAAGAATTTTTTTTTTTCTTCAGGACAATTTGTCTGTTTTACAATCATTTTTAATGTGTAATGGTTTACTCTCTTTCTTAAAATATACTCTACAAATTGACCATCTAGATATTTGATAGTGTTAACAGTTTAATAATTATAGCAGTCTGTTTATAAAACCTTTATTCAATGTGACAGCAAATAAACTAATTTATAAAACTGCATAATTAAAGAAAGATTGAAGCTATCAAATATCTAGATAATAAATTTTCCAAACAGTTTGCAAGAAAGAGAATGAGTCATTTTAAATATATTATCTGAATTACAATTCAGAGAAGTATTAAAATAATTTACAATTTTTCTGCATGAATAAGTACATACAATTTAATATACAAGTGTGATATAAAATTACTGTTCTACCCTGTGTTAAAAAAAAAAATGAACCATTGTGATTAATATAAATGTACTTTAATCTTACATGTTGTATATTAAATTTAATAAACCAGTTAATGACAAAAACTTATTCAGTATCAGAACATTAAATCACCAAATATTTGTAACAGTTAATAAACTGTTACAAAAATTAAGTTTAATGCACAAGTATAAGATGTACAGTTAAAGTACTTTTATGTTAATCACAATGATTCATTTTTTTTTTTAAACCAAAGTAAGAAAGTAATTTCATATCACACTTGTATATTAAATTGTATGTACCTATTCATGCATAAAAATTGTAAATAAATTTCTTTTTTTGCAGTAAAAGTACAAATTCTCTAATATAAATTCACTCTGTGATTCAACA
Organism: Perithous albicinctus; assembly: GCA_964016905.1. Lineage (NCBI taxonomy): Eukaryota > Metazoa > Arthropoda > Insecta > Hymenoptera > Ichneumonidae > Perithous > Perithous albicinctus. The sequence continues at coordinate 13,297,015 of OZ024693.1, read as the reverse complement.
ACTAATGCAGACGAATGTCACAAAAATTTAGCACAGACATCCTTAAAAAGTTCATGTAAATTCCTGAAAGTCATTTCCCAGTGAAATTGAGGTACAATTAAATTATTCGGTATTTCGAAATAATAATACACGCGTGTCGCATCGTGAAGCATTGGATTGCGCACGTAAATATAATTATTTCATCGGAATTCAGCAGCGGAGCAAAAATTGACGATTTTTTTTTCTTCTTTCTTTCTCTTCATTTAATTGCTTTGTAATTTCTACTCGAATGTAGATAAAATAATTTGTCCGATTATTCGGCCGGGTGCTACGGAATGTGAAATTAAATTTATGTAATGAGGCTGTGAATTAGTATGAAGGCGGTATAGGGTTCGTGGTGTACAGAAACAGAGGATGGCGGGTACAGATCAATACTTTCCTTCAGCTACGACCTCCCTTCTCTCACCCCCTTTGCCAAGCGCACCCTCCGCCGGCTTGCGTTCTCTCTCTCTCTCTCTCTCTCTCTCTCTCTCTCGCGCCGCTCTTCCCCCTTCCACCCTCAAACCCTCAAATTTAGCTCCCTACTCTTCACGCCTATTCCACCAAGATCACACAAACATATTCGTCGTTTTGAGCACACCTTGTGCTTTCGTCTCATGTTTGTCTACATTTTTAGTTTCGATCAATTGTTCCACAAACTCGCTCATGTAACAAAACTGGAATAAATGAAAAACTTTCTTCTCCAATTTTCCGCACGAATGTTCAACGAACATGTTTTTTACTTTTTTTTTGTAAATCCATTAATTACTATATATAACACGATGTAACTAAATTTTCAAAACAAAACAGCAGGTACTTTCCAAGTATTGATAAAAAAAAAGCAAAAAAGAAATGTACTCTTTATGTAGTTAATAACGTGTAACTAAAATTCCGTGAAGTAAAATAAAGAAAATTCGCGTAATTTTTAGGATGGAGATTTTCGCCTACGACGAATTCGTAAAAAAAAAAAGTAGATTCGTTGTGTTTTTATATCAAGGATCATTGCTTCGGCACGATCAATAAATAACCCAAGTTGCCCTCGACGTGCCGAAAGTAACGCCTACGGCGTGAACGACGAAATTACGCCGAAATTTCCTCAACGAAAAGATACGACGAAATTCTTATAAAGCAACGAATCACTGAATTAAAAGAGAATCTGTGTTAAAAAACAAAAACGTCTGGTAACAAAAAAATGTAGGGGGTTTTTATTTTTTTTTACATCGAGCATCGATTTTCCCGTAGCTCGAAATTCCCGTGGCTCAAGGCCGAGGGCGAGGGAGTCAGCTCAGTCGGCGCACGTTACTACGTACGTAGTAAGAGAGGAAGGCCTCTTTGCCAAAGTGGTGTGGGTGTTCGGTGGGGTCTCTATGCGTCACCGAGTAAAGGAACGAGCGACTCGCTGAGCGGGTTATCTACTAGAAGCCTATATTGCTCGATCCCTGGCGTTCCACGGCAAAGGCAAAGAGAAAGAGAGAGAGAAAGAGAGGGGGGAGGGAGAGAGCGGAGCAGCAGCAGCAGCAGCAGCACGCCTAGCAACGTTGGCTATAATTCCCAATGTCGATTCTTTCTTTATAATTTCAACCAAATGAAGTAAAACATCTATCATTAAAACAATAAAAAAAGAAGAGAAAGACCTTCCACGCGGGCATTTCCTCCTTGAAAATATTAAAATCCTCGTAAGCGAGTCATTTTACCAAAGGTATCACGGGCACGGTTTGCAGACGCGGAGAACACAAGAGAGGGGGTCGCCGAAAAAAAAAAAGGAAAAAAAAATCACGCGACATCGACGTTCGCAAAGACACATAGAGTACCCAAAAGCATATAGCTTAAAATCATCTATAGAGATGAGTTTAACCGGCTTCGTGTATAAGCGGCGCATTCACACAAGTCACTTTTGACGTTTATCCCCCCGAATCTCATTGACAGATCTTTCCCGGTTCTCGTGAGAATCGTAAACCACCATTGAATATATCACGAATCCTTGAGACTCTTATCATGCTTTTTTTTCCCTTAATTTCTCTTTTTTTTTTTCTCTCTCTCTCTCTCTCTCTTCTTTTAAAGATTATTATCTCGTATTGTATGAGTCAAATGTATTGGCAAGGGGGCTTTGACAAGGATGCGAATTTCGTTAGGTCTCTCTTTTTAAAGTGTCTCTTGTATGAACAGCTTTAACGGGCTAAAGCAAAGTATCCCCCCGCAGGCCTCAGCCACCGCCGCCGCCGAATTTTCATGGATTTGAGGGAGCGTTACCGGAGCTTTCCCGGAACGAAATATGTGCTCACCATCGTAGCGTTCAGCCTGCTCGGCCAGCTTCGCCTTGTAGACATTGTCCTCCCGTTCCGACATCCTCGATGCTTGCGGATTTAAAACACGGGCAGACGCTTCGGGTTTGGTATATGGAGAGACGATAGACGACGGCACCAAGGGTTACGTGTGTGGCTTGACGGTTTTAACGGACGGGCTTCTCTTACGGCCGCTCGCGAGCTCACTGACCAAGATGGCGGCGCCCGCCAACAATCGAAAGCAGTTCCCCCGGTGCGGCGCAGAATCCACCTACAGAAGAGTCTCTCGCACCGCTCGTACAACGTCGGGTGTATTACTCCGCGTGACGTCACACCGACTCTATACCGCTACGAATGGGGGGGAGAGGGGGGAGCTTCACAGTCGAGAAATTCGATGAGCGTTCAATTTCGGAAAGAGAATATCATGAGAATGATTTCTTTAAACAGGCAGAATCGCTTATTTTTAAAAGATTTTCCTTTTTTTCACTGCTCTTTTTTTGTTTGTTTTTATAGTGCAAAGAATTTCGGGGATTCCGTCTACGCGATTCACGAGCTAAGCTGGAGGATTGTGTATGCGCTTAGGAATGCCCTGGAGAACACTGACGCCGGTAGGGCGACGGACGAGACTCTGGAACTAAAAACGTTGCGTAGATCGAAGTGAGGCTCGTCGACCAATGGAAAATTGGCCTGCGTAAAGCTGATTCGCTCGCGTACGCTGGGGCATCGATAGGTCGATAGAAATGCGGGAATTTTGAATTTTTAATATTCACTGCTGTGATGGGTTCTCGATGATTATTGAATTTGAGACGAAGAACCTACCAAACAGAACGTTGCAGTGATGTTAAATTTACAGCTCTCGAAATAAATGATCTTTATGATTTCTGCTTATGCACTTATAATACTTTGGACTGTAACACCCAAACTATACATCTCTGAGACGATAATTTCTGAGGCACTTTTTTCCATTTTTTCGATAATCCAAATGCGGATTTTGGTAAAAAAAAATGGGGTCTAATTTTAAGGGTTTTCCTAATGAATTAATACTTTGGCTCACCGTAATTTTTAGACTATTGCTTCGAGAAGAAATTTGTAATAAGCAATTTGTTCCTTTTTCGTTTACCTAAATTCGAATTTACAACAACAACAACAAATTTTGAATTAAATGTTAAGGCATTTGTTAAGGGGAAGAAGTCAGGTCAAATGTATGGATATACAAAGTCTAATATCTCACTTACGTGGCCGCTAGTATTATTGAAAAAAAATGTACTGTTGATTTCACAAACAAAGAATTTTTTACCAAGTAGCAAATGCATGAGGGTAATGCGGGTCTCCAACAATCATTTTTTTTTTTCGCTTTTACAATCTGCATACTTTTGAACAAGAACCAGTAGGTCAAATATTCACAAATAATTCTCGGTTAAGCTTGACATAAATCCTTATGGCGTGAGTGTAACTTTTGATTTTTTTAAAATAAATTGATACAAAGTTATTATTAACTTAAGAAAAATATTTTTTAAATAACTATTCAAATCTATGGCCTTGTTTCAATTTTATCTCTATTTAAAATCGCTTCACTCATGCCGGAAATACTAATCCCAAGCATAAGAGAGAATTATTTGGGAATACTTGGCTTACTGGTTCTTTTTCAAAAATGTAAAAACGAAATGAAAAAAGAAAAAAACATATTGTGGGTGACCCGCATTGCCCACATGCGTTTGCTCTACCTGGCCAAAAATTCTTTGCTTGATAAGTCAACAGTACATTTTTTTCCGATAATACTAGCGATCATGTAAGTGAGTTGTCTTTGAAAATCCGTACATTTGACCCGAATCCTTCCCCGTAATAAAAGTGCATTGAAATTTAATTTAACCTTTCTTCTGAGAACATCCGCAGTTATATAATAGAAAAAGAAACAGAATTGCTTATTACCACATTTTTTCTCGGTTTAGTCTAGAAGCTACGTCGAACTAAAGTTTTAATTAATTAATAAATGTATTAAAATTTGATCCAATTTTTTTTTTCTTTTAATTCAAATTTTGATAATCGAAAAAGAAACATAATTGCTTATTTCAAATTTTTTCCCGGAGCAATAGTCTAAAAGCTACGGCGAGCCGAAATATTAATTCATTAACAAATATCTTAAAATTAGATCCCAACATTTAAAAAAAATCCGCATTTAGACAATCGAAAATGGAATGGATGATGCTTTAGTAATGATCGTCTCAGAATTATGATTTGGTTGTTATCGTTGTCCGGAGTTTCATAAGAGCAAATGCAGAAATCTTAAGAGTCATTCGAAATAACGTGCTATATCAAAATAAGATCACCAGTGCTGAATGATTTCTCGCTCAAAAGACTCGTAGGCTGGAGATTTTGACAATTTCGTAAAAATGACGTAACATTTACGTCACAAATAAGTATCTCATTGCAGCAAGACTTTAGAGATATCAATTTTTATTTTCCTGTTACTGCTGTCTCTGACTAATTACCTTCCACAGGGTTGAGACAGTCTTCACAATTAGTATAAAGTCTGAATTATATAATTCTCAAATTCTCACTATATTATTTTGTGTTTTTTAAACACAAACAAGATACAAATAACATAAAAAATTAATGGAAAAAAACATAGATAAGAAATGTAATGCAGACTTCATGTTAATTTTTAGTACTACTTAATTTTATAATACTAAAAAGCGCAACAAAATATATTAAAAAATATAATGCGGAATTAACAGCTATTTTCTGAAGACCTTAACATTATCAAAGGTAAAATGTTATTGTAAGAAAAAGCGAATTGTGCAAAATGATATAAAATTAATATTTTAAAAACCGTAGCTTTCTCCCTTTACTGAAAATTCGTACTCAACAGAACAAACGTAAAAAGAAAAAAAAATAAGATATGAATACAATATCGATTGCTCTTCTTTATGAATCAGCATTAACAAAGCGTTTTATGTTTAAACATATTTTTCAAACAAATTTCACGTAATAAAATTAAAATGCACAAGTTTTTTTATTCATGTTTCTGCAATTAACGAACATATCGTCAATGCAGAAACATGAATATGGAAACATATGGACAAAATGAAAACAGTCTTTTTTCGGAAACGAGGGGATCTAGAGACATTAAAAGTTGGTGACATTTTTGTAACGCATTAAGGCTTCAACAACATTTATTTTTGGAGTTATTGCACGGCATTGAAAATTTGGATCGCTGAAGTACCGTGGAATATGTGATTATATATTCCAAGTGAAAAGTTTGATTTTATTACAATTTGAATTATTTGAGACGACAAAAATACGAAAAAGAAATACCAACTTCATTGAAAGTTCCAAGAACATTGATTTTTAATTATAATAATTCTAGAAAGATAATAATACATTTCTCGAAAACATTTTCTCAACGAATTCGGAAGAAAATTCTTTCTTATTTATATGAAATTAATTTAATGATTTTTTTTTAAGACAGTGGATTTTTAAAAGAATTTTTTCTTGCTATTGCGAAATTTCGTTTTCGAAAATATTTCAAGGCCCTTTTTATGCAATTATTTTAAACTTCTTATGTGTAAGGTGAGATTTTTCTATGAAAATATATCCTTAAATCGCGACTTTTCAACCAGGTCTATAGAAACAATAAAAAATCGTACTTAAAAAAAAAATTCTTTAAAAAAATCAGGTGTATTTCGAAAAATCGGAGAATTTATTTAATCATGATAGGACATAGGTAATAAAAATCAGTGTTCTGTACAAAACCAAATAGTTTAGTATATACCGTCAGATTTGTTGAATAGTTTTAAATATGTTCTGGTAACATATATTTTTAAATTGCAACCAAATATAATTGAACAACGTGTACTCTAATACGTGCTTCGAAAGTTTTTATTTTGTCGCATTTTTTTTTAGTACAGGAAATCCCATATCTAAATGTCCTGATATCAAGTTTATTTACCCATTGGTGTATTACTTATATTTTGCGGATATGTGATTATAGGTTGCATTTTTTTTTTAGTCACAAATTTCATTGATTTATTGTTTTTATTCCGTCAAAACTACTTTACAGTTAGTGTCCAATAGACCGCATTATTTCGCAATTAATAATCGAAAAAAGGTTGTGCACTCATATAGCCACGTACTAGGCGAACGACTTACCCCCAAAATAACGCGCTGAAATTGCAATACTTAATATTCACGCTCTAGTCACTATTTTTCTTTAAGGGAGTTATAAACTTTTTTTTTAACATATATAATGGGTAAATCAGATTTATTTGATATATGATATTTAAAGTATATTTGCGCATATCCTTAATATTTATGCCTATTAAAAACAAATTAATAAATACAATTGTTATTAATACTGACGCAAAGCGTTTTGCGCGAAATAACTTGAAAAAAGAAGTAGACGATTGCTGCTGAACGACGCGAGTGAAATCAAAGCATCGAAATATGTAATAAACTTTTATTCATTAACAAAAAGTTGACGTGCAAAAATGTTCAATGAGTTAATAATTGAGTAAATCATAGCAATAGGAAAACGAAGCGTTTTTTGACCCCGAAAAAATGGGGTTTTTAATAGTTACTAGCAAATTGCTAACAAAAAAAAACTCTACGTCGACAACCAAATTCTAAGATATTAAATTCAATGACTTGTAAAATCACACCGTTTAAAAAAAAAGTCATTTCGAGATAAACGCATTTTAATTTACGGTAAAGGTAATTCAATTCCGTAATTTTTGGAATTTTACAATGTCCATTGGCTTACAATACGTCTAAAGAAACAAATATGAAAACATGAATTAATTTTATTTCAAACATTTCACATTCATATTTGAAACTGTGAAGGGATAAAAATGATTCTGACAAAAACTGTTCTATTTAGTACTGTCTCAATGATTATAACAGATTCGCTAGTTTTTTAAAGGTATTTTCATGTTTCAAGAACTTAATGGTCATCGGACTATGTGTTCGAAATGTTACCGGAAAATCGGAGTGCAATAGAATATTAAGAGATTAATAAAAGTTCATTTGCAAAATTGTTTTTATTGAGAAGTGAGTAATAATTTCAGTTTTACGGGTATCGGTTTCTGCACCACGTTTAATTAAGTGCAAAGGTCGAACATGCTTAATGGACATTAACATGCAATGGATAAAAAGAGTCGCAGTTTATACAATTTAAACTAAATATCGTATGTCTCAACGTTCATATAAATATCATTCATTCGCGTGAAAAATTTAAAAAAAAATCTCAAAGAGCACCAAGTTTGCGAGAAATAAAAAAATCTCATTAAAACAGTTTAGCAAATTTTTTATAGCGTTGGAGCAATATACTAAATATCCCACATGTACCAGCCTTCGCGAGAATCATGTTTGCCCTTTACAACTTAAAATACAAATTAGCATCTCATTAGCGCTTAAAACATGTTTTTTTTACCACAATAATGAATATCTCTCCCAACACAAATAATAGTAAAGAATAACTATTTTCAAAAGCTGAACACTCAAAAAATCGTGTCTCAAGACCTACATTAATTTTACATTATATCACTAAAACCCCTTTTCACATAAAGCTAATCGGTTCCAAGATAAAAAGGAATGCCAAAAATAGGTTAAAAAGATTGTAACTTTTTTACATAACTATTTAGTATTTTAAAAAAGACTTATATGCGCAAAGCATGATTAACGGAACGAAAAATAGCGACTAGAACGCTATTATAATTAGTAAGTAGACGGATATGGGAGTAATTCGCTGACCTATGTCTGTAGTTATATACTCGCGACACGTGGGTGGTCGTCGATTTTGATATTATCAAGGAATCGATTCTTGTATTAATAAATATACATATATATATATTTATGCATACATAGAATACCAGCTTACAGATCACCGGCCAATAATCCTCGAGGGAAATTCCAATATCTGTAGATGAAAACTCCGTTTATGATCGACCGCACGATTAATTAAAGCCTCGCGATAAGAGATATTCGTGTTTCAGTCGATTATATTATTATTATTATTATTATTCGAATGTTCGAAAATAATGTTTAATGTAAAAAATCGTGAAACATCGTTGTCATCTAGTTAAATAGAAAAATTACAATTCTCTATTCTCATCTCTCTCTCTGTCTTTCTGCTGCGAGTAATGCGTGCGATGGCAAATTATGAATAAACGTAAAGTTACTCAATACAACTATTCATCGAGTAATCAGGCATTCGGAAAACGTAATAAAAACTGAGATACCCTGAATCTGTCGATCTGTAGTAAACGGGCAAACCGTAGGCACTTACGACAACGAATATTCCTCATGTGTCGGATGAAAAAATCGCTACAAAACAGCAGCATTATGTATAATTTCCTAAACGCTCAATCATACTCACGTTCGCACTCAATCTATCTCTTTCTTTCTTGCTTGCAAAGCCATCGTAATTATAGCTCATAAACGAATCAGCTAGTGTACAAGCGCTAATCATTTAAACACGCAAGCTACCCGTGTTATATTTTTTTAATATTTGTATACATTTTTCTTTTTCAATTATTTTATTTCCTTTTCATTTTTTTTTTAATAATCAATTTATATTTATAGTGTTTACAAGTAATATATCATCTTCCTTGGTTATCATCGACTATTAAAATTATAGTACAGCCTGGGACTTAACGTACTTATAATTGCGAACATTGGCATAGCTAAACGACTGTTTCGCGCGATTTTAGTCTTGCAAATGTGGTGTGTTTTGTGGGCTAGCGAAATATGACGGTTTCTTTTCCCCTCATCCAACGGACATTTTATAGATGCGTCGAACGAAACAGTGTGCGTGGCCGTGAGTAATCAGAGGGGGAGGGGGATATACAATAGGTTCCGTTCTAGTAATGTCATCATTATATACATACGTCGATATATCGATCCCGTATATCGCACGTACATAGATAGAAATATATCAACGAGCATAAGTTGCAGGCTAACAAAAAAAAATATATTGTTCCTTAGTAAATATTGTGTACAAAGCTGTGTAAGCCTCCCGTAAAATGATTTTTGTTTTCTTCTTCTGGAAGCTCTTACGCCGTTTCGTAGTTTACATTGGTTAGTTTGCTTTTTTTTTATTCTCCCTCCCTTCGCGCGAAACCTTTCACGGCGGGGTCAGAGCTCTCATCCTCTACTCCTTCTTTTATTTCTTTCAATATTCTGTACAATCTTCTTGGTAGTTTGAAAACGAAAATCCTGGAATTCTTCTCCAAAAACAACAGTAATTGTTAAATTATATTTTTTTATGGTTCGTTTTTTCGTTTTTTCTTTTTTTTTTTTTTACAAATATCAAAAGAGCCATATTTGACATACTACGTAACTACGTTGGGGGGACGTATTAATGAAATTTACACGGCAGGCCAAAAACGGGATTTAATATCGCGGACGAACTGCCGAGTTTCGTCCGGATTAGTGGAAATGTCGTCGTCGTATTTCCCTAAGAAACAAAAATCGCCCTCGGGGAGACACTAACGAGATTCGTAGTTCTTGTCATTGTTACCCTGACCTCTTTTTTTTTCTTCTTTTTCTCTTTCTCTCATTCTGCAATGCATATCAGACCAAACTTGGAGCGACTTTAACGCTCAAACTTTCCTCGTCGAACTTCACCGCGAAGGACTTTTAACACGTGCGACCGACTAAAATATGTCTGGACACCGGGACCAGTCGCCTTTTTTCTTGCATTCCCAGTATTCGGCATTGCAAATGTAACACAGGCTGTCCGTGTGAGGATCATGTTGCTTTGAGAACCACAACGGCTCGTAGGCCTCATAAGGTAGTCCTAAAATTAAGATAAAACACTTTTCAGTAGACGAATGACATTAATTTGGAAGTAGTGATGCCTAGTCTCACTTTATGAGCCAATTTATATATTTATTAAATGAAATGTTATCAAAAGAACTCTATTAAAAATCGAAACGTAAAAATCAAGATTTTTAAACGACAACACATGTATTTTAGTAAAAAGTTCGGCTGAATTATATCTTTCATATTTCGCGACAAAAGAAATATTTTGAAAAGAATAAAAAATTATATTTATGACATTTATGACAATTTCTCAAGAATTTGAGAATTTTTTTTTAAATAACATTTTTTTAATTCTTAAAATAATCATAAGCATTCGAAAGGGTCAGCGAATTAATTTCTCAAGACAAAAACAAAGTGGTTCAAAAAATTTGTTAAAGTATTTGTTTATTTATTAATTTATTAAGAAGTTTGTAATATTATTATGATAGAAACTTGATGTTCTTAGTATCTGTAATGACGTTGATTTTTATTTTCAGATTCTATTATGGCACAATAAACAAATTGTAATTCAAACAAAGTTTTTGTTGAGAATACATTTTTAAACTTCCTTCATTGATCGTTATTATCGCTGCACTTTCGTAATCACGTACTCTATGTCGGTTACTAACATTCATCACTTACGCACTTATCAATAAATGCATATTTTCCTCAAAGTGCGAATAAAAATCGAACCGAACCCATTTTTTTTTCAAATTTACATGTTCCATAAAATTTGTATCTTTGCAGATTCTGCTCAAATACAGTACTGAACATCCTTGAAATTTTATTTATAACGACCAATTTAGCGTAATTGCTGTAAAATTACATAAATTACAAAACATGCGCACAGAATTTTAAAAAATGTAAAAAATTCAAAACAGCATAAAATCTGAATGTTTTCCCGGATTATGACGAAAAACACAATGACCGAGGTGATGTTATTGCTTTTCATGTGTATCAAATTTCAAATAGATTGCTCTACGTTTGATCTAATCTTCTTGATCACAGACCGTTTTGTTTTTCGACTTAGATAGTAAAATCCGAATTCCCCCAGATAGAATTTTCAAGTCACCTTGCTGCGCCGCCTTTTCTGCTTCACTCTCGCGCGCTCGTCTGGCAGCCCGTTGTTTTTCCTCGAGCCGAAGCTTTTCCGCGTTGGCCTCGTCCCAAAGTCCGTTCTCCATCAATCTCTGATCGGGTCTAAGACGAGAATCCGTTGGCGCGACACCTTCCTCAGGCTCATTCAATTGGCAAGCAAATTCCGTGAACGAGTAATACTTTTCTGCATCTTCCCTGAATAGATAAAATTGGCATCGTAAAAGCAATGCCGGAAGAACGCAAGATGCTAATAAAGCTCAAAGTACTTTTATTTTTATTCTTTTTTCTTATAACTCACGGAGGCATACGGCGTTTCCACGCGAGTATGTAAGGTCCAGTTTTGTATACAGGATTGTCCGGACTACCGGAAGTACTGATTACTGGGGCGATCTCAATCTTATTGTCCCATGTACCCTGCACCACCCATTTGACCTCTTTGTTCGAGTTCATCACAACACCCTTGACCTTTCGCTGACTGTCTCTCGAGAAGTACGAGTACGGTATGTACTTGAGATGACACTGTATTCCCTCTTTGTGATTTACTATGTCCATGTCGCCGCTCTGATCTACCCACAATTTTCCTACGATTATATTGTGCACCGTAGTTGTTACTTTGCGCCACGTGTAGTGGCTATTACTGCCGTTGAACTCTAGATGCCCCGTGCCCAACGGTATTACCTGTTAATTCAATTTTAAATTGACTTAGACATGTGATGAATTAATTGATTTACAGAAGAACCTCGATTATTCGAATCAATTGAGACCGGGCTTAGTCTGATTAATGAAATGTTCGAATAATTGAAACACAACTTTTTTCTTTTCAACGGGATTATTAAAGTGGTCTTTGCAAACCTGATAATAAGTAACCCTTTTTAATAATGTCTGAAGTTTTGAGACGGCATCTTTTCGAATAGAAAGATCTCGATTTTATAACATATTTTTGCTCTTGAGCGACCTCTAAATATCAATATGTATAGCGATCTGATTTTTGAAATTTAATATTCGATTCAATAACATTTTCAAATGAAAGTGACAAAATAACGATTTATTGATTTTAAAGATTCTGATTTTTAGCGAAATCTAACATTTCAATCGCATTGTGTCACCTCCAAAAATTTGTTTTTTTTTTTCACTTCAGGGTTGTTATTTTAGGCCTATATGAACTCAATCACCCAGGAACAGTAGGGTCATGTTAATATAGATTGTATCGAAAATAAGAGTGGTCAATTAGGGTCAAGTATTTTCCGATCGTACATTTATTTTATAACTTGAGTTTGATAAAGTCTCCACGATTCATAGACCAACGGGCTACTACTCGCTTTTGAGCAGTTAAATCTCGCTGCCGTTTGAAAAGAAATACGGCGAATACACCAGTGAATGAACTCAACACTGGATGAACTATGACATTTTTTGAGTTAATAAGAATTTCTTTACAATTATGAAATAGAACAACGTCGGTTTTTAAATCCGTTCATTTTAATAATTTACATTTCAGGTAAATTATTAAAAGGAGTTGGTGTTTTGTTTTGAGTTTCAATACAAAAACTACATTTCATATATAGAAGACGCAGAATAAATTTCTCTGTGATCCATGGGCTCTTTTAGAAGTTTTTGTATTTTCAGACAACTCTCTTTTGCATAGTTTATATGTGATGAGAAAGTAATAACGTTTGACAGAGATTATGGATCGGATCAAAACTACATCTTATACATAGAAGACACACATAAAATTTACAAAAGTTATTGTGTTTTCGAACAACCACCTGCCACACACAGACAGACAGAAATGAATGAATGCTTTTTTGGAATCTAGGATCCTCAGAACGTCTATGTCTATAAAAACCTGGAAGACAATTTTTTTTTGGATTGCCATATTCAATATTCTTTTACATACTCTGCATGTGATGAGAAAGTAAAAAGTACATATAATCTCCAATATTGGAATGGCTTGTGACTAAAACGAAACGAAATCGCTACTCAATATACTGCGTAAATATTACAGAATAACTTTGCTCGTATTTCTCTATTGAAGAATACAACCTATTTCTTTATTTTCATAACTTCTCTCGAAAGTTTCTGTTCATGCCATTCAGCATTTCAATCTATGTATTAACTTTCGTCCTGCTGATACGTACCTTTGATGCGAAATAAAATCGGCATTAAGGACAGAACGTTTTCAGTAAAAAAAGAAAAAAGAGAATAAATTACCTGTAGATATTTTCCACGAAATTTGGAAGCCATCGTAAATTCTTGCCAGCTTTGCCACTTCCTTGCTTCGCAAAATTGCGCGAACATCGGTGGATGATGCGACACCTGTTCAGATATTGCGCGCCATCCGAGGTCATCGGTTCTGTCGCACTCGTACGTTTCACCCAACAGAGGATTAAAGGGTTTACCGCTTCTCGAAGCGGTAGTTGAGTAACTCGATACCGTAAAGGCCGCTACGTAAGCCATTTGTTCATAGCTATCCGTACATTCGGCCGCCCTGTACAGAAGATAACACGAGACGATGTATAGTAATTTGTGACTTTCGAAAGCTTTTATCATTACGGATTTCCAAACGTTTCGTAGGGTAAAAAAATCGATTTTTTTTTAAATATATTTTTGATCAATAATATATTGAATATTTAAAGCGTAAATCTTGAAAATTTTACACAAAAATCTGCTGATGGCTTTAATCTTTAAGATTGTTTTTTTCAAGGTGTTTTTTAAAACGGAACTAGCAACATTTTGGTCGCTAGTAGACGGATTTGGTTGAAATTTTTGCAGCTGCTTCCAATAGAATTATCTAGTGTTAGTCCTACGATTTTTTCAATGTTTGACTTACTTCTTTTAATATAAAAATGGACTTATTTTTAAGTACCATATCGCAAATTTGGATACAAGGAACTGCATTTTTTCCCCCGCAAAGATCTATATTTTCAGTAGCCGCCATGATAAGCAGTTTTATTCATCTTATTGAATGATAACGTTTTTTTGTATCCGATGAAAGTGGGCGGATATATCTCTGGTATCGCAAGCGCCGTTTTTAAAGAGGTAACCAAGAAAATGGCTGCGTTAGAGTATATTGTGTATTTTCAATTAAAGAAAAAAAAGATGTATAATCTTGTGTAAATTCATTTATTTTGCTTACTCATAAAAGAAGCTTTGTTTTCGTGAAAAAATTTTTTTTCGAGATTTTCATGTCAGCATACTCAGAATCACCTAAAACGTCGAGAAAAGGGGTCTAGAAAAAATGTCTGTATGCGGGTGTATGTGTATGTATGTTCCAGGCACAGAAAATTCAGTCGTCGATAACTCACGAACGGCACGATGGATCGAGGTCAAATTTGGCACGCAAGTAGAGTAATAACTCCTCTGTAATTGACGTGATTTTTAACTAAATGTATACCGATTTTATAGAGTTTTTAAATTTTCGAAAAAATTGCGTGATCGCTGTAACTTTCGTAAAAGTTCGATAATTTAGCTAAATAGTTAGCTCTAACTGTCACAAAAATTTGCACTTGAAGGAGATATGATGCAACGATATTAATTACGGAATTTTCGGTGTTATGTGTAACATAATTTTTGTGTTATTGTGCAAGAAACTACCGAGAATATAGAGGTAACGAAATTTAAAAAAAATACTAATTAAAATAGAAAGTGATGCAAAGTATAATTTTGCACACTGCTACCTCATTAAATTTCATTATTCACAAAGCTTCTTCTATGAGAAAGCCGAAATTAATAAATAAACGTCCTCATAGAGGTGGCTTTGTGAAAAATGAAATTTAATGAGGAAACAATGTGCAAAGTTCTACTTTACATAATTTTTTAAGCTCTTTTATTAAACTTGCAAAAGTGTTTGTTTTGACCTCAATATGCACGGTCATATTGCTCAGTCTTCGCATTGCGGAAATTCAATAACGCCGCATTGTCAAACTCAATAATGTGGCATTATTAAATTTCAAGAATTTGACGACGTTTTTCGGTAAAACGACGATTTGTCTGAATGATTTTTCGGAAAATTGATGTGGCTCCGAGGATTATCTATGGGTTTTTTCCGTCCCTCGCTGACCCGTAAACTTATGATATTGTTTTTTCTATTTCTACTTTATTATTCTGAAAAAAATCATGCCTATCGATGTCAGGCTTGTCTGTATATTGAGAATATACATAGAATATACAATCTTTTTTCAACATTCAATGTGAAATTGACAGCAACTTGTGAGAAAAAATAAATAAAAGTCATGCTTTTAATCATTTATAAATCAATAATAAACGAACCAGTCATCCGAAAAATTATGTACTTGACGGGTTAACCCTAGTAAGCAAGACGAACTAAACGAAAATAAAATTTAGACATTTAGAAAAATGCATTTAATTTAAAATCACTTTCTGTTGCAGTTTTGTTTTACTCAATATTGCATTTTTTCCTGCTCTTTAAGGGTACAGTTCGAGGTATTGGTCACGCAATAAACTGTGCCAAAGATAAACGCTGGAAAATTATCCTTAGAGGTGTCTCAATCGACATCTAGTTTTAGCGATATATGTAGAGAAAACGACATTTCGAAAAATTTTGGCGGCCGATTCTATGTAAAATGGTGCATATTGGTGTCAAGAGAAACACTTTTGCAAGTTTAATAAAAGAATTAAAAAAAAAACTTTTCTTTTTACACAGCCTAATGTCCATACCAAAATTCGGTAATGTTGACATATTTCATGTGTACATACGGTATGTTCAAGCACTTCACACTAGCCAAATCATTCTTACATTTTTGTCACTTTTCGGTAAATACATTTTGTTTACCTTGCTGCATTAAAATTCGTAAAAATTAACGGATTATTTAAAGGAAAAAAAAAACAAAAAACAACAAACAAAAATCGGGAATGGCCATCAAAAATTTGATATTTTTGTATCGATCACTATGAATGTTTGTCTGGATTATGGAGAAATGCTGTAATATAAATCACGATTAATTATGATGAATTAATCCGTAAAACTTTTGAAAAACAATAACAAATACTTAGCACTTATTCGATTAACGTGAAGCGCTTCAATTACATTAAAGCTCGAAATCCGTTCGTTACCTGTGGAGTATTTCCGCGTACTCGAAATCCTCCGTAAGTCGCTGAAGCATACTGAGTGGTTCGGAAAAATTTACCGGCATCGGTATCTTCGACAAGTCTTTACCGATACAGTTTTTCATGATGCTCCAAAGATTTAGGGGATAGTTGGGCTTTTCGGGTACACGTGTTCTCCTCTTTCGCTTTGAAACTGTCGTCACCCCGGAGCTACCTCCTCCATTGTTCGATTCCCAGGCCGTCTGCGAAACAAACAAGTCTCTCAGTCTCACCATTTATCTCTGCGTGATATGATTAAATTTGTTTTTCAACGTCGTCATATGGATTTTCTTTATGGAGTATATTTTTTCGTCGGCATTTTAATTAACAAAAAGTTACGTAGAGACTATTGATGAAGCATACATTCAATAGGTATTTCTACTATCACATTGTCATTTAATGTACGATTAGATATGGATTATGATTTTTTACAACTCCAATTCATCTATAAAAAAAAATCTTCTGTGCTATACATGCATAAGTATATAAAAATAAATATCACTATCAAAATAAAGTTGTAAATGATATCATCGATGACTTCATCCCACATATCTATATTTAACAAAATTGAGAAGCTTCCTCTGTAACGCTACTTTAATTACAACTTTCTGGAAAGCAATACTTGAAATTATCAGCAGTGGGCAATTCTGGGTCTTTTTTTGGTATTTCATTCTATCAGCAGGGAACATTTAAAATAATCATAATATTATAGAGAATGAATGCAATATTGTAAATGCGAACGCGCGGAGCTCCACTTTTACGAGAATTAACTATCAATCATTTTCTTTTTAACTGGCTTTCTTATATAAAGTGGAGTACAGATCTACGTGCCGAATACGTGCCGAATATGGTTAATTCTGTACCGCATTTTTTAATTCATAATATTGTATTTAGTTGTAGAAAATCGTTAGTTACTGATTTAGGCCATTACCGTGTATTATTATAAATTACTTCGGGACCAATAAATGAAAATACGTAAAGCTATTTAAAATGAGTTTTTTTGTAATAAATTTTTTTCATAGGCCCATAATTTCCAATCTGTGACATCAGTAAGTTCTTCTTACGAGTTGATTAGTTGAAAATTGAATGCTCTACAAAAATCTTTAAGAAATCTGGTAGAGCATTAAAATTTCTGTAGACACATGCTGTAAAATGAGTCATTACAATTGTCATTAAGGAGGTATAAAACTCTAAATACGCAAAAATGTATTTCCCATGTTATTTACATGAGAAATCACAAATTGTGTGAGTCACTTCTAAATGTTAATATTTAGAGATCTCCTTTGATGAGCTTTCTTTTTTTGCACCAAAGTAACTTCTCACCCTGTTAGGTGGGGGAAAAAAAAAATTTATTATATATTGCATTTAATAGTTCATGGAAAAACATCATTTTTTTGTTTCTACATTTTATTTGCCCAACCTCAATCATCCATAATATAAAGATTAAAAAAAAAAAAAAAAAAAAAGTAAAAAATCAAAGGTGATTAAATTAAAGAATCTCAAAGAAGTCAGTACTACTATGGCCAATTATGGAACAGATGTAAGGGTAAAAAAAAAAAGTTGAGCAAATTGGTAGAGAATGCTTTATATGTGTCAATCAAATGCTGCAAAATGTAATTGAATATGTATATTGCATAGGGTCAATGCCAAAGGTTAATTGGCTCCTATAATTGGACAGCCATTCCAGCAATTCTTCTCAACATTCACTCACGTTATCCAGTTCTGTATTGGAAGCACTTTTGGCCAGCTGAGAGACCGCAGCTGTAGAGTCGGTCACGATGAGATAAGAGTCAGTTCTGGATGAATCGTTGCCTGACATTGGAGCAGGATCACCCTCGGAACTGGACCCATCGTCGCTGCCCTGCGAGTCGTTTCTGCTTCTCTCCCTAGATATGGAATTGCCGGCCGGTCCGCTTGGTATACTCAGAGTAAAAGTGTCCGACTCCTGAGCATCGTAAAACTCAGCACCGTCCTCCTCGTCTTCTGAAGGTGTTGTGATTGTAGCGATGTCTGCATCCATAGGATAATTCAAATGAGGCTGCGATACAGGAATATATATGGCCAAAAATACTGCAAAACACTGAGTGTTATTTATGAGAATTTTTCTTTTCTTTCTTTCTTTCATCTCGTTTAAATTAAAAAAAAAAAAAAAAAAAATTTTATCATTGAAACCTTGAAAATTGTCTCGAGATTTACCTGGTGAATCTCGAAGGTATTTATATACAGATTCATTAACCTTTGTTGCGCGCGTTAAGAGAGCTGCAGTATTTGCTCTACCGCGCCTGACAACTGCCCCGTGATTTCATCAACGGGTGGTATATCTTTTGCTCGAAGCCCGAATGACCCGCGCTCGATTCGAATAGTTCACGTATAATTTACCACCGATTCATCTATATGAACCCGGGAGACCGTTGCGAATTGGTAAAGAAAAAAAAGTAAAAAAAAAAATTAAAAAAAATTGTGCACGAGCACGAGATTGGCAAGGCCATCCACGTCAGTGTCACTCGCAAAGTGCCAAACTCTTGTCTCTCCACTCTCCCTCTCGATAAATTCGTTGCAACGGACAAACACTATCTCCTTGAACTACCACTAATATACATATACTACTAAAAATCCCGGTGTGGTGGTTGAACCACACGGGATACTGAATCATCGGTGTGACATGTGAATGTTCGATGTATCGAACAATGTAAGTCCGTGTATTATCGGAGGCAATATCGAATAAGATTCTTTGCTAATGGCGGGAAAGAGGCTGCAGCGCCATCTTTTGCTGCAATTAACGACATACGTCAGATCACGCGCGAAATTCGAATTTTTGGTATTTCGAAGAATCAACTTGAAGGATTTTCAGTGTCTATTTATAAGCGAATATTGAATTTCTGTTAGGAACAAAGCTCATTAAGGTGGTCGCTATTTTACGTGCTAAATAAACAGTGTTTTTACAAACTTTGGTTATTTAATTGACGGTTATGAAGAGTAATATGTGCATCAGCATGGTTTCTTAATTCATAAATATATCCACAGCCAGAGTTTGAAAATAACTTACAGTGATGTGAAAATACCGGAGT
The DNA here is from genome assembly GCA_964016905.1 of Perithous albicinctus. Lineage (NCBI taxonomy): Eukaryota > Metazoa > Arthropoda > Insecta > Hymenoptera > Ichneumonidae > Perithous > Perithous albicinctus. The sequence goes on along the minus strand of OZ024693.1, from coordinate 13,277,646 downwards.
TGTTTATTGAAAGATACTCTGTTGATTGATCGAGTTGACTTTTTAATCGCACTAGCATCAAACGCGCGCTCCTCGCTCTTACCTTCACAGTATTAGATCATTTGTGTACATCATTTTATTAATTTTCTTTTGCTTCTAACTCTTTACCTCGGCCTCCTTGCCACTACCTCTCTGGCTCAACCTATCTATCACTATGTCTCTGCCTTTACCTTCACTTTAAGAAAAATTACGTGAAATGTAATATAGCAGCACTGGAAGTTTATATACGAGGCAAAACACGTCAAGTCGGCCACCCCAATTTTTCATGTCAACAAAACGTCTTTACATTTGTTCAGGATGTTGGTCTAGCTGAAGAAAAAACGTAGGAATTTGTTCAGATTTTGTATTGCATATTCTAGCTATTAAAAATTTCTGATAATAATCATCTGATCATAATCAAGAGCTGTAACTCTGAAGCAAAATTGTCGCCCATCTCGCCAATTTTTTCTAAGATTCTAGGCATTTCAACGATCAAAATGTGAAAATTTCAACTAAATCGGAAATGCCGTTTCGGAGGGCAAAAAAGTGGCAACTTTATTTAATTGAAAAATAGCATAAAATAAAATCGGAGAATTTTACAAAAAATGTTGTTGGAAAAAACGCTGAAAATCTCAAAGTTTCATATTCTTATGATTTTTTGCGAGCAGTAGTATTGAGGTCAAAAAATAAACAATGATTATTTTCAGCGATTTTCAATGGCTGGAATATGCAATTAAAAAATCTGAAAAAATTCCTACTTTTTTTCTTCAACTAGACCAACATCCTGAACAAATGTGAGGACGTTTTGTTGACATGAAAAATTGGGGTGGCCGACTTGACACGTGTTTTGCCCTATACACAAAATGGAATTTGATATATCAGTGTGATATGCAATTAATTTATGGTGTAATAAAAACTTAAAAAATACATCAATATTAATAATTCATTTTAATGTTACTGTAAAAATACTATTTTAATTAAATTGAATATACTGGTTAATCCGTAGAAACTTCCAGTGACAGACATTAACTTACAATTTTTTAAAAAATACTCCTTACTGTCTCTGCCTATACCTTCGTGCTTATCTGCTCCTCGTCAATAATACGTTGAATAATTACCATTAATATAATCATTCAACGTATTATTTACATGCATGTCTACATGAACCTTTTTATGTATTAATTTAAACATTATTTTTATAACTTTTCTATCTGTTCATATTTTTATTACTTTTTTCCTATTTTCCTATACACCACCGAAACTCAATTGCATTGTATTATTTTATATTATTGTTAACATATAATCTATTTCCTGCCATTTTTTTTAACGGCCTTAGCGTGTACGGTAAAAAAAAAGTTTCATCCAAGGTGGATAGCATCTCAGCATTGAATGAAACTTTTATCTTGACCCTATAAGCTGAAACCCGCGAAAAAAAATTGAATACAGTTTTGATTACCGATTGAGATATTGCACATGGTTTCTTTCTCTCTCTCTCTTCCGTTCGATGTACTGAAGCCAGAGATCAATGTCCTTAAGCTATTTATTTTTTACTTTATGTTATTTAATATTTATTATTTATTTCTTCGCGAAATAACCTTTAGCAACCTTCATACACCGCGCATCTTAGAACTTTCAAGATACATTAACACAACTGAAGCTGTCTATCGGACAGCATGAGTTTCAGGCACATAAGACAGCCAATAAAAGAACGAATAAAATGGCAACAATACATATATCGAAAATATGAATTATATGGTATACCAATAAACAAAATAAGCTATTGTTCGTCATAATGGGACTAATATTATGTTTGTTTCTGATGTAAAATTGGATAACAAAGCCAACTAATCGGACATTTGTATATATTGGTGTATTTTATTTTTCAAACTATAGCTATGTATTTATATATTATTTATATGTTATAATATATAAAGAACACTTGCTGATGCGCAAGTCGATCTTTGGAACAGTCAATGGAACCACTAGAATTTGTAGAACCGCTTTTAAAAATTTAGTACTAATTTCACCAGCACGTAGCAGGGCGACTACCTTAAGTATTTCGCTCCGGAATTTATTCCCGTGTCAGGCATTGGTCACTTATAGAAAAAAAAGTTGCGAAGTAGAACGTTACACACAGCTTTCTCATAATTTTTCACGTCGCACAAAGTCTCCATGAGGAAGTATGTCGATCAATGTTGGCTTCCTCATAGAGGAAGCTTTGTATTCTTTTGTATTTTAGACAAGCTTTATTCCAAAGTTTTAATAGAAATCTGGCCGGTTTACATATATTTCAAAGGAAATTACAATAGATAAGAAGTTTTCAGTACGTTATTTGCGTACCAAATTGTAGCTGTATCGCTCAAGTAATTCTTAATGCAGAAGTCTTTTTTTTTTTGGAAATAATAGCAAAATCAACATTTTTAACTTAAATCTCATGTAGCGTTTAAACCCTTTTATCAATTTTGATCAAATGTTATGCCGAACATTCCTTAATGTTATTAGATATGCGCAAAAAAAATTCAGCTCATTATTTCAATATTTTCGGTCAGCTCAAGTTTTGCGAAAGTTCGTGCAATAACGTCAACTTTTCGTAAAATGCAAAACCTCATACAATCTGAACCACTCTACAGATTTTGGTCAACTTCAATACCAAATAACCGCGATTATATCTTCACTTATGAAGAACTATTTGATAGATTTTAATTTATTTAATTTATTTTAATTCAAAATCACATAAAGTCTGAATGACTGCATATATTTTTCGTTAAAAGTCGTAACATTCAAAGAAGGATAATTACTTCCCTTACGTGCCAAACTTCAATCCGAACTTTTTAACAGTTACTGACAAGGAAACATAGGCAGGTGTCCCCCTTCGAATTGATCTGCTTCATATATGTTATAGAACGTTAAAAACTCAGAAACACGTTTTTTTTATCGGCTGGAAAGTGGTTTTAAGGGATGAAATCAACCCTCAAAGTTGAACACCTCATCGAGTAGATTTGGAGTTTCACGTAGAAGTAAAGGGTTTGTATTGACGAATATTAAAAAATTCAATTGCAGTTGCCCTTGTGGATGAGATTAGACGAGCTGGAATCTTCTGATTTTATAATCTTTTGTAATCACTGTGCTTAGTTTTGTAAAACTATTGCTTGAATTTCATTTCAGTGGGTAAATCACCCCTATGACATGAAACTCTATGAGAGTAGAGTGGTGTTTCACTATGGGAATAAGATGAAAGGTGGATGAACCTTTATAGATGAATAAATACATGAATTTTTGACCTCCAGAAATAATCAAGCTAATCAAGAGCGATTTCACCATGAAGGTATAGAGTTTTATGTCATAACGGTGGTTTACCCTTTTAAAAAGTAGATACTTGCAGAAACTCAAAAATCCGTATTCGTAAGTTTTTCAGACTCTACAAATTGCAGTTGTTTCCAATGAAATTCATTCAAATATGTGAAATACTTCTACGTGAAACTCTGAATCTACTCAAGGGTTGATTTCACCCCTTCAAACCGCTTACCAGCCGATGAAGAATAATTCGTGTATCTTAGTTGTGAATGTACTATAACATATATGAGGCAGATCAAAATTAGAGGGGGACACCTACTTATGTTTCCTTGTGAGTAAAACGCGATTGAATTTTTGCTACGTTTAGGATCATTCTGAGTACCCTGCCATGAAAATCTCAAAGAAACAATTATTCATGAAAACAAAGCTTCCGCTGTGAGGAAGCAAAAGATGTGATACATTCTTTTTAAACTATTGATAAATAGAAACATGTATTGCATCCTTATAAAATGTATATCACTAAAAGTGAACACATTTGAGCATTTAGATACCAGCTTCATTAAATCATTTTCCGAAAAGAAAAAAAGTCAGTACGCTCTTTTTTAGAAGACTCATTGTCAGTGCCCTTAAGACGATATTCTACACCTTTGTGTCGTTCTCTCTCGCTCCACTGCGATCGCGAATGGCGTTATCTCACTTGCACTAACAGTCGATGTAACACATCACCTTAAGGATTTATTACACATACTTTCCCAATTAAAAGTTCGATTTCATTCAAATTTAAGTACTTTGTTAAAATCTTAAAAATTATAATTTAAAATCTAGTAAAAAAATGATTGTTTAACAAATACGATAGAAAACTTAAACTTCGCAGGTTTTAGTTAACACATAACCTTCTTTAGAATTGATTTAGAATTAGATTTTGCACATAACTTATACAAAGGTTACACCATACACATAAGAAATTCAAAGATCACTAAATGAAACGTTTTATAAAAATAGGTTTAAAAAAATTTAGAAAACGGAATATTTATAAACGCAAAATTTTTTTTTTTAAAACGTATTTGGAAAAATCATAGAATTAATTGCACATAAAACAGGTTTTTTAAAATCGAATTTGTAATGCAATGTAAATTGATTTCGGTATTATTATTTCTCAATCAATGTTCTTGGTATTTTCAATCACGGTGATTTTTTAAAGATTTTTTTTTCAAATCAAACTTTTAAATGGGAATGTATGAGTAATGCATCATTAATCGTAAATTTCTGTGGTGATAGCTTTCATAAGGAAACTAAAACTAAAAATGCTAAGCAAAAAAGGCGATTGAAACATCAATCACTTTAGTCTATAAATGATTATGACTTGTACAGAGTTGGCTTTGCTGAAATTTTTCAATATTTAATCTTTCAAATATATTCCTTAAATTATAGAACCATTTGAATTTTCAAAACGTAAGAAATATTAAAAAGAGTATCGTGAATTAACAAATAAAGTGTTAGTTAAAAATGTTAGCCGTGTGGTTAATATTTCTAGCGTCCAAGGATCAGCAATCACATCAGCGTGTATTTTCAAGTGTTTAAAAAGAACCATACATTTTCTATTTCATGAACATGGTATTTAGATTTGTAAAAATTCACTCAGACGAACAGCGAGAGCAAAAAAAGCTTGGTATCGCCGACGCGCGCTTGCGGGCCGAGATTTTGAATTGAATTTGAGTAGAAAACGTTGGGTTTGGTTATTACGATGGAATGAGTAATTAAAAAAGTGATATTACGTGAAGGTCTGTGTCCTCCTGTGGAGTTAGCTGATGGTAGAGCATGCTGAGCGGCTTCCTCGAGATGAGAATGTTGTCGAGCCAATTGCTCAACCATCTTCTCTATCCGAACCTTCTGATCCCTCTCGTGCTGCAACATCTTTTTCCACTTCGGTTCCTGCTGTTGGGCCAGTTGTAAATAGTCCGAGCTTGTCTGAAAAAACAATTCCTTTTAGTATCTCTAGGTAGTTATTCAGACCTAATACTTTATCTTTTACCGTCTAACAAGGAGCTAGAACCTTCTTTTTCTTTAAGGGATGGTGCTGATTGGCGGGAGAGTTAACTATTTCAAATAAGGATTCAAAAACTCTGAAAAAATTCGCCTACATGCCTTTGGGTTCTGTAAATAACATATTTCGGACCGAAAATAAACAAAGATTTTTTAGCACTGTCGATTTTTTAAGTTAGGCAAAAGCAAAAAATATTAAAAATTTGATATGATTGATTGTTAAGAATAGTATACAAAGCACAAAAATAAAATTGAAAGGTCGGAATATTAAAAATTGTAAGAGGAAATACATTTTTTTTCGAATCGAGGGCGATATTTTTATTTTATTTTTGAGTACCGCTATTTTTTCGTAAAGTGCAGTTCATTTAATGAAAAATAGGTCCTATAATGAATTGCTTCGATGCATATTTCCAGAGATATGATTTTTTGAAAATTAATTTTTGTGACCTAGGGTTTATTCAGAATGCCTATAAATTAAGAATAGGAATAAAATTAATTTTCAAAAAATCATATCTCTGGAAATATGCATCAAAACAGTTAACAATGTAGGACCTAATATCCATTAATTTAACTATTCTTTACGAAAAAATAGTAGTACTCAAAGATAAAAAAAATTAAGATATTGCCCTTGATTCAAAAAATTGTGATTGTATATCCTCCTACAATTTTTGTTCGTGCTTTGTATACTTAACAAGAAATCGCATCAAATTTTTGATATAATCTTTTTTGTCTAATCTAAAAATGCGACAGTGCTAAAAAGTCTTTGTTATTTTTCAGTCCAAAATATGTTATTTACAGAACCCAAAGACATGTAGGTGAATTTTTTCAGATTTTTCGAATCATTATTTCCAAAAGTTAACTCCCCCCAATATAAATAGAATTGTGGGGACATTGAATCTTTAAGTCCTCAGTTGTAATCCATATAATAACTATATAGATTTAATAGAGTAATATCGTACGTTTCATGTCTTTTTGATCCTTAGATGGTTCTGTCACTTATCGATTCTGATAATTATAATATTAAGATCATTAAAAAACATAAAAAAGAATTGAACACCTGAAAAAACCGACCTGTCTTTGAGAGTTTTAGTATAAAAACATCTTTAGCGACGTTCTCAATAGGCGTAACTGCCCTCCTGGAAATTTAGTAAAATATATTTTGAAAGTCCTCGAAAAGTGTAAACCGCATTTTTGTAAAATTTGTTAATTGGTTAAAAGTTTCTGAAAAAGCGTTACATTCGAAAATCAAGTGTAAAAGCTAAAAATTCTATACACAAAAATCTAATCTGCCCTAAAGCTACTCCAAAAAAAATAGTTTCATACAAAGTTTGCTCATTAATTTCTATTTTTATAATTTGAAAGTGGTCACGTTGAGCCTGTCTGTTACCTTTCAATAATTCGCACATGGCGTTTGTTTACAGATAAGAAGCGACAGTTCATTGAGTCTAAGCCCACGCCCTAAGCCTAACTTACATTAATCATAGCATTTGCGGCAATCCGAAAGGCGATAGCGCGCTCGTGAACCGTTTTGATCTTGGCAGAAAATTCGGGACAGGGTGCTTCCAGTGTCTCCAAGTCGGTAAGTGCTCTTTGTAGACTGGCGCCTCTTTTAGAAATGAGCTCGTTACATGTCTGCAGATCTTCCAAACGTCCTGTGAGATCCTTGATAGCCGAGGCCTGTTCACCCTTGAGGTTCTCGTTGTCTTGAAACTCCTCCTCCTCTTCATCTGAAAAAACAAAGCGCCCAACAAGCGTATAGCAATATTTGTCATATATTAAGGAAATTGTCTCAGGCTACGGATTTAAGGGGGGTTCAACGAACCTGATTCTATGGCTTGTATGGCCTTGGCTTTAGCAAGCTCCAAGGCCGTGACCCACTGTTGTCGTTCCACCTCGGTAGCAGCTTTTATGTGAAATGTCTGAGTACCGCCGTTGCTCACCACGAAGGTACATGCATCGACCGTGTGAATTAAGGCCCCGTGCAACGATATCGTCCCTCGGCAGGTGTGTGCCATTTCGGCTGGATTTCTAAACAAAGGACGTGAACACACGAGTTTCTCTATGCTACTCGCCTAGTTAGCGATGGGGATGGGATATACCGACGATCACGAAATAATACAGAACCGTCAACCTCTTGTCTTATTGATATCAATAATGCGGATTTGGAAAAGTCTCAATTGAGAGAATTCTTGTTTCAACAATACTTTTAGATAAATTATTTTTAATACCGATAGGATAAAAGCCATTTCACGGGGAATCAATCAGCCCACTTTTACGCGGTCTCAGAAATTGTTCGTACATTTTTTTTCAGGGTTCTTCACAGTATCAAGAGTAATTACAAAATATTTTAGACTTTCAAAACGCGTACTTCATCCAAAATAAAATTACGAATTTTATTTATGTAGATTTTTCGATTTACCGTATATATTGAAAACGATTCATTGTATTTAAAAAAATATGACAACATAAAATTTACGTTTTTGGAAGAAATTTTTTTTATTCTAAAGCGAAGAAAAAAAATGTATATTTAAAAGAAAAATGTAAGACGAGCTGTAGATAATATCTCTGGAGATTCTTAACTCCATGGAACAAGAAGATTTTTATTCTTTCTCAATGAAAAAAAAAGTATTTCATTCGAAAATGTATTAAAATTGACTTTGGGCTGCGACGGAAAAAAATGATTTAAAACTACATTTTATGTTGTGCCATTTTTTTGCAGTTTGTAAATATAATAACAACAATACTGTCAAATTTGAAGCACAATCAAAATGGTTCCTCTCATAAAAAAAGTATTACTTTGTTTCGCTGACAATGGCATAAAACCGATGAGTTGCAACCAAAAAAATTCTATCAAGTACATTCAAAAACATACGTTATGTGGTTGAACTTGTTTTTAAACAATAAATCGTGTTAATATACGGTAAATGAAATAAAGTTTAAAAAAATAAAAATTCATATTGATTTTAGGACGAAGTACGCGATAAAAAAAAATTGTAAATAATTTATAATTGTTCACATGGCCTTAAAAAAAAACCATTTTGAGACTACGCAAAGCTGGGACCAACAAATATTTATAAAAATACTTTAAGGACTGCTAACTTTATTTCTTGGTAATTTTGAAGCACAATCATTAGACTATATTTTTTCCATGACTGAGAATTCCGCTTTTGGAATACAATGAGTGGATTGTTGTGTATAAGGGGGTATTCGTAGGCTAACCCATTACCATAATGCTCGATGTCGCCTGAACTCTGAGGTTCTCAGCAAGCGCTAGGAAATGAAATAGCGATCGAACAATGTGACGCTTGCTCCCATAGAATAAAGGAAAAAAGAAAGAGTGCGTGTAATCGATCCATGCATTTTCGAGGGGGGTGATGAATTGATTCAATTAGAAGTCTCTAAGGATTGAGATGAGCAAATTATGCGTATTTATGTGTGCGTATAGTTTTTGTGAAACCCGAGAAGATCCCATTGCCTGTCCACGAAGATGGAAAAGCTTCTTGATAAAGCGATAAACTTTAATACACACACCGGGCCTGCATTTAGAAAAAGTTTTGATCCAAGAAAACAGGAACCTCTATCGAGAAAAAAAAAGTCTGATTCTATAATGTTACAACAAGTATCAGCAAAAAAATCCAAAGCAGCCTAAATGACTTTTTTCGATGACTCATTATTTACAATCAGCGAGACACAGGTGGGCGTATCGTGTTCCTGCTAAGATACAATTATACTTGTGCAATTACAAAATTATCGTTAGGGGACCGACGATATGTGACGTTGAGTGCAAAAAAAAAATGGTATGCAGTATAGTCATGACGTTGTTAAGACTTACATAGTAAAATCAAAAGTAGATCTTTCAGTACATTTGACAAAAACTTGTTGTTCACATATGTACATCATTTTCTTTATTTATTAATATTATAAACTAAAGTACGAAGGTAAAATTATTTAGAAACAAAAGATTGTTACAACATTTGGCAATAAATTTGTTATTGACATTGAAATTAATTATATGTACATATATATTTATTGCCGTGCATATTAAAATGTATGTTAAACTTGTTTTACCGCTTGCCAAAATGAGAAATATTTTATGTAAATAGTGCTTGGAAAATGTGTGAATTTTATAAATTTACACTTTTTTCTTGTGACTTTTGTCACAGTGTAGCAATCAAATTATAAACGACAAAATAACATTTGTCATATCAATGTCATTAAAACAAACAAAAAATACATATTTATTATTATTTATTTAAAAAAAAAAAAACGGATATCAACCTTGTTTTTTTTTCGTTTGTCAAAATGAGAAATATATTATGTTTGAAAATGTGCAAATTTGGCGAATTAACAAATTTATTCAGTAGCATCTTTTGGTCACCTTTAAATATACAAAAAAAGTCGTAAGTGACAAAACAACTTTTATTTAATGACAAACGGCTTTGTTATTCGTAAAAAAAAAATAATAATTTTTTTACGAAACCTAGAATTTCGTTATTATAAAATGATTTTTATGCTGTGTTGCTCCGTCTCAACAGTTGGAAATAACTCGAGGCTCGATTCCATCGACATATATGTTTGGTATACATATATAGCGTTATGCAACATCGTGACTCTAATAAAAACTCGTGTGCCTGACAAAAGTCGGCAATGTGAGACACATACATATCACGAAAGAAATTCGAAATGTTTGTTTTTATTTTCCTTTTTTATCTGATGCGTATGGATGAGCTTTTTGTTACGTTATTGCTGTGGCAGCGTTTTTACTTATAAAAACAAGAGCAATCATTGAGCTGAGAATTCAGTCAAAAAGGAAAAGGTTGAGGAAGGGAGTGAAAAAAGAACGTGTAACAAATAATCGTGGAAACATTGAGAGGTGCTGCGAAATGAAAACCCCGGCGAAATTGTCCATTTGCCTTACATGTGTTACGACTCAGTACGAGGGATTTCAGCGGTCGGCTTTTGAGTGTTTTGTATTATTTTTTTTTCTTTGCCTCCTTTAGGATTATATTTTTCCTCTTTTCTTTTTGTTTCTTTTACTTACTCGGAGGCTCTGCCAGCCCTCCGCTTGCGTCGCGTCGATATCTTTGGCCCCCCCGTCGGTTCAGCCCTAAACAGTCCACAAAACAAATAGGCCCACGTTCACTTTGTGTACATTGTTTTTCAAGATGTTGTATAATTTCTTTTTGTATTTTTGTTTGCTTGTTATAGAAGTTTTGTACTGTTTGTAAGCGTTATCTAGATTGGATCTGGAGTTGAGGCCTTGGATTTGGGAGAATTGAAATTATGTTCCTTTTTCTTTCTTTCTTTTTAATCATGTACATTTAGTAAATGCCAATCAATGCGAAGGGCTTGGATATGAAGGACTCACAAGACAAGTACGTAACTGAAGATTCAATCTGGCATTTAAAGACATTGGACTTATGAATGAAAACAAACATTTGAAAGAGAAACTTCTCTCACAGAGTTGAGAACCCTTCCATTATTTTTCAACACACTCTACTTTTTTTTTCTTTCTATTCATTAATTATCTAAACATTTTTTTGACAGAGAAGAAAAAAGTATAGTAAATAATAATGAGTAGTGGAAGAAATATTGACTTATTACTCTTTACATGAATTCATGATTTTCTAAAATAAACTTACATAAAAAATACTTCTTTTCTATATACAACAAAATAGTCAGGTATTTTACAGCCAATATGGTAGAGCAACTGAAGAGATAATTATTATTTAACATATTATGAAACAAACAGAGTGATTTGAAAAGTAATTTGAGAGTAGCAACTCTGCTGTCTTTGCTTTTTCTATCAAGTAAACATCAATTCTATCACAGCTCACCAATATAGAAATAATATATCTCAATAAGAGAGGGTACAAGAGGAGAAGTAAAGATGATTAGCAAGACAACAGGCTAAAAATAAATGTCTGTAGCTAATGAATGGTGCAAATATACTCCTGTGGCTTGTGCCAAGGCCTGTAAAGCCAGAAAACAGAGGTAACATAATTCAGCATTGCTAGCCAATTGTTAGAATACAAACAAGGATTTTGTCACCAGTTTGAAAAATTGCTTCTGCGGCAGCTGACATGCAAGTAATTTCGAAAATTCATAATTTAATTTTTTTTTAATTAAAAAAATCATACTGATTAAAGTTTAATTGTTGCATGGGTCCAAACTTAGATCCTTTAACAAGAAGATGAAATCATCTGGAGTTCAATAGTGAAATAAAATAGAGTATAGAATATAGAAAATTAAAAGGAAATAAAAATGAAATATTCAAGTGGTTCATAGTAAATATGTTGGGGATTATCTACTAAAAAAAAAGTGTAAAAAAAGTGAAGGACAATACTATATACAATTTATAACCTTGTTGAAAAGTCCTGATGAAAAATGAACATTTTATTTTTAAAAAATCCTGACTTTTATCAATTAATTACTCAATTCCTTTTATCTACTCTACTCTATCTAATAGTGCTATCAATCAATACTCCAATTCCACATTTGATGGGTTGTACACAATTTTGCTAGTAGCTCTGAAACATTTATTCAAAAATTAATGTATGCATCTTATAAAATACCCATTTGCAAAAAACTATGATTACAAGAACTTTGCTTTAAAAAAAATTACATTTATAAAAACAAATTTTAAAACTATGATATAAATTCTAATCAATTAATCATTTAAAATGTAGTCAATCGTACAATCATTTCTTGTTCTCACTAATGCTTTAGTCCCTTTTTTCCTGAACAATTTTAAAATCCAATGATTTTTGTTGTTGTTCTAATCAAGCAGATTAATAACAAATTATAAGGCCTGTATAAGGTATGATATTTCAATTTATCCAGACCAATTTTAATTTACAATTTTCCTAACTAAATAGAAATCACATTTTCAATATTTCGTTGATATGCAACCACTCTGTGGATCGATACAATTTTTGTCTGTTTTTATTGGATTCTGACAGACCTTTCCAACAGGACACTACAAGGAAGCATAGTTGTAACCATAATAATACTTTCACACTCCCTTCACTTGTTTATTTATTTCATAAATCATTTGAGATTAATGCTTTTTTCAGCATATAAACATTTTATTAAAAAAAAACATATATTTCCACAATGATTCATTTAAAAATTCCATAATGAGAAAAGTTGTATATGACAAAAATATTTATTACTTTCTCCCTTACTTTAATATTCATGACATAAATTTTTTATCAAATAATCCTTTTTTTTGTTTTCGATACAATGTTCATACATTTCCTTAGCAATATGATAGGATATTGAAAAAAAAAAAAAAAACACTGTAACATTATTTATGAAAACAATAAATAAACAGAGCAAGCCTGAAAATAACATGATATTTACAACTCTCTATGGAAGAAAGTGACCAGGCATTCAATCTTCAGACTACGTACACAGTTTGCGGAGACATTCTGTCAGAACAAAAATTGGTGCGAGAGATACAGTAAAGATCTGTGATCGACGCACACAGACACAAAAAAAAAAACAGAAAATTCTCATAAAAATTCTTGATTGCTGCGCCAGTCAAAACATTCCGAGCTCTGAATAAAAATAAACCTGTTAGGCATGTTTTTAAAGTAGCAATAATAAACCCAAAGTCCTTGAAGACAATTTTAAATTTACTTAAGTGTACAAGATAAGTATAAAATCATTTCCTCAATAAAATAAGGGCTCAGGTGAGGCGAAACTTAATCTCAGAGGCGCGACAGCGCGATCAACGTGTCCTTGCCGATCGACTCGGGGGGAAAACTTGTGTGACAGCAGGTGGAAGTAGATAATAATATTAAAAAGGGTTATGAGATATATAAAGAAAAAAAAAAAAAAAATAAAGGTGGCCAATTTGTGGGTGAAGCGGATTGTGCGAATGTGTCGCGATGTGAAAAGTCAACTAAAACGGGTCGAAGCTCGCCCGACAGCTGACAGCTTGTTAAACGTGGTTGTAAGTGAGAAAAAAAATACCTGTAGTATGACAGGAGGCCATTTGACAGGACGAACCATCTTCGTTGGTAACCTTTCAGATAGTTTGTCCACTTAAAGAGCCAACCCTTCATCTCCTGGGTGCCGTGTTGCGGCTTTATGTCACCCATTCTCACCACCTCTCCGTTCGAATTTACACCTCGGCACCGTACCTCTCTGTTTCACTGCGAGTTTTAACACACAAGGGGACTTTACCTCGCGCACCTATCCAACAGTATACCGCAGCACCCGTTCCTACCACGTTATTAATGCGACCCGAAATTTCACGATCCACGTACACATCAAATGGCTCATAGTCGTGGCTCAGATGGATACTAGAGTCACGTGCCCGTACGTTGAAACACACTTTCAACGATAAGCCAATGAAAAAGCTTCGTTCGAATCGAGGAGGGGGCGACAGTGAAAGCGAGCTACGAAAACGGAGTTTAATTTTTCATTATTGAAATTAGGAATTTTGTTCTAATTACTAATTTTTCTGTTCAAGACCAGAGATTCATCTCTGTCAAGACGATGTGAAAGTACTCGGTTGGTACTTTCAGGTTACAAAAACTGTAACTCGAATTTCTCTGCCACGGAGGACAGGTGAAACGACTCAGTCGGCAACTAAAATCTGTAATGAATGCGATCAGAGACTGTAGATGTTTCGGTTAGAAGCAAAGCATTAGCGAATGTACAATTTAATACTGCGTCCGATGATGCTTTTGACCGAAATGTCAACCGTTTTTAAATGGCTTTGATTCGAGGAATGCAACTATCTCTCTCGCACTCATATGTCACGTGATACATTTTTCTCATGGCCTTAATCTGTCAGATAAAAGTACTGATAAAAACCGAGAACGTTGTTCTCTATGACTAATAATTGTGCAGGACGACATTCTCATCTTTGGTTCAAAAGATCAAATGGGAATGAGCACAACGCTTTACAGTTTTTGTTACCGGCCGAGCAGTAGCACATCACCTGAAGGTGATGTGAAACCTCAACGAGTGCGAGAGAGATAGAACTAATCTTACGATCCTAAATTTGTCCGTCATCGTAAATCTTTTGGATAAAAAGTGAGAAACTCGACATGTACAGTCGTAAGATGGATGTCGACTTTCTCATCTTTTATTCAAAAGATCAATCGGGAAGGATAAAGTCGGTTTACAGTTTTCGTTACCGATCGAGTAATTTCATATGCTGGAGTAGATTTAGTTACCGACTGCGGTCGGTAAAAAATGTTATATGTAGTATTTTTAATATACCACATATATGCTAGAAATTATACAGGATTATAATATCAATACAACCTCATGTGTCTTGCACGTGAATTTCGGTTGAAAACGCACGAGACACAAAGGTATAGGTAATTTTCTGAACTTCCCGAAAACCAAGGCCGCCTGAAATACAAACACCGCAGATGAGAAGACTCTGTCAGTGATTCGTTCCTCTGACTCTGTAATCGTGGAAAAAGCAAATAGTTGCCGTCTATCACCGAAAGGCGAAACACGTAAATTTTGGCGGTTATTCTAAAAGACATATACACCATCGAATTGAGGTTAATTTCTTAAACTTGCAAAACAAAGATTAACTAACAATGAGTGACTCGGAGAATGTCGAAGAGCCCATGGAATCCGAGATATCCAAACAGCTATCGCCAAATGACGAATCCAATATTGAAAATAACGAAAACATAGTTGGTGGTCGTATTACCCGTAGACAGGACTTGACACCTTATTTCGAAAAAAGCGATCACAGTATCAACAAAATCCACATAACAGAGGTACATTTATGCACATATTAACACTTCCAAATTGCAAATCTGCATTTTGTTTTCGTATATCTTGGGGACGAAAGTTGGAAAAAAATTAAGTATCACCATTGGACAGTGGACATTTTGAAGCTTCCAAATCACTTGTAATTTATTACAATTGTTTGATTTAAACGTGTGATATTTCTCCACCAACTCTGCCACTTTTTTTTACCTTTAGATTTGTTCAATAATTGGCTATATAGTAGTACTACTTGAAGGTGCTCATTCTGAATTTTGATAGATTTTTTAATTCACAACATTTTGGAAATGGGATTTTTTTTTCATACCTGTATATCATGGAAGATTTATGTCGGACACAAAAGATGTAAAAAGAAAACAGTTATGTGTAATATATTTGTTACATTATGATGCAATCAAATTATACCACGTATTTGCAATAAATAGCTAATGAAAAAGAAGAACTCAGATGTACCTTTCTGTATAACATTTTTTTTTTAATTGGCAAGAATATCTAGTTTCACGATGCCAATTTTTAAATATATTTTTAATACACTGGCAAATAGACTGTAAAATCTGCAGTCAAATTAAGGGTGTCTGATTAGTAGAAAAAAAATGTTCTTAGTTTTTTTTTTTCATTGAAAATAGCCATTTCAATGCCATAAAAAAATAACACGTGAGGCATTCCATATGAATTTCAGCACCAAAAAAAAAAGGTTTCAAAAATGTTCTAAAAATCAGTTTTAGTGGTATCAATAGATGTAACAAATTTCAAAATAAAGAAATTTTTTTTTCTGGAATATGCTAATTTTTTTTATTTTTAATTTATTCTGTAATATCTTAAAAACAAGTAATCATATTGAAATCACTAAAAAACTAAAATGTGCGTTTTTTATTGTCCAACAAGAAAAAAATTATACAGAAATAGTTGTGTAATTTCAGGCCACATTTTATGGCAAAAACAAGGAAAACTATTTTTTTTTAAATAGCAGGACTTCAGGTTTCTTCATTGGGAAAATTGCCTTGAAGTCTGTAAGCGATCAATGAATTTGGAGTATTTTTGTTTTCATGGGATTCCCAAGTGTTTATAAGTTATAGCATTTTTTTTTAAAATCAAATACATAAAGAAAGCTAATAAAAATGATACAAAGTAGAACTTTGCATATTGCTTCCTTATTAAATCTCATTTTTCACCTCTATGAGAACATTTATTTATTAATTCTGGCTTCCCGATAGAATAAACTTTGTGAAAAATAATTTTTTTTCATTTTAATTAGTATTTTTTTTTATATTGTTCCCTGTATATTTTTGGTAGTTGCTTGTGCAACAACACAAATTAAAAGTTAAAAATGTATTTTATCTATAAAAAAAAAATTACTTTGCACATGATAACGAAAATTCTGTAATTAATACCGTTGCATCATATTTCCATCAAAGATTTAGCTTACTTTCTTAAGTTTTGCGGGTGTTAGAGCAGAAATCTAAATTTTTGGAAAAATTGAAAATGGCGTAAAATCCGAACGACTTTACCGATCATCACCAAATTTGGTACGTAATAGCGCTATATGCTATTTTTCGTCTGCAGAACATTTCTGTTCGATTGTTGAGATTCGACGTAATTTAGAGCAAAATTAATTTTTTTCGAAACATTCAAAATTCTATAAAATCCGAACCGCTTTAGCGATTTCGTCGAAATTCGATACCACACAACATTGAACTTGTTTTCAGTTGTCAAGAACTATTTAGATAAATAGTCGAACTTTTACGAAAGCTAGAGCGATCATGCAATTTTTTCGAAAAATAAAAAATTCTATAAAATCTGTAAATATGGATACATTTTGTTAAAAATCATACCAATTGAAGAGAAGTTACTACTCTACATGCGTGCCAAATTAGGGCTCGATACATTATGCCGTTCGTGAGTTATGGAGGATTAAATTTTCTGAGCCTGGAACACACACACACACCTTTTAGAGTGTGTCTTTATTTTTCTCTACGTTTCAGGTGATTCTGAGTAGTCAGATAGATGAGTAGCTAACATGAAACTCTCGAAAAACTGGCTTTTTCACGAAAACAAAGCTTCCTCTACGAGAAAGCAAAAAAATGTTTAAACGTTAAAGTATTAAAATAAGTAATAAGTATATTGGGCAGATAATTCTCAGTACCCCTCGTCAAGTGCTCAGTATAATAATAAAAAGAGTTAAATCGTTCTTTTATCGAATGTCATTAATGCCCTTCAATTACAACTTAATTACTTCCCAAAATAAAATAAAAAATTCGGCATTAAACTGCTATACCATTGCGAAGATAGCGTTTTCTATAAACCGGGCAAAAATATTGCTCTGTACGCAGAACATGATGAAACAATTAATTTCGCCGATAATAAGCGTCCTGACATTGAAAAAAGGATTTTTTTTTAAATTTCAAGCTGTTTTAACTTATAAACTTCTGGGAATCCATGAAAACAAAAACACATCAACATTCGGCGATCCCGTACAGACTTTGAGGTAATTTTCCCAATGACGAAACCGGAAGTCGTCCTATTAAAAAAAAAATATTTTTGTTGTTTTTGCCCACAGATGTACTGTGACGGTCAGAAACGGCCTCTATACAGTTGTACACTGATGGTCACAGACAGTCACTGCACTCTGTTTTCGCTATAAAATGTGGCCTAAAAATACACAACTCTGAATACATTTTTTTTAGTGATTTCGATACAATTAATTGTTTTCGAGATATTACAGATTAAATGAAAGATAGAAAAATTGGCATATTTTATTCCGGCAATTTTTTTTAAATTACAAAATTTGGTGCACCTATTGATGCCACTCATCTTGATTTTTAGAAAAATTTTGAGAATTTATTGTTTCGTGTGGCTAAATTCATATGGAACTCCTCATATACTGCATTAAATAGTTCATGGAAAAATATAACTTTTTTTGTTTTTACATTTTTTTGCCTGACCTCAATCTTCCATGATATACGGGTGTGAAAACAAAACCCATTTCCGAAACGAATGAATTAAAAAATCTGAAAAAATGTACAGAGAGTACCTTCAAGTAGTGCTCCTATATGGCCAATTATGGAACAGATCCAAGAGGGTAAAAAAGTGGCCAAGTTGTTGGAATACGCTTCATATGTGCACTCTAAAAGATCTGCAATTATGTGTGATTTGAAAGAGATCAATCCTCACATTCATCATGAAAAACGTCGTAATTGAAATTATCTCTATGCAGGTACCAAAAATTTGTAGAGACGAGCCCTGCCAATTGGGAGTCGACGAAGCGGGACGTGGTCCAGTCCTAGGTCCCATGGTCTACGGAATAGCCTATGCTCCACTTACCAAGAAGCAATTACTCGTAGATTTGGGTTGCGCCGATTCCAAGAGTCTCACCGAAGATCAGCGAGATGCTATATTTGACAAGATCTGTGACAAACACGAAGAAATGGGCTGGGCAGTGGAGGCGATATCTCCCAACATAATTGCAAACAGTATGTACAGACGTAGTAAAACTTCGTTGAACGAGGTCTCCATGAATTCAGCAATCGGTCTGATAAAGCTAGCGATAGCAGCAGGTGCCTATATTACCGAGATTTACGTCGATACGGTTGGTAAGCCAGAAAAATATCAGGCGAAACTGAAAGAGATATTTCCGGACATTGAGAAAATTGTTGTCGCGAAAAAAGCTGACTCGACATATCCGATAGTCAGTGCCGCGAGTATTTGCGCTAAAGTATCGAGAGATCATGCCATACGCGCCTGGAAATTTCGCGAAGGTGATTGCACCGGTGAATACGGCAGCGGTTATCCAAACGATCCTCTAACGAAGAAATGGCTCACGGAGAACATTGATCAGGTTTTTGGATTTCCTCAGCTCGTTAGATTCAGCTGGTCAACGGCTGAAAAGATTCTCGAGGCAAAAGCACTCGGCGTCGAGTGGGAAGAAATCGAGGAAGCGGAGACACCGAGCGCGCAAAAAATCTCCAAATTTTTCACACGCACACCGCCCAACTCGATCAAATCTCATCGCAAGAAACATTCCTTTTTTACGGAACGATGCCTGACCAACACTAGCGAATTGTGACGCTACTGGATTACTCAATTCATCCTGTACAGCATCTTAAATGTATCTTTTTCGTTTCAATTTTTCTTTTTTTATATTTCAACATAACATTGTTTATAATTAATATTTTTGTAATCAGTAAAAAGAATCGTGTTCATTTATGTACATATTTACAGTTTTTCTTTTTTCACTCAATAAAAGACTGGGAGCAGTCGTTCTTTTTTTTACGATGCGTATGTCTTGTTTGTACTCTGCTACGAATTTGCTGGGTAATTAAATGTTTATGAGAGCTTGATTATTTAAAAAGAATCGGGATTGCAGATAATTCGTTATTTTGATAACATTTCGCGTGACGTCAAAGCTCAAATGCAAACAGACGTTTTCATTCAAACTAATTTCTTTTTATACTTGGCGTCAAGTCGCTACCGTGACTCTTGATGAAAGATTTAGTCAATTTTATGGTTTTATCAATTATACGGTTTAGTCAATTATACTGTTTTATTTAGTTAATTATACTTCTAAAATAGTTTTGTAAAAAACTATTTTAAAAAACTCCGTTTTTTATCGTAAAACTTCTTACTTATAATATGCAAACCTACAAAAACATCTCCAAAATCCCTGTTCGAAACAATTACATATTATTTCTCGAAAATGTTGTCAGAATATTTCATATTGAAATTTTCTGAATAACTTAGGAATTTCTCATACTTCCTACGAAATTCTTCAGTTTTCAACGAAGTATTCCGACTTTCCCCTCCAATTCGACAATTGAAGGCTTGAGATATGGAGGAAATCGGAGATAATATACATCTGAAGTATTCTGAAAAAAATATTTGTTTTCCCCGAAACACTGATATTGACTTCAATTCAAACACGTTAAAAGACGTTGAATCTATGCATTTCTTTAAAAATTTGCTTTTTTTCCTTCGATCATGTCATATTTTCCGCAATAACATTCTACTTTTGCACTATTTTTTGTTTTATAAGTATAATTTGAGTCAAGTTACTATGGTAGTTGCATCCTCAATCGGTAAACTTGCCGTTTCGTTTTAAGAAAAATCTATTCACCTGAATTCATGGATGTAAAAGAACAAAGAGCCTTAACACTCTGTTTTGTCTAGTATTATTATTAAAACTGTACCATTTCAGGATTACTTATTAAAATTTTAGATTTCTTATAAAACATGAATCTTCATAATGATGTTGAAGGCTATCATCCACTTATGAATTATGTAAAATACATTCTAGAACTGCGTGAATTTTTCCGTATTTTTCACCACTTTCCCGTGCAAATGTATAATAATACTTGTACATTTTTTTTTGCAGATTTTCATGAATAAGGTTGAGAATATTTCTGAGGCAAAATATGAGACAATCTGACATTTCTTAGAAATACTCATTCCTTGCTGAATGATTTATTTTCTCACGATAATTATTGATAGAGCTCATTTTTTACCAACTAACAACCCAAATAATGAATTATGAATAAGGAAATCTAAAAAATATTGAAAGAGGGATTCTAAGAACCGGCGAGAAATGAGTGCTTGCGAAAAATCTATGATTGATTGATATTCTGCTATCAGAAATCTCTTCGATCGTGTTTATAAAAGTCTGAGAAAATATGAGAAATCTTAGGAAAGAATGCTGAAAAATTCGGGAAAATATTAGAAGGAAAATTATGTAAATATGTTCAAAATAAATTCCTCGGAGATATCTTTTATTATCTCATATTGTTAATTTCGACATCTTATCAACAATTCGGCGAAAATATGTCATTGATAAAGTACTCAGGAATTGTGAAAACTCATAAGAAAATTCTGAAAATTGTTCGGAGAAATATATCCGATTTTTTCGTTTTTGAAACTTATCGTTAGAAGAAAAAATGAAAATTTTCGGGAATCCTAAAAGATTTTGTATAATGCTGGGAAAGAAAATTTGCGAAATTCTGAGAATTCGTAATTCGAACAGTCTGTCTCTTAGTCGTTGATGTCCCAAAATACGCAGAATTCTGAAAGTCCCGGATAAATTTTAAGAAAGTCAAAGAAAATATTCAAGGGTTTCTGAAAAAAAATTCATATAAAACGAGCGATATTTATTGCCGTGATTTACGTCAATGGGGTCGGCAAGCAAAAAAAAATATCAAGTAAAACTGAAAGAGATATGTTTAGAAGTGGAGAACATCATTTTCGCGAAAAGTGCTGACTCAACATATCCGATCGTCAGGCTCTGCTAGTATTTTCGCTAAAGTATTGAGAGATCATGCTCGCTACGAGTCTGGCATTCTTCCGACGGTAACTGCACCGTCGAATATGATAGCAGTTACCCCAACGATCCTCTAACGAAGAAATGACTCGCAAAGAACATCGATTACATCTTTGAATTTCCGTAGATCCTTAGATTCAGCTGGTCGACGACTGAAATGT
Source organism: Perithous albicinctus (assembly GCA_964016905.1). Lineage (NCBI taxonomy): Eukaryota > Metazoa > Arthropoda > Insecta > Hymenoptera > Ichneumonidae > Perithous > Perithous albicinctus. The sequence continues at coordinate 13,256,058 of OZ024693.1, read as the reverse complement.
TTTTGGGATCAAATGCGCTCTGAGCCTCAAGTGGGAAGAGATTGAGGAAGCGGAGACACCGAGTACGTGAAAAATTTCAATAATGTTCACTTCCAGTACGCTGAATTTGATGAAATGTCATCGCAAGAAACATTCCTACTTTACAGATTGATGAATCACCGCACCAGCGATTTATGATGATGCTAGAATGCTCAATCGAAGCTTTATCTTAAATGTTAATTTTTCGTTTGGTTTTGTTTTCTTCACATTTCGACATAACATTCTTTATTACTAATATTTTTTGTAATTAATCCAAAAAATCGTATTCGTTTATGTACATATTTACAGATTTTTTTCTTCTTCTTGCAGACACTCAATAAAAGGCTTGGAGCAGTCGTCATTTTTGTTCACGATGCGTGAGCCTTATTCATACTCTGCTAGGTAATTCCTCGATTTAACAATTAGGAATGTTTTTTTTTTTTTAAGTCCCATAGCGTCGCCTCTTGCGCTGGGGTCGATTGATACATTTATAGACATTGGCTACAATTCCACGCGCTGTTTAAAACATTATCCTGTGAAATTTCCAACCCCAATTTTCATAAATGCAGCTTAATGGCACTTTAAAAATAGCACTAGTTTTTATCAAATTAATTCTTAAAAAGAAAGACATTTTGTCAATTATACATTCACTTGCAAGCGTCTGACTATTAAAGATGTATCACACATACATTGCCATCCAAAAGTTTGATTTAATTAGATTTCAGTACCTCGCGACAAGAGATTTAAACAAAAACAAAGTCATCGGAAATACTAAAAACATTTATTTTGAATAACAAAAATGTGAAAAATTGATCAATTATTTGTAAAAAAATGTTCATCAAACTTTTGTTTTTTTCTTCAGTAAATAATTTTTCAGATTGTGTCTTTTTAAAGAATTATTTTTACGTTTCTAAATTTCCATTTTCAATAATTTTATTAAAGCGTTTTTTAAAGAAAACATTTCTTCGAAAAATTTTAAAAAATCGCAACTTTTCATCGATTTCTCAAAATGTAATACAAATTACAAATTTAAGAACGTTAAAAAATTAATTTTAATATTAGGTATTCGGAAAAGTCAGCGAATTTATATTATAGTAGAATTTGTACTACATTTGTTCCATTCTTATTATACAAAATCAACATTCTTAGTATTCATATTGTTTTGTTAATACTAGAATTTAATCGGTTAATGTTCGAAACATCTTTAATAAATATATCATAAAAGAATCATAAAAGTACCATTAAGCTATTTTTACGAAAACACAGTTAGTAAAAATTGCGAGTGGGATGGATATAGTAACGTTTCACATTATGTAAAATTATCCTCGCCTTTGGTATGCAGAATATAACTAATAATTATATAGCTTTACGAGTAGAGTTTATAGCGTACGAGTTAATTATCATTATCGACTAGACCAATAAAAGCTAAGATCTTTGAAAGGAGATATAAAGGAAGCGTCACTCAAAGAGCGTGAACCACACGTCGAGACGCTATTTTCATAGCAAAATGACACTTCATTAGAATCTCACGACAGTATTCCTAATAATAACGCACATCGCGCCAGGACATTATTTTTATCAGTGACTAGCGATTGAAATCGACCCAGTCTTGTCGCATTCTCGATCGTTACGATACATCAGCGCAATTCCTTTTTTTTAGATATTAAGTGAGATATTAGGGTGCTTCACCATTTTTTAAAAATTTAACATAAAAGGACGTTAAAGAATAATAAAAATATATAATTTCGCCTCTAATTTCCAAATATAATTAGAAATAATTCACCGTTGCTTCTTACAAAAAGAGAGCTTAAGCTTAATACTATTTTGTATGTTTATTTAATTTACGCAGCCCTTAAGAAGAGGGAATCAGGATTAAATTTACGGATATTCAAAAACAGAACATATCTCAATTATTTGCCGCTGGTATCACTGTTAAAAAAAAATCTACTGGCAATTTACAGTACAAAACTGAAAGTTTTCTATCGACACAGAAAATTATGATAACTTGGGAATTAAAATAGAACTAATATAATTTCACAAGAAAATTTGAAAATTTCGTGCATGTTATATTTAATATGTCAATTTGTGAATAAAAACTTTCAAAATTGCTACTGTAATTTTCCAAACATTTTTAAACAGTGACTATTCGAAGAAAAAATGTACTATTGAGCTATCAATTAAAGATTTTCTTGTCAAGTGGCAAAATCATGCGGATCACCCATTTTCCTTTTTTTACACTACTTACTTTTGAAAGAGAACCAGTAGGCCAAATGTTCCCAAATAATTTTCAGTTAAGCTTACGGTAAATGGCATGAGTGTAGATTTTTATTTTTTTGTAAAAATTGGTCAAGTTATAATTTATTGAAGAAAATTATTTTTTTTAAATAACCATTCAAACTTATGGCCTTGCTTCAACTTTACCTCTATATCATATTGCTACACTCATACCGTAAGTCGGAAAGACTAATCTCAAGCACAACTGAGAATTATTTGGAAATATTTGGACTGTCAGTTCTCTTTCAAAAGTGAGTAGAGTGTAAAAGCAAAAAAAAAGTTGTTTTAGGTAACTGCTTCTTTGATAGGTGAACAGTACATATTTTTTTCCAAATAATACTAGTGGCCAAGTAAATGTCATATTATAATATCTCATATAGTATTATTATATTATACTATTATTATTATATTATAATACCTCATATCTCTCCAGTCTTTAAATATCCGTAAATTTGTTCGGACCTTCTACCCTTAAAGTTGCTCGCCAGAGCCCCCTTTTCATGGGAAGCAGCTGTAATTGATTTCTAATTATACTTAGAACAGGAAGACAAAAATGGTATTTAAATATTTTTTTTTTTACATTTTTCTTGTTCTTAAATTTAAAAAGAAAATAATGAAACACACCTAGTGAGATATCGGTATACTGATGAAGGGCGTTTAGTATTCTCTCAATACGCTAAGTGCGATTATAAAAAATAGAAACAACGATAATTTATAGAAGGTATACGTATATAGAGAATTCTTCGTCGATGCTGAATTATTCCTCTTCTGTTTATCATATTTTCGTCGTAATCTTCTTTCAGTGGCAAGGAGGATCGTCTTTGGATAAATATAATAAACTCTCTTCTACCGCAAAGTCAAAAGTCCTGTGACAACGAGAAGTAGAAGACATCCCGTGGCTCTTTGGCTTGATCCTGCTGCAATGGAATCACGTACGTTTATTCGATCTGAGTTCGTATTATTTTCTCAGATTACAGTAACACGTAGGAAAAAAAAAAGAAAGCTCTTGGGAAGTCTCGGAAATGTCTGTCAATCGGTGCCAGAGGCTTCAAGGAAGAAGGGAAGAGAGAGGAAGAGAGAAGAAGAAGACGAAGAAGAAGAGAGGCTTATAGGGATGAAGCGTCGTCGAGGATCGATTTACCTAGTATATGTTCAGCATGCGTGTGACCTTGGGCCCTGGTTTCTCTGCTCTCCATGACCGGTGCCTTGTAAGGTTTCTCACCCTCTATGCTCAGTTCATTCGTCTTCCAATAAACGGTCGCTATCGTAGCCAAACACTTAATCTTCATGTCGCCCCGTTTGAAGTGTTTGCGCTGCAGACGAAATTCGAGTCCTAGTACAGCGGTCTCGAGACCCTCGCGATCGACATCTATAATGTGAGGTCCTCGTAGCGACTGTGGGTCGACCTGCGTCAAACATCGAAAAGACGGGATATCATTTATATACTCTTTGGTGATTTTTATCAACGAGACTTTTGATGCAAGTGTGATATGAGTCTGGGGGTGCTGACCCGGTCACATTTAACGAGTAACACGTTAATCTCTGTTTATACTGTAATATCGTACGTCTAAATTTTATCAGACGTAAAAAAGCCGGGGCTAAGTATATAAGCCACGGAGAGAAGAGTCTGGTAATCATAACTCAATTCAGCGTAGCAAACTCGGTTTATTCTGTCCTTCAGGCATAAATTTCCATGGGTAACTATGTAGTTACAATACCCAGTCGTACTGTGTTACTATGCAATTCACCAAAGTTTGTATGAATATATATGGAAAGGTTTCTTGATGACACTACAAAGTTTTAAAAGCTGACAATTTTGTCATAGTGTTTCATCTATCAGCTTCGTTTAGGTGGAAGTACGTTTATCACATTTGGCTTCCTCAAGAAGCTTTGTTTTGTGATTAAGTCACTTATTAAATGTTAGTTTTTGCGTAAACTTGTCATCAGACTTTTTTTTTTAATTGGAAGTCGCATGAAATCTGAACGATTTAACCAATTTTGACCAAATTCAATGCCGATCATCGGTCTATAATAGTTCATTCGTGTACCAATTTTCAACCAGATATCTCAAAATTTGTGAGAGCTGGAGCGTATACAGGAATTGAAAAAAAAAAAAAAATTGAAAGTTGCATAAAATCCGAACTATTGAACTAATCTTACCCAACTTCAATACCGATAATCGGTCTATAACAGTTCATTCGTGTACCAATTTTCAATCCGATATCTCAAAATTTGTGAGAGCTAGAGTGTATACAGAAATTAAAAAAAAAAAAATTTTAATTGTATAAAATCCGAACTATTGAACTAATCTTACCCAAATTCAATACCGATAATCGGTCTATAATAGTTCATTCGTGTACCAATTTTCAATCCGATATCTCAAAATTTGTGAGAGCTGGAGCGTATACAGAAATTAAAAAAAAAAAATGAAAATCGCATAAAATCCAAACGACTGACCCGATTTTGTCCAAATTCAATTCCAATCATCGGTCTATAGTAGTTCAACTTTGTACAAAATTTTAGACCGATATCTCAAAAATTGCGGAAGCTAGAGCGCGTACAGATATTTTCGAAAAAAATGAAAAATCGTGTAAAAACAAAAGCACTGCGTGGATTTAATTAAAAATTGCACTTACCCTGGGGCATCGATACCTCAACATATGTGCCAAATTTCAGCTTGATCGCTCAAGCCGTTCTCGAGTTATGGCTTGTACAGACACACACACACAGACACATACATCCGGAAATTTTTTCTAAATGTGATTTCTCTACATTTTGGAACATTCTGAACACGTTTACATGAAAATTTCGAAAAAAAAAAAACAAATTTCGCGAAAACAAAGGTTCTTGAGGAAGCAAGAATGGTCACGATTTCCAAAAAACATTTTTTTTGTTCTACATAATATAGGAAGGAAATCATCGATTTGGGTGTATAGAAAAGATCTATAGTTAAGGGAACGCTTCTGAAAAGCACAAGAACATTTCGCATATACAATTTAGCTAATTCTGCTGTTCTTCGGCGTTGTAAATTAATAATTCCTTGGCGTCTGTGAACTATTCCCGAACGACCGGCTACCGTTGGAAATAGTATATGAGCTATACACGAAAGGCGCGCCGTGTACGCGACATTGTTATTATTCCGCCCGGCTGATAGTGTGATTATTAAGGTTCCCTAAAAAATGCAACATTTTCGAATTTTTTTGGGGGCACCCCAGATTATCGTGAGGAATAAAATTAAAATAAGATGTGCGACGGGAATCCAAGATGGATGTATTTTTAGAGGTCGTTACCATTTATTTTAAAAAGTTTATAAATTCGAAATAAACATTAAAAATTCGAACTTTCTTCGGAGGCATCCCGCACTTTCGAAGTATATCGTATAATGAGAAAAACTGCGTAACTTTTACGAGATCGAAGCATTTTTAGAGGTCGCTAATATCGAATGACAAAAAAAAAACAAGATTTTCGATATTTTCAGCTATTTACGTATAAAATAGTGGCTAAGATGGAATACCGCGGCAGAAAAATAATTTAGGAGTGAATACGGATAGTCATGTGTGATGAAACAAACGTTCCAAAAAAAAAAAAAAATCCCCCCGAAGTTTGTCGGTTTTTTTTTGTGGTAAAATTTAGTAAAATTTATTCATTGCGGTTTTTCGACAACGTCGGGATTTCGTCGTGACGAAATAAGTATGCCGAAAAAAAGTACTCTCGTTGCATCGCTCGATAAGAATTGAATAAATAGAATTTCTAGTTCGTTCGCCGTTAGAGATGAGCTTTTATACCTTGTGACCATTGCAGGAATTTCCCGTTTTTCTTCACTAAAATGATAAGCGTTAGACTTTTTTTTTTAAGTTTCTTACGACAGATATATCTTCCCGTATTCATACCTAAATTATTTTTCTGCCGCGGTCTTCAATCTTCGATACTATTTTATAACTAATAGCGAAAAATATCGAAAACCTTGTTTTCTTGCCAGTCGGTAGCGACCTCTGAAAATGCTTCGGTTTCGTAGAGATTTCGCAGTTTTTCTTGTTATAAGAAATACTTTCAAAGTGGGGGGTGCCTCCGAAAAAATATCGAATTTTTCATTTTCATCTCGACTTTATAAACTTTGAAACTTATAATTTTTTAAATAGCTAGTAACGACCTCCAAAAATACATCGATCTTGGATTCCCTTGACTTTCTGCTTTCTCATAGAGAAAGCTTTGTGAGCATTTTTGTTGTTGAGATTTTCATGTCAGGACACTCACGATAGTGCAAAACGTCCAGAAAAGCGATTAACAAAAAAGTCCGAATGGATGAACAAGAACCTCTTTAACAATCGAGCAGAAATTTGGCACATATTTGGGGCAGGTGGGCAACTCTGTTTATGAAAAGTTTAAAAAAAGAATTTAAACATGTGTTCAAATTTTATTCAAATTTACATTTTTCGAAAAAATGTTTGTTCGCACTCTAGTTGCCGCCAAATTTTTAGCTATCGAGCTAAATATTTTTTTACGAATAAAGCTGTGTCAAAGGACGACTGGTATTGAATTTGACAAAACGAATTGAAATTTTCTACAGACGAAATATAATACTCTGCACTGCTTACCAAATTTGGTGATTATCGGTAAAGGCGTTCGGATTAATGGTATTTTGAATTTATTAAAAAGTTAACGTTTTCCTCTAATTCAAGTCAACAGACACTGAATCAATTGAAATGTGAAAAGAGAGCAATATATGATATATAAACAGCATTTATTTAGTTATTAATTTAAAACAACAATGCAAAGTAAAGTGCAAAGCTTCCTCTACGAGAAAACCAAAATAGATAAAGTTACTTCCTCATTGAGGTAGCTTTGTAAACATTCAAAGATCATGAAGATGCAATGTGCAATGCTCTACTTTGCATCCTCTTTTTATTTTACCAGCCCATACGCGCACTCCGCGCGCTTACCCAGTTCGTTTTGCATTGTCTTATTACATTTTTCTTTGCATCTGAACATTTATTATTATTATTATTAACTTTTTTATGCATAAAAACTTTCATTAATTTATTATTTAATTAATTAATTAATATTATTTACACAATTTTATTAAATTTCTTTATCTCTGCCTCAGCCACCTCATTCCTCTACCACTAATTGTCTGCCGCTTCCTCAGTATCTGACTATACGTCCATTATTTAAAAAATTGCATGAATATTAATGTACCTGTACTGAAAGTTTATCAACATAAAATGGCATACTGAATTTGATACACAAGCGTGATGTATTATTTTTTACGGTATACATTAAAAAGCTTGAAAGTATAATTTAATTTAAATAATGTAAATTGATTTTGCTGTAAAAGTGCATCAATTTTACATCACCATTGTAGATCAAATTTTGTATGCGAGTCTAGGCATAAAAACTTCCAATCCCAAACATTAAGTTACGCATTTTTTTTAACAGCGTTCGTGCCTATTATCTGCCCTACGAAAAAAATTACACGAAATTTAATGTACCTGTACTGGAAGTTTATCTGCTTAAAATGGTATATATTGAACTTGATACACATACGTAACGTACAATAAATTGACGACATATTAGAAACCTAAAAAGTACTTTAATTTTAATAACGTAACTTAAATTGACTATAAAAATTCACCAATTTTACACAACCATTGTACATTACATTAAATATACCAGTTTATGCATTAAAGTTCCAGTCGTGACCGTTAACTTACAAATGTGATCGACAGTGTCTCGCTTTCAACCTATTCTTCTATCTCTGTGTCTTCCTTAGTATCTGCCTTTACCTAAGTTGTGAAAAAATGCATGAAATTCAGCGAATCTGTACTGAAAGTTTACCTGCATTAAATGGTATATTTAATTCGACACACAGGTGTGACGTACAATTAATTTACGTTGTATTAAAAATCTTGAAAATACTTCAATTTAAATATTATATTTTAATTTTGCTGTAAAAGTATATCGAAACTCTATACCGCGTCTCTTGATCAATTTTACATCACAATTATACATTAAATAATGTATGATAGTTTATGCATAAAAACTTGCAGTCACAGACATTACCTTACAAATTTTGTTACCAGTCAAGCTACAATAACATGACTAAAGCTGCTCGTCGATTATCACCAGTTTCAGGTAACACGACAGCCAATCAGAGAACGAATAAACCGACAACAATACTGATATCGAAAATGCGAGATATTTTACCCGCTACTTTTTTGAGGAAGGATAAACCCAATGGATTTTTGAATTGTTGATAACAATATGTATATCAAAATGATATCTAGAATGAAAATGAAAATTTATTCTACATTAGAGAGAAAAATATTAGCACGAGTTACAAATGAATTGAAAATTATCAAAACTGTCTACATTTCCATACCCAAAAGTGCAAGGTGCACATAATACGAAGAACACAGAGTACGCTTGTTTGTACATATATTGATAACTTTGAAAGCTTTTCCGTCACATCTCAAAATAAATTGACGCAAAGCGCTGTAAATAAATATTCATAAGAAATAAATATTTCGTGTTTTAACAATATCGACGGATATTTTTCTTGTAATTTTTCAATGTAATAGGTTTCATAATCTATCGTTATCCTTAATTTTCCATTATCTTAGAGAATTCGCGTTCCCTTGTGAAGTCTGAAATTAACGATCTAACGGAACGAAATTAGATCAAGTGTAAAAAATCGTAGAAATCTCCGGCGTTCATTGGCCTTGTCTAGCGATTTCCGGTACAACGTTAGTCCAGTAAAAGCCATGCTGCGTTTAAACTCTCGATGCAAAGTTGCTAACTGATTTGCGAATGTAACTGGCATATCGTTTACCAAACTGCATAATAAACGCGAAAAGAATCGAGTTTACCATACTGTAAATGGTAAGCATTGCCAGACTGGCAGAACAAACCGAGTTTGCTATGCGCAGTTGGGGACCAGGCGCCAAACTTTTCTAGTAGTCGTCTCGCCAGATAATGTTCTCCGTGTGTGTGTGCAATGAAATTAAAAAAGGCGTCTTAAACTTACCGGTTCACCGTTTATGAACCAGCTCAGCATGGCTGCTGGTTTCGATCTTACCGAGGTGCAATTGAACCTCACAACGTCGGATACCTGATAACGCGGTCTTCCCGCTCGTCCTGTGATCGATGGTCCGGCTTCCGGAAGAGCTGAAAAATAATAATCGTTTATTTTTATATATCTTCAACATAGCAACGGAATAATCCACATAGCATCGATAATATCTCGCGACAAACTTTTTAAGGAAGGAGAATTTGTTTAAAGATATTAAATTTCGCGACTTTATTCGAAGCTAAAATTTATCTTTTTAACCATAAATATATTGCGAGAAATATATTTGTCATATATTTACTGAAAAGTTAAAAATTATTAAGTATTACTGTTTTGATCGTTTATCCTCTTTGAACTAATATAATCGTACTTGAATCAATAACATGTATTTTTTTTTTTAAATTATCAACTCCACAATCTATATAAGTTTAGTCTAGTGCGAAAAACATTAAAACAACATTTTTAGTTATAACGTATAAATTATATGTAAATTCATTTGTACATCATTCTTAAATAATAACTGAATGGATAAACGTTCGTTTCATGTTATTAATTTTTCTTTTATTGCAAAAAGAGGGCCAACAATTATTTACGAAAAACGAAAAGCAATGTAATATTTTACGATTAGGTTTGAAAAAAAAAGTATTTGTTTCAAACAATTCAATACTAGATTTTTATATTTTATTCCTTCCAAAGTGTGTGGTACACAATTTTTAACACCAACAGAGCGAGCACGGTGATAAGGATTTTGTAATAATTCAATTAATTTCCAGTACACTATACTGGAATTCCCATTAATACTGCACCCCGTAATGTTAACACAGTAATTTTTAAATGAAATATACATATTGGAATGACAATGGAATTTTTAAGAGCAAATACGTGAGTATTTGCCCAAGTGCCATAGGCGGCATTTTATTGTAGGGAGTGCAGCACACTGATAAACGCATAAATTGACTACTAATTCATCATTTTAAATGCTAAATTTATGAGTATATCAATCAATTCTACTTAAACTCAGTATAAAAAAAGGTTGCAAAGTCGAACCTTGCACATTGCTTCCTCATTTTTTTGGCCCGTCACAAACTCTCCTCTATGATAAACTACGTTGTTTAATTTTGTCTTCCTCATAGAGGAAGCTTTGTGGATGGCGAATCAGAAAAAATTATGAAGCAACGTATGACAAGGTTTGTGCAAGGTTACAACTTGCAATTGTGTTTGAAAAAAATTACGAAAATGAAAATTTCTATAAAATCTTGAGTACTTCATCGATTCTGCCCAAGTTCGGTATCAAATATTGATATACTTTTTCAACAAATTTAATTATAGCATTTTCAAAAAAAGTACAAAATTTCTATATAATCTTGAGTACTTTATCGATTTCGCTTAAATTTAGTATCAAACATTGGCAGCCTCTGCTTAATTTTTATACCAAATTTAAGATTAGTTACATGAACCGTTCTCGAGTTATAGCATTTTCAAAAAAATTACGAAAATGTGAATATCCATAAAATTTGAACTACTTTATCAATTTAGCGCAAATTCAATACCAAAGGTATCGAACCATCCCGATAAAGTTTGATGCCAACTTACAGCCCGATAGCTGAAAATCTGTTCGAGTTCGAGTGTTCACAGACATTTTTCAAAATCTTATAAGTCCAATAAAATCAAAATGCTTCAATCGACTCTTATAAAACGTATACCAAAGAGGCACTTGACTGTACTGTAAATGGTATAAAAATTTGAGACGATTCGGTTCAGTAGTTCCCGAGTTATGGCAATATGAACTTTCGCTCTGATGCTACACACACACACACACACACACACACACACACATATACATACATACATCTAGGCACTTTTTCTATACAAGTTTTCCCGATGTTTTAGACTATTCTGAGTATGCTGACATGAGAATCTCGAGAACTACAATTTTTGTATTTTTAGCAAAAATGTTTTATCCGCACTCATCCACAATTTTTTGTTATGAGTATAACAAAAAACAGTTTGCAAGTTTTACAAATTATCAATTATTTTAATCACCCTTCCAGCTTAACAAAAAAAGATTCAAAGATTTGTTCTTAAAATAACAAACGGATTTGTTACTTGTTTAACAAACTCATTTTTACAAAATTACTTGTACTGCAGCACACAATTATTTTGATACGATTATTGATAGTAATTAGTCAAAATTATGGTTGGCACTGAAAAATATCCAAAAGCTGTGCATACATTATTGCAATGAAAATAATTTTTTTCTAAATATTAGTGTAATTTCTCTTGTTTTGTACTGAATTATTACTATTGAGTTTTCTCCATATGAGCCGCACTTTCGGATTCATCCCATTTTGCCCATTTCATTCATTACATTTGATTCAAACGGGTTTAAAGATTCTTAGTTCAATTAGTAATAATTTTCAAAGTTGTATTATGATCTATTTTTATATATGGGGCAGAACACGTCAATTCGGCCTCCCCTATTTTTCATGTCAACAAAACGTCCTCACATTTCTTCAGGATGTTGGTCTAGTTGAAGAAAAAACGTAGGAATTTTTTCGAATTTTTTAAATTGCATATCCCTGCCATTGAAAATCGCTAAAAATAATCATTGTTTATTATTTAACCCCAATATTACGGCTCACAAAAAAAATCATAACAACATCAGATTTTGGATTTTCAGTGTACTTTCCAACAACATTTTTTGAAAAATTCTCCGATTTCATTTTATGCTATTTTTCAATTAAACAAAGTTGCCACTTTTTTCCCTCCGAAACGGCATTTCTGATTTAGTTGAATTTTTCACATTTTGTTCGTTGAAATGCCTAGAATCTTAGAAAAATGCGAGATGGGCGGCAATTTCGATCCAGAGTTACAGCTCTTCAAACGATCAAACATCGTGGTAATCTAATACAAAAGACAAGAATTACATAATAAAAAAATGTAATGCGGGCTTTAGAATATTTTCCATAGACATTCTCAGCCCTCCTGAACGCAGAGAGCAATAACACATTAGAATACCACGATGTTCCATCGTTCGAAGAGCTGTAACTCTGGGGCGAAATTTTTTTCTAAGATTCTAGATATTTCAAAGAACAAAATGTGAAAATTTCAGCTAAATCGGAAATGCCGTTTCGGAGAGAAAAAAAGTGGCACTTTTATTTAATTGAAAAATAGCATAACATAAAATCGGAGAATTTTTCAAAAAATGTTGTTGGGAAGTACACTGAAAATCCAAAATTTGATTTTCTTATGATTTTTTTCTGCGAGCCGTAGTATTGGCGTTAAAAAATGAACAATGATTATTTTCAGAAATTTTTAATAGCTGGAATATGCAATAAAAAATCTGAGAAAATTCCTACGTTTTTCTTTTAACCAGACCAACATCCTGAATAAATTTGAGGACGTTTCGTTAACATGAAAAATTGGGGTGGCCGACTCGACGTGTTTTGCCTCATATAACATTAATTTATAACATCGTTTCTAACAAAATACGATATTAAATAATTTTTATTGACACTTCTTAATACAAAAAGTCATATCGCCTGCTATCGGCTGAGTGTATAACATTTTCCATATAATAGGATTAGTTAAAACTGCTGTGAACGTACTCCAAATCGATAAATACGATAAAATATCTACTGAAGGTTCAAGGGCAACCATGTCGCATATTGAAATACCATAAATCCATCTCATCGACTTTTGACCTCTTTCTTTTTTTTTTCTTCTTTTATCTGTATCATTAATTATTCGGTGTTAAAGACTCACCAATTACTAGCATATCCGAATGATCGGATACCGTCTGAAACGAGGGGGCCTCCGCAGAGACCTCACATCTATAACGCCCGGAGCTCATCAGATTTACCGAGGTAAGGACAACCGACCTCTCGGTTGAATTGTGAATCTGGAATCAAGAGATTTTCTCTCGTTATTCGTTTGCATATAATTACTTTAATTAATTTTAATTATTTTATACCCTGTTTTTTTTGTGCTCTACCAAAGGTATATTAAAATCCGAGTTACCCCAATCAGTCAATATTTTGATCGATATAATTACAAATTATCATATTACGTCTCAGAAGGTTATTAATAAACCAGGAAAAGAAAAATTATCGAAGATGATAGTTACTCGTTTAAGTTATACTTTATTTCTAATTTAGTACTTGTATAAGATTTTTAACTTTGCTTGATAAAGAACAAGCCTGCAAAGTAGAACCTTGCAAATTGCTTCCTCATTATTTTACATTTTTTAAAAATGTTTACACGTATACAAAGTATAGAACTTTGCAAATTGTTTTCTCTACAAAGCGGAATGAGGAAGTATGTATGTTTATCTACTTTGGCTTCCTCATAGAGGAAGCTTTGTAGAGAAAACAATTTGCAAAGTTCTACTTGCATACTTGTAAATATTTTTTAAAAATGTAAAATAATGAGGAAGCAATTTGCAAGGCTCTACTTTGCAGGCTTGTTTGTGAATGAAAAAATGTGTCCACTATAAAAAACGCTTTCACAAGCTTTTTGAAATTTTAAAATCGTCATGAAATTTAAACCTCTCAACGGATTTTCTTCAAATTTGTACTCAAACCTTACTTCATGGTGCTCAATACGGGAAATAAATTTGAAGCCGGTATCTTTTAATTTGTGCGAGCTAGTGCGCAAACGAGATTTTTCAAAAAATAAAAAATGTTATAAACTTCGAACAACTCGACTGATTTGTGCCAAATTTGAATAAAAACCTTGTTTTATCATAGTCTAGAAGTAAAACAAATTTAAGCCCGATATCTCGCAATTTGCGCGAGTGAATGCTCGAATGACATTTTTCAAAAGTTAAAAAACGCTATAAAATTTGAAGCGCTCGACCGATTTGCGTAAAATTGATATCCATACATAGATCTAGGACAATCCACATGTATGCCAAATTTGATTGAAATCTGCCTAAAAAAGTCGAAATTTTTATTTTTCGCGACAGCAATGTTTTGCTTTTTTTTGGAATAAAATCGAAATTTATCAACATAGTGACCGTTCCTTAAAATAAGTTCATCTTCGATACTCAATAATTGTGAAATCACGTGGTAAATTGCAGCCGGTCATCCCAGAATTTAGAAAAGTAGAAGCGTTTACGGACATTTAAAAAAAAATTAAAATTGCAATAAGATTTGAACCACTCTATCGATTCTCGCCACACTTGGCACCAATTATGCTTCACTGTAAGTTCGTTTGTATTCAAAATTTCAGCCTGATATATCGTAATTTACAAAAGTTATAGCGTGAAAACAATTTTTTCAAAATTTTCAAAACGCTGTAAAATTTGAATTTTTCAACCGATTCGCGTAAACTGCAATCCCAAAAGTTGTTGTATGATAGCCCACTTGCGTACCAAATTTGAGGAAAATACATGAATAATTGCGGCAGTTAACGTGCTAACAAGGCAATTGGCACACACACAAACATAGACATTTCGTAGAAATCCCTTTTCTCGACATTTTGGACCATTCTGAGTATGCTGACGTGAAAATCTCGAAAAAAAAAGGTTTGCGTACAAATTCGACGCAAATCGGTCGAGCGGTTTAAGTTTGATGACATTGTGTATTTCTTTAAAAAATGTCTCTCGAGATCAAATAAGCCTGCAAAGTATAAAACCTTGTAAATTGCTTCTTCATTATTTTGTATCTTTAACAAAGCTTCCTCCATGAGAAAGCCAATATTGATCAATGCAGTTCCTCATAGAGGTAGCTTTCTCAAAGACACAAAATAATGAGGAAGCAATTTGCAGGATTCTACATCGCAGGCTTTTCTTAATTTAAAGAGAATGACAAAAGTGTACAAAGTAGTATTGGGAAGTACAGGCTATCCAGAATTCCATAATTGTCGAAGATGATAGTTATTCATATTATTTATTTTACATTATACTTTTCATCGACAAAAAACACTAAATTTTGTGAAACTAGCAAAAAAAAAGAAAAATCGAATTCACATTTTGTATGAAATATTTTTAGCTCACACGTGAAGTAACTTTTATGGATTCTGATACAATTTTTTTCCAATAAATCTAATAATTTTTTTTAAAGATAATTACAAATTTCTAAGTTGCACTGAAAAATACAGTCTTTGTAGAATTGAAGAGACGTTAAATTATACTCACTTTAAAATTCGTAATACAAGAATTCACTATAAGTGATAATTATCAAAGATGATAGTCATTCACATATTGGTGTTATAATAAATTTCTTATTGACCAAAAAGTAACAAATTTTGTGAAATTACGAAAAAATTTATCGAATTCATATTTTTTATGATATTTCTTTTAGTAAAAATGTCAAGTATCCATTTTGTCAGCAAATAACTTTGATGAATATGTTTATACAATTTCTTTCCTGCCATAAGATAATTATTTTCTTTTTTAAAGAAAGTGAATTGTGTAAAAAGTGATATTGGAGAATACAGGCTTTCGAGGATTGAAGAAACATTAATCGATTAGACTTACGTCGACTGTAACTCCGGGTAATGTAAAAACGAGTACAGGCGGCTTGTCCTTGGGTACATAGCGATAAAACTCATTCCCATCTTTGTACCACTTGACGGAATAGAGCGTCTCGCTATCCAGGTTGAAAGTGCACTCGAGTTTGACCATCTGGCCTCGTACCACGTGCTGGGGTATCAGAAGCTCCATCATTCTCAGGGCATCGATTCCTGGAAGAGCCATCAGAATAACCACTTTATCAAGACGGAAGACACGCGTGTTCATACACCTGGCATACAGTAGAGGTAGAGCCTCGAGCGGCTTAATATTTATCCACTTGGAACGCCTAGACGATTATATATTTATGCTTTTCCACGTATAGTCTACTCCGTATATAGAGTGATTAAAAAAGTAATGAAGAACTTATTTTTACGAGTTGATCCTAAATTGTTTATAAACTGCATTGAAAAGCCAACAAACCCGCAGTTTTTAATATTATTTATTAACGAGAGACTATATTAATTTTCTAATCAAACAATTGCATTTACTTTTATTTCTGCAAACATTTTCTAACGATATGTCCGCCTTACTTGCAATGCGATAGATTTTTTGATCGCTGTTTCGAGAATATTTTTTGCTTTTTGAAAATCGACTTTTGTTTCACGTTTTTATATCCAGTACCATTTCCAAGTGAATAAGTAGTATAATATGTATTTTATAATATTCAGATATAATAATTATAAATGCAATGCTGAAAATAAATAACAATGTAAACGACATTATTTGACTTAAGTACTTACTCTACAGAAAACTTTAATTTTCGATATTCAAAAAATTCTTTGAGTACGAAGTTCTTGTACATTGGGTTGAAATTTGGGACAGATTTTTTGTAATCATATCATCTGCAATTTGTATTAGAAGATTTTGGACAATGGAAAATCCTACAAAAATGAACGTTTTGGTATCAAACTTTTTTTTTTTATCAAACGTAAAAAAATCTGGCAATGGAAATTGTTGATTAGGATTCAAACCGAATCCTTAAGCAATTCTTAAAAAGTCATGAAGAACTTTTTACGAGTTGATCCTAAAGTGTTTATAAACTGCATTGAAAAGCCAACAAACTCGCAGTTTTTAATATTATTTATTAACGAGAGACTATATTAATTTTCTAATCAAACAATTGCATTTACTTTTATTTCTGCAAACATTTTCTAGCAATATGTCCACCTTATTTGCAATGCGATAGATTTTTTGATCGCTGTTTCGAGAATATTTTTTGCTTTTTGAAAATCGACTTTTGTTTCACATTTTTATATCCAGTACCATTTCCAAGTGAATAAGTAGTATAATATGTATTTTATAATATTCAGATATAATAATTATAAATGCAATGCTGAAAATAAATAACAGTGTAAACGACATTATTTGCCTTAAATACTTACCCTACAGAAAACTTTGATTGTCGATATTCAAAAAATTCTTTGAGTACGAAGTTCTTGTACATTGGGTTGAAATTTGGGACAGATTTTTTGTAATCATATCATCTGCAATTTGTATTACAAGATTTTGGACATTGAAAAGTCCTACAAAAATCAACGTTTGGTATCAAACATTTTTTTTTATTAAACGTTAACAAATCTGGTAATATAAATTATTGATTAGGATTCAAACCAAATCCTTAAGCAATTCTGAGTCAGTAAAACAGGATAAGTAGTACAAGGTTTAAAAAAAAATTAAACATAACACATTTATGTTTTAAGGAGCCTAAAGACAAACTGGACAATAAAGTTCAAAAGTTATGTTGAGCTTTCCTTTTCGAATGATTCACTATAGTAAAATGAGTGTTAAATAGTTGTCATCACTCCTGTCAAGTTTTATGCAATAAATAACAATAGTGTAAGTTGATTTATATTAGAGCATGTTCAATAATGAGATGAAGATTAACAGTGATGGATTTGCAAAAATATGCTGGCCAATTGATAGAGTGTTTTTCAATAAATATAATGAGCCATGCTGCAATAAAGATGGTAAAAAATTACACATTACTTTTTCAAAACACTGAACAAAAATGTTTACCCCTTTGGAAGTTGCCATTGATCAGTTAAAATCATTGTAAATACATTTCCATAAATGTTTCTCTGGATGCTGGACTTATATCCTATAATATAAATGAACCCTTAAATGTGGTAAATTAATTCGTAAAAACTTATGAAGTACTTCATCCTCCTTAAGGTAGTCGTCTCGGTACAGCCCGGCTAAACGTGGGTTTCTAAGAGAATTTCGAAACATAAATTTCTCAATGACGTAAAAATCTGAAAAAATTAGGCATACGAAAGGTACTGCAAAGATTGATTTTGCATAATAATAATAGCAAAATGTTTTTAAATTGCGAATTTCGCCATTCGTTTAGTCTAAAAAGAAACGCAGTTTAAAAAAATTAGAGAAAATTCTGAAAAAATAAAATTATTTCATTCAACTTTATTCATTTCATTTATATTCGATTTAAATAAAGTTTTGTTCGACTCAAATATATTTCCATATTGTATTCAAATAAGTCCATTGTCCTCCGTTTTCTGGGCATAAAATCTTGCACATTGCCTTCTTATTTTTTTTTCTACTGTCATCCACAAAGCTTTCTCTACGAGGAAGTCAAAATTAATTTTAATTGAAACAATATGCAAGGTTCTACTTTACATCCTTTTTGCTGCCCCGTAGAGGAAGCTTTGTTTTCGTGAAATTTCGTTTTTCGAGATTTTTGTGTCATCATATTTAGAATGGTCTAAAACGTCGAGAAAAGTTGTTTAGAAAAAGTGTCCAGAAGTATGTATGAATGGGTGTGTATGTGTATGTGATAGCAGGGCGAAAAATCATATTCCCATAACTCGGGAATTACAGAACCGAATTGTTTCAAATTTTTTTGCCGTACACAGTACAGTCAACTGTCTCTTTGGTATACATTTTATAAAAATCGATTGAAGCATTTTGATTTTATTGGATTTTTAAGATTTTGAAAAATGTCTGTGAACACTCTAACACGAAGAAATTTCCAGCTATGTGGCTGAAATTTGGTATAAAACATTATTGGGGTGGTGCGACCTTTGATATTGAATTTGGGCGAAGTCGATAAAGTAGTTGAAATTTTATAGAAATTCGCATTTTCGTAATTTTTTTGAAAATGCTCAAGAACGGTTCAAGTAACAGATCTTAAATTTTGTACAGAACTAGAGCGTGCCAATGTTCGATACTAAATTTGGGCGAAATCAATAGAGTACTTAGGATTGTATAGAAATTTACAATTTTGTATTTTTTTTTTCAAAATGCTATAACTCGAGAACTGTTGAAATAACTGATCTAAATATTTCAACAATAAACCTTTCAAAAAGTACATCAGTATCTGATACTGAATTCGGGCAAAATTGATAAATTACCTAAGATTTTATAGAAATTTGAGTCTTTAAAACAAATTTTCAAAACAATTGCAAAGTCGCAACGCAAAGATCCTTGCATGATAATATTTTTTTCTATCCGTCGTCCACAAAGCTTCCTCTATGAAGAACCGAAAAGTAAAAAAACGTACTTCATCATAGAGGACAGTTTGTGACGGGTCAAAAAAGTGGGGAAGCAATGTGCAAGGTTCTACGTTGCATCCTTTTTTTGTATTATTATTCAAAATTAGTTTGCTTTTCCGATGTTATCTTTTTCTTCGAATCACCTTGTATAGTGTATCGCCAAATGAGAAACATTTTCGATTTCGATCAATTCTCGTTAGTCTAAAACTAGCTTGAGCGATCTGTCATACTATAAGTCGAGATATAATAGCTTGTAGTTGAACGAAGCGATCCCTCTGACCCATCAAACCTACATATATCTGTAGCTCATACATAGTTGTGTACGTGCCAATTATAAAAAGCCACCTCTAATTAGTGGGCCGGGTCGTCGGTGTCTCGAATTCCACGAGCATTTGGGCCTGGGTCACGCTTCTGTGATCTCTCGCTCACCCGACACGACGAATTTTAATTCGTTCCGGTGTGCCTTTACCCACCGGTTTACCACCACTAAAATGAAATGCCCCTCTTGTCCTCTCACTGACCAACTCCAACAGCTCAACGCGATCACGCTATAGTAACTATATATCCCCCAAACCCAACGTCCTGTATTTTTGCCCTCTATGTTTCGCTTCTTTTTTTCAATGAGTCACAAAAGGAAGCCAGCAAAATACTGTATATCTCGTGTACGATCTATGAGCAACCTTCTGGCAGAGAAAAAGAAATAGGATGTAAAGTAGAACTCTGCACGTTGTTTCATCATTATTTTTCAATTTTTATAAATGTACGTTCGCGAGGAAGTATGTTTTGATCGATCTTGGTTTCGTCAAAATTCTCAAAAGAAAAGAAAAAGAAAAAGTCTGCAAAGTAGAACTTTGTAAATTGCTTCTTGAGATAGTTATCAAAGATACAAAATAATGAGGTAGCAAAATGCAAGGTTCTACTTTGCAAGGGTTCTCGACGCTTTAGTCCATTTTGAGTGTACTGATATAAAAATCTCGAAAACATTTTTTTTAAATGCAAACAAAGCTTCCTCTGTGAGGAAGCAGAACTGCCGATTCGCGTATCTTTTACTTTACTCATAAATTTTTATGCTCCGTTTGACAATTATCGTTTTCGTGCTCTCACTGAAGCAAGAGGCATTGTTTGTAGTGATATTCTATGCGAGATGGCCCAGTACTGTTTTAACGTAGACAAAGAGATGACATCATACAGTAAAGAACAATTGTACTATTTGTACCATCTACATGTGCCAATTACAATTTTCCAGATACATCGTTTTTATAAATAATTGTTACAACAGAACGAAATAAGGGATAAAAGTATCTTCATACTGTAAATGGGAATATATGACGAATCTATACTGATTATCATGAACGAATTAATTAAATTCCATTCCGCTTCGTGGATGAAAAAAGTTACCATCCTCGCATAACACGATCGAACCAAGTCAATAATAATAATCATCAAGAATAATAATAATAATGATTATTATTGACTTGATTTCGATGATGTTCTGCTCACCGACCAAGTGGTATGGAATTTAATTAATTTGTTCATGCTGTCGGTATACATTCGTCATTTATTTCCATTTACAGTATAAAGTGAGGATCGCATCAGCCACGAATAAAAATAAAAAGATTTTCAGTATAGATGCTTTTTTCCAATTATTATATATTTAAGCACTTTGTTCATTGTCAATATCTGTATTGATTTTATAGATCGGACGTGAGACATTGAAGAAAAATTATGAAATAATAATTATTATTACATTAAATATTAATAATTACTATTATTATTAATAACTAGGAATTAAACTGGTAGTTATTGCGATATTTCATTGTATTTAATAACTTCATACCTGCCATCTGGATTTTAAATAAACATCAAGAACGTTGCATATTACTTCCTCGGCATTTTCAATTTTCCACCAAATCATCTCTGTGCGGAAGTATATTGTTCAATTTCAGCTTGCTTACATAGAAAGCTGTGCAGAAAATGGAAAAAAATGAGAAAGCCATTTGTAAGGTTCAACTTTGATGAATCTTATCGAAACGAAAAAAGGGCAACAAGATTTAGTAATTCCTCATAAAATGTATACATTTTTCTTGAATTTTATAAATTAAATACGAAATTCTTGTCGTAAATTATTCAGTACTAAAAAAATCGCTCTCATTCGACAAAAATCGAAAATTCTAGCTATACTTTAATTATGAAATGCACAAAATTTTGCTCTTTTTCGAAGTGCAAAATCTCAAAATAATGCTTCTTTTGAGCCAATCCTAATTTTTTAATGTTTCACAACATTCTGAACAATCTTGAATATATATATATATATATTTTTTTTTTATCAATTTTTTTTTTAAATATCGTTATGCATTTAGTATGTTGTCGATCAGTATAAAAAAACACTCCACAGGAATTTTTAATCTTTTTCAAAAATTTGTTTTGTTGAAATTACCAAAAATATTATACAAAAAAAAAAACGTTGACGATTTTCTAATAATTTTTGCAGTCAATTTTTTGTTTATCAATTTTTTTTTAGACTATTCCGAAGATGAGTGTGAAATTAGAAGAGCAGAAAGAATGAAATATATTAAGAAAAAAGGTTATTTTTTTCAATTCTTCAATTACGCCACTTTTTTCTTTACCAAAATGAATGCGGTCGTCAAAACGTGAATAAAAATTAGGGGCTGTCTAAAAAAACTAATATCGATGAACAATTACTTTTTAAGCTACGCAATATTTTAATGTTTTTATTATTATTTAACAGACCCGACTTCCTGTTTCCACTTTTCTTTTTTAATTCTAACAGCTGTATTTACTTATTCCTTGGTAGGAATTACACGGATGGGTGACTTCGAAAAAGAACGACATTATTATTTCTCAAAATAAATTTATTCAACAAACTTAAAAATTGAGAAAGTCTTAATTCTGAATTATTACCAAAAATAAATGATACACTCGCGTGAACTATTTTCGAGTAAAAAGCCAAACGAATTTCTATCAAGTGCAAAATCTCAAAATAATCCCTCTTTTTAATCAGTCTTGATTGGTTTTAATGTTTTGGAACATTCTAAATAATCTCGAATATATATCTCTATATTACAAAAATATCTCGCCGCCGACGCCATGTACAACAATCGAGGTGGCCGGACAATCGAGCTGGCCGGGGTCAAATTGACACAAGATATACCACCTCTGAAACTCAATTGTCAGCTTCCCCCTTTCGTGAGGTTGTTTTCTAAATTGAAAACAATAGTTTTACAGGGTGGGAACATAATTTTTCAATTTTACGTACGCTAAAAAAAATTCATTTCTTTTTTCTCTTTTTTAATATAAGCAAAAAAGTTACTTTCTTCATGTTTCTCGCAACCCTCTAGAAATGTAGGTTTCGAGCTTGAAAAAAACCTCGCTAAATGGGACCACTGTCAAAAAAATTTAAGTGATTTCCGCATTCGGCGTTTAGACCCAAAATTCATGTCACCTCTAGAAGTTAATGGTAAACGTACCCCTTTCTCGAGGTGTTTTCGTGAATTTGGCCCCCATTCGC
This sequence comes from Perithous albicinctus, assembly GCA_964016905.1. Classification (NCBI taxonomy): domain Eukaryota; kingdom Metazoa; phylum Arthropoda; class Insecta; order Hymenoptera; family Ichneumonidae; genus Perithous; species Perithous albicinctus. Next base: position 13,233,145 of record OZ024693.1, on the reverse strand, counting down.
GATGTGTACTTCAAGTTCGAACACTACACATTTTAGAGGGTGGACGAAGCATAAAAAAAGAAAGTAATTTCTTTGACCCACCATATTAAAAAGAAGAAAATAGAAATCAATTTTTTTTTAGAGTACGTAAAATAGAAAAAAAGATCTTCTTTCAAAAAAGTTCCCATCCCCTGAGGATGTTATTTTACGTACTCCAAAGAAGTGCTCCCCTTTCGCAAAGTTTATTTCAATTTCGTAATCTAAACTTTGACGTGTGCGGGATAAGCAAAAAAAATAGTGCATTTTTCTGAAACACCCTGATACATATATACATAAAAATTTCGAAACAAAATGTCTAACTTGTATTTAATCGAAGAAAAAAATATATTCTCCGCCGTTTCGCGTTTCCCATATTGCGGCTGCACGAGAAATCGTTTCATTAAGTCATCCACTATCTATATATATACTAGCTCGCTTGTTGTTTTATTCCCAACGAACAATGCTTCAGCACAATACTCACACCGTGAGTGCACCGATGGGACGTACGATGTACATCCAGCGTACAGACGACACTCAATGTGGGTTAGAAAGGGGTTTTGTTGCTGCAGAAAACAGTGATGGGGAGGGAAGGGGGGGGGGGGGGTGGGTTCGTGAAAGATAGAGTAGAAGGGAAAAGTTGATAGGTCGATCGGAGAAGACCGGGGACAAAGTTGATGATATAGTTATATAGCAAAGTATTGGCACTGTGCGCTCTAATTAGTGTAGCCGCATATATGCACATATAAAGTTAAAACGTGGGGGGGGGGGGGGTAAGCGCCCCGTGGGCTTGCGTTTGACTTGGAATTTTGCTGGTGCACAAACGACATACATTATACTATGATCGTACAAGACCCACGGGGGGTTCAAGCCAGAGAAAAAGTATGTACATATATATATATATATATATGGGTTGTTTCAGGTCAAATCAGTGCAGGTTATCACGTATTTAAAAATATTTTTTTTCTTTTACTATGTCGTAGACCAGTATTTAAAAAAAAAAACACTTCTCGATAATTATTAATTACTATTACCAAAGATGTTAATAAAAAAAACGTTATCGATTTTGAAATTTAACAGTGAATTTTGTACTGAACAATTTTGCTTGCTCATGGAGAAAGCTTTGTTTTTATGAACATTTTTTTTTTTTTTAAGATTTTCATGTCAGAACACTCAAAATGGTCTGAAACGTCGAGAAAAGTTGTTCAGAAAAATTGTCCGGATGTATGTATGTGTGTGTGTGTGATGAAAGGCTTAAATTCATATTACCATAACTCGTGAACTATTCGACAGAATCAAGTCTTAAATTTTAATGCCATATAGAGTACTGGCCAATCTTCACTTGGTATAAATTTTATAAAAATCGCTTGATTCATTTTATTTTTATGGCATTTATTAATAGGAACAAATTCGTATTAAAGTTGAATACCGTGTTTGTCACGGTTTTTCATTGCAGCCGCACGTATCGTTGCTTATTTATTTTTTTTTCGATTAAACATTTTTCATTTCTAATGCCTGTAAGTACCAATATTTATTAACTCGCATAACTCCTGAACGACACGATGTATCGAGTTGAAATTTTGGAACAGGTATTAACTACTCTTAAGTTACTATGATTTCGTACAAAACACACGCACGCACACGCAGATTTAATAGAATTTTTAAGTTTTCAAAAAAAAACACATGAGCAGGCTCCCGTTCTTGTGTTGTTGCCCAAATTACTACCAAAAATATAGATGTATCGAAATGAAAAAAAAAAAAAAAGAAATGTTAATTAAAATGAAAAAAGGATGCAAAGTAGAACGTTGCATATTGCTTTCTCATTAAATTTCATTTTTCACAAAACTTCCTCTACGAGGAGCCCAAAAAGTTAATGAATAAACTTCCTCATAGAGGTGGCTTTGTGAAAAATGAAATTCAATGAGGAAGCAATCTGCAAAAGTACTACTCTTTACATGATTTTTTTTTTCTTTGGGTCTGCATTGAATATGCGCGTAAAGTAGGGTACAGCAGAATCAATTAAATATATTCAGAAGAAAGTTTATTTATTTACTTATTATTAATTACTGTAAAATCTTTTTTCAGACCGACGGCTTTAAAAATAAAAAAAAATAAATAAAAAAAAAGACATTACGAATTTTTCGGAAAAAATCGAAAAATGGATATGCTGTTTTTCTTTACATCACCATGCAAGATACTATATAAACTAAAGAAGGGTCACAAACCCGTCGATCTCGTATAAAATGACCCATATACAAAGTAAGACGTTCACCAAGTATATATCTATACGTATATGTCATAACAAGTACATAGAACATAGAGTATGAAAGGCGTTCGGGTATTCCCGGTGTGTTCCCAACTCACGTACATGTTCTCCTTGAGTACGAGGCACAAGCTCTTATTCATCGGCATAGTCTCGGGAGCGAGAGGAAGATGAGGCACCGAGTTTCACCCCGTTCGGTAACGGCTCAGCAAGCTCTGCCACTGACTCACAGGAACAATCCTAAAGCACTGTGCATACACACCCTCTCTCGCTCTCTTTCTTTCTCGCTCGTTTGCCACCCCCAAGCCCCCCTGCGGTGTTCAATATGCATGAGTTATCATTCATAAGGCTCGGTGGCATGAATCATATCCGTGAAGTGGCGTATAGTATAAAACACAGAAATATGTACATACATGCCAGTATATTTGTGCTTTATATATATATATATATAGCTCTAAGCACCCTCACCTTTTTATCCTCTCCTCACACTCACTCTCTTAACCTTTTATCGCTTTCACCTTTTCTCGTGCTTATAGTTGCAGGATATTTCCTCGAGTAACTCCAACGAGTAGCGTTATACCTACTTATGCTCTAGTATTTTATAATGGTATGCATGTGTACTACGTATATATTTGTATATATATATATATATACGGGATTAACTAGACCACGTTCAGAGAGCTTCAAGTATCGCTCCTTTCCCTTTCTCACTTGCTCCACTCAACACGCTCTTAAATCGTGCAATTATGCTCTCGTCTTCTCTTCTCGCTTCTCTCCATTACACTAGCTAGTCATTTCTAGAACGACGTCGATGACAACGTCGATAGGAATTACCGGGGCTTGATGGTTCAATAAAGCATATTGGTCCAAGTGAGAAAAGATTTCGTGGACTTTAAAACATTGATGCCCTTAACGGAATGTCAAGCTTCGGGGGTTTCACCAGTTTCTTAAACATTTAACGAAATATTTTTAAAAATATATATCATTTTGACATACAATCCCAAGTTTTTATTAGAAATATCTTCCCGCATGCCTATCACTTAAAGGAGCGACACTCTTTCAGAGGTACATAACTGAAGTAAAGACAATTTTGCATTTCATATATTTTTGCATACGATAAAGTTGATCGCCGTAGCCCACTTTTTCTACGAAGTAGATCATTTCTAATTCAGAGTGCCGGATAAAAGTATATTTATTATTATTTTTTGATGGCATCTTATTTTGTCCTTTTTAAATTTGTCTTATTTTTTTTTTAAATCTTTTTTGTTAATATTTTCGAAAGTTGGAGCTGTTAAAAATAAAAAAAATTTCATAAAATATGAATAGCTTTACATATGTTCGAATTAAACATTACTGAACATTATTTCGGTTGTGCAGAAAATTTTGGCTTGACGATTCGATTTTTGGAAAAATTATTGCGATACTTTTTCGAAATATTCAAAATCCCGCAGAATTCGAATGTCTCTTACAATTTCAACAAAATCGAATAATGAACAACCTTGAATTTAATTATAAAAAATTGTCATTAATCGCAGTTTTTGTCGTAACTGACAATTTACGAGTTACAGTTTGCATGCCGTTTCTTTTTTTTTTCAAGAAATACAAAATTCCATAACTTAGAAATTGTAAAAGATTTCTTGCAAAAAAAGTGCATTTAATAATGGTGCGTCAAACATCGTACTTGTGTGTCAAAAATGGCGTCATCCAACAAGACGTTTTCAAGTTATAGCTGTGTGAATCTTTTAAGGCCAGAATTCGCACGCAAGCACACACGCACGTTCACAATACGTACATAAATATGCACATGAACACATATGTCATGTTTGTAAATGTGATTTTCTGACTATTTAAGATGTTAAGTACTCTACTATAAAAACCGGAATTTTTTTAATGAAGCTGTCCTCTGCGTGAAAGAAAAAAATTACAAAGTGGAAACTTGCTCGCTGCTTCCTCATTCACAAAGCTTCCACCATCTGCTCTTTGAAGCCAAAATTGAACCTCGGATGTCGTCATAGAGGGAACTGTATGAACGACAGAGACTAAAATAATGAGGAAGCAAAGTGCAAGGTCCACTTTACAGCTTTGCATTCACCATTTTTCTTCGCATAAATAAAGTTAAGGGATAAGTCATTTCAGATTCAAATCTGCAATATTGAACAATGTTTTTTGCTAGGAATTACGATAAAAATAATTTGAAAAAAAAATGACTGTGATCTCCAGAAGTTTTGAAAAGTGGTCTAGCTCTAGTGGAAGTAGACATAGTGCTACAGAAATGAGATTTTTCGATGTCTTATTACTGTTTTGATACATAAGTTACCTGCCTTCCCAAGGAAGTGAAGTATATCCAAAGATTTATTGACATATCCAATTTTTGATCGGTTTATAGAACAGGAATACATTCTGGATATTTTATGGATGCATCGCTGACACATTTTTCACTTTTACATATTTCTAATATATCCTCAAATTTATTCGAGATATCCAATTTTTCGTATAAAAAATATTTTAATATACGACGCATATAATATTATTTGCGACTGCATGAGCGTAACTTTAGGAACATGAAATAATACCAATTTAGGATATACGAATAATAAACGACGTTCAAAGGAATATAATACATTTCGCACCGACTTCAGGCATTCCTAAAATTTTTATATCTTTCAACCAGACCCAAATAACCTCGTTCCCGCTTCAATGTACGCAGAGATTATCATAGTAAGTTCTTCAGAAATATGCCATCTGTAAAATGAATGTGTTAATTTATGTCTCAGCAGCTACTAGGATAAAAAATATATTACTTAATTTAAAAAAATCCTTTGACATTTTCCCTGCATGACCAACAATTTCAGAGTTCCAATCTTAATCTCTTTCGTGACTAATAAATTACGCTCAAAGGAACATAATAAAATTCACATCGATTTCAGGCAATCCTAATATAATTATATCTTTCGACCTGATTCACATCATCTTCGGTCCTGCTTCAATTTACACAGAGAGCACAGATTAATCATAGTTATTTGGAAACATGCGATATGCAAAATGACGACTCTGTTAATTTATATCTCAGCAACCAACCGGATAAAAATATTTTTATATCTCATAAAAATACTTATGGCTTATGCTGTGCAATATAAAAAATTCAGGATGCAAATCTTACTCGCTTTCATGACTAATAAGTGACGTTCAAAGAAATCAAATAAATTTCACACCGTTTTCAGATATTCCTGAAATCATTGCATCTATCAACCAAATCCAAATAACCTCGTTCCCGCTTCAGTAGTAATTTCTTTAGAAACGTGCGATCTGTAATATGAGACATTCGTTAATTTATATCTCAGCAACCATCTGGATAAAAATATGTTAATTGATCTTAAGAAAAACCTTTGTCATTTTCTCTGAAATATAACAAATTCAGGATTGAAATATTAATCGTTTTCATGACCAATAAATGCCGTTCAAAGAAAAATGATAAATTTCACATCAACTTCATCTATTCAAGGCACCCCTGAAATTATTAAATCTTTCAACCAGATCCAACAAACCCCGGTCACCCCTGTAGTATACAAACTCCACAGCAGACGCTAAGAGGCTGCTACATTCTTTAAACCAGCTCACTCGTGTTCCCGTCACCTACTACTAGCAAGCTTGCAATTTTCTCAACTAAGACAGCCTATCTCTCTTTCCACTCCATATAATATCACCCTCTCTCTCTCTTTCTCTATTTCATTCCGCAGTTGTCCCATTTCAAAGTAGACAATGTCACATGTTTACCGCTGCATCTTTACTCCTTTCTGTTACTTTTTTTTCTTGTCTTTTTTTTTTTTTTTCTCTCCTAGACAGCAGACTCGGGACAGACAGATGTGAGGAGACTCGACTATCAACCCTCCTACCCTGATCGTCGGACCATGCAATTAGATTTTTGTCGAAGTCCTACAGATACGGACGCGATGGTGGTGACGATGAGGATATCCCTCTCCCCGCCCGATCGTTGCTGCAAAAGTAGCCGAAGCCCTCTTGTCCACTCATCAGTGAATTTAGGGGGGGTGGGGGGTATATATATCGCGAATAGGGGGGTGAGTCGAACGACACGATGAGGTCAGGTGTCACAGCCTCGTGTCCCGTCGAGTCGGTTCGTTTAATTTCTCTCTTCTTCGTCATTCGTATATGCCGTTGGCGTGGTGTTGCTTTACGAAGTAATTGAACACCCGGCGAGTCAGATAGGGACACAGACAGACAGACAGACAGACATACAGACAAACAGACAGACACATATATATACACACACACACACACACAGTCGGTAGCAGGGATAGAATGTGAGAGGAGAGAAACGAAAACGAGACGAGCCAAACAGACGTAGGGAATGGCATTATATATATAGGGAAGCCCGCAATCTGCCGAGTGTAAACGTATTCGTTGACGTACCAATGTGGCATCATGAAGAGAGAGAGAGAGAAAGACAGTCGATCTCGTTGTTAGATATATATGTAACAATATGTTATATATAGGGCAAAACACGTCAAGTCGGACACCCCAATTTTTCATGTCAACGAAACGTCCTCACATTTCTTCAGGATGTTGGTCTAGTTGAAGAAAAATCGTAGGAATTTTTTCAGATATTTTTTTAGCCATTGAAAATCGCTGAAATTAATCAGTTTGTTTATTTTTTAACGCCAATATTACGGCTCGCACCAAAAAAAAAATCATAACGACATCGAATTTTGGATTTTCAGCGCACTTTCCAACAAGATTTTTTGTAAAATTCTCCGATTTCATTTAATGCTATTTTTCAATTAAATAAAGTTGCCACTTTTTTCCCCTCCGAAACGGCATTTCCGGTTTAGTTGAAATTTTCACATCTTTTTCGTTGAAATGCCTAGAATCTTAGAAGAAATTGTTGAGATCGGCGGCAATTTCGAACGATCAAACATCGCGGTAATCTAATACAAAAAAACGAATTACATAATAAAAAAATGTAATGCGGGCTTTAGAATATTTTCCATAGACATTGTCAGCCTTCCTGAACGCAGAGAGCGAAACTGCCTTCCATCTCGACAATTTTTTCTAAGATTCTAGGCATTTCAACGAACAAAACGTGAAAATTTCAGCTAAACCGTAAATTCCGTTTAGGAAGGAAAGAAGTGGCAACTTTATTTAATTGAAAAATAGCATAAAATAAAATCAGAGAATTTTACAAAAAATGTTGTTGGAAAGTACGCTGAAAATCCAAACGTTGATGTTGTTATGATTTTTTTGTGTGAGCCGTAGTATTGGCGTTAAAAAATAAACAATGATTATTTTCAGAAATTTTTAATAGCTGGAATATGCAATAAAAAATCTGGAAAAATTCCTACGTTTTTTCTCCAACCAGACCAGCATCCTGAATAAATTTTAGGACGTTTTGTTGACACGAAAAATTGGGGTGGCCGACTTGACGTGTTTTGCCTCATATATATATATATATGGGACATTCCATACAGATTCTACCTGGATCTGACCCTCGACCTTTCGGATTTGATCCACAATTTTTTCTTATTGTCTCAATACTAAGAGGCAATCATAATTTTATTACATTTTTTTAAATATTTGATATACTTATGATTAATTAAAACCAACATATCGTTCGACGTAATATAAAGAATTTTTTAAATTCTTTAAAATCCTGTATCAGATATCAATATTTTGAAGCTTGGACCCAAAGTGGGCGGTACCCCGCTTCTATTTTTTATGAATTAAAAAAAAAAGTTGCAAAGTGGAACTTTCGCATTGCTTCCTCAGTAATTTCCATTTTTCACAAGGCCACCTCTATGAGGAAGCTTATTTAATATTTTTGGTTGTTCTCATAGAGGAAGCTGTATAAAAAATGGAAATGAATCAGAAAGCAATTTGCAAAGTTCTACATTGCAACTTTTTTATTTGAATAAACAGTTTTTCAATGCGTTGTGTCTACATCTTTGGTAGTTACGTGTGTAAAAAAAAAAAAAAAAAACAACAACTGCTGACGTTATTCGCGTTTTATCGAAAATTTTGGATGAGTTGCTTAAACCATTCTCGAGTTACAGAATTTTCAAAAAAATTACAAAAATTAAAATTTCTATATAATCTTAACTGCTTTATCGATTTTTCTCAAATTCAGCATCGAGTATTAACATACTCTATTTAAATTTTATGCAAAAATTTAGATCAGTTACTTGAACCGTTCTCGAGTTATAGTATTTTTAAAAAAATTCAAAAATATTTATAACTTTTGAAACCTTCAACCGATTCGAAGCAAATTGAATACGAAACAACCTTAGTGGTAACTTGACTCGCGTGCAAAGTTTCAGCTCGATCGCCCAAAAATTGCGGCTGTTATCCTCTTAACGTCCTTTTCGTCACATACACACGTACATTGGGACGCCGGATAAAAATTGCATTTCTTGACGTTTTAGACTATTTGAAGTATGCGGACATTAAATATTCTCGAAAAAAAACTATTTTCACGACAGCATAGCTTCCTCTATGAGAAAGCAAAAATTAAAAATAATTTGATGCTTAAAGTCATTCCCCACTTCGAGCTATTACTTGAACATTTCTATATATGAGGAACCTATTCAGCTTTTTTCAAAGCAATTTTTTTTTACTTATAATTTAAAAAAAAATTTAGAACGAAGTACAATATTTTTTTAATCAAATCTTTTTGGTAATTTTTAAATGAATTGATTACTAAATTGATTTTTTAAATTAAAAAAAAAGCTAAAAAAATCTGAAGAAATCCTCTAAAATCTTGACTTGTATTTATAATATATGTATAAATACAAGTCAAGATATATACAAATATACATACGTATATCAGGATTGTATATAGTTTATACGTACATTTAAAAAATCGACTAATTTTGTCGATAACGATATAACTTTGTATATGTAGATCACACTTTACCCGTTATTTCTTAAATAAAAAAATGCTTGTGGGAAATTTGAAAAAAGTTAAGAAGTCCCGATTAACATATAGAAACGTTCATGGAATAGCTCTCAGTGTACTGACTTACGCATCTAACGTTTTTTAATTTTCTTTTAATAAAAAGTTCGTATCAAAGTAAAAGCGTGATTCGACTCACTTTGAGGCGAAACTCAAAAATCTTGATGCCTGATACAGAACTTATGAGAATTTTTTCAAATTAGAAAATTACGTCTAACGATATTTTAAATAATCATAAGTATGTCAAATGTTTAAAAACAATCTAATAAAAATTATAGCTGCCTTTTAGGTCGAGGGTCAGACCTTGGTTGAATCGGTATGGAATGCCCCATATATATATATATATATATATAGATAATGGTGGGTTCCGGGGATTCAGAGTCTCTCGACGTTCACTCAGTAAGCTTCACCCGCACCTCTGACCAACCCCTCGACGAATGCGAGGGTGGCTTTGGCTTGCGTTTGGCATGAGTGCGTGCGAGCAGAGGGCAAACGGTGTCGTGTTGCTCTGCTCGCTGTTCGCCGGAGACTCATCGAGTCTCGAGTCTTGCTACTCCACGTCAGCATTTGTATGTTAACGTGCGTTGGATTTAATACGTGTGCAAACCGTAGATGCAAAGAGTCATCGAGGTTTGAACTTCTGTATGAAGAACACATGGTATTATCGTTTGAGGCGATGAATGCAATGCCATTTTGCTATCAAGGCTGCATGACATGGAGACATTATTTTATGGTATTAGTTTTGAAGGTAAAATAACACGGAATGCTTGGACACGTTATAACCCAAGTTGACCAAATAACCCACGAAATTGCTTATGTCACGATCAACTGGGTCGAAACTTGATGCCGATTTGATTGGCTCACTGATGAGCTTTTAGTGAGACCAAAGCAGCAGCCCTTTGATCTTGGCATTATAACTCACGAGGCTTCTACCTGATGCCTTACAGAATGAACGGTATATACATAATCCAACTATGTACATGAGAGTTGTCTACACATTAGTTTGTTTGTTTAAAAACCAAAATGATAACGACCGATGTGTAACGAATTTTTCAATTCGCAATTTATCGTTTCTTACGATTTGGTTATAATCGATAGAGGTTTTTGAATTTGATTGAAAATTCAGTCTGTATATTCGCGATTGTCAGAAAAAAATGATGAATAAAGATGAAATTTTATAACTTGATACTCGTAAATAATAGTAATGTTCTCGTTATTATTTGCAAAGCGATGGGTTTTCTAAAATCTCAAAGTGCCACAACTTTCACGTTTTTGGGGCTGGGTGCAATTTTTCTTTTTCCTCATTAAATTCGACTTTGTTACTGCAATTCTGATGTAGAAAAATGATAGGTTCCCATTAAAAGGGGCTTGAAATAAAAATAGAAAATTATTATATAAAAAAAAAAAAATTTATTTCGATTCTACATGACATGTACTACTTGCACACCATGTTATTGAACGAAATTCGAAAAAAAAGTTACAAGCATTTGTAACAGTTTTATAAATGTAAAATAGCATATTTCGATGCTATTTTACATTTATGTGCTTGTGTTATTTTTCTCAAAGCGGCGTGTAAATAAATAAACTAAAGAAGAAACCAACCTTAGGATCGCATTTCTGGACAAAAGTTAGAACTCAACTCAATCGATCTTGAGATCAAACTTCAATCTTATGATTGAATCTTAATTAGCCAATATCATTAATCCAATGCAATTTGGAATGAAAAACAGAATGAAATATAAAGAAACAGGAAATGGTTTACTAAAATAATAGAGTTGCGGGATGTCGGCATTTTTGATCGGTATCTACTTCTTATAATCACCCGTAATGTCGACCATAATCGTTTTTCGGCGATGTTTACACCGCGTACAGCCGGCTGCTAGGTGTTGCAAATATTTTGTGATTATTAATGTGTAAATATGTCTTGACAATTATAAATTGTCAATCAACATGTCAGAACTTTGGCCGAGATAGTGAACAAAATTTAATCTAATTTTTTTTAAGATTTGTAAAATATATATAACCGGTCGTCGAGATAACCTCCAACATAAACGTCAAAATATTTTTATTTTGCCCAGGTATTTTTACTCATGGTATGATTTTTTGTAATGAGTTAAAATTGCAACATTTTACTAAAAGCGATTTAACTAAAAAAAGTATTGGAAATAATTTTTTTAGATATGAATGAAAAATAAATATTCCTTCAAGTGCATATAAATTTAGAAAAAAAAAATTATTGGACATGTGTCATAAAACAACGATCAGGGATAATAATGATTAGATAGCAAGTTTTAAAGCTGGCTTCCGGAAACCTATCTTCTTGTAGTTTTGGACTCAAACCAGTCAATAAATATTAGCTGTTGCTGTCCTATTTTGTTCATAAAAGAGTGCGTTCTGATCCGAGCATAGGACTTTAGCGAATTGGATTAGTGGTAATTGTATTATTCAGTCAGTTTTTAATAAATGATAATTTGTTTACACATAAAATTAATAACTTTGTCATACAGGCTTGGAATGAAAATCGCTAAACTTGGACCGCAAAAAACTCTCTCAAGAACAAAATGAGACCTTGATAGCTCAAATCTGTTGACTGGTTTGATCCGAAAACAACGACAACTAAAGTATATTCCATTTCACCTCACAACTGAAAAATCATATAACTGTAAAAAATTACAGAATCATAGTGATTGATACGTATGTTATGAAGTTTAAATGAATAGTTTCATAAAATCCTAATTATTCGATCCCCTTAAGATGCCATTGACATTCATGTGATCTAATGGTTGACCGGGAAAAAAAATGAATGATATGGCCATTATATGAGCCCCTCAAAACCATGCAATGTTTGTATAAAACATTTGTGTGTCGGCTCCGTATTTCAATAGTTATTTTAATGTATTTTTTAAAACGCGACATACTGTATTTACTCAACAGTGTATACCGACAACGAGATCGATCATCCCTTGAATTATAAATGACGAAACACGAGAAGACTTTTGTTACCTTAATGGGTTCGCTATAATTCTGAATTTGAAAATCTTTAACAGGCGTTATATTAAGCCGACGAGACCCAGCATGGAGCAGAACCGGTACACGTACGCGGTTACTATCCGATGGGATATGGTGCCTCCTTCAGGGCGAGCCTGAGGCTCTGGCGACATGCCGTTTCCGCCCTACTGCGATGATGAGGCTCGCCGTTTCCCCCTGCGCGATTCGGGACTCTCATAGTCCACCTCGGTTTACTGTATAGCTTAACTAGCAAAGCCGAGTTTGGTAGTTGCGCTGTCGCTGCTTCTGGTCCTGCCACCATTATGGGCGAGACACGAAATCGAGAAGGGTTGCGAAACCTCCCACGCGCCCGTGTATTATCGAGATACAGCCTTCCTCTGTCTCTCCATCTCTCTTTCTCTCACTCCCTCTCTCTCAACCCGTTCGGCTTCTGGCACGATCGCACTGCCTCGAGCTATCGGCATACGCAACGAGGGTTACCATCGGCATACTTTCCATCTCCCTCTATCTCGTTGGCTCCGATGCTACAGACGATATAATATGGATTATCGCCCACGATACCAAAGTCATTTGAGGTTTCCTGCGGCATTGGGTTTCCACACGCGGAGAGTTTAGAGAGCGCCGAAGGGATACACGTCGATGTAGTTCGCATTAATTAGTCGTTATTGAGTATATCAAACTCTTAACTGATAACTGTTACGGCAGCGCCTGTGACGTCGTACGGTATTCGGTTTTTCTCTTGAATTTCCCGCAAGTGATATAATCTTGATGAAACTTTCTCTAACTGGGATGTTATGCAAAAATTGTATCTTTTCATTTCTCTATTACTGAACACGACTTGATATTGAATTATTATTTTTTTTTTTTATTGTAAAAGTATAACCAACATTTTTCTTCTAGGTTGCTTATTCGTTATGATAATGATAAAAATTTAATTATAACGGTGCCTGACACAGACCTCCGGACGATGGACTGTAGCTGACTGCTTCTCTCAATTTAGTACGACGGAGTATTAATTAAAAAATAAATAATTGTAAGAAAATAAAAATATGCACGTCGGTAGATGTGAACAGCATGGAATGACCGAAGGTATGATTTTAAAAAACCATGTGAAATCTTGATGTGCTTTATTTTATTCAAGCTCAGGTCAAATAAATTAGCTTTGCTGCTTATATTTGGTGATAAACGCATTAAGGATTTTAAAAAAATTATCGAAAAAAGTCAAGCAGCATGAAAGTAGTATAAAAGCCCGATTGTAATCCACTTAGATAAATCCATTATTATTAACATAGTTAAATATCTAGGTCATTTCATAGTATTTAAAGCATCCATTTAAAAAACAGATTGATCCATCTGGGATTAAAATTGATAAGAAAATACGAATTTTGGTATACGGCTCATTAATTTTACACCATATTTAAGGCATTTGGTTTGATTTTTTGAAAGTTTGTTATAGTGTTAAGAACATCCAGGAATAGTTGCAGATTTTTTAATCACTTACTCTCAGACCATCGTAGATCGATTGTAGAAAAAAGATGTGCTGACATAAAATGTTGGTTTTTAAATATTTGTTTCAATTTAAAAATTTCATTGTCGAATTAATTTCATGCGTTTTCGAGAAGAACAAAGTAATAACATTTTTTTTTTCATCGTGTCTGATTTTCTTCCAGTTCAAGATAGTTTTCTTTTTTATATTTACAAACTGCAAAAAAAGAAGAAAAAAATTAACATGATAGCTAATCCATATTGTCCACAGGTTTGGTTTGGTTATTTAATAACAAAAATTGCCATCTTTATGGTACGAGAATGAGACCTGACGTCCTAACATTTTTCTAAATTTAAAATTGATTTCTTACGTCTCATATTATCGAATAAGAAAACTGTTCACAAAAAATATCAGAATTTCATTCTGTGTGCTACTGTATGTAACGATTTGAGACAGAGGTAAAATTGAAACAAGGCCATAGGTTTGAATGGTTATTTAGAAAATAATTGTCTTTAATAAATTACAAGTTTACCAATTTTTACAAGAAAAATAAAAAAAATAAAAAAAATAAAAAATGTAATCCAACCAACCTTGGTTGTAACTACCCGTTCTGTCAAAGTTTTATACCGATTGCTTGAAATTCGCTCAAGTTAACGTGTTCACGTCCTTGCATAAAAAAGAAAAATCAAACTTTAATAAAATATGTTAAGACGATAACCAATTCCAATTAAATTTGCAACGACGGAAGGGTTGCAAATGCTCTTTTAGCGTGGTTAATTTCAGCCAGGTTGTTAAAGTTGCTCTCAACTGTTACAGTAGATTTTTTTTACCCATGCCACATACGCGCACGCACATTTTTTACAGACCACATTTCTCGACGTTTTACACCACTTAGAGCTATAAAAGTCTCGAAAAAAAAAACAAGGAAAGCAAAGCTTCCACTATGAGGAAGCAAACACATTGAAACCCTGCAATTTAACATGATCAAAAATTAATCGAGTTACAGTCCATCTTTGTAAGACAATGTGTCAGAGAGTGGGATAGAGAAAGAGAGAGAAAGAGAGAGAGAGAGAGTAAGCTGCTGAAAGAACGTTTTAATTCGCCCGGTTAATATAAGCGCAGCGATAAATCCACAGGTTCCATTATCGTATCAAGAGACAAGTGAGAAAGTGGTAGACTGAGGAGTCCCAGGAAGAGAATGCAGACTCTTCATGGTCGTTACTCGTCCCCGCTATCTCTCACAGCCTGGATGGCCCAGCTACACTACGTACTAATAACGTTCTTCCAGGACGACTCTGGCGTTCCACTTCTTTTTTCTTCTCCCTTCTTTTCCTCTCATCTGCGTTGCCTCTTCCTCCTTCGTTCTTGAGCCGTCACGTCCATTTGGCTTCTCTATCTATTCCAAAACTCCTGGAGGGTGAAAGAGTGCAGGAGCGAGATAGAGACTGTGAGAGACTACATCATGAGGATTGAGGGAATGAGGCTTTTTACCTATACTGCATCAAACCCTCTGGTTCCTGCTGTGGGAATGGCTCAAGTGTACAAGACTTCCAGTAGTATCTTGACAGCGCACTGAATGACTATATGTGTACAGTAGTACATCTCGCTGGTTTAGCGAACGAGACGAACGATATAGTGGAAGAGCAACTGGCTCAACTGGGAGTAGGAGACGAATTCGCTCGGTGCTGATACAACGAACGTATTTCGGCAAGAGCTTCTAGGGCGGATGAGGTGGAAAGGAAGAGGGACCGAGGGAGAGACAGAATGAAAGGAATAAGGAATAGACGTATGTTACCATCTAGGGGAAAGAGAGCGAGGCGTGGCCAGATAGTAATCCAGAGAATCACACCGTAGTAAAATGGTAGAAACGTTATACAGAACGTTGAAAATTCGTCTCTGCTCGGTGGCCCGAATAGAACGAATAGAGACGAAGCCCGCCTGCCGGAACTTCATTTGCGAAACGACAAAGCCCTCCGCCTCTTCTCTCTATCTTCCATCGTTGCCTATGTCAAACCATTCGTTACTTCATTTATTCGTTCATGCATTCACGCTCCTCCCGTGAATGTTTACCGAATCTCGTCAACTGAATCTCCGAGTGCTCTCGGAGTTTTACCTTTGTGTACTGGACAGCACAGACCAAACACTATTTTTGATTATTTCGCGTGAAAATCTCGGAAACTCCATTTGGGAAACAACAAAGCTTCACACAACAGCTTGAAGCCTCTCATTCCGAGTGCTGATTAAACAATTTAATTTGATTAATCATAGTTGATATTCGTGGGGATTCGTACTCGTGGGAATTCTAATTTCACCTCTTTGAGACGTTTGCTTTGAGAGTCAGCGATTATGTGCTCACATCTGGTTTTTTTTTCTTAACGAATTTTCAAATAAAAGATTCATCGACGATAAACGCAAACACTATGTTTTAATATTTTCTTTTTTGTAAATTGCAACTTGTTGTACATCTACCGGAGAAATTACTTTATAAATGAGAAACTACAAACTTTAAAATGTTACACACCGACAACAGCTAATGGAAATAGATGTAATTTTTTTAGTGAACTCTATTTGGGTACCTGCAAAATATCACGTATAGAACGTGATTAAAAAAACCAAACTTCACTCTTCGGCCTTTATAAATAAAAAAAATTAGTTTGATCGCAAGTTTCATTTCAACGAAAAATATTTGACATGTTAGGACGTTTACATTTTTAAGAATGAAAAATACATGTATAACATATTTAAAGCATATTTCAAATATGGATTTATATCTTGGAAAGCCTCTCGTGATCGATCCACCTTAACATCTCTGTCATTGTCAGTGGAAATGTAATTTTTGGATTTTTTAGAAACTGAAAACGCTCATTTCATTTCAGCCCAAAAGCTAGTAAACAGTTTTTGTTACCGAATGAGTTTTTTATTCACATGTTGCACTTCATCTTAATGCTGTCAAATATTTAGGTGGTCAACTCTTTGAGCATGTTTTAAAGAACATAATGTTCCACCAAAATTGTTAAAAATTACGCATAATTCGTAACAAAAATCTGAACAGAAAGTTACGTCTTCCGGTAGCTCGCCCGCGCCGGATTTTAAATTGCGAATCGACAAAGCCTTTTCTCTCTCTTCCATCGCCGCCTATCTGTCCCGCAGTCGTTACACTTCTTTTATTTGTCCATGCATTCACACTCCTCGGTCAATGTTTACCAAATCTCGTCGACTGAATGTCCGCGCTACATCGGGAGTTTTACATTTGTATGCTGAGCTTCACCGTTCAAACACTATTTTTGATCATTTCGCTCTCTCGGTGATATAAGTTTCCGTCGACCGAAAGTTCATTTGCAAAAAACGACAAAACTCCCGAAAACAATTGTAAAAGCCTCTAATTCTGACTAACTGATTAATTTAATAAATTGTTTAATCAAAATTAGAGTCGATATTTATGTAGGAAGTCGTTGACGCGGGTTTGTAAATTGGGTTTCTCGTCACACCGCATTAAGAGACTTTGTGATACACAGGTAGGAATTTCGTAGCCCAATACTAAACGCCTATAGGACTGTCTCTCTTGCACCGAAAATTGATTTTGGTTTTTCGGTACTCGTGAAAAATGGCTTCGAGTTTCAGGAAGCCAATTCTCTCAATACTCTATCCCAATTCGTCCAATACTCTCGCATTCGCTCAAAGTTTGAGCCCAATCTGTCCAAGTATTTGGGAGAAAAATAGGTTTCAAAATTTTCAAAGTCGTGGGGGAAGTGACACTGCCACTTAAGAATTAATAACGATCACATGTTCATAAGTTATAAATCGTTGTTTAGCCACGGAAAAATGTCTTCACAGACGAATGGTTATAATTATCAAACGATTAACACTATCGAATATCTAATAGGTGGTCAATTGGTAAGAATCGTTTTGTCACTTTAACAGTAAAAAAGTGTAAATTTCCTTCGATAATATATTTTTGTCTTTATAAGAAAAATGTCTTCAGAATTAACACACAAGTCGGTAAGATTGACAAGTTTTTTATCAATTCTAAATTTACAAGAAGATTCGCAAAATGTTTTTAAAGAATGGCTTTGTTATTTCAAAAACTGGCACCATATTGCAAAAAAAAAAAAATTATGTACACTTCACACTTATTGTTTAATATATGAGCGGCAATAAGTGTCAAACGATTGACGATATGAAATATTTATGTGGTGAATTAATTATTCAGAGTCGATATTTGTAGGGACTCGTTGACGCGAATATTTGCATTGAATTTCACGCTACTAAGCGTTGAGAACCAAGCGGTCACGTGTTCATAAATAAACTATTGTTTGTAAATTTCCATGTTAAAAATCAATCGGCGAAATGCACAATAATATTCGAATTAATGTTGAGAATAAACGGTCACAGCCGGAACTTTATGGTTTAATCGTTTAAATATAGCAATACGTTATTTACCCATCGAAAAACGCGTTCATAAACAAATCGCTTTACTTATCAATCGATTAATATATTCAATTATTTAGATGGTCAATTCGTAGAGTCTTGTAAATTAAAAAATAAATGTAATTTTCGTTCGACTATATTTTTTTGTCAATTTGACTAAGTATTTTTGGTCCTTTCTAATATAACAAATAAAAATTGGTAAGATTGATACCATTTTTTTAAACAATTCCAATATCGCAAAGAAATATATGTCAATTCGTTAAATTTACAAAACGTTTTTGTTACTTTTCATGTTTGATAAAAAAGATCGGTAAAATACTTGAAAATAAAACGGGGGTTTTAATTTTTTTAACTATCACTCCGATTTTGCAACAAGAAAAGTGTTACTGTGCACTCTTGTTATTTAATATATTCAATTATTAAACAATTCGTGGATCATAATTTAAGAAACAGAATGTTGAATTAAATTTGATGAAAAGTGATGCACCATTCATTAAAGAAAACAGAACCGATATTTACATATTTGGAAGTCTACTCGCTAGAAATTCATTCGCAAATTGAATTTCATTCTTCTTTCCCTCACTCTCCCAATACTGCCTATTTCTCCCATTACTCGTTACTTATTTTATTCGTCCATGCATCACATACTCCTCCGTCAATGTATACCAAATCTCGCCAACAGAATTTCCGTGCTACACATCAGGAGTTCTCACTTTGTACATTGGGCATCGGTGTCCAAACACTATTTCTGATTATTTCTCCCTCTCTCTCTCTCTCTCTCTCTCTCTCTCTCTCTCTCTCTCTCTCTCTCTCTCTCTCTCTCTCTCTCTCTCTCTCTCTCTCTCTCTCTCTCTCTCTCTCTCTCTCTCTCTCTCTCTCTCTCTCTCTCTCTCTCTCTCTCTCTCTCTCTCTCTCTCTCTCTTGGTGACATGAGTTTCCATTGACGAAAAGTCCATTTGCGAAACGACAAAGCTTACAGCCAGCCACAGCAGCTAGGATTCACTGTGAGTCTATTGTTATTTACCGGGAGAAAAGTAATATCACTTTGTCGGTTGTTTACCGTAGGATTGAGGAGCATTGCAGGAAGGCTCGTTGTTTGTGTCTGTGTTGAAGACGATTCTGGTCTCGTGCTAGGTTCTTACCAACCCTCGCTGGAACGGAAGCGGTCTGGCGTACGGACATAAGGCTCAGGGAGCTCACGTAGGGTTTCCTCTGCACCTGTAATTATCGCACCGAAGCGGAGTGGGCGACGCGATAGAGAGAAAGAAAATGAAGAACACGAGATAAAAAGAGAGTAGGAGTAAAGTGCAACGTCACCGCACCCGAAGAGACTCGTCAGGCTCGTAACAAACACAAAGAGTAATCGAACGGGAAGCAGCGCAAATGTGACGGTCTACCGGAGAATAGATCAAGAGGGAATGAGGATAGGGAGCAGAAGAATGATGGATAAAAAAAAAAAAAAAAAAGAATAAAATCCGGAAACTCGGTTGTACAGCTTGTCAGTCAAGCGCATCTCTCGCGTCTCCGGCAAACCGTCATTGGTGACACTGTACTTGTATTATACAAAGTGTAATACCCAGCTTGGAACTCGTCGTGCTTGACAACGTTTCACGCAACTATCTGCACCCGCATATATATATATATATAGAGCGTTTGTACCTAGGGTGAATACATAGAAACGATTGACAAGCTGCCGCAAAATGGAAGCGAGTAACGAGCCCGTGAAACAACCGGATACGAGACATCCGCAAAAAATTTATCGCCGCGTCTGATCGTAGAACGCGTATAGAGTTAACGCGGCATTTTACATCGAGAGTCGTTCGTTCTCCACGATTTTTTGTCATCTTTTACGACCACGCGTATACGTACTGCGTGCAATGTGATTGCGTTGCGATTGTTGGGCTTATACGCTTTTTGCTGTTGTTGTATAGTCGCTGTATTTCAGTAGGCGTTTCGTCCGAGCGATTTACTGTAATCGGACAAAAATTGCTACACTGAGAGAGGACTTGTTACATGAAGTCAACCGAAATTACTTTGAGCCAACTGAATTAAGTTGACTCAGAACGTTTAAATGTCCCAACAGAATATCGTTAATACAACTTCTCGATGACGTTAGATGCGGCGATGGTGATCTTGAGCCAACCTCTGATCAACTTGAACCAACGAATATCATGAAGTTGGCTCAATTTAATATGTAGTTTACGCGAATTAGCTGTGATTTCGTCGCATCTAAACTCACCGTGAGGTTGAATCAACTGCGTGAAGTTAGCTTAATTAAATTTTCTTTGAGCCAACTACATTGAACTGGTTCACAGTAAATTCGATTGGCTCTATTAACAAAGTTAATTTTTTTTACCGTCAGGGTCTCGGCAATTGATATTTTTGGTAATGAGCATTTTTTTCGTATTTACTTCTGTGTTGTATCATTATTTGGAAAAAGTTATGGCGCTGAGTACGTTTAAACTCAGTGGCCTCATTTTTTTCTGGCAGTTTGAATATTTACAGATCTACGAAATTTCAGAGATTGGACTCATCGATTCAATCCATCGATCATATAAATGATTCATTTCACGACAAAAACTCAAATTTTAACACTATGTTGTGTGAAGAAAATATAGCATTTTCAAACTGTGAATGAAATATAAACATAGTTAGATAGAAGACGGATTATAAAAAGTACTATTTCTTCATACGATATATAATACATTGTATAAAGTCATGAAATATGGGGTCACCATATATTTGAGAGAGTAATGTGGCGTAACCTGGAGGAGGTCAGATTGTATTGAGCTTTTGCCGCAGTCCAAGCTTGTGGAAAGCTGTTATGCTTTAATCGATATATTTCCATTATATATTGACAATGAAAAGTAGATGCTAAGGATTCCGATACATTTTCCGCAAGCACATATCGTTATAACACTCTGTTGGACTAAAAAATCAGGCACATTAGTAAAGGAAATAATAACTTAAGAATAATTGCGGATAATCTTTACGTGATATTAACTATAAATATTTGGGTACTTTTTAATATCATCTTTTGCAGACACATAGGAAGACTCATTTCATTAATTTCTGAAGACAAATAGTTTCGAATAGTCTATGACTTTGGTTTACTGCTGATTTATTAAAAAATTATGCAAAGTTGAACTTTGCACATTGCTTCGTCATTCATTTTTTTTTTCACAAAGCGATCTCTATGAGGAAGCTTATTTATTAATTTTGGCTTCCTCGTAGAGGAAGCTTTGTGAAAAATGGAAATGTAATCTGTTAAAACATGAAAAATCTCAAATTACTCCAAAATCAAAACCCATTTACCGATCGTCATCAAATTTGGTACATAGCAACAGTGAATATTTTTCATCTGTATTTTTCATTTCGAAAAAGTTTTAATTCGTTCATTGTTAGTTGACCTGATTTATAAGAAAATGATAATTTTTTCAAAATTTCAAAATCACGTAAAATCTTAATCGCTTTACCGATCATTACCAAATTTGGTGCGTAGCACCAAATTGCATTGCATGTTATTCTTCATCTGTAGAAAATATCAGTTGATTTCGTGAGATTTTACGGGAGTTAGAGCAAAACGTAAATTTTTTGAAAAATTCAAAATCTCATTAAAACCGAACCTATCTATAGATTTGCTTCAAATTCAATACCGATCCTTCTTTAAGACTGCTTTATGTATTAAAAATTATTTAGCTCTATAGCTAAAAATTTGCGGAAGCTAGAGCGCGTACAGACATTTTTCGAAAATTGCAAAGTTAAATAAAAATTGAACATATTTTTGAATTTTTTTGAAAATTATCACAAGCAATGGCGTCTACCTGCAGCACATGCGTGCCAAATTTTAGCCCGAACGTTAAAGCCGATCTTGAGATATGTAATTTTGAATTTTGAATGCCGGTCACACACACACATCCATACATACATTTATTCTAAACCACTTTTCTCGACGTTTTAGACAATTTTAAGGATACTGACATGAAAATCTCAAAAAAAAATTCACGAAAACAAAGCTTCTTTGAGGAAGCAAAAGGTAACCTGTAATTTCTGTATAACTATATGCCTGTTTTTAACGAATGTTTTATATTAGTTGTACATACTAAACTTTTTTAAAATGGCCTTTTAAATTCAATATAAAATAGCCTGCAAAGTAGAACGTTACAAATTGCTCCCTCATTGTTTTGTATCTATTATATTAGCCACTTAAAACGCAAAAAAAATGTAATGTATTTAATTATTATTTTCGAATATTTCGAATTAAATACTAAATATGAACTCTGGATTCTCACGAAATTCCGTATCTGACAATGACACATTCAAGCTTTCAATATTCAAGTTTAATGCAAGATTTTTGATCAGTTGCTTGAAACCGTTCGCGAATTATAGTTGTTTAAAAAAAATCACGAAAATGGAAATTTCTATAAAATCTTAACTATACTTTATCGATTTTGCCGAAATTCAGTATCAGACATTGACACGCTCTATTCAAGTTTTATCCAAAAATTTAGATCAGTTCTTTGAACCATTCTCGAATTATAGTATTTTCAAAAAAAATTACGAAAATGCAAATTTCCATAAAATCTTTACTACTTTATCGATTTCGCCTAAATTTAGTATTAAACATTGACACATTCTATTTAAGTTTTATTCCAAATTTTAGATGAGTTACATGAACCGTCCTGTTGTTATAGCATTTTCAACAAAAAAATACGAAAATTTCAAAACTCTATAAAATCCGAACCGCTCTACCGATCTTATCGAAATTCAATACGAAGCAATATTGAACGTATCTTCAGTCATGAAGAATTATTTAGCTAAATCATAGAACTTTCACGAAAGTTAGAGCGACCACGGCCTTTTTTCTTTAATTTCAAAAGCTAGAAAATCTAAATGCTTACATTTTGTTAAAAATCACAACAGTCAAAGCGAGGCAACTACTTCACTTGCGTGCCAAATTTCATTCCGATCGCTCGAACTTTTAGAGAGTGGTTTTTCTAAACCACTTTTCTCGACGTTTTTTTGCACCATTCTGAGTGTCCTGACATGAAAATCTCGAAAAAATTTGTTTTCATCAAAGCAAAGCTTCCTCTATGAGAAAATAAAAGATAAAAAAATTCTACCGCAATTTTCTGTTATAATACAAGAACATGTTGCTGGTGTTCAAAATGATTGCTATTTTAAACATTTGCAGTTACATGATCTCTCGAAAAACCAATATTTACGTTAAAGGCTTTTTAATCGTGCTGTAATTGGTTGACAGAAAAGTCGTTTAAAAACGAGTTCAGTCCAGTGTCAAATTTGCAATAAGGCGATGGGTACTTTAGTGCCCGTAATATATTGGTCTAGTGTCACCGGTTTTTTTCCCTTTACAAAAAGTCGATATCACGAGATATCTCGAAAAAGCGTAAAATCTCGGAACACAAGCACTTGCCATTTTATCCGTGTTGTGAATGATCGCAGCCAGAAATTGGTACAAGGTTTGGTTGTCAGATTCAGTTACCTTTAAATCACACACAAGAAAATAGTGTGTCATTTACTTTTTCACTTTTTCCCGATTAAGGTTCCCATATTATCTGCTGTTAACAACTAATCTCCATTCTACTGTGAATTTATTTATTCATTTATTCTTAAACCTTATTTCGTTGGTAAACTTTTCAATATAGTAAAATTATCATAAACAGGATTTTTATTTCAGTGTACCATTATAAATTTTCTAGTTATCTAAATATCTTTATTATAATATTTCATTCACTACCCTCACTACAGTATACATAATTTTTTTCCCTAACCTATTTTGAAATACCCTGACGATTCCCTGATTCCCTGACCAATTATTTTTTTTCTCTGACATTTCCCAGTTTTCCCTGACAACATGAAGAAGACGAATGTTATAACGCCCGCACCTTATAACCCTAGTCGTACTTCTAAAAATTTGATGTTACGAGATATCTCGAAAAGCTTAAAATCTTGAAGCTCATAGTTCATGTTAAAGCTGTTTTATTACTTTTTTTTTTATAGAGGGAGCTTTGTGATGGTGAAACTTTTATTTTCTCAAGTTTTCCATACCAATGTGTTTATAAAATTTGCCTAAACGACTAGAAATCATATTTAGAAAAAAAAATCCCACAGCGCTGATATTTTGCAGCCGAGTAAATCAATCAATTAATTACTGTAATTTTGAATTTCTCAAAGGAAGTTTGTAAAAATTCATCTAAAACTTTCGAATTTTGAGATATAGAAGTGAATAATTCTTTATAAATAAAAGTAATTCTGATGAAATATTGGCACTGAATTTAATCCAAATCTATTAAGAGATTTATGTTTTATTAGACTTTAAATTATTTGAAAAATATGTTCAAATCATTCATTTTACTGCATTTTTTTTCATAAGCAAAGTAACAATCAACGGCACGTGATTATATTCCAAAGAAATTAAACCCTATAAAATGATCTAATAACAAATTGATCCCAAAATAAAATAATCTCTGCCTAGCTGATCCTCGCTAATTGTATTTCGAACACTGAATAAATAATTACACAAAATTGTACAGGGTTCAATTTGTTTGGGATATCGTCACATGGAACCAATTCAATAGACGTAATCCATTCTTGAACTGTTTTAACCCTAACAATTTTAATTTATTTAATACCTAGACGAATTAATCAGACTTCAATATTAATTAACCGATCAGAATTATTTTTTTGCTAATGTTCAGAAATGTGGTATAAATCATAGATTTTCTTGTTTATGTTTTTTCAACAGCGATTGCACAATCGATGTTTTTCTACATCACGTTTCGGGATGTTTTCGACCATTCTGAATGTCCTGTCATGAAAATCTCGAAAAAACTAATGTTCATGGAAACAAATTTTGTTCTATGAGGAAGCAAAATTAGTTATATAATTGATTAAATTATATTTTATATGTTCATTTGTTGCAATCTGTTTTATTATACATTTATCGTATTAAAAATATTTTAATAGCTAAATTTTATTATAATTGAAGTTGATAAATAATTTATTTTCAATCTTCGATACCTCTAAAAATACAATAACTGAAATAAATTCAATTTCCTCTTGAATCAATATATTAATATTACCATTATCTTTTTTATTTTTTCCTTCTCAAATTAAACAATGAATACAATAATCATAATTTAAAATAATTAATTTTTTAAAAGGATTTTTAATAATAATCAAACTGCTACGCTGTGATTTTAATTATTAATCAGAATTTAGAGAGCTGAGGATTTAGTTGACGTTTGTATGAATCTAACAGTGTTTACTCTCAAGATTAATTTAACCCGGATCAATTAAGGGTATCAATTTATCGGGGATAAAATAAAGTGGGATAAAAAGGGGTCCCCTTGCACGACAATACCGTCACTTTGCATACAGTAAAAAAGAAAATATATATATATATATTTTAGGGAACCCGTTAAAAAACATTTTTAGAATCTCGTGACCCAAGAAAGTAAGTAAGAGACAGTAAAAAAGAGCAGTGAAAACATAACCGTGAGAAAGAATAAAATTTATGTTTGGCCGTGTATCATATCTCGCGCAATTTCGTACAACGATATACTCGACCTTCTCGCAATCTCATCATGATTTCCTCGGTGAATTGCAAATTTTTTTCAATACCAGACTCGTCTTTTTTTTTTCTATACCGCGTACCTTGCACCCCATATTCACTTCCGTTCTTTTCTATGCTTGGAGGGAGTCGCAAAACGTTCGACCCCCCCCCCCGCCCCTCCCTGTGTGACTCTTGTGGTTGGCTAGAGAAGCTAAAGAAAGAGAAACGAAAGCGAAAGTAGCGATATTTATCAGCTTGTACGGAAAAGACACGTACGCACACTCGTGAGCCACCCTTAAATCATGCTGACATCAGCCTCTCGCCTCCTCTTACGTCTTCTTCTCGTGTCTTCCACCTTCGTTTGTCTGTTCTTGTATATATGGCAGATACGAAGCAGCGGTTATAGTACCTTGGTACCGCGGATCGAGAGGCTTCGTCGTCTCAACGCGTCTCAAGGCTTTAGAAAAATCCCCCGGGCTCTTTGTGGTGTTCTCTGTCTCACACCCCCCCAGTGTTATAACCTTCCTATATGGCCACTGTGATGTTTTTTTTTTTTTTTTTTCTGACGAATTTTTCTTCTCTCCTTTCTCATGTCCCGTTCCTGAGTTAACGTCACGAATTCAGCCCCTCGTTGAGAAAATGACCCCAGAATGCCACCCTCGACCTTTTACATATCACGTGTATCGATACATAATATCCTACGAATTTATCAGTGACCCGATCCCTGATACGAAAACTAGTTGTATAATTTTTCGATAAATTTTCTTCTACCGCAACGATGCAAATAATGCGATAACGTAACCCCGCGCGGGAAATACCTTTTGTATAAATAACTATTGTATCACGATGTGGCATCTAGGAATTAACACGAATCTTGTTGAACAACGGGTTAATTTAATGCTTCAGTTAGTCAATTCAGAATATACATTGAGTGGAAAACAGCGTGTAAATAACAAACATTTTGTTGATGCAACTAGAAATCTGTTGAATTATTTAATTTTGCTTCTTCAAATTGGAAACTATGTTTTCGTGTTTTATTTTTCTTCTTTGGGATGTTTTTTTTCTTTTTTTAATCGTCTAAAACGTTGAGAATTTCCATTTTGCTTCCTCATAGAGGAAGCTTTGTTTTCGTGACATTTTTTTTTTCGAGATTTTCATGTCAGTATGCTTAAAATTGTCTAAAACGACGAGAAAATTGTTTTAGAAAAAATGTATGTAAGGATGTGTATATGTGTGTGTATAAAAATCAACTGATATTTTCTACAGATGAAGAATAACATGCAATGCTGCTATGTACCAAATTTGGTGATGATCGGTAAAGCGATTTAGATTTTACGTGATTTTGAAATTTCGAAAAAATTATCATTTTCTTATAACTCAGATCAACTAACAATGAATGAATTGAAATTTTTTCGAAATTAAAAATACAGACGAAAAATATTCACTGTTGCTGTGTACCAAATTTGATGACGATCGGTAAATGGGTTTTGATTTTGGAGCAATTCCAGATTTTTCATGTTTTAACAAATTACATTTACATTTTTCACAAAACTTCCTCCATGAGGATGCCAAAATTAATAAATAAGCTTCCACATAGAGATCGCTTTGTGAAAAAAAAAAAAAAGGAAGCAATGTGCAAAGTTCAACTTTGCAACTTTTTTCAGGTTTATTCAGCACGTTTTTACTCATCTGAAATACATTTTCGTTTGCTGAAACGAATGACTCTTGAGGAAACCAAAAGTGTCATTACTTAAACTTATTTTTTTTTTATTGTTTCCTCATGAAGGAAGCTTTGTTTTCATGAAAATTTTTTGTTCATAATGGTCTAAAATGTTGGGAAAAGTAGTTTAGAAAAAATGTGCGTGTGCGTGTGCGTGTGCGTGTGTGTGTATAGACTTCCTTCTTATAGGACGACGACTGTCACAATTTTTCATGTATCTTTTTCAAATTTGGTACGCAGGTGGATTATTATACAACAATGTTTGAAATTGCACTTGGTGCAAATCGGGAGAGGTTCAAATTTTACAGCATTTTGAAATTTTGTTGAAAATTCGTTTTAACCTATAACTTTCGTAAATTTAGAGATATCAGACTGAAATTTTGTACACAAATTGACTCATATTAAACCATGTTTGGTGCCGAGTTTGGCGAGAATCGATAGAGTGGTTCCAATGTCATTGCAATTTCTATATTTTTTTAAATGTCTATAAATACTTCAACCCTTGTAAATTCTGAGATATCCGACTGCAATTTTCGACGTGATTTCATGACTATTCATTATCACTTATGATTTTAGTCAAAGGAACGGTCGCTATGTTGGTGAATTTTGATTTTGCTTGATAAAAAA
The DNA here is from genome assembly GCA_964016905.1 of Perithous albicinctus. Lineage (NCBI taxonomy): Eukaryota > Metazoa > Arthropoda > Insecta > Hymenoptera > Ichneumonidae > Perithous > Perithous albicinctus. Next base: position 13,205,057 of record OZ024693.1, on the reverse strand, counting down.
GAGAAAGTTCCTGTCACGAGGAAAAACAGATTTGGATTTTTTTTGCAGATTCAGCTTAAATTTGGTTCCCATATGGACTACCATTGAACAAGGTTTGACGAATTTTACAAATTTTACGTACATCGGTCAAGCAGTTCAAATTTCATAGCATTTTGAATTTTTTTGAAAAATGTCTTTCGAGCTCAAACAACCCTGTAAAGTAGAACCTTGCAAATTGCTTTCTCATTATTTTGTATCTTTGGCAAAGCTTTTTTTTACAAAGCTTTCTCTATGATGAACCCAAAATTCATCAATATACGTAGTTTTGTAATAAAAGGCTTTGTCAAAGATACAAAACAATAAGCAAGCAATTCGCAGGCTCTTTAAGTATACTGACATGAAAATCTGAAAGAAAAGAAATCAGGAAAACAAAGTTTCCTCTACAACGAAGCAAAAAAACCATGATTTCGTCGAACTATTTAGTCTGATAACTCATGAATAGTATGAACCGTGTGAACAGACATTTTCAACAAATTTCAAAATCGCATAAAATTTTAATGCTTGCATAGATTTTGTTGAAAAAGAAGAAAAAAAATGAGTTTGAACCCCTTCAAATGTGTGATAAATTTTAGCTTGATACCACTGACCCTTCGCAAGTTATAGCAGTTTGAATTTTCTGGATATGATTCACACACACACACACACACACATAGATCCTCCAGACACTTTTCCTAGCCTACTTTACTCGACGTTTTAAATAATTTTAAAGATACTGACATGAAATCCTAAAAAACAAAAATCACGAAAACAAAGGTTCCTGTACGAAGCACAAAGGCATGAATAATATATACAATAAAAGCTTTGTATGAAACTATTTCCATCGGAGAATCACTTGGAGAATATGATAAAAACAGCTGAGTGACAGAAAGAGGTGAGAATCGAAAGGGTGTTTTTCTTTCTTTCTTTCTTTTTTTTTTTCTTTTTCTTTCCACGAAGCGGAAATTAGTCGTTTCGTCTGGCGCAGACAGATAGCTCATGCACACGGTCTATATTTATATATGCATCTGTGTATGTGTATTCTTCAGTGTCGTCTCGGTAATTCGATGCTTTCGAGCAAAGTGGTTAAACCGCACTATACTGTGTATATAGTATACAGTGGGGTCGTGGTACTACAGTATATTTAGTTGGCGAGAAAGTCTGCTTTCGTGAGTGAGAAGAGAGGCTCGTCTCAAGAGCCCCCGAGGAACATCGATCCTCCCCCGTGCCAGCAGGTCCTACCAAAGCAGCAAAAGCACCAGTACCTCTCGCAGCGTCGACAAATATTTTCCCGACGTCGCTGCAACGCACACTCGTGTTTGTTGGTGTCTATGTCGTGTGTCTGTCTGTGCACGGTGTGTATGGTATCTTCGGTGTTGGAAGGTATACAGTATATAGCTTTCGGGGCGCAATGCACTTTCGGTCGCACGCCGAGTGAAACCCCTCCTCAAACCGGAAGTTTCTATCTAACTGGACGATAAGTTTGCCTTTCTGGCTTGCTCGCGCAACACATACGTTACGCTTCGTTTACTTATCGTCTCCGATTCTGGCTAATAGAAGGCATTCAACATCAGGCCATTTTTTTTTTTTCGGATAAGCCTTTCTACTTTTAGCTGCCCAAGTGGAGGAAATTAAGATTAGAAAAAAAATAGTTGCATGGAAAATGCACTCAATGTTGAAGTAATACCTGACACATTTATTTTTTTTATCATTTCAGTGTAGGTTAGATTGAAAAATTAAATTTGAATTAATTTATCGGAATTAATTAATGAGGCACTTGAAGGGGATCGTGTCATCCAGAGAGAGAGAGAGAGAGAGTATGAGAAAATATTTTTTAATGATGATACTATTGCTGCAAAAAATGCATTTCAACCTAGAAAGATGCACTTCTGAATCCAATAACTGAGTGTATGGCACACGCGTTTGACTTCCACAAGATACCATTTTTACCGTAATTAATATTTTCTAAATAATGGAAAGCAAGCTTTTTCTTTGAAATGGAAAATTCGACGATGTTGCCAGCGAGCAATTTTTTATTCATATTTTTGTTGGCAATTAGTTGTGTAGTTGGAAGGCATTGTTTGGAAATACGTGTTTCTCGTTAAAAATGTCTGGATGTAGGATTCCCAGTGTACCGTTTTTAAGATCAAACGACATATGGCATTATTTTTCTTATCTGTTCAAGTGGGGTGAATGAGGATATAACGCGAAACAGTTGCATGGAGAACGCATTAAACGCTGCAGTAAACCGATACAATTGCTTATTTATTAATTAAGGGTAGAATATAAAAATAAAAATTCATTTATAGGAATTCATTAATGAGGTGCTTTTGAGAGGAACGCGGCACCAAAGAAAGAGCATCAAAAAATAGTTTTGATGCTCTCTTTTAAGTGACGCAAGGTATGGAATTTTATCGAATTTTTTAACAGGAATATTATCATTAATAAATCACTCATTAATGATTCCCTAAAATTGTTTGGTATTAATGTTTTATTCCGATTACTTATATTTTAAAACAGAAGAATTGCAGATAAAAAATGCAATCTAAACATCAATTTGTTCAATGTATTAATAGTTATATTTTTATTTATATTTTTAATTGAATTTATTTTTAGCATCATAATCGAATAAATTTATTGTTCATTTAATCTGACTTCTCGATTGTAGTCCCAGTTGTAAAAATTGCCAGAGATGTGTATAGAATAGGGTGTTTCACTAATTTTTGAAAATACAACAAAAAAATTGGTTTGAAACGAATAAAAAATCATATTTCGTCTCCCACCCCCAAGTATGATTACAAGTAACTAATCACTACTATCTACAAATAGAGAGCTCCAACTTTAAGGGGTGCCTAAATTAAATAAATGTAAAATTGTCTTTATTTCAATTAGACACCCTTTAAACTTGGTCACCAAAGCCTTTTATTTGCAAAATTAATGAGTGGTTAGTTAATTATAATCATACTTAGGGGTGGCAGACGAAATACGACTTTTTATTCGTTTTTAACAACATTTTTTGTTGAATTTTCAAAAATTGGTGAAACACCCTAGTATAGAAATAACGGAAAAATCGACAATGTGGATATCGAGTATTTAAGCATTCAAAATAATTGACTAAATAAATATCGTGTTATTTGGGATAAAAACTATTTATTTGAATGCTTGAATATTCGATGTCGTACAGCCAACATTTTCTTAAATTCTACAAACATTATACATTCTGTAAAATTTCAAGTAAATTCAAAAATAATAATATTATTATTACTAATTCCGAAACTTTAAAAAGTTTCATTCTTATTTTTATGTAACCTGCAGTGGTACGTACAGAATCTATAGAAAAAAATCTATAGTAACAATTTTTTTTTTTCAAAATCTACAGTGGCCCATTTGATAAAGAATGGCTAATATTAGAATTTTTATAATGACTTTAAAAGAACTAAGGATTAAAAAAGCATTTGGAATAGTATAATAAATAAAATCTAGCTGTTTTCACCATACGAGATAGTTGCAGTTACTGCTATATTAGAGTCGTTTACGATACAGGGTTTGGATTCGAATTTCCCATGTGTATCGCGATGAATCATCGAGCACACGACAAGCGCCCACCGCCAGCGCCTTGTCGTACTTGTCGTCGTGGTTGGCTCCGATTCATGAAATCGATTTCACGCAAATACGAGTGAACCGCGTTACATCGTATAGGCCCGGGACTTTGACGAAAACCGACCACGCGCAGACAACTGCAGCTCTACGGGATAATTGCGGAAGTAATTTGTGTCCCGCCCTCCCACAGCGACAACGGTAGTAGTTCTGATGATGCTGTGCGGGTGCAAGAGACGTGCGAGTTGTATTGACAGCCGTTGCAGGGGTGCGGGGGAAGAGGAAGGGGGGGTGGGGGCGGGGGTGGAGCACCGAAATGTACGTTCGTCGATGCTGTTGAAGCAGTACATTTGTGGAGATACGAGAACGAACTGTGGGCTTTGGATGTATGTATATCTAATAATGCACATATGCTATAATAAAGTACACGGTTCATTGGTTGTATTTCATTTTATAATGCGCACCATTTTCTCACGATTTAACGCCTACAAGATGAATTTATTTGATTGACACTTTTGATTTAATATTATTATTTATGCCACGCGGTGCGAGAAGTGTCACTACTTCTCGCACTAGTGCGATAAAGTTGTATACGAAACTCGTGCGAGAAACTTTTTTTCAAACTCGTGCTGCAAACACACACTCGTCAAGAAAAAGTTTAATCGCACTCGTATCGTAATATACTATACTCTTATAACACGCGGTCCTAAAAGTGCGATAATAGTATATTACGATACGAGTGCGATTAAACTTTTTCTTGACGAGTGTGAGTTTGCAGCACGAGTCGAAGACGAGTGTTGGAATCATAGCAGTTGAGAAAAAGTTTTTTGCATGAGTTTCGTATACAACTTTGTGCCACGCGGTGCGAGAAGTGCCTACTTCTCGCACTAGTGCGATAAAGTCACTTTTATCTCGATGTAAAACATATATAACTTTTAGGCATTACTGGTAATTCCGTTTAAAAATCATGAGAATTCGATTTAGAAATCTAAAAAAGAACTCACAAGTTTAGACTCTTTGTTGTCAAAATTTACAAATTTTGGCTTCATCCATGAGGGAATAATGATAAGACAATCTGCAAGATTCTACTTTGTTTCCATATTAAACAAACATGGTAGAAACTAAAGATTAAAGAAATTTAATAGGTAAGAGTATTTAAAAACTGGCGTAACTGGCGTAACAATTTTTTTTATTAATTGCTCAAGTGATTATCCAGTAACAGGTTTTTAATTTTCCAAGCTAAAAGAATCTTAAATATAAAATAAAAAATCTCCTATAAAATTTCAACTTCTCCATCGATCTTTTTCAAATTTGATATGAAACATTTCTTAACTTTATTAATTATATGTAGAAGTTTTTTACTCGATTACTCAAACTCCTTCAGAATCGTAGCACTGACAAAGTTGGAAATTCAAATCACTCTACCGATCTTGTCCAAACGTAATATGGAGCAACGCTTGATCTTACTTCAGTTATATAGAACATTTTAATGAAATATATTGAGATTCACGAAAATTAGACGGATAAAACTTATTTATTCGAAAATTCATCATCTTGTTATAAGATTCAAAACTTTGTATAAAACTCTGAAACATTGCTTTATTTGTAAATAACTATTTAGACGGATACCTTAAAATTTGCGAAAGCAGTTTCAATAATTATTAAATTATTTTAATAAAAAAGTTTTATTAACATAATTGAAAATACTACAATAATAGCTAAACTGACATCATAAGAAATTGATCGAGCTAATGAACGTAAAGATCATCCTGCTATTAATGTACCATATCCTCCTAAATTAGCATGATTAATAAAAACATCGAATATGAATTTATTTGTTTAATATATTACCTGTAATTATTTTTTTTTACTTAAATATATTCGTTGCTTAAGTATATTGCGCTACTTTGCGAATATTATATGAAATTTATTCTAATTTTATAAATTATTATAAATCATTAGTCCTCGCATAAAAAATAATTTTTTTATTTTAAGAATAGAAACTAATTTGGCTCACACCGATCTGAAGTCAAATCATGTAAGATCTTAATGGTCGAACCGACCAAGAATTTAAAACTTCTCTATTTAAATTTTATCTTAATTCGACATCGAGCTCGCAATCTTTATTATCGATATAAGCTCTCCAATAAAATTACGCTGTTATCCCTAAGGCATTTGCAGACTTTTTTTTTTAACAAAAGAAGTCGTATAGAACAAAAGTCATAATGCTTTACATGTCTGGTGAATTTTAGTGCGATGGCTCAAGCCGCTTGCGAATTATAGTATTTGAATTCTGCGGGGCCGTTACACTCACTCAAGTCCGGACAGTTTTTTCATAATATTCTTAATGTTTTGACACATTTTGAACAGACTGTAATTGAAAAATGGAAATAAAAAATATTCACAAAAACAAAAAGCTTTCTCTATGAGGTAAAAAACACAAAAAAAAAAAAAATAACGATACGCGTGATACGTGCAGTGATTCTATTCAATCGTGTATTCAATTCTCGAAGCGCATCGATATATCTCACGATGTAATAGCACCCTGGGAAGCTGTTATTCGGAGCTTGACTTTCACAGCCTCTCTTTAGCTTATTTCCCTATATCCATGGCATTATACTCAAGAGTATTTTTTTTCCTTGGATTGAGAGAAGAGATCGATGGTACACCAATATATAAGAAGACCCTTGCCACTAAAAATTCGCCTAAATCTATTGAAAGTAGAAGGGCGGGACACAAAAGGGCGGGAGGGGGAGAGGATTTGATCGTTTTTCTTAAGGCTCTATAAAGCCTCGAGGCCCTGTGAACTAAGCGGGTGGCTCTGTTTGCCCATACGTAGCACATTGTCTCAAATTTATCTTGGTGAAAAAAAAAGAAAATTTTGATGGCAGGAGAGAGTAAGGAGCGCGAGGGTTGAACAGCATCGCGACGCTCGATTTCTCCTCTACCCCTCGGCGAGAGTCACGAGAAATGAAAGCAGGGTGTGTGCTCTATATAACACTCGCGCTACGCGGCAGAGCTTATGTGGCGCAGGCGAGCAGAGAACCCGGAAGGTCCGAGGTTTGAATTTTCCCTGTTAGCAGTAACTCGCATTCTTCCCGCAGGGCTCTACAGCCCTTTAATGATAAATCGATTCCGGACGGGTGCCATGGAATGTGCTAGAGGGCAAAAAGGTGTGCCTTGGATGAAGCAAATTGAGAAGTACGTGAGATCTCTATCTGGTGCTTATAGGTTTTTTTTTTGGTTTTTGGGGCTTAAAAACAGCCTTCACCAACCTCTGGTATTCCTAATAAGAATGCTTATCGTTTAGTTATTAGGCGGTCACATCGTTCGCAATATTTTTAGCTAAACTTTTGGCGATACGAAATTGAGAAACTGAATATTTTAGTCCGACCCCTCATTCAATAAGTGCTTAATAGGTTTTATCAGATCTGATTGAGTTTTAATAGAAATTAGACTGTGAAAATACTCACGAATTTATGAATTCAATTCAATATAATTCACTGGAAGATAAGCTTAATTATTCCAAGCTATTTTTATCACTTATCAGAGAATATTATATATGAATTAAACTTTTATATATTTTGAATCGTTTAAGGGAGATGAGCCAAGTCAGAAGAAAATTAGTTATTTATTTTTATATCAACAGTTTGAGGAATAAAAGGAAGAATTAGAATCAGAAATTTATGTGCATCCCAATTTGTATACTTATATTAAAAAAATGGTAGAGTAATGACGATTTTAAGCATTGAAAAATCATTGTACAGGGAATATCGCAGAGATTCTCAGCGAGATTTTGGAATCTTTTTAAAAATTAGGATAGATTGTCAAGATTCTCTGTGAGATCTTTTAATTTCCTTAAAAACTGGGATAAATTTTCAAGAATCTCGCAAAGATCAAGCTCCGCCATGCTCGAGTCTCGTTGAAACTCTTCAGAACCTCGGCGAGACTTTCTGTAAGATATCGCAGAAAATCTCGCGGAGAGTCTCGGCGGTACCTTTTTTTCTACGCGGTTTCTGACCAAAATTGTTTGTAAAAGAACGAGACCTAATTGTGTAATTGGTGTGAATTTTATCTCAACGCATTCTGCCACAGAGGCCATTCGTATTGCAAATTATCGTAATCTTGAACAGAACTATTCAATGTTCAATAAAGTTCGAACGCCTCCATCGATTTTTATCGATATTTCGATGAACTCTTGAACATGTTATGAATATAAATATTTAGCTCGATCTCTTAAACATCTCCACAGTCATAGTAGTGACTAAATTGAAATGGGAAAATCCCATAAAATCCAAACTTCTTAGCGTATTTTCTCCAATCTTACTGTCAATTAAACGTTACTTTACTTCTGCAGAAAATTTCGATCGAATTGATCATAGTTTACGGAAATTGTGGACCAAACTGATATTTCAAGAAATTCAACGACCCATAAAATCCGACCCTCTTTACACATTCGGCACGAATTGCATAATAAATGTTCTTGAACATGATTTTACTTGTGCAAAACTAATTAGCCCGACATCTCAAGACTTTCGTTACGTGGAGCATTGAGACATTTTTCGAAAATAATAAATATTCACAAAATCTAAGCCGCTGTATAAATTGTTATGGATAAATAAAATTCTTCTCGAGTCGTAGACATTTAAATTTCGCAAGGCTACTTCATACACACGTCGGGGCCATTTTTTTCTAAACGCAATTTATTATCTGTGGATTTGTTTAACGAAATGTATTTATTCTCAACGAAATGTACGTTAGAAACTCAACAAAAAAAATTCGCCATCACTTCTATGAGGAAGCAAATAATTTCTGTTTCAATTTTTTATACTGAATCTTAATAAAAAAATATTGTACCAAGTTGATTTGTACATTTCGATGTTTGTTGTAAGTACACACCACCCTATATATAGTGGGTAGTTCTTGTATTCATTTCGTTCATTTTTCTCTGAAGTTTATTAATGATGTTTCTTTAAAATGTGTGAATACGCTTTTCTGTATATGCTCTGCTCTTTGCATGTCACTTCTCAAGGTACTCGTTCCGCAACCTGAATAAACACATACCTACATGACAGCATATAGACCACGCAACGTTTTCTGTTACCAAAGTGAGAGGTTTTGCCGAACGATGAAAAGTCCCATCGTTGAGGAAAAATCATTGTCGCCTCTTAGCCAGCTGGATATTGAGCTCGTGGGTTCCCCGAGTGAGCTCTCCCCTTTCCTCTTCTTTTACCTTCTCTCTGCACACAAATCGGCAGCGACACGCGAGTTTAACTCGCAAGCGAGGACGAGAGTGAGATTTTCATCGTTTCACGCGAATAGCTATAGGTTTATATTTCATGCAAACAGTACAGTGAATAGCTCTTCAAGAGAGTACCAATTGCTGTTCTATATTTGGCTATTGGCAGTCTTCCCAGAAATGCATTTTGTCAGGCTTTTTTTATTTCCTACCCCAGGATCTCAAAAGGTTTACACTGTGAAAAAACAGTTGGGCCAACGTGAAACATTCTCTGCTACATATGTACACATACTTTACTTCTAAATTGTAGAACTCTGTATGAAAATTGAAATAATAATATATTCTATTGGTTTTGTTTAGTTGTTTTTTTAATATCACATGAAATTTGAGGAATTAGAGGAAGAATTGAAATTGTATGTATGGAATTATTGGTATGTTTATGGCAGTCCATGGTCGACGTATTATTATTTTAGTCTGGCAGCTGTATAAATGAGGCAAGTCTGTAGGTTATAAACAAAAGTAAAATTTGTGTATATTCAATGAAAAACTTTTTGTCTGTTAATTTTACAAAAAACTATTGTTATTAACAGAAGTCATAACATATTTAAAGATGTGATTGTCATTTAAAAAAACATTGTTGCCTTTTTGTCAATGTAAAATCTTTTTTTTCTTGTTACCATAAAAGTTTTCGTTTGCCACAATGACGAACAATTTATGTTAAAAGTGCGTGCAATATGTACCTGCAAACAATCTTTTGTACATTAAACAAATTTACACAATTCATTTTATCATCGATAGTTTAAGAAAAAGATAGTAAACGGCAAAATTTCTTTTTGTTACATCAACAAACGTATTATTTGCTTATTTAACAACATTATTATTACAAAACGTACTACTCTGGTGTTATATAGATTTCTTCCTTCAAAAAGTTTAACAAAACAAAAATTGAATACATAAACGACTAATTGTTAAAGTAACAACGGATTAAAAAAACGGATTTATTACTTTTTCAGATTAACCAAATTATTTTTTACTGTGTGACTTCGAGACGATCGGGGACCTGAACTGTAATGTGCACCTCCTAAGTCTGCACTAAGACGAAATGATGCATCAAACCTTAAAAAGGGTTTTCAAAGTTTCAGTGTAACATTTTTTTTATGTCCTCGTTTCCAAATAATACAGGTATACTGGTAATTGGCCAAGATTATGTGGTAAGCCCCATATTGACCATCCCCTTCAGGTCCGTAGCTGAATTTCTGCCCAACTACATCACTTTTTATATAATGGTTTTCACGTGCCAATCACCATAGGAAGCAGCTGGTGGTAAGTCGCCACTGGTGGCCAGTCACTACAGGAAATCACTGGTAGCCTGGTCAACAGCTGTGCAGTTCGGCATAGGGCTTTAGCCTCTTCTCAACGCGATAAATGACGTCGACGACGTGGGGTGGCGATTGCCGTGTACCATTGCCACACCAGATATACCTATATGGGAGTGTCGAGGCGAGCGTGATAGGAAAAGAAAAAAGGCTGCGGGACATCCTCGCAGCCCCGGGACGACGAGCGTGATGAAGGAAAACGACGATGAAGAAAGGGCTTCGTTGGGCGATGACTATCGATGTCCCGCTGATAGGTCTCGTTATTTGCTTTATCAAAAGGGAGTCGAAGAAGAGTGAAAGCTTGGGGGAGTGTTGGAAAAACGTTCGTGAATGAATGAAGCCGTGTTAAAGGAGAAGGTTTTCATCGATGTCGGCTTGAGGTCGGAGGTGGGTGATTGAGACTGAGAAAGTGTAAGGAGACGAAGGAAAAGACGAGGGAAAGCGTAAAAAAGGAGAAGGTTATAGAACAGCAGGCACCCTTCGCGTGCGCTAATACAACGAGGGGAGCTCGATTGCGTTCAAAGCGTGTTCCGCCCGACTAGTAAGAAAGGGGCAAGGAAAACACAGACTAAAGGGGAAACAGAGAAGCTCGACAACAGAAAGGAAACGTTGTGGGGGTGTCCGATATCCGGAGTTTGACCAGACACGGGACACAGGGTCAGCAGGGAAGGTTTTCAAGAGAGAAGAAACAAGATATCAGCTAGACTAGGATAGAGAAGGTGAGGCAGAGCTAAAGATGGAGTCAAGTTTACCGACTGAACATAAAAGAAAAAATGTGTAGATGGTTAGAAGCTTAGCGTAAGGACAGGGCGAATAAGTCGTGTACTTTTGCTTTACTGTTTTTGTGACTTACAATGGAATAAAGGAGGGACGTTATAAAGAGCGTAGAGTGCGGGATCACAGAGCCTGCTAGGATTGAACGGTCCTGCGCGATGCAACTGGTAATTGAGAGTGGAAAAAAGGGAAAGGAATATATAGACGAGGGAATCGGGAGAGAAAACCAAGGCAAGTGAAAAGAAAAGTTGTACAAGAGTCCGATATCCGGAGTTTGACCATATATGGGGCACCGTGTCAGCAGCGAAAGTCCAAGGGAGAAGCAATAAGATACCAGTCGGATAAAAATAGAGAATTATAGACAGAGCTGAAGATGAAGTCAAGTTTATCGACTATAAACACAACAGCAAGAATTTGAGAATGAAGAGAAGCTTGGCGTAAGAACGGGGTGAATTAACTTCGTTTAGTTGACTGCTTGTGGCTTACGACAGAATGAGGGAGGTGCGGTATTGTAATCGTAGGGACGGAGCAGAGACCTCAGAAGGATTAAACGAAACTGTGCGACGTTGCTAGTGCTTAAGAGAAAGAAAAAAACAAGGAAAATATACAAGGGGGTGAAAGAGAAAAGCTTGACAACAGAAAGGAAAAGTTGCAGACGCGTCCGATATTTGGAGATTGACCAGATGAGGGGCACAATGTTAGCAGGGAAAGTCCAAAGGTGAAGAAACAAGACATCAACTCGTTAGGGATAGAGAAGTAGAATCAGAACTGAAGGTGAAGTTAAATTTGCCTACTAAACACAAAAACAATAATTTGTGGATGAAGAGCTTGGAGTAAGAACAGGGTGAATTCCTCGTGAACTTGTCTGTTTGTGGGTTACGATAAAGTGACAAAGGTACGGTATTTAAATCATAGTAAGGCGGGAGTTCTAAGGCCTCGGAAGAATTAAACGGCCCTGTGCGACTCTGCCAGTGCTTGAGAGAAAAAAAATAAACAAGGCAAATATAGATAAGGGGGTAAAAGAGAGAAGCTTGAAAACAGAAAGGAAAAGTTGTAGCCGCGTCCGATATCTGGAGATTGACCAGATGCAGGGCACAGTGTCAGTAGGAAAAGTCCAAGGGCAAAGAAACAAGAGACATCAACGAGACGGGGATAGAGAACTAGAGACAGAGCTTAAGGTGGAGTCAAGTTTACCGACCAAACACAAAAGCAAGAATTTGTGGACGAAGAGCTTGGTGTAAGAACGGGGTGAATAAGCTCGTGTACTTGACTGCTTGTGGCTTACGACGGAATGAGGGAGGTACGGTATAAAGAGCATAGGGTGCGGTAGAAGAGACCCCGGAAGGTTTGGACGGACCTGTGCGACAGTGCCGGTACTTGAGCGGAAAGCTTTTTGGATGGGTGAAACGAAGCGAAGGAACAAAAAGGGGAGAAAGGAGCTTGTAGAGAGGAGTCACGATGCCTGGGGGCTGTAGAACGGCTTTCCCCGGACCAACAGAGATGCCTGCTGGTGCTGCGCTGCTCCTGCTGCTGTTGTAATACCCGTTCTACTCGGGCCATCCGGCTTTACTAGCTCCCTTCTCCCTTCTCGTTTACTCAATAAACACCGAAGATATATACGTACACCTTATATACGTATAAGCAGCGGGGAATGAATCGGTTGGACTCGCGTGACTACGCCGATGCTCGCCCACACGCCGAATGACTCGGCTATTATATTATCATGCGGTCTTCAACGCGCTAGTGCACTGAATATACCTCACAGTTGTAAATGTGTGCTACCACATACTGTAGTTGAACTGTATGAATATGAGTATGCTAGTTCAACGTTTAGAGTGTTGAATAGCATTTGAATTTCGTGCATTGAAAGGTGTTGCACATTGAGATATCAATGAAGAGTGAACGCGAAGGGAAGAATTCTGGAATTGTAACAGACAGGGAGGCGAGTTAACTAATGGAAATATCTACATGATCATCATTCCTGATTTAAGTTCAATCGAAGATATTAATTGACTGCGCAAAGTCTTGTGTTCTTTGCACGAAACATCTGGATGATTCGGAAATTTTTATTTAATGTTATTGCTGTCTCGTAAACAAAGCTTTGTTGTTATCGTGAATAAAAAAAAAATATTCCGATTTTAATGTCAATAAAATCACATTAAAATGTCCGACGTTTGAGTGTGTGTATGCCTTAAGTCGCTCATAACTTGAGAACGGCTTGAAATATTTGGCTCAAGTTTGGTTCGCTGCACAAAAAAAAAATCGTTGTTATGGCTTCCGCAAATATTATAACGTCATCCTGTTAATTGCGAATTTCACTCAGAACATGTAAAAAAAAACAACGTTATATTTTGCATTATTATCAATTAATACTGCGGTTGGTAAAAATATCATGCCGCATATCAGCTTGTTAAAACTGCCACTCATATATAAAATTGTACTTATCAAATTTTACCTCGTCATTGATTATATCACAGTGCAATATAGACATGAAAAATTCATAATGTTTGCGTTCTGAATAGTAGCTCTGGAACTTATGAATGCAAAAATATCTTGCACTAAATGCTCATGCCGTTCGTGATAATCACGATGCAGTACGGTAACTGCCTTGGGCATAAAGTTTTTTTTCCATGCAACCGGGTTAAATAACTCAATTATTTAGGTTTATAAATATCATTTGTAAATATTCCATTGTGGCACAGTAACAGTTCGATGCAACTGCTGTGCCATTTGAATCGTGCAAAAGTTCGTAGTTGTCGATAGCCTAGTCGTACCATGTTCGTGTTATAGGTAGTTACGATAATAGGTCGGATTCCAGGTTTGAATGTGGCAATGATTACTTGAGATTTTTCTCTGAATCAGTGATGCTATAATCGTAATATGATCAATTAATAAAATGCTCACATTTTTGCTATCTAAATATATTTTTTTCAATGGTTTTTAGCTAACAGATTAATTGCATCAACATAACCGGTTATATGCATGATTTTTAAATACTACTGCATCACAATGTATAATATTTTTGTATAGGAAGTATTGAACCTGCCGTGATTAAAAATAGTTTAATAATATTTCAAAAAAATGTGAAAATTGCAAATATTCGCAGTGCGATGTTTCGAAGAAGCGATGGAAAAAGTAGTGTTGCATCGCAACATTATGAAAAGTATCGGAAGCACGACCAATATTTGATTTTTTCCTTTTTTTCCTTGCACAAAGCTTCCTCCATGAGGAAAAAAAAGTTGATCAACATACTCTCTCATAAAGCCAGCTTTGCAAATTGCTGAAAAAAAATAATGTAGAAGCATTATGTAAAGTTCGATTTTTTATCATAATAATAACGATGAATTTGTAATAAATTTGATAAATATTTTTAATAAATTTATATATATTATATATCATAAAAAAGAGCTGTCAAATATTAGTTACTTAATAATTATAAAATGTTATAACATTCGTGACGATAATGAAGCAGCGGTTTATAAAAAATATTGTGCACGTGGATTCCCGTTGAATTTTGGAATTATAAGGGTAGCTCGACCTTTTTAAATTCATAATTTTCGCAGCACGAGCCATAAAGTTGAAACACCTAAAATGTTCACTGTTTATCCACGCGACTCACATGCCCTACTGAATATATATATATTTTTTCTTTTTTTTCACTTCTCAATTACTCACGCGGGTTTTACTACGTTCTCTCACTTTGTTTTACCGGAGAGTCATGTTGAGCGGCAGGCGCCGCGTGTGCGTACCAGAAGCTCGAGCACCAGATGGTTCTCGTCACGAGACAACAGATAGAGTGCAAGGGAAAATACGACTGAAACGAGAGAGCGAGACAGAGCGAGGGATGGACACGAGGCACAAACGCGTGCCGGCTGCTCCTTCGGCGTTTTATCGCTTAATAGTCGTTAATTGAAAACGAGTCAATTTACAAGGGAGAGATAAGCCGTGAGAGCAGGCAGATACTCGGAGAGCAATCGCTTTTCTTTGCTCAAAATATATTGAGCTGAATCTACCAAAATACTAAATACGATAAAAGTGGTAAATATGACCCGAGATAATATTTAAGCATTTAATATGAAAGCAAATGTCAATTGCAGTTTTCAGAAAAAATGCGAGTAAAGAAAAATTCTTCAGCGTCAGAGGCAGAATTTATACGAATCATATTATAATTATATTTATAATTTATTCGTATATCGGATTAATAATTATTTATGTGCACAATATTCAAATATATTGTATTTATTTATAATACATTTATATGAATGAAACACTTTTTCTAACAATAAGAGGAGGAACGAAATTATGCTTCCAAATATTTAAATGACGAAATTTTGATTGAAATGCATAAAGTCAATTTTTTAGATGTTTATAGACATTTTTGTAACCACGAACCTCGACGTTTTTGTTGTTGTTGTGATTTTACAACAAAAAAAATGTTATTTCATTTTACAATATATCAATTGCCATTTTTTAAAAGGACCCTGAATTTTATATAAACAGTACAATCTTTTTTTTTCTGATGGGTAGATAAAAATGTATAAACAATTATTAATCAATCCAGAATTATAGAACGAATAAAATCTAAAAATGCAATTGAATTATACCTAATCCAATGGTCAGTATATCTAATGAAATTATAAAGTTTGTGGAATTTTTGTAATATTCACGATATAGTAAGATTTACCATATTTATTCTACTAGAATTATACATGAGGAAAAGTAAGCAAGTAGTGATTCAGATTTCCGTCAGCAATTTTTCAAGGACCCTTCATACAAGCGTTTTTCGGCTCGTTGACATATATTCACAGTTGTAACCATATATATTCCACAAATTTTCCAAAACAGACGAGAGCAAAGAAGGTAGAAAAAAGGCGCAAAATGAATTCGAAGCAAAAATAAGTTAAGCACGTAACTTCGACCCTCAAGTTCAGAACGATACCGGTATTTCAGCGTAGTAACGTTTTAAATTATTTATGGAATATGAAGTACACTACGCTGTACGCCCAAAGAATGAATTAAGAACCACTCAATCTCTCCGGTAGATTATGTTTTTTCTCCGTATATGTATATATTTTTACTTTCTCATCACATACAGAGTATAAGAGAAAGCATTGAAAATTAAAAAAAAATTGACTGCTAGATTTTGATATAAATAGATGTTTTGAGTGTCCTCGATTCCGAAAAACACATTCACTCATTTCTGTCTGTCTGTCTGTCTTGTCTGTCTGTCTGTCTGTGCTCTCCGAAAGCGCAATAACTTTTGAAAGAAACTGCAGATCGCACTGACATTTGCTGTATATTTTCTATGAATAAAATGTAGTATTGTTACTGAAATTGAGAACAAACAAATAACAAACAAATAATCTGATTTTCACATTTTAGGTAAAGTACCAAAAGGCATTGGTGTTTTGTTTTCAACTTCACTATCAAAACTACATTTCATTAATCGAAGATACATAACAAATTTTGATGCGATCTTTGTTCTCTATGAAAAGTTATCATACTTTCTCATCGCATATAAACTATGCAAAAGAGAATTGTCTGAAAATAGAAAAACTACTGAAGGAGTCTACGGATCACAGAGAAACTTATTGTGTGTCTTCTATATGGGGCAAAACACGTCAAGTCGACCTCAATTTTTCATGTCAATAAAACGTCCTCACATTTTCTTCAGAATATTGGTCTAGATAAAGAAAAAACGTAGGAAATTTTTCAGATCTTTTTATTGCATATTCCTGCCATTGAAAATCGCTGAAAATAATCATTGTTTATTTTTTAACGCCAGTACTATGGCTTCCAAAAAAAAATCGTAAGTACATCAAATTTTGCATTTTCAGCGTACTTTCCAACAACATTTTGTGTAAAATTCTCCGATTTCATTTTATGCCATTTTTCAATTAAATAAAGTTGCCACTTTTTTCCCCTCCGAAGCGGCATTTCCGATTTAGTTGAAATTTTCACATTTTGTTCGTTGAAATGCCTAGAATCTTAGAAAAAATTGGCGAGATGCGCGGTAATTTCGATCCAGAGTTACAGTTCTTCAAACGATCAAACATAGCAGTAATCTAATACAAAAAACAAGAATTATATAATAAAAAAATGTAATGTGGGCTTTAGAATATTTTCCATAGACATTCTCAGCCCTCCTGAACGCAGACAGCAATTACACATTAGATTACCACGATGTTCCATCGTTCGAAGAGCTGTAACTCTGGGGCGAAATTGCCGTTCATCTTAGTCAAATCATTCGGTGACAACGACCATTCTAGAATGAGTAAGTTTATTTTATTCGCGATGTAGCTATTATGGATATAAAGTACACGAAATCCATGTAGTCGGTTTGGTCTAGTTGTTAGGGCGCGCGTCGTTAGGTAGATGGGTAAGCTAGGCAGGTCGATAGTTCGCGTAGACACAGATTCGAAACCCGCAAGTATCACTTCTCAGAGAGCGCCACGAAAAATTCGTATCTACGAATCATTCCATTTCTTCCCCTTTTAATATTAGTCTAATAATATTATTAATATAAGCATATTAAATTAATAATTAATTTGTACATTTATTGTATTGAATATTATGGGCATTAGTTTGTTGAGCTTGCTCAAGAATTTATTAAGTTAAATCGAAGTATCATTTTGTTGAATGAAATATTTAATGAAATCTATAAACATAATCATGAAAACGCCATTAAATTCAAGTATTACATTAATTTGTTAACACAAATAAATATTTAAAATTATTCATGAAACATAAAGTACACTATGCTGTAGGACCAAAGATTGAATAAAGAACCACTCAGACTCCCAAGTAGATTATGATTTTTCTGCGTATATAATATATATTTTTTAGTTCCGGGATTGGTGCTTAGAGTACGACGTTTAGCCACCATGAGTGAAGCACAGAATGAGGCTGAAGAAAGGAGAACCTGGGTTAATAACAGCGAACATACAGCGCATAGTCGAATTACTTAATTTTTTTCGTTAATTTTTTAGATATGTAAATGAAAATCAATAAATGATAACCAATCAATGCAGAATAAAACTAACAAATTTAATAGAAATACATTAACCTCTTGTCCAATTTTTAGAATGTCTATCTAACTAAATTACATATATTATTGCATTTTCATTTATAGATTTACCACATTTATTTTATAAGAATTATCAGAAAAAGTAAGCAATAAGTGATTCAGATTTTCACCGGAAAATTTCAATGACTCTTTATACCGTCGTTTTTCGGCTCGTTGACCCATTTTAAGCACATCTATTCCACAAATTGTCCAAAACAAACGAGCAAGAAACAGTGGAAAAAGAGGTCGCACAATTAATACAAAGCTAAAGCTTTTTGAAACAAAAATGATTTGAGCATATATATATACAAAACAGATTGCCCTCAAATTTTAAACCCTCAAGTTACTGCAGCACAGTTACGTTTTAAATTATTCACGGAATATCAAGTACACTACGCTGTTACGCCCAAAGAATTAATAAAGAACCACTCCAGCTCCCTGGTAGATTACAATTTTTCTCCGCGAATATATATTTTTTGTACTTATTTTTTTGAGTCCCGTCATCGGTGCTTGGATGTGTAGGACGTTTAGCGACTATGAGGTGAAGCACAGTATTATGTATAAAAAATATATATAAAACTGTAGGCTGAAGAAAGGAGGGCCTGGGTTAATAGCGGCATACACACAGCGTGTATCTCGATTACTTTATTTTCTTCGTTAAATATTTGAACTGCAACTGGCGAGAGAACGAACGAGAGCGAGACAGAGAGCAAGACCATGAGGGTAGTTATTATGAATACGTATGCCCATAGTACGGTAACGCACACAAGTCGCCTATATTATTACACGTAAATTCGCTCGACGTTTTACACTCCCAACCTTCCTCTCTGCATTACCCAGCATCCCTACACAATATACATATATCCAGCATAACGTACAGTGTATTACATGTATATACGTTTTTATATATGTTATATTTCGCAGTGCATGTAACGGAGGGAGGGCGGGTGGGATGCTGTAGAATTTTTTTCTACCGGCGTATTATAACAGCGTAATATGCGGAAGTACTCTTTTACGTGCGGAACGAGTGCCCTCGGGATAGAAAGAGGAAGCTGTTCTGTTGCTGATGGTGTACGTACACGAATCCCCTGGACCGTCTCACTGTCGTCCCCTTTTCTACCACCACACCGGAGTTTATATAACGTTAGGTAGAGCGTCGTCGACGATGAGTCCGATGCGCCGCGGGAGTATGGTTTTTATTTTTTTTTTTTTTTCAGTACGTCACGGTGTATAGCTGAGAGAAGCTTTATCAGAGTGGGAGGATCCACTGCAGTGGTAGTATACTTATGGTCTACCGGTGGATAGAAAGAGTGAAAGCGTCGGGGCTGAGCGAGGAAATATATAAGGGAGGAGACACACCGGAGCGCAGTTGTGAGGGAAAAGCTTCTTTCCTGATGCCGCTTGCCACTACTGCTGCTGCTGCTGGTACTGTGGTCGTGTCGCGCCATACGCGTGACCCACATTTCTTCTGGCTGAATTCGAAAGTGGGTTTTATACCGTGTAACCGGAGATACTTCGCTATTAGTAGTCATCTGCCACGATTATATCTGTCTCTCTCATTCTCTTGCAATTAGCTGTATGACACTTGGGGTTTTGTATACTCTACATGTGGCTCTCTCGTAGAAACGTCGTTAAGCTTCCAAGCCCGCGATGCTTACGAAATTCATGTTTAAATGCACCAGTTCCTTTTTGCTATTGAAATGTACATTGAAATGATTTGCGTAAAGTATTAAAGAATTTTTACTGCGTCTTGCCGGAAGATGATGGATATAAGAAAGTTCTCTTTAAAATTCTTTTCTATTGCAATGATACATTTATAACTTCACAATTACATGCTATATTTGAATAGCAGTTCTACTGTAATGATACACTGTTAAAAATTCGATGTTGAAAAAAAAAAAAAAAAAAAAACTCCGCACCATGTGAATCGCCGGTGTCAATAAGTCTTAAATCCTCAAAACTTAGATAGATTAGAATAGATTATTGAAATTCAATAATATTTTCAGATTTTACGATTGGTGGATTGGTAATGTTTTATTGATTTTTACTCAACTTTGTCACGAACATAAATGGGGGGTTAACGTTTTGTAATGAGAGCTGAATAATTTAAAAGTCATTCGTTTGTATGCATTTGACATTGTGAAACGTGCAACTATTACTAACAAATGTGTCAGCACTTGTTAAAAGTTCACACCAATCGTATCTGAATTTTTAACACATATGCATTAGCCGATTACAATTCTACAACGAAATAATTGCACGGGGTGGTGACGATGATAATCTGGTGGGACAAAATTGGAGAGTTATGTCATAGTAGAGTTATAATCTGTTAATGTTATAATACGGTGAATATGTTTTCACACTTAACGATATTTTAGTTTATTTTTGCATCCTCATGGAGAAAGATTTGTTTTTGTGAAAAAAAAAAATTTCAAAGTTTTTCATGTTCGGAAAAAAATCTCCGAATGGATGTGTGTGGCCCTTTAACAATCGAGCTGAAATTTGGCACGTACATCGGGCATGTGGACAACTTTGTTTGTGATTAGTTTCAAAAAATATTCAAACATCTCTTCAAATTTTATTCAAATTTGCATTTTTCGAAAAATGTCTGTTCGCGCTCCAGCTGCCGCAAATTTTTAACTATCGAGCTAAATAATTTTTTTACAAATAAAGATATGTCAAACGACGACTGGTATTGAATTTGGGATAAATCGTTAATTACGTTCGGTTTTTATGGGATTTTGAGTTTCTCGAAAAATTTTCATTTTCCTCTAACTCACGTAAAATCTCACCAAAACAACTGAAATTGTCTGCAGACGAAAAATAATACTCTGCACTGCTATGTACCAAATTTGATGATTATCGGTAAAGGGGTTTGGATTTTATGGTGTTTTGAATTTTTTCAAAAATTAACGTTTTCCTGTAACTCCGGTCTATAGACACTAAATCATTTGTAATGTGAAAAGAGATAAATATATGATAAATGATAATAGCATGTGTTTATTTATTAATTTAAAAGAAGAATGCAAAGTAGAGCTTTGCACATTGCTACGTTAAGATTTGCGAATGTTTACAAATAAACTTCCTCTATGAGGAAGCCAAAATAGATCAAGTTACTTCCTCATTTAGGTAGCTTTGTAAACATTCAAAGCTCATCAGGAGGCAATGTGCAAAGCTCTACTTTGCATCCTTGTTACTATTAAATCTACATTAAAAAATGTTCAATTATTATTAAATCTTCACTACAGCCTAAAGTTGGCAACTGCAAGAAGAAACTCTGTAAAATTGACACATTTTCCAATGATAAATTCTGAATACTCCACTAAAATTCTGTAACAAAAAAAAAACAATTGAACTATAATGCAACTCTAGCAGATTACAACAGTGCAATGGAATAATTATACGGAGCTGCTGATTGCAAGAAAATGTATAATAAGATAGATATATTTTCCGGCATAAAATCTTGGTAGAGTCGTCTTTTAATAGAGAAATTAATGGTAGAATTATAAATGTGTGTTTTGCAATGTTCATTATATGAGTAATATTTTGATTTTACTTCTACTTGAGTTTCTATAATAATAGCATAGATTCAAACAGGAATTAATGCGAGATTCCACGAATATAAATTACTAATTTATTTCGAAATTTATTAATTACACTTGTTATTGTTACAGCAATTGAAAAATCAATTAAAAAAATCTTTTAGCCTGTTTTTATTTTATTCAAGCTGATATCTACCTTATTTTGTCTGGCCGGACTTTTGGCATCCCGTGAAATAAAAAATGAAACTAAAGGCAAGCTGACACCAGCATCCCAACAGTACCATGTAGTAATAAACCGTAAATTATGCGTATGAGCCTCATACAAAGAATACATTTATAAAAATTACGGTATGGTGGGAATATGGTTGCTGTTGAAACAAATCGTCGGCATTGCGAGAACTATGAGAGAAAAGCTTCGGGTTGCACCGCTAGATGGCGAACCACTCGAGTATATGGGGTATTCCAGGCCAATTCGACGAGGGTCAGGTCAATCTGCCCTCAGGCCAGATCAATCTGCCTTCAAGTCAGGTCAATCTGCCCTCAAGTCAGGTCAATCTGCCCTCAGGTCAGGTCAATCTGCCCTCATCTTGGGTAAATTGGCAGCAGAACATAACCTAGACTTCCATATTGTAGGTACCAATTATGACCACTAGAGAGCTGGTTGAAAGCGCAGGGAAGCGGAAAAATCATTCGTTTAAAAAAAAAAAAATATAGATAAAAAATTAACACCGAAATTTTAATGACTTTACAGTTAATTGCTATGTTTTAAAAGATATACTACTTCGAAATATTTTTCTAAACTTTAGTGACTTTTGAGATAGTTTTGTGTCGTGGATTAATACATGATATGCTGATTTTTTACAATAAAACATTACAATAATTATTTTTACATTTTATTAGTTTAAATTTATTTAAATATATATATTTAAATACTAGATTTGGCCTAACCACTATAGCTCTTCTTTGTATATTCTTAGTTTTAGATGAGGAATTTGTGTAGTTCTTTTTTCCAAAATTTAAAAAAATGTCATAATTCATATTTTCCTCAATATCATTAAATCAGAAAGTTCGAAGGGATGAAGGGAGGTCGGTAAAAATTTTAAGTAGAGACCCTAATTGAGCAGGAAGTAACACTTCCTGCTTTTAGAATTAAAATTGGAAAAGGTGAGGGTCAGATCCTGCTCGAATTGACCTGCAATGCCCCATATGTATATCTTGCGTTGACAGTTCACCTCTACTATTAACAGTCCACTTTACCGCGATTTGATGGATTAAATTGCCGATAAGCTTTTTATGACAATTGACATTGTGAAGACTCTTCAACGTTCAGAATAGGTCTGCGATTTTTTACATGGCAGTTCTGACTCTTCAGTTTTTTTTCGGATTTTTTTTTATCGATTTGAATTATCTAGATTGTGTCGAAGTGAACATATTGATCATCACGAATTAAAAATCTGAAATATTTTTGATGGATATCAAAACTTTTGAGCGTTGAGCGGGTGTTGGTCGGCTTTACCTTCTAACTTTCTTCAATCTATTTATATAATTTTTTGCATCAGAAGAAGTTTGTCTACTATTGGCAGCTGCTGAAACATTTTTATATGCGAAAACGAATTTTTGAGAATTTTTAAATATTTTTCTCGAGAGATTTGTTATTGTTGTCAAGATAAAGCTTGAATCATGATTCTCAACAATTTTATTTCGGTACAGATGTTTTTAAGCTGCACAAACATGGGTATGATGATACAAAGGATTGATTTAAAAAAAAAAAGGTTTGTTTATTCTAAAAGGGCGTTAGAGAAGCAATGCAAACCTACCGCACTGTATATCGCTCAGATAACTGGATGATAAAAGGGAGGCGGATAATTTGTACACCCACGTATGCAACACACATATAAGCAAAAATAAATTAGACAGATCGATAGACAGCTTAATATCAATACGATAAGGAGTGAATATGGGGTAGTGTTTGTTCTCCGGATTTTCAAGACTACGAGCAACAACGTGTTCACTTCGCTCGCACTACTTGCTTTTCGTTTATCTTTTCTTGTGGCTAATAAACCGATTCAAAACGCGCGCGATACGTATTCGATTTTATATCGAAGCCGCCGTCGACCAATCAGAGTGCTTTTAAACTGGCTTCAGTTTTCGATATTTCGAGTTTTGATGTGCCATGTGTTTTTTAAGAGAGGAGGAATACATGCAATACCGAGTGTAACGAATTAGCCTTTTCAGGACCGGTCTGGTCGATACATCCCATTGGATGGTGAATATATCGACCAGAACCGTCCTAAAAAAGTTAATTCCAAATCCTGCAAATATATCCGCAGCTTTTCGGTTAACATAAGACGTGGCGAATTTGGTAAATTAGCTGATAAACCTTAATTTTTTCGTACAGCCTTTGTTATAATGCAAACGAATTGACGTTCATGCCATCATGAATGCTTTCCAAATACTAATGTCCGATTCCATAATACGTAATTTTGTAAATTTCTAACAAATTCTTTCGAATAAAAAAAAAGGCCCATTTTGATGGTGATAGTAACGTAAGCGAGGATGATTATTAGATGGGCACCTAAATTTAAAATATATTAAACATACTGCAATAAGGGACATGCATGCAAAAGATCTGGTGCGATTGCCGACTTTTTATATGAAATAAACACACTTGAAAGTTAGTGATTTTAACGTATTTCTTCGTATCTCTTATGGAAAATCTCGACGGTCGTATACTATCAACGAATAATTTACGTACTTAACGATTAGACGTATTAGATACACAAAAGCTTGAAATATTTCCTGGAATTTCCAGAATCTGTAGACTCCTCGAAAATATCACCTCTTACCGGGCATTTCGCTTTTACATCTGAAGTTGAGGAAGGTGTGAATTCAATCTCATAGAAATAACCCTTAACTGTCATGACGGCAAGATAGACTTGGCAACGCTGTCTGCAGTCAGCTGTTTCACGTGCAGCGGCGTAGCTAATGCGACGTTGCCAAGTTTATCTGTACGTTATTAAAATGGCGACTAGGACGAATACATTGAGTTCAACCGCACTACTTGCGCGATGGTATTCGTATCGGTCAATAATTAAATATGATTATTTTATGCGTGTAAAATCACAAGTTGTATTATTATTATTATTATTATCTTCAATGATTCCATTAATGGACTGTCATTTGACCAGCTACTGCAGGAGGTCTACCTTAAGATTAGCTCAGTGAGAGAATGAGGTAAATCAACAAAAGTCGAAGGGCTCTGTATATGATACGTTTGAATAATGTTGGTATTAGTCGCTATCGAGGTCATCGAAATTGATGTACGAACAGATTATTAAATATGCAATTCCCAGTGGCAATGGTGAGCTAGGACGAGTGTATTCTTGGTTTACGTGCGTGATCGACTGTAGGAGGGTTGTAGCACGTGCGATAGGTACTAGACCTATCGGGTATTAGGCGAACGATATAAGCGTGTACACGTATTAGAGGCTATGGGGCATTACGATATAGCGTATGTACACCAGTATACCTAACGTGTGTTTGCTCTTTCGACTCGTTGGTTTACGACGTTTGTCCGTTCCGTTTACGTTTACCGCGAGCAACCCGCGCGTTCTCTCTCTGTCTCTCTCTCTCTCTCTCTCTCTCGGCTACGTGACCGCATGACGTCCCGGGTAAATTTGTAGGGGCGCTTACCCCGAGCTATATGGCAAACCCACTGTCGGACCCGGTTTAGCTAAGGGCATATATGTAGCTACCGCGTATACACTTACCGCAACTTCGCCAATCTCTCTGTCTCTGTCTATCGCCGCATCCCCTTCTCTCTCTTACACCTTGCACCTCAACGTTGAATCTTCCATCGAATAACTCGCCAGACAAATTAGTATAATGGTGAACAAACCTCACGATTTCTTCTGAGTGTTTTGTTATCTTGGTTTATTTGCTTTGATTTATCTCTGAGGTTTTTATTTTCGAGTCTCTGACAAAAATGCCTCTCATACCAGTATCACTTTAATTAGTCGAAAATAAAATATTTAATGATCCTGCTAAATATGCCAGACAAATTAGTATAATGGTGAATAAACCTCACGATTCGTGATGAATATTTCATTATTTTGGTTTATTTGCTTTGATTTATTTCCGAGGTATTTATTTTCGAGTTTCTGACAAAAATGCCTTTCATACTAGTATCTTTGTAATTAGTCGAAAATAAAATATTCAATGATCGTGCTAAATATGCCAGACAAATTAGTATAATGGTGAATAAACCTCACGATTTGTGATGAATATTTCATTATTTTGGTTTATTTGCTTTGATTTATTTCTGGGGTATTTATTTTCGAGTCTCTGACAAAAATGCCTTTCATACTAGTATCTTTTTAATTAGTCGAAAATAAAATATTTAATGATCGTGCTAAATATGCCAGACAAATTAGTACAATGGTGAACAAACCTCACGATTTGTGATGAATATTTCATTATTTTGGTTTATTTGCTTTGATTTATTTCTGAGGTATTTATTTTCGAGTCTCTGACAAAAATGCCTTTCATACTAGTATCTTTTTAATTAGTCGAAAATAAAATATTTAATGATCGTGCTAAATATGCCAGACAAATTAGTACAATGGTGAACAAACCTCACGATTTGTGATGAATATTTCATTATTTTGGTTTATTTGCTTTGATTTATTTCTGAGGTATTTATTTTCGAGTCTCTGACAAAAATGCCTTTCATACTAGTATCTTTTTAATTAGTCGAAAATAAAATATTTAATGATCGTGCTAAATATGCCAGACAAATTAGTATAATGGTGAACAAACCTCACGATTTGTGATGAATATTTCATTATTTTGGTTTATTTGCTTTGATTTATTTCTGAGGTATTTATTTTCGAGTCTCTGACAAAAATGCCTTTCATACTAGTATCTTTTTAATTAGTCGAAAATAAAATATTTAATGATCGTGCTAAATATGCCAGACAAATTAGTACAATGGTGAACAAACCTCACGATTTGTGATGAATATTTCATTATTTTGGTTTATTTGCTTTGATTTATTTCTGAGGTATTTATTTTCGAGTCTCTGACAAAAATGCCTTTCATACTAGTATCTTTTTAATTAGTCGAAAATAAAATATTCAATGATCGTGCTAAATATGCCAGACAAATTAGTATAATGGTGAATAAACCTCACGATTTGTGATGAATATTTCATTATTTTGGTTTATTTGCTTTGATTTATTTCTGAGGTATTTATTTTCGAGTCTCTGACAAAAATGCCTTTCATACTAGTATCTTTGTAATTAGTCGAAAATAAAATATTTAATGATCGTGCTAAATATGCCAGACAAATTGGTATAATTGTGAACAAACCTCACGATTTCTTCAGAGTATTTTGTTATCTCGGTTTATTAGCTATAGTTCACCTCTGTGGTATGTATTTCCGAGTCTCTGATAAAACTTTCGTTCATCCCAGAATCTCTTTAATTAGTCGAAAAAAGAATATTTAATAATCGTCCTACATATGTCAGAAAAAAGTAGTTAATGGTGAACAAACCTTATGATATCTTTCAAGTATTGTGTTATCTCTGTTTATTTGCTTTAATTCGCCTCTGAAGTATTTAGTATCGAGTCTCCGACATCAAATCCAATCATTCCAACATCTCTTTAATTACTCGAATATAAAATAATTAATGATCGTGCTAAATATGCCAGACAAATTAGTTAATCGTGAAGAAACCTCACGATTTCTTCCAAGTACTTCGTTATCGCCGTTTACTATTAACTTCAATTTACTAAACAGGAACATCATTATGATTATGACGAAAACTTCAAACTTATCTCGTTCCTAGAGAGATATGACCCGCAAGAAACTCAAGTTACATAAAGATTGCTTCAGCAGCATCGAACCTGTAGTTCTTCAGCAATATCCATTAAAACGCGCTTTAAATATCCACATGACATTAAAGACTCTAAATAGCATAAAAAAATTACATATTTAATTATCTCTCAGGTCAAATGTCTACCTAAATATGTACGACTCTGAGAATACCAAAAACTGATTCCTTTTTTCTGTGACAACAAATTGCATTAACATATTTTCGGTGCAGAGATCGACACAAGTTGAAAAAGTCACAATTTGAAAAGTTCCCCCGATTGTTAAAATTTCCTGACTTCTATCCGTTTTCTACATTTCCAGACGGAGTGACCTTAAGGGTGGTTAAAAAAAGAAATACGGTTTGACGCTACCAAGATGTTCGTTCATACTTGCAACTACACAGGGATCAGAATTATACTTTTGAAGCCAATAGATGGATGATTTTTAGCACCCGAGTTGAAATTTAGGCCCTCCATTCACCCTGAATGTAGTGTAAGCGGAGTGCCAGAACCCTCCGCAGAGCCTCCGGAAATGGCATTTATTACCCAATTGGAGTGAACAGAGAGTATTGCAGAGTGAAATTTTTATATTTTAACCTGTGATTAGGTTATGCGGAGTGAGACGAGGTTTCTGGAACCTTCGGTAAACGTCTGAAAGTGGCACATTTTACCAATTTGAAGTCAATGGAGGGTATTTGGAGGGCCTAAATTTCAACTCGGGCACAACCAAAAATATTATAAGAATGCCGAATAGCGTTTTGAAGGTAATTAAATTTTTGTTTGAGAATGAAATGCTTATAGAGCAGCTATTTGTTCTTTATCGAGAATGAATGACATTTTTTGAAGTTGAGATATCTGTAATGATATTTTGTTCTGCGTCATCGATTTTTATAAACCGTCGTTTTTTTTTTTTTTTATTGATCCATTGTATGCAAAAATTCGTATTCAACTTTTGTAATTAATTAAATATTAGTGCTATTTCGTGAATGAAAACAATGTTGAAAATGAACATTTTTATTCAATACTGAAATATTTAATTGCCCGTAAATATTGTGATAGGTATTTACGGTGGCTTTGTTCAATATACAGTTCCCACGAAATTTGATGCCTGTACGATAAAATATACTAGAGTCTGATAAAAAAAAATGTTTATAACTAAATCCTTGGATCCCCGAATTGCAAACAACATTTGATCGATGTGACTCAATAGTAAATATTATCGTAGAGAAATCGTATTTTTCGTGGACCTTTAATAAATCGCACCCGAGGTCAAAGCCTGTCGAAATACACAAGGGCAATACAATTTGTCGACGGCAAAGAAACATTTGATATTCAAAATTACTTTCGTTCATGAAAGTGTCTAAAAATGTGCTTTTTTTCGAGTATCGAGTTCTGCAGTATATTTAGTTGAGTGCAATGGTAAAAAAAATCCCGAAAAAATGGATGCATAGTAGAACGTTTCCTACTGCTTCCATTCTTATCCACAGCTTACGGAAAGTCTCCTCTATGAGGAAGCCACAATTCATAAACATACTTTTGCACACAGGCAGGCTTTGTGATAAATGAAAAATAATGACGATGTGCATTCAATTTTTACTTTTGCTTCCTCGCAAAGGAAGTTTTGTTTTCGTCAAAAGAAAAATATTCGACATTTTCATGTCAGGACGCTTCAAATGATCTAAAACACCGAGAAAAGTGATTTAGAAAAGTAAATGTGTCTGTCTGTTTGTGTGCAAGGCTTCCAAAATTCTAGTCATTACATGAGAAAAAATAATGAGCTGATATAACCAAAAAATGAGTTGACGAAACCAATCGAAGATCCTAATCTCCCTACAATTCGAATGGTCGTACCAATCATTGGATTGGTCATGTTTCCTATACAGTGTGTCCCATCTTAATCTTCCAGTCGATTTATCTAGAAAAATACTGCCCAGAGGAGATCATGTATTGAGTATAATGAAGCTTTTAGGGTTCGAACGGGGACGCTAAAGAAGAAATTAAAAATTGGTCCAACATACAAAATAGCGGAGTTACGACGGCCGACATGTTTTTTTTTTTTTAAATGGAACCATAACTTTTTTTGTCAAACAAAAAATTTGTCATGTCAAGACTAACAATTTTTGTAGGAAACGTTTTTTTTTTATAAAGCCCATATTTGACTTTTTTAGCCAGTTGATTTATCTAAAAAAATGCAGCCCAAATCAAGTATTGAGTATAATGAAACTTTTAGACTTCGAAGGGGGATGTTCAGAAACAAACAAAAAAATTGGTCTAACATTCAAAATGGCGGAGTTACGACGGTAGACGTATTTTTAAAAAATGGAACCATGTCTTTTTTTCTCTACCAAATAATTCGTCATGACAAAACTAAGAACTTGTGCAGGAAACTTTTTTTTGTTAAAGTCCATATTTGTTAGGTCAGAAGGCCATTTTTGAAACACTAAAGTAGTCAAAAAGCGTCTTCTTCGTGTGGATGTGTGAGTGTATGTGTATGCCGAAACACACACACACACACTTTTGACTATTTCAGTGCAATTTTAGTGAAAATAAGAATCTTGAAAACAATCTCGGAAAGACAGTCTGGGAACGGATCCTATGCGAGACTCTTTTCTAGCTCGCAAAGTCACTTTTCGAGACTCCTTCCGAGATTCTTTCCAAGACTGTCTTGCGAGACTGTTTTTTTCCGCATGACTGCAAAAACTTCTGACTCCTGTAAAGTCTGAGATATCCGGCTGCAATTTTCGACATGATTTCACGATTATTGATTATCAATGATGAATTTAGTCAAAGAAATTGTCAATATGTCGATAAATTTCGTTTTTGGTGAGTAATAAAGAAAAAAATTCCGAAACGAAAAAAAAAAATAAATAAACATTTTTTTTGCACACCGAGTACCATGAAACAGGATTTGAGTGAAAATTTGACGCAAATCGGTCGAGCGGTTCAGATTTTTTAAACATTTTGCATTTCTTTCAAAAATGTCTTTTGAAGTTAAACAAGCCTGTACAGTAGAACCTTGCAAATTGCTTTCTCACAATTTTCTATCTTTGACAAAGTTTTTTTTTTTTACAAAGCTTCCTCTATGAGGACGCCAAAATTGATTAACGTACTTCCTCATAAAGGTAGCTTTGTAAAAAAAAGCTTTGTCAAAGATAGAAAATTGCGAGGAAGCAATTTGCAAGGTACTGCTTTGCAGGCTTGTCTAATTATTGGCAAGGTTCAGTGACAAAAATAATGTTCATTTGTTTGAAAAATGTTTGCAATATTTTGCAAGTATAGTAACTGCAGTTTTATTCTCTAATGATGTAAGAATATTACATATATGCTATGTTCTTAACAATACTGTTGATAGATTTCAAAATATTCGGGAAATATTGCTATATTTCGAAGTAATATTTCTAAAATGTTGCTTTAGAAAACTTTGCTAAACATAACGGTGCTTTGTGGATTGAAGTATTTCAGTATCGCGCATTTATACCTACTCAGTGGGATAAATCCGCAACAACGAAGTATACTAAAGATCAACACCGTTAAGGTAGTCCTTGCGACCCATACTAGTCAATTGTCACTCTATCACGAAAATTCGGTAAATGGAACATTTTGATATATCTATATATTCAATTAATCACAGTGAGAATAAAAACGTAATTGTAGATACTTTGTAAACCTAAAAAACATTAATTATATCTATTATCTAATTATCTAATTTGAGTCTAGCTTGAATGCGTAGTAGTAAATTGTATCGGGAGAGCCTTTGACAGTTACCAAATGTCAAAGGCCCTGCTGCTATTCTAGAAGTATTAAACAATCGAGCATGGGCGGCCCTTTGTAACGTTTGACAGATAAGTCGCAAGTTTGAAATAGTTAGGCGGTCAGGACGAAATTCGGTCGTTTAAAAGGAAAATTTATTACTCAAAACAAGAGACTGGAGCTTATGTTGCCTGCTGATGAGTCGATGAATTGAACACACTGGTCCAAGACACATCCGGTTATCCATAACTTCCGGATGGCGAAGATGTGTTTAATGCTAGATTTACGCGAAATTAGTTCGATAATGTCCCTTTTTGATATTCCATACAGAATCATGACACTCTAAGGAATCCATAGCACATTTCATATTGTATAAAAATTCAGTTTATACACGTTAATTTTCGTTCCGAATTGCGAATTTCTGTAATTTACCATAAGAGCCCGTGCATAAGACATCTTTTTTAATATTTATTTTCTCGGTGATTTAGTCGATAAACCACCTTGAAAGGTTACATTCTCATTTAGAAGGGTTTCAACTATAATATAAAAAAATTAGAACCCTCAAAGTTCACAAAAGCTGATGCGCAAGGATTACCTTAAGGTAGTCCTTGCGGTACAGTCAAGTCGATCAAGTACCAAGATTAAAATATTGTTTGTACACGTTTTAAAGGAAAACCAAGTGTGAACTATGATAGATCTGGTTTGAGGAGATGGTATCGAATATGATGATAAATATTTTTCAGTAAATTCATAGAGTATCTATCCGGAAACAAAATGAAATCTTACTCGTTAAGATCGAACTGAAAGTACAATTCTGACATCACAAAAACTGCATAAAAACATACCCATGGGTTTATTAGCGTAAATGGACTTAGGTTCTGTAAATTTATTGTTATATAATTTTTTTTCTAAATTACGTAGGAACTCTAATACTAGTATCTCCTTTAAAGCGTGTATAAAGAATTTTTTGAATCTTAGTATCCGATTTACTTGAACGTACCATAAGGATTACCTTAATTTCAACACCGCTGAGTAGTCTTAATAGGTCCATTTCTTTGGCGTAAAATTGAACACCGTGTTCTTTACGCTGTGAGGGAGCCAAAACCGATGAGTATACAGGGTATCTCGCAACTATGTGATGATATTTATATATTCGAATAGGGGAGATTGCGCTGAATAAAAAAGTCTCCGGTCAACATTTTCTACGACCAAAATTGACCAAGTTATTATCAATTAGAGTTAGACAATCACAGACCGTTAGTGTCCGCCCGAAAACTCGAATTCCGCGCGGACACTGACGGTCGAAAACGGCGAAAAATGCGTTTTCAACCGCTAGTGTCCGCCCGGAAAGGTGAATTCCGCGTGAACGCAGACGCTCGTAAACGGCGAAAAAGTCGTTTTCAACCGTTAGTGTTCGCAGAGTTTTCGAGCGTACACTAACGCGGTCTGTGATTGGCTAACTCTAATTGCTAATAACTTGGTCAATTTTGGTCGTGGAAAATTTTGACCGGAGACTTTTTTGTTCAGCGCGATCTCCCCTATTCGAATATATAAATATCATCACATAGTTGTGGGACATCCTGTATACTGCCTGATATAAGTAGCTTTGTAAAGTATTAAAAAAATGCTGAAGAAGCAAAATGTGCAAGGTTCTACTTTGCATCATTTTTTCCTTACATTACATTACACTATTCCCTTCACAGTCCCTCCGGCAAATCAGATTACTCCCCATGATCGATAGTAATACTCGAACGTTTTATTTGTGTCTCTCTGTTTCTAACTTTTCTCTCTCTCTTTCTTTCTCTTTTTTTTCCGTCTCTTTACCGTTGCTCGCGCGATGCGAAGCTCGACTTTTCCTCTATCCGACCGCTATATCTGCCAGTTAATTTTTCACTCGACGTTCATCCTTCTCTCCGTTTGTGCGGCGAGAGCGCGCCTGCCGGGACGGTCATGATGCGCGCCGCGCCGCTACCTACCCGTTCTCATTCGCTCTCTTCGCTAATTTTTCACTCGAGTATTCGCGCGTGTGAGCAATCTCTCTCATCGCTCGTGTTCGGAGGCACGCGCTCTCTACTCTTTGGCCTCTGGGCTCTCCGTCGTCCTTCTCCCTCTTTATACATCCACGCACCATTCACGCACGTATTCAAACTCTTTACCTTGATGATGTCGCAGCTTTGCAGGAGAGAATGAGAAAAAGAGAGACAGACAGAAAGAGAGAGAGGTGTTTGGTTTTGCTCGCCTGGTGGTTAACACCGGCACTGGCGAGTTTACACGATTATTATTCGTGCCAAAGCACTTTTCCTCAAGTCTATATCCTTTAATTTCCTTCATTCAATTATTTCGTTCCTGCGGCAGTCATCGGAGTATCGGAACGTGTTACAGAGTCGATGGATGTTTTTTTCACCTTTCCTTTCTTTCTTTTTCTCTTTTTTATAGCGCCATACGATATTTAATCGCAATGCTATATACATCATATAGCATCGTCGATTCTAACCATAAGCCATTTCTCAATCACCGAGTTTCCGTCGACGTGATTAATTTTCATGGCGTTCCTTTACGGTGCAATTCAAGCGTGAAGAGGAAAAAAGAAAAAGAAGAAAAAAAAACAGGAAAAAAAAGGCAAGAGCGATGTGCGCGAGCGTTACCGAGCGTTATCGGATCTTCTCATTCAACGTTTATGACGAAATCCCAGCTCTCACTCGCACCATGATATACGTACTATAACGTAGCAAATAGCCAGGTTTGTACGGAGGTAGTTGGCTGGGTGGTGTAGCAGCCAGCAGCGCACGCCAATCGATAAAGCGATTTTTTCGCGCACACACACATGCTACGTCGTAAAGTTTTATCGTAATATACAATATATATATATATATATATATATTTTTTATTTTCTCTCTTTCTCTCGCTCGCAGCTCATCTTGAGCGCGCAACCTCTTTCTTCTTTCCCAGCTGCTTCTGCTGCCACTGTCTTATATCACCTACGTGATACCTCGATCCTTCGGTGAATAAGAATATGTCGTAAGAAACAGTTGTGTCCCCCCCCCCCCCCCTACCTCGCTCTTTCTCTCTACGTTCGCGACCCCACACGTATGAAGGGTACGAATAAACCCGCGCTCCGCGTTCAACCAACTTAATACCGAAACGCTGGATGGATTTATAAGGTCGTATTCTCCCCTTTTTATGAGCGTCTAATACCATAAGATATATCTTACGATGTGGTGTTACCTCCGCAACACGGATGCTGGATATACTGTATATTACACTGTATATATATATATATACATATATATACATATATATATATGTGTGTGTAGGGTATTCCACTGCAAATCACGACAGACTCGTCACTTTCGTATTTTTTATCAAAAGAGTCGCGGCAGCGACTCGACGCCAAGTATTAAAAGAAAAAATTTGAATGAAATGAGCGAGACGCCAGCGCTACTCTATTTCACTCGACGTTGGCCCTTTCTCGTCTGCTAGGAAATGCTAACTCGAATTATCTGGCGCAACACGTCGCGGACGCGAAATGTTTCAGATCCAATATTTTTCATTTACTTTTCTCTTTCGAATGTACTAATATAAACGGACCCGTCACACTTTCTGTCAGTTTTGACATTTGACAGAAACAAAAAGATGCGATGTATGAACTTGATCACGGTCCCGGAATCTGACCACGACCAATCATAGCACGAATAAAGCGGCTTCTCAGGAACATAGCTGATTGCCACCAACGTTTCAAAAGAGGAGTAATTAATTAATAATTAATTATTATTATGTTCAATTTGACATTTGACATAGACAAAACATTTCTAACGACACCGGCCAACCAATCAGAGCACGAATAGATCGCTAACAATGAATTTCGCATTTGCCGCTCATGAACTTTTTACTGAAGGATTATGATTTTAAAAGAGGATTATATTTTTATTTTTTTTGGAAATTCGTTCCGAAAAATTAACAGTTCATGATTTTTTTTAAACTTTGAAATTTTTTCTTTTGACAGACAAGATATTCGAGATTATAATACAGATGAGCGGAAGACTAGGAGAGAAAAAAAAACAGGTTTTTTTTTTAATTTTCAAGCTATGTCATTTCCTCTTTATTAAAAGCAGCAGTCGGTCGTCAATATGCATAGACCTTGGGGGCTGAAGACGATTAAAAATTCATTTTTCTGTTCAATGTAATATTTACAGAATTTCTTTTATGCACGGTGTACAAAGGAAAGAGTAAATACAGCATTAATCAAGAAAAACATATTGGGTACTTACAACGTATGTTACAATACCAAACAAAAAAAAACAGTCCAGATCAATTTTGAGATTTTTTCGAAAACTAATTTGTTCGCAATCATCGAATCTATTAATTTCTCAAAAAATACACAGGCGATTAAACAAAAACAAAGTAATTGTTTCAATTTTAAAACATACCTCAACAATAATTGGGAGAAAACTGGGATAGGGGCAGAAATAAAAAAATAGTGAGGTTACGTGTTTTTTCCAATTTTCAAGTTATTGCATTTTTTTCTATGCCAAAATCAGTATTTTGTCGTCAATACGAATAAACCCTGAGGGCTGGAGAGAGGCAGATATTTTATTGATTAATAATTAAGTTTTCACCGATAGGCTAAACCGTCCAATGAATGAACTATGTTCATCTCTATAGATTCTTCTATAGAGATGAAAATGTAATAATGAATGGCTGTTTGAAGCATGGCAACATTAATTTTTATGTACAAAACAATGTTGCTACATCAGTTTATGCCTACTTTAGCAAATCACATAACGATTAAGAATGTTCATTTATCGGTACTTCACCGATTCTTTAGATGAAATGCATTTCTCCCAATCGCTTTCAATTATAAAATACAAACGGCATCGTTTATTAGTTGAAAAGTAATCAAAGGTACCCGATAAACCTTTAACATTGCATAATCGTTAAATAAAAAAAAGTTTCAATTTCAATTCTTCCATAAAAACTGTACTTTTTAAAATTTGTGCCATCAAAAAAAAGATACATTCTTTATTACTTAAAATGTTTAAAATAACAATGATACGTTGCTTAAAATCGGGAAACTCTCTAATACTGAAAAAAATACAAAAATTAATATTAACCTTTATATTATTTGTACATTGTTGCAAGTTGTACCAAGAGAAAAATATTTCTATTGCTAAAAATACAGCTTTTACCAAGAAAAATATTTGAAAATTAAAAGTCGTTCAATTTAAAAATGTAAAAACGAGAAAATGAAAAACAACATTTTATTTTCATCCAATCCCAGCTTCACTGAAATTTTCCAAATGATCTGAAAATTAAAGTGTACTGTTTTATAAATACTTTTATGCAAGATACTAAAAAAAGAAGAAATAAGAAACAAGTACTCTGTTCAAGGACTCTGTCGTTTTTTTTCATGGAATATGTCATTCATGTAAAATGATTATACGTGTGGGTCATAAGTCATTCGCATAAGTATAACGAAGATGATATTAAGCGTGCGGTAGAAATGAAAATGTTTCAAAAGATTTGTGCAATAAAAAATGTTATCTGAAAAAGGATAAGGTCGTAAAGAGAGTCGTATAACATCGCGTATTTTATGAAATCAGTAATGGCACGTGTACGAAAAGAATAAAAATGTGTGAGGTGATTCGTGTAATAGAAATCTTGATAAGTGTAGGGGCCGTCGGAGGTAATAACGGTCGCCCTTATTAGCAGGGATCTCAAAGTGATATCAAGATCTGGCTAACTTCTCACCGACATGAAAACCAACTACCTGAGCGTTTCCTAATCTTTGTATCTGCGACGGATTTCACGAGGGAAGATAGTATTAGGGCTGTTTGTTAGAGGTGTAAAGAAGGGTGACGCTTTGTAGTGTATAATTATTAGTACTTTATGTCGCTCAACCTGTGAGTAATAGTTGAACATTATTTATCTTCCTCTTCCTTTTCTGCTATTCATTTTCAGTTGGTAAAAAAATTTTGAGAATTACGGTCAGAACCTTGTCGACTGATTTAATAAATTTGTATAGAGAGAATTGTTTGATAACGCTCATTTATATCTTAAGTAATCGGGGGTTGAATGAAGTGAAATTTTCTATCCAAATTGATCAGTGTTTTCTTCACAAAAGAAACACAATTTTAACATTTTTATCTATTTTTTATTACATATAAATAAGGTTTGGTAGTTAAGCATATTGATAAGATCATGAAAAGGCGGAAAATGTACTACTTTCGGTTTAACTCTACGATTTACCTCACAACTTAATTGCAAAACCTCTGATATGCAACGTTTGTGAAAGCATATGGTAAACATGAAGTCGCTTGAATTAATTACCTTTTGATGTACTCAACCCTTTGAGTATTAGGGAAAATTTGAAGCTGGCAATGAACAAACTTGACTTATTTTAAATTATAACAACAATGCAAACAGGGGTGATTCATTTCTTTTTTTTTTCACCATGAAAGTAATTGTATTTTAAGGCCATTTAAAATGTATTAATTAGTTTCTTCTAATCACTGCTGCCAAAAAGCACCGAGTTCTTTATTTACGCCATTGGAACCTGATAAGTCTATGGGTGGGAATAATTAATATATATGCCTTTGTAATGACCGAAAACTTTATTTTCGTTAATTCAATCATCACTTTTTATTGTTTCCGGCTTTACGGAGACCAGACAAAATTTTATATATTTTTTTCTTCATAAGCAAGAAGTATTTAATAGGCTAAGGAAACAGCAAAATTTGAATAAAAATGTACATTCAAAATACTTTTCCGTTCAAATTATTATAAGTGAGGATGTATTAGGTTAAAGTCTTTTTTCTATTTAAATTTATTTTTGTAATGAATAAAAAATTCTTTCTTTTTAAGTCTTTATTTCTTCAATGGAGAAAAGTAATAATTTCAGATAATGATTTTTTAAAATTCTATTGGGTACATTTTATTCGAGTGCTATCAATCCTTGATTAGCTTACAATTATGTCAGATTACTCGTAGATGCTTAATAAACGAGCAACTAATGTATTGAATATTCCTCAGAAATCTGGCTCAGTACCAATTGGAATTTCAAACAGGTATATAGTCATAATCAAGCGAACTGCCGCCCGGGGCATGTCATTAGAGCGCTTTGGGTTTGTTTAAGAACGCCCTTAACCAACCCCAAATGTAACACTTGACACTCGACTAAAGTTTTGTACAGCTACTTTCTACGTCGCATATCAAAGCATGAATAGCGACAAGAATATGCCGATAAAATCGTCAACCCCAGATTTTACCAAAGTGAACTTACGAACCATAGCTCTTATTTTTCCATCGTGCAAAAGAAATTCAATATTCCTTTTTATCGCACTTTGTGAAATTCAACACTATTAACACTTTCGTTAATATACATGTTCAATGTGCCGAGTTTAAATAAACATACACATAAAGTGTATGAAACTGTATGAAATGAAAGTGTAAATTGATAAACGAATCTTTTTTTTTTCGATATGTCGATTACCGATGCGCAGTTTAATGACATTAAATATTTTTAAAAACCCTTAAAACATTTTTGTACTATATAATCATACGTTTTTCTCTACTAAGTAATTTCAACATTTGTATAATAAATCTTGATCTTAAATACAACTAATTAAATCAAAAATATTGAATAACACATTTCAGTTTCATAAATAATAACTGGAAAAAAATTAAATAAAATAAAATTCATTTTACTAGCACCCGACTGAAAAAGCAGGAGTGTTATGCGTTCGACTATATCTCACATGTGCGAATTTCAGATTGGCTATGTCTTGACCCAGTACTATGACCGACATTGCCGGTACCGGCAAATAGTTCTGAGTATTAGGGACAAAATCATTCCTGGCTCAATGCTGGGATAACTCTGGAACGATCACACTGGTCAACGGATAACTCTCTCTATCGGCGCTGTGCTAACTGCCGCTTGTGGCAGCGTCCACTGCGTCCAGTCAGCCGAGGTTGGGACAGAAGAGTTTTTGGCCTTAATAGCTTTGGTTTCAAAAGCGGGCCAGTGTCGGGAAGGTTATTAATATTAAAATTAATGATAATATAAATACGTATAATATATATAAAAAAGGGTGCAAATGAATTTGCATTTTGCTTCCTCATTGTTCAAGATTGCCCATAGAGCATTGCTCAACGAAGTATATTGGTTTGTGTTTGGCTTTCTCATAGAGAAAGCTTTGTAAATTATAAAAATCAAGAAAATTTCCTTTACGAGAAAGCAAAACGAGTAATTTTTTTTTTTGTTAAAGCGTTCCAAAGACTAATCCGTTCATAGTCCGTTCACATAGAAAGTAAGAATCAAAATGTCGTACAGAGTGGATTTTTCAACCAATCTTCACCAAATTCTAAATCATACATTTTTTTAAGTTAGTCTACCACTGGAGAACTTTTTAGCCCGAGAGTTCAAAATTTGCGGAAGCTAGAGAGCAAACACGTTTTTTCGGTAAATAAAAAAAAAATCCTTGCCGAATCTTCATGTGTTCACCGATTCTCATCAAATTTGGTAGCGAAAGTTGTTCGATGCAAGTTCGCTTGTATAAAAAATTTCAACCCGATACCTTGAAATTTGGGGCAGCTATAACGCAAACACACTTTTTTAAAAAATTCAAAATGTCATAAAAATCGTACTTTTCAACCGAACCCCACCATTTGATGTTTGTCTACGATTGGACATTTTTTGTTAGCCCCATAACTCAATATTTGCGACAGCTAGAGCGCGAACAAACTTTTTTCGAAAAGTTCAGTCTCGTAAAATTTGAACGGGATTCCCAAGTATGTTGTAAATTATCCTAAACATTAGAGGCCCAACCACTCTACTTGTATGCCAAATTTCAGCCCGATCAGTGTAATCATCCTCGAGTTATAGGGGTTTGAATTTTGGAGGGCTGACACACACACACACACACACATATATCCGGACATTTTTTCTGAATATGTTTCCTAGACGTTTTGGGACATTCTGAACACATTTTCATGAAAATCTCGAAAAAAAAATGTTCACCTTAACAAAGTTATATATTCGAAAAGCTAAGGACATTATATTATAATCGTTTGAAAAAAGAAAAAAGGATTTTGTCTACAAAGACGACTTTTTCATGACGCCTTCTGAGAAGTTATGTTTGCGGGATTTGAATCTGGTTCCTGTACGAACTGTCGATCTACCTAAGAGCCTGACATGCTCACTAATCACTAGACCAAACTGGTGACATAGATTTCCTATACTTTTAATTCCATAAAAATTGCTTCGAGGAGTCACAGAGATATCAAACGGATTTTGATAAAAACGGTGATTCTGGGTTTATTGACATCGCTTATTACGAATCTGACCTTAAAATTCAGAATAGCGGATCCAAAATGGCGGAGCAAAAAGCGAAAGGTCACTTGACTTGAATAAGACTCGGTACTCGGAGATTTTTAAGTTGCAGACTAAAGTTCCAAACGCAAAATAGAAGAAATAATAATGTCGGAACAAAATGCTAGAAGTGACTCGATTCGGATGAAACTTGATCCTCGGAGCTTTATTTAACTCTCCGATTTCAAATCCGAGCTTAAAATATGCATAAAGCAAAAATCGTGAGTTCAATATGGCGGACCAAAATACAAACAGTGATCTACATTGTAAAATTAACAGATTGTTGTGCCTGCAAACCATAAAACGGACCTGACGTATTCCACAGATGAAGTGTTCAGAGTTTTTCGCTGAGCAATATTAGCCTAGTTGTTCGTCGATACGTTTAGTCATTCGTTCATAAAGCTCAGTTTCAAAAATACCAAGCTTTGAACATACTCGTATTCGAGTGTTATGTCAGTTGCATTCTGGTATGTCAATGACAGTCGGTAGTTTATTAAAATAGCATGACTGTGAACAAGGTTTCATATAAATTCAGAGCGAAAAGAGTTGGATATCCTATGTATAATAAAAATTATAAAATTTCAAACAAAACAAAAGAACTCCCGACTGAAAAATTGTTAATCTACAAAAAATAATTAGCCGTTGAATTCGTGTATTCGTGTTGCCCAACTCTAGCGAGTACTTTTAGTAATTTTTAATAGTTTATTAGTTCATAAAACCATTTAATTACTTTTGTAGATTAAACATTTTTCAGCCTGGTTTTTGTATTTTTACAAAATTTTTATTGGCAATGAAAGATTAGAAACACAGAACATAATATGA
Organism: Perithous albicinctus; assembly: GCA_964016905.1. Lineage (NCBI taxonomy): Eukaryota > Metazoa > Arthropoda > Insecta > Hymenoptera > Ichneumonidae > Perithous > Perithous albicinctus. Next base: position 13,163,635 of record OZ024693.1, on the reverse strand, counting down.
AAATTTATATGCGTGTACCGGAAGTTTATGCATTTACGCAGAAAAGGCATATACTAAACACATTAAAAAAAAAAGAAATAAAAAGTGTTTCAGTTTTGTGTCAATATTAAAATTCCGAGTAGCAGCACGAAAATTCCAAATCCAAGTATAGCATTCGAAACATTGTCGGGCCATACGCAGTAATTACTACTTGCGGTGGATGCTTACCAGTTACGATGATAAATATGAAAAAGCCAAGGTGGCTTATCCTCCGAAGCCAATCCATGCTAGAGCTCTTGATGATGTTCGTCGATGACCCACGTGGCCCAAACTTGACAGAAGATCCAACAAAACCGTACAACAATGTACCAGAGTTACACACAGATATAGTATAAGATCGGAGCGAAAACAGTTAGTTCCAATCGCGATCTACACCTTTATATACATATAAACATGTACATGTAAATATTTACGTATATGTATATACACACACACAAAGGACACACCACTCCAAAGTTGTAACTGCACACCTCTTTGCTTTACTCTCCGAAGTATACGAGAGAGTGAGCGTGCAAATTCACCGAAAGTTCGTCGATAGTTCCGCAGTCCCACCTTTCCACTTCCTGCCTTCCACACCCCTGGTGCACAGTGCACTGTGAATGCACTGGTGTGCTGCTGCACCCGCTACTGCTGCTGCTGCTGCCCCAACTACTGCACACCCGCTACTGTCCCTCTCTCTCTCTCTCTCTCTCTCTCTCTCTCTATCTCTTTCTTTCGCTTTCGCACTCTTTTCTATCTCTTTCACTCTCCCGCTCTTGTTAGCATTAACTCCTGCTTGCTCTGTCCGCGCCGCGGTTTCGTTTATCACCAAATTATCCGAACTGAGAGAGTGCTAATAATCTTTGCTATTAGGGATATCGTCTGCTGACTTTCCTTCATCGATCAAACCGTTGAAAACCTACTCAGTTTATATGTATGTATGTATGTATGTATGTGTGTGTGTGTGTGTGTGCGTGCGTGTTTGTATGTGTGTATGTTAGTGTTTGTGTCTATATATAAGACAAGAACACTTATTAACTCGGTAATTAGAAGCCTTCCCTCTTTTTCACAAAAAGGCCACCCTTGTTTATCGTCTTACCTATCGTTTCTATCATCTGTTCTCTTATCAATCCCATTCAACAGACCCTTTGTTCGCGAAAAATAAAGGACTTCTTTTCTTTCCTTTATTCAATTCATCTCTCCGGGCGATAACACTTTCGTGGTTTCTTTTATTTGATTGTTCTTTTTTGCTTCGAAGCTGTTGGGGATACTTCAAAAGCAATTTATTTGTTTTGATTTATTATTTTTGTTTTTTGGTTTTGTTTTTTTTTTTTTTTTTTTTTAACTATTTTATATTGTTATTGTTATTGTCGTTTCTCAAGCACGATCACTCTAAGGTAAATGATGTATGACACCTGCTTTGGCAGTTTTTATTTTCTTGTACGGATTGCCGGATCTAATTAAAAAGGAGAATAAGCTCTCGTTTTACGAGTTGCTATTTTAAAGAGACATTTGAAGCAAGATGCGCGGCTCGTGTGCGGAGTGGCGCGCACTGGCGCTGGTCGACTACTGGCACGACTTTGCTTTTACCGCTGTCCCGATACCGTACCGTAGAAAGCAGCAAATGGCGCCACTCCTTCCGCGCTATCGCCGCATCTCGTAGGATATGGGGGCAGCGCGAGCGGTATAACGCTCTGGTAGTGGTGGTGGTATAGTCAGACGACGAGCTTCAAAATACTGTGTGTGCGACCATGACTGCACACGCTGGTACAGCGTAGGGTAGATGTGTGTAACGAGCGCGGGCTTCAGGCACAAGGGGTTCGACTGGTGTGGAGAACAGAGGGGCGCCTGCGCTATGCTACGACCCCCGGACCTATCTGTACATGTATGAGGTATTCCAGCTCAGTTTGCAGATTGTACTCGCGATTTCTTTTTTGCTTCGTCGAAACTTCACTTATTTCAAAGCTCGGAGAGATGAGACGATTTTTTAAAAGATTTTTTACAGCAAATTGGAGATACTTGTTTCCGAATTTTTCGGATTTCTACGAGTTATACTTTATTGAATAAAAGATATCTTGTATCTGGTTAATGTGATCGAAAATTATACGCCGGGGTTTCTTTCAGGGGAAAGAGTTTGACGAAATTTGCGAATGCCAATATTATTTTTTTTTTAGATAAGTACTATTGACCTATCCAACAAAGATTTTTGTAATGGTGGTCATCTACAACAATTTTTTTCTTTGTTCTTATACTCTGCACAATTTTGAAAGAGAACCTGTAGGCCAAATATTTCCAAATAATTTTCAGTTCAGCTTAAGATCCTCATGGCAGGAGTCCTGGAGCAGGTCGAGAAGGTTGAGTAAGGAATACAAATTAAGAGATTATATGTAGTTTAAGAATCATACCACGTTGTTGTTTTTAAAAATGAATTCAAAAAGCAAAAATATCACCGAACATCAACCTCGATCTCATTTTATCATTAATATGTGTTTTTTTAGTAGTGGGCTTTTTTATTTTTTCCAAAAAAAAAAAATGATTTCAGGATGAAAATGAACTTTCTCCTATAATTTTCGATATTGAAAAAAATATGATTTAGAAAATCACAAGAATTCGGACGTGAACATTTCAAATATAAATGCTACAAAATGTTGTTTTTTGCATCCTCATAGAGGAAGCTTTGATTGCGAGAAAAACAAATTTCGAAGTTGTTCATCTCAGGACACTCAGAATCGTTCGAAACGTCGAGAAAAGTGGTTTACAAAATATGTCCGGATGGATGTGTGTGCGTGTGTGTGGCCAGCATGCAAAATTCAAACCTTCATATCTCAAGAACAAGCATTAACAATAGAGCTGAAATTTGGCACATACATGGAGTCGGTGGACAGCTTCGTTTGTGAAGAGTTTTAAAAAAAGATCAAACATCTGTTCAAATTTTATTCAAATTTGCTCTTTTCGAAAAATGTCTGTTCGCGCTCTGATTGCCGCAAATTTTTAGCTATCGAGCTAAATAATGTTTTACAAATAAATGTCAAACGACGACTGGTATTGATTTGATGGGATTTTGAATTTTTCGAAAAATGTTCACTTTGCCCTAACTCGCGTCAAATCTCACCAAATCAACTGAAATTTTCTACAGACGAAAAATAATATTCTGCTCCGTTATGTACCAATTTTGGGGATTATCGGTAAAAGGGTTTGGATTTTATGGTATTTTGAATTATAAGTCCATTGAAATGTAAAAAGAGAGCAAGATATGGTATATAAACAGCATTTATTTATTTAGTAATTTAAAATAATGCAAAGTTGAGGTTTGCACATTGCTTAGTCATGATTTTTGAATGTTCACAAACCTTCCTCTATGAGCAAGCCAAAATGGATAAAGTTACTTCCTCATTGAGGTAGCTTTGTAAACATTCAAAGATCATGAGGAAGCAATGTGCAAAACTCTATTTTGCACCCTTGTTTTTTTTTTCAATTTCATGTCAGTATACCCAAAAAGGTCTAAAACGTAGAGAAAAAATGGTTTAGGTGGAGTGTGCGTGTGCGTGTTCAATGGAGAGGTTAAAATTCGAACTATTAAAATTTGTGAACTACTCAACAGAATTATCCCAAATGTGTTTGGCGTATACATTACAGTTCAATGTTTCTTTGGTATACATTTTCTGAAAATCGGTTGAAGCATTTTAAGTTTACAGGATTTTTAAATTTTTGAAAAAGTCTGTTATCACTCTAACTCGATCAAATTTCCAGTCATCAGGCTGAAGCTTAGCATGAAGCTTTATCGGAGTGATGTGATCTATGGTATTGACTTTGGCCGTAATCGTTAATGTAGTTTAGATTTTATAAAAATTCGCGTTATCATAATTTTTTCGAAAATTCTATAACTCGAGATTGGTTCAAGTAAATGATCTAACATTTTGCATAAATCTTAAATCGAATGTGTTGATGTATCATACTGTATTTAGTGAGAACCCAACAAAGAGTTCATATTTTCGTGAATCTCACATTTTTCAATTTCTTGAAAATTTAACAATTTTCCACGCGTTCACATACATTACCAATACATTTTAATTTTTATAAAATTATACGATAAATAAATGGTTATGTTTAATAGTTTTTACATTTTTTAGTTATTTCATTTTTATCCCAACCTATCATTTGGCCACAAAACAATTGATGAGTTATTCAAATACAAAAAAAAATTAAATACTGCTCATTGCTTCCTCATTATTTGCAATTTTTTTTACAAAGCATCTTGTATGAGGAAGTATGTAGATTCATTTTGGCTCCATCCTCATAGAAGAAGCTTTGTACAAGATGAGAAATTATGAGGAACACTGCAACTTTTTTTTTACATTTCAGGGACCAATTCTTCTGTATTGTTCACAAGCTTTATTCTAAAGTTTTAATAGAAATCTGACTGTTACACATATATTTTAATGAATATTGCAATAGAGAAGAAGCTTTCATTGTTTTACTTACCAAATGTACAAATCCTTTTTTTTTTTTAAATAATACCAATATCAAGATTCTTAACTTTAATCCAATATAACATTTAAACCCTTTTCTTGATTTTGATAACATTTTATACCGAACATTCATTAATGTTATTAGATATGTGTACAAATTTTTACCACATTGTTTCAATATTTTCGGAAGCTACAGAAAATTCAAAAAATTCCAAATCCTCTAAAATCTGAACCATGTCACAGATTGTGACTATTCTAAGGTATCCTGATATGAAAACCTGGGGGAAAAAAAATGTACATAAAATCAAAGCTTCCGTTATGAAGAAAAAAAAAGGTTGCAAAGTAGAACATTGCTTCCTCAGTTCTTTCGCCCGCCGTCGACAATGCTTCTGCTATGAGGAAGTCAAAATTAATATTTATTTTAGTTAACCAATGTATTTTCTCATAGACCTAGCATTCTGGGTGGCTGGCGAAAAAAAAATTATGAAAGTACAAGGTTCTACTTTACAACGTGTCGTTTAAATTGGGATTGCAATCCCAATTGCTATAGGAAAATGTACAGAAAGTTTCGATAAAATGGAAAACGATGTGAACGAATGGCTGAATTAGAATGACCCATATATGCCCAGACGAGTGCATTCGCGACGTCTTCCGCAAATTTGACGCAAATTCCGATTTAACGTCAATCTTATAATTCTCTAGAGATAAAGGGCTTCGACGCGACACGGAATATAAACAGGGAGGCTTTTTATCTTTGTATTTATTTTCGCATGAAGCTGTATATCTATATACATATATATATATATATAGATATATGCGAAAAACTTCAGGCCAACCCGCGGGAATTGTCGCTGAATCTCGTTAACATGCTTGACGAACAGGCGGAACAGGTGCATTCCCGGGATATCACCGAGTGGGAAAGAGACACTGTCGCGGATTAGTCAAATTAACTACAAATTTACGTGACGTGTTCTACTTTTTATTCCGGCAACGGGAAGAAGAGTTGAAGGGGTCTACCACCCGCATCCTAGCTCTTCTCGGCTAATACGAGGCAAATCCGCGTTCGGTCTAGTTTGTAGCGATGCTGTTATACCAAGTTGTCTCTCGGCGTTCTTTCTTCACCTCTTTTTCTCCTGTGATATATATCGTGGCTCCTGAACTTTTCTCTCTTAATTTATTTGCAGGTCTGGAGAAATGCGGAAACGCGAATACCGCGTGCTTAATCCACGTGAAAGAAGATATGTGCCAAAATAATATATTTATAACGTTAAATGTGAAAGTATGGTAATGGTAAAATGTGGTCAACATAAACCGGTTTGAAAAAAAAAAAAGAAAAATCTTAACAAAAAGGATACATGCTTCATGCTGGTACTTAATTATTTACATTTATAATATTTTTGCTTTTGAAGTGGAGCAAATCAATTTTTCCTCTTAAAAAAAACAACTTTATCGTAATTCAGTTGAGGAAAAAAATGTCTACCGCATTGCAATAGGACAGTAAAGAAAAAAGTTTATTTTTTTGTCAGTAAAATAATTAAAAAGAAAAGAACAAAAGCAAACTTTTTCAGAACTTGCATAAAAATTTGTTTTACCATAAACAATATGTACATGTAGATTAAAAAATATCTGACGTAGATGCGTTTTGGATTTTCACGAATCTAAAGACATTTTTTTTCTAAATACCAATCAAGCGAATAATAAGTATTGTATACTTAAATGTATAGAAACTAATTTTAACAGAAAGATTATGTCCGGACGTCCAGAGAAACTTGGTGTTAATTTGACACTTTTCTGTCAGTTTCAAGTATTACAAAAAAATTATAAAACTAATGTGTTAAATATTGTATATTTTTATTTTACGTAATATTTTATACCATTTTAATTTAAGGTAGGTCGATCAGCACCCTAGTAATCAAACTTGCAGCTTTAATTTAATAACGTAATACACGATAAAGCGTGTGTTATTAAAAAGCTACCAATTTTACAAATTTAAATATGACGGTTCAACAAAATATTGAGCTGCCCAAAACTAATAAAAAATAATATTGAGAATTTGATTTGACCAACGCGTCGTCAAATTTCAAATGTCAAAAATCAAAGGTTATAAAGATTATAATCGGATAGCAAAAGAACTTTTTAACTTTTAGTTAACTATTCATAAATTAATAGTTAGAATTATCATGCCTTAAATGTGGAGACCATTTTTAAAAGACAAAGATGAGTGTGTAAGTAAATTTGCGTCCGCGAAGGCAATGTTGACAGCTATTCCTCGAGCAGCCGATGCCTAAATAGACCATAAATCTGTCTGTGTTCGCGAGTTTAATGACAACTTTAAACCGTTATTTCGTCCTTAATCTACGGTAACGTCATGCTCTTACATTTTTTTCGTATTCAGAAACGTTCAAAATATATAAATTTCTGTTTTTGGTATTTCTATCTTGGATTTTGGATATCTAATGATGTGTACGTGTGAAATTTTACGCTCATTTATGAATTCAGTAATGGGAATTCGCGTAAAAAGTCTCACCTTCACGATTTTATATCTTAAAAAACTATACGGTTGGTCTGATTTAAATTTTAGATATCGCTCGGCTTGAATTTTTATCTTGGAAAGCCTCTGGTGATCGACCCACCTTAAGGAGACCGAATCACCCAGAATAATAATTATTTTCAGGGAGAATTATTTTGTATTTCAGTGAACCGACAAAAATGGATTTTACCTCTCATTTAAAGATTGGAACAAAATTTTTTTTGTCAAAGTTAAGATCAATATGCTCAACCAATCCTCTTGTGAATCAGGTTTGAGATTTTTCAACTCTGCGCGTGATTTCGAATTAACCACTCGAAGAATTTCACTCTGTGATGTCTTATTTTGTTTATAACAACATATTACACTGGATCAGCGGATGTGCTCTTAAAGTTTTGACTTTTCTCAGTAATTGTTTTGCTGGACCGGTGTAAAATGCTTTTCCGAATAAACTGAGACAGATTAAAATCCAGTGAACAGTTTGTTCTGAAGTACGCTCGGAGTTAAAAAAATTACAAATCTGGTTTATAGGGAAACCGGTTTGCCAAATAATTTACAATACGATAGATAAATTTAATATTTATTAGTGTATTGGAATAAAAAATATAATTATCTGAACATCGTTCTTTTCTGGCAGACTCGGACAGACCGCTTTACATTTTCTCTGTAAATTCGATAGTCTCTGAATTAACAGAGCCACTTCCGTTAATTTGACATATGTTTTTTTGCATGATTTCTATATTTGTGAAAACGCCAAATTAACACAATCTTTGAATACACATAAAAATTCTGTCAAACGAACAAACATTATTTACTCAACATAACAAGCTGCAGGAAGTTTCATAATCCGAGTACACTTTGCAACATATATTTCTCCGATAACATGTCAAAATATCACGTCGGATGAAGTCAAGTCAAAATAAAATTCGTTAATCAAAGTACAAAGTTAAAAACAGCAGAGGTAAAAAATAACGCAAAATAATATATAAAAAGCCATGAAATATTATCGATCAATTGAGTTATCATGAAATGTATGAAAGGGTAGCGTTTGAGCACAGTTAATTTGGGTACTGACTCGAAATGACAGGTCAATTTTGGACACATTTTCGTATAAGTCACAACACGATAAGACACGTAATATACGAAAACAATTATTTTCATACGAAATAATTTTGTGCACATAAGTGTATCGTTTACGGCCCAAACAATTGTTATCAATGTGCAATAGCAGTTTTGAGGACTGTCAAAATAGTATATTACAATTAGCGTTTTCATAAATAATAGTCGACATTGAAAGAATAATTCCCTAAAGAACAAGAACCTAAACAACCCTAAAGAACCTAAAACAGTTCTTTAAAAATAACAGCATTTACTTATTCATTTGTTGTGCGGAATAATGAATTTAAACTGCGTATGTACAGAATAGTCCAAAACGTCGACAAAAGTGGTTTAGAAAAAATTTCCGTCCGTGTCTCCGTGTGTGTATGCAAGGCTTCGAAAATTCAATCGCCGCTTACTCAGTAATAGTTAGAGCGATCGGACTGAAATTTGGCACGCAAGTGAAGTAGTTGTCCCTCCTTTGAATGTTTCGATTTTTTATACCATACATGGAGCCATTCAGATTTTATGTAATTTTTGAATTTTTTAAGAAAGGGGGCGTGATCGCTGCAACTTTTATACACGTTCGACGATGTAGCTAAACGAGTGAAGTTGGCTATGCGACTTACCGACCAATCAACAGGCCTATAAACTGGCTTCACGATTTCGATACATTTCGAGATATTTAGACTATGTCTTTTTTAAGAGCGCATGGTGGTTCAAATTTCGTGAGGCTTTGAATTTTTCGAAAAATGTACGTTATTGCACGAATTTTCGTAAGAACTGATATGGCGAGCCCAATTTTTCTACATAAGCGAAGTACTATTCGGCGATGATTCGTACATCACAATGTGTAACATGGTTCAGATTTTAGAGGATTTTGAATTTTTCAATTGTCTATGATTGTAATGACCGAAAATATTCAAACAATGAGCTAACATTTTTTGCACATACCTAATAATATTAAGGAATGTTCAGCATCAAATTTCATCAACATCGATAAAAAGATTTAAATGTTATATTAAATTCAAGTTAAGATTTTTGATATTGCAATTAGCCCCTGAAATGTAAAAAAAGTTGCAAAGTATTTTCCTCGTAATTCCTCATCTTGGGCAAAGCTTCCTCTATGAGGCAGTCAAAATTGATGAACATACTTCTTCATAGAGGTAGCATTGTGAAAAATCAAAAATAATGAGGAAGCAATATGCAAAATTCTACTTTGCATCCTTTTTTGCTTCCTCATAGAGGAAGCTTTGTTATGGTGAAAATATGTTTTTTCGAGATTTTCATGAAAACGTGTTCAGAATGTCTCAAAACGTCTAGAAAACATACTCAGAAAAAAATTTCCGGATGTGTGTGCGCGTGTGTGTGTGTGTGTGTGTCAGGCCTCGAAAATTCAAACCCGAGGATGATAATCGAGGATGATTAGACCAATCGGCCTGAAATTTGGCATACAAGTAGAGTGGTTGGGCCTCTATACTTAGGACAATTTACAAAATAATTGGGACTCCCGTTCAAATTTTACGAGACTTTGAATTTTTCGAAAAAAGTATGTTCGCGCTCTAGCTGCCGCAAATATTGAGTTATGGGGCTAAAAAAAGTTCCTATCGTAGACAAGCCATCAAACGATGGATGAGTTCGAATATGGTGAGGATCGTTTGAAAAATACGATTTTTATGAAATTTTGAATTTTTCAAAAAAAAGTGTGATTGCGTTATAGCAGCCGCAAATTTCAAAGTGTCGGGTTGAAATTTTTCATACAAGTGGACTAACATCGAACAACTTTCGGTACCAAATTGGGTGAGAATCGGTCAATAGATGCAGATTCGGCAAGGATTTTTTTGTACTTATCGAAAAAAACGCGTGTTTGTTCTCTAGCTTTCGCAAATTTTATGTTTTCGGACTAAAATGTTCTCCAGTGGTAGACGAACATAAAAAAATGTATGATTTAGAATTTTGTGAGGATTGATTGAAAAATCCAGTTTATACGACATTTTGAAATCTTCAAAAAGAAGTGTGCTTGCGTTGCATAGCTGGTTTATTATTTCGAGGATTGAAGAAGTTATTCAATGATCAGTAAACGTTTCTATATTTTACAAAAACAAAAAAAAAAAAAAAATTACTCGTTTTGCTTTCTCACAAAGGAAATTTTGTTGATATTTATAATTTACAGAGCTATGAGGAAGCCAAACACAAACCAATGTACTTCGTCGAGCAATACTCTATAGGCAATCTTGAACAATGAGGAAGCAAAATGCAAATTCATTTGCACCCTCTTTCACTGTGTTATTCTAACGGGCTATTTTGTCGAATGTTGTTTTTTATTCGTGTTATTCAGGCGTGTCATCAGTTCTCCAAAAGGTTATCCTAATATCCGTTGGCATTGAACTTGAAAAAGATATGCGTTTAATGTACCACATATCTCATTTCATGGGCAAAGTATAATGAGACATTTTTGGGGTGACCTCGAAGCGTCTGTTAGTCCCCTAAACTCGATGACGTCGTCCCCGATCCTTGTGTACTGACCGTGGTGGACGCGACGCAGTTGTCCCACTATAGACAGAACCAGAAAAGCAGCAGCTGCCTAATTTCTATTCTGCTGGCTGACTGGATGAGACTCTAAATAAGCACGATTCGTTTACCGGGAAACAAGGCCCTGGTTCACTGACGCGACGCCATACGGTCACGGAGGCGCTTCAATTAACACACCACTGTAGAACTATATACTATATACACGCGTATTTATACGCCAAACGTTCTTTGGTATTTTTATTAAATTACACTCTTGGTAACCACGACAAAACTGTCGAAGCGTTCGAGCGAATGTGTCGAATTGTACGACGTAAAATTCGATGTTATATTCGAGCATATACACGCAAGCGATTAAATTAGCTTGAATTTCAGTTCGGTTAAATAATTTGGCACGTAGTCCATTCCATCTTTAAATTGTTAAATAATTCAGGCATCCGCTACTGCAGAGAGTTAGTTTCACTGACCCTAGAATAACTCCCCGAGATTAACTAAAGGCATTAAAGATATAACATTCTGCAAGGTGATTTGCTACTGTGGGCTTTCGCTCGAGTGCATTGGCATTAAAAGGATCTCTGGCGGTAATTCAGGAGGATTCGTAGTACGCTTTTTTTCCTGGTACATTACGAAAATATAACGTCATTTTTATGAATTTTTTTTTGTTTTTAAGTACAAGTGCAATTTTTTTTAATCACAGCTATGTTTTCCTAACGCTGGGTAAAAGCCAATTACGTTAATTTCAAAATAATAAATACTATCGGTGGTAAATAGTTTCAGCATATATTCCACTAAAAATGTATTGTTTGTCGGCTGTACTATGCAGATTTATTCCACGGGGTGACAACCATATTTTTATAATTACCATACCACTGAATAATGGCACGAGTGTATTTGTGTAGCAGAACTATGACTATATTCGGGATTATAATAATCTCAAAAATACAATGTGCGAAAAAAACCTTGGGACAGGTCACATTTACATAAACGGTCACCAATAATTATAAAAAGTTGTGAAATAAATAGAAAATATCTTAAGCATGTTCTGTCAAGATCGCGATGTTTGCTTGTTACACTTAGTGGAAATTTATGTATATATTGACTATATATTTATTATAAACTATAATCATGTTGTTATATGATTTTGTAAAAGAAAAATTGACTGCAGTACATGGCGAGTTTATACAGAAATATGAATATCATATAGGAATAACGATTTTCTACATTTCATGAACTTGTCAACCACAACAGTGAATTTTTTTTTACAAATTCATAAAATAGTATGATTTCAGTGTATAAAAATGCTGCAAATTATATTTGCACATCGCTTCCTCATCAGTTCTGTTTGACGGAAAGTACGCCCATGTCACTTGTGGCTTCCTCAACAAGCTTCGTTTTGCGATTACTTTTATCAGAACTATGCGGCTGGTATAAGAAAACATATGTGATAAACTTCAGTTTCATAATTCAACCTGTCGCTAAATGATGAAGGTCCATCATTTTTTTTTCGCAGACTTTTTAGCAAAGAATTCTAATTGTTAGCAAACTTAAGTCTAGTTGTGATGGAAAATGGAAATCGTCAAATTTTCCTTCGTAGGATTCGGATGACGGATTGTATTTAATTCACGACAAAAGGCAACGGTTCCCTCGTGAAAGTGCGAGTTCCATCAAGAATTGAACCCAAACCATTTTCATTCGACGGCTGAATATGAAACAATCCTGGGAGCTAGAGCGCGCACAGACATTTTTGAAAAAATTTAAAATCTTGTAGGAACAAGAGAACTGCATGGATTTTGCCCAAATTCAATACCAATACTCGTTCTATGACAATCCAACTTCGTATCAATTTTTAGCTCGATAACTCAAAAATTGTGGGTGCTAGAGCGCGCACAGATATTTTTGGAAAAATTCAAGATCGTGTGGAAACACGAGAACTGCATGGATTTAGCCAAAAATTTGATCGACAGCTTAATATCTCAAGACGTTCTCAAGTTATAAATGTTAAATGCTTGTCACACACATACATCCGGACATTTTTTCTAAAAGTGATTTCTCGACGTTTTGAAACATTCCAAACACGTTTACACGAAAATCTCGAGAAAACATTTTTTTTTTCACCATAACAAAGCTTCTTGAGAAAGGGATACTCGTTTATAATTTAGTATATAATATTCATATATATAATATCATTGCATCGGTAATAAAAGATATCCTCCAAAATCAATAATCAATTTCGATATTATTGATCGTTAATATTTCGGGCGTTCTGAAGCCCCAGTTGCTGCCGAGGAAAACTCGTCACATACTCGAAAGTTAACCAAGCTAGCAGCTAGTCTGGACAGGCGTTACAAGCGATACGCTTGACCCTCGGAATTTTTTCCAGCGAGAGTTTCCTCGGTAAGATCCCGTGCCGATTGGCGTGGTACGCGCCATATGTTGGTCACTTTTTCAGCCAGAGAATAGGCATTTTCGTGAAACAATTTTTTAGCAAACAAACGATCGCGACGAAAGTACATCAAAGGAAAGTCTCTTCCTTGGTGTTTTCTCGTCTCTCGTCTCGCTGAGTGTTAAACTCGGTCGGCAACATGGGTGAATAAAAGAAAAACCTTGCTACACGACGAAAATAAGAACCCTTTGTGCGCAAGCACACAGTAGCAGGGTGTTTGTGCCAACGCTGGTTTTTACGCGATGTTGCGACGGTATACCTGTACTGTATATGTAGAGTGTTGTTGCGGAAGTGGGTGTCGCACTAGAGCAGGACTGTGGACACGGATATAGACAGAGAGACACGAAGGTGCTAGAAGCGAAAGAAAAGCGAGAAGAAAGGAAAAGTGTGAAGCGTATATCATAGCTCCTCGTACTATGTACCAGCATTTCTTCCTTATTCGTTGTATCTAGCTGCCGGAACGCATCTTCTCGTCATCTACGCCGTCGGCATATTCTTGTGTGCTTGAAAATTTCTTCAGCTGCGGTGCCTTGTGTGTCTCATCGTCACTTTTGTAGCGCGAGCCTCCGACGACCCAATTCGTTCCATATAGCGATATTGCATCTTTTTTTTTTTTTTTTTTTTTTTTTTTCGTTTCTCTCTATTATTCAACACGTTTGTGCTTTGAAGTCGTTGAGTCTCGTTTCTCGTATATTTGTGTCATTCCAATCGCGACAGTGCGCTTAGTGCCAAAAAAAACAAAAAAACAAAAGAAAACGAATGAAATGGCATCGCTGTGTGAACTCCGGGATACAGTTCTCTTCACTATCGAATGTATTTTTCTTGAGAAGAAAAGCCACCGAAGACGGAGAAATTTCGATCAGCGATGAGAGAACTTACCTCGCGTTTCCCAAGAGAGCAGATTGCCGAGGGTATTTTTTTCCGTAGGTTCGTTTCGTCGACGAAGCCTCGAACCGGCCGTCCGGTCTGCTATGGCACTCGACCTCAAAAAACGAGCGCCCAGTTTTCATCCTCTTTCTCTTCTTCGTGTTTTTTTTTTCTATTTTCTCTTTCACTTCCTCCATCTCGTCCTTGGCTGAATGCGTTAGGGCGTAAGGACTTGCAGCCCTCACTTTGCCTCCCGTGCATCTCACCCAACCCCACCGCCCCCTGCTGAGAAAATTAGACTCCGAGGACTCTCGAGACTACATACTTTCGTGTTTCCTTTTTCCTCTCATTCTCTTCTCTTCTTCTTCTCACTCGGACTCTCTTTTTTGTTCCTCGTTCGTTCCACTTTCTAATGGTGTTCAAGTCGACCCGCGCGGAAGCTCCACTCGGTTGAGCTCCGACTTTTTTTTTCTTTTTTTCCTTTTTTCTTTTTGAAGCGACGAACCGATGAAAAAATTACACGCCAACCCTCTCGACGTTTCGTCGAAGCTTATCACGAGTACAGGAATACTCAATTCCCGGATATTCTCATGCTTTATCTTTTTTTACGTCTCTTTCTGTTGCTTCGGAATATACATGTCCCAAAAGAAAAACGCAATGTGTAAAAAAATGTGCTTGATACAAGCACATTTAAATAAGTAGTTAAGTGACTCCTTATAAGAAGATGTGAAATAAATTGACAACATGCGAAGCATGTTCTGAGAAGTTTATGTTGTTTACTTATGGAGAAAATCGTAATAAAAAATTGTCGAATTTGCTTATAAAATAATTTAAGGTTAACTCAAGATTCCATAAATTTGTCACCCTCAAGATTGGAATGTCTTGGATACAGAAATATTGAAAACTTGAAAATTTGTTGTATGTTATTGTTTTATCTGATTGGGTATTAAGGAGAAGTTTGCAGTTCGTGAGACTTGGTCAAATTTGTTAATTAACAACATTAAAAATTGCTATAAACAAATGTATAAACAATCACTTTTTATTGGAAAACTTAGTCATGACCAAAATTAGTGTATATTGATCACCTGATATAATCTTTCGAGGTAAAAGATCAATTTGAAAATTCAATTGTTTAAACAACGTGCTTTATTCCTAAGTAAGAACAATATGACCAAAAATCTAAGGTCACGAATTTTAGGTACCTACGGTAAATTGTTTTGCAAAAATTTGAATTTTTTTCAATTATTGTTAACATAATTAGTAGCAAATGGTGGGAAGTTCCCAGCTGGCTTAAAAAAGCACGGAACACTGGATGACTCCACTCCCACCAAAACTCGTGCACCAGTCAGCCCCGAGTTGTGGAAATACTCAACCCACGTAGTAGCTCTGAAATCCGCGATCGGAGACTGAATACTTAACGTGATAACCAGTATCCGAGTTTAACTACAATAGTAAAAATCTAAGCTGCAAATTTTTAAAAAATTCCAATTTTTTAATGATTAAGAAACCGAGATTTGTTAATTAAACTATCACTAAATTGTGCATCATTATCAGTCAACAGATTAATTAATACATTTTAATTATTGACTAGATTTTAATAATTAAACTCTACCTAAACGTTGTTAACCATCGAACGTATTTTGCGAATTGGCAAAATTTCATAAAAGTTTATTGAATAAATATTTATTAACACCTGAATCTTGCTGTTTGTATTGACGGAAACACCTGTGCGATCGAAAGTTCAGTGCCTATGGCATACGACAAATTAACCAAACTGGGCTTTTTGCGTCGTTATAGAACGTGATTACCTTAAGGGGTTACACCACACTGAAAAAAAAAATCGAATTTTTTTTTGCGACTAAAAAATTCGACATGCTTTTGAGAATATTTTAAGCGCTTCTCCACTCCGAAATTCAAAGTACTTCAGGAGTTACAGCCGTTAGAAGTGGGAGTGGCAGAAGGGCGCCGAAACTCAGGTAGCGCTCGGATCGGTACACAGAACGAGCGCCCTGATACACTGTTAAACATCCGGTGTTAACAAATTAACACCGTGTGGACTTATGAGGTGTTGCATAAAGTCAACACCGTTTTAATGGCCGGGGTTAAATAGCAGGTGTCAATTTGCACTTTAACATCAAAACTTTAAACACATTTTATTTGGAAGTAGCCAAATGGAATTCAATTATGTTCTTTGGCTTTTATTTGTGCAATGATTCTGCATCGATCGCTAACACTTCATTGTTTTTCATCGACTTATTTCAAATATATATGGGTTTAAAGTTTTGAGGTGGAAGTCCTATAATTTTAACACCACCCGCTTGTGTTAACGTAACACTGCAAAAGGTGTTATTATTAACACCAAATAAGTCAACACTGGTTACAAGTCCACACCAATCGCGTTTAACATTCCGGATTTTTCGATCCGATTTCCGGATTTTGAAATTGCATTTTACATTACAGCTAGTACATTCAACGATGGATATACTAGTCTATTGCAAATTATGCAAGTTTTAAATCTTGCAATTGGCTCAAGCGCGCTGAATTTCGTCGAGCTCTTCAATTCTCGACGAATATCAATAGTCAACCCGGGAGCCAGTCTGGAGACAAAAGAGGCCAGGGAATTGAGAAGAGCTGTTCAAAAGGAGTCAGAGGACATTAAGGCAAGAATGGAAGACCAGATGTACGGCCCCGGAATTGCAGACTGAAGGCAAAGAACAAAAATTGATTTTTAACTACTGCTGGGACACTTTCTTTTTCTTTTGCGTTTTTCTCGAATCAACCTTTTTCAAACTGGTGTACACGATATCTGAAGGTCTACTGGACCGATTTACCTGAAATTTTTACCACAAATTCTTTATAACATTGTTTATAGAGCTATGTAGGGATTTTTTGATTCGATGTCCCGTTTTTAAGTTATAGATTTAACTAAAAATGTTCATGAACATTCTTGTCGTTTTCTTCAAACTACTGCCATTTTTGCTAATAAAATTCTTAAACATTTTCTCTACGTAGCGCCATAGCTACTACCTTCTTAGATAAGAAATTTTTTTTTGTGTATTTTTCAGACGATGCCCGATTGAGAAAGCTTGTACACCATCAACGAGGATCTTGTAAAGAGGGGGCTAATAGATGACATATCTCCGCCATATTGTAATTTTTTCAATTTTTTTTTTTTTGGAAATTGTTCTTAAATATGTACTTTATGTATGTGAAATAAAAGTTTTTTTAATAAATGTCATATCTGCGTCAGAAAAAGAAATCATTTTTTAACCGATTGTTTCGACCGTCAGGGTGTAACCCTTTAAAACGTTGTCGTTCAATCCGACGTATTGTTACAACCTAATTGAAATAATTTCATTTGATTCATTGTATCAGTTCAAATATTTTTTTCATTTTCAACTTGTCGTAAGATTCGTTCTCTGATTAGCTGTCGGGTTACCTGAAACTTGTGGTAACCGACGAGCAGATTCTGTCATGTTATTGTAGTTTGACAGTTCTCGACCGCGCGAGTTTTGAAGATTGATCGAGGTTAGAGAAAACAGAGTGGCAACGTAGTACAGAGGTACTTATTAGAGACAGAGGCAGAGAGAAAGAGTTTGCGAGGAGGGGCAGAGGCGGAGATGAAATGGCAGAGACACTGGTAACAAAATTTGTAAGTCAATATCGGTGACTGTAAGTTTTTATACATAAACTATTACACTTCATTTAATGTACAATTGTGATGTAAAATTGATATACATTTACAGCAAAATCACAATCCAATATTAAAATTGAAGTATTTTCTAGGTTTTTATTGCACCGTAAATCAATTGTACGTCACACCTGTGTATCAAATTCAATATATCATTTCATGCAAATAAACTTCGAGTGCAGGTACGTTAAATGTCATACAATTATTTTTATAATCGACGTAGATGCTGATGAGGAAGAGGCAGAAACAGAGTGGCAGAGGCATGGGCGGCTGATACTAAGATAAATAAATTTAATAAAATTGTATAATTAATAGACATTAATTAACTAAATAATTAAATAATAAATTAATAAAAGTTTGTATGCATAAGGTAAATTTCCCAGTGGTGACGAATCCTTCAGAAATCGTATATCTGCCCCTTTTTCTTTGCACTCACACATCTTGCAGACACTGAGCCACTGAGCAACTGATAATTGTTAGTGCATTCCTAATTGATATTAGGAATCCACTAACAATTATAATACATCACAATCATATATTAAAATAACTGATGCACAGGGCTCAGTGCCTGCAAGAGTGTGTGAGTGCAAAGAAAAAGGAGCAGATATACGATTTCTGTTTAACCGTTTAATCTCATTCCTTCTGTATTAATAATTGGTTTTTGTTGGTGTGCAACATATTTTTATAATCACAGCTTCTTTTTCATCTCCTTTGAGTCACTACTAAGGTAAAACAATAAAACAAATGATTATTGGCTTTTTAAAATGCACTGCTGTACTGAATTATTCATTGTCTACTGTCTACTCGCACGTAAGCATCTAAGTTTGTCTGTACATTTCAGGCCAAAGCATAATA
Organism: Perithous albicinctus; assembly: GCA_964016905.1. NCBI lineage: Eukaryota > Metazoa > Arthropoda > Insecta > Hymenoptera > Ichneumonidae > Perithous > Perithous albicinctus. The sequence continues at coordinate 13,145,138 of OZ024693.1, read as the reverse complement.
ACTTTTTAATTAATCTGCAAACTAAAAATACGCTAATACATTTTTTAATTTTTTTCACTTTTGAGATAAAGTATTAAAAGGAATTTGTGTTTTATTTTGAGTTTCAACACGAAAACTGCATTTCATATATAGATGATACACAGTAACATTCTCTGTGATTCATGGGGTCCTTCAGAAATTTTTATACTATCAGACAACTTTCATTTGCATAGTTTGTATGTGATGAGACAGTTGTAACTTTTGATAGAAACTATAGACCGGATCAAAATTTATTGTGTATCTTCGATGAATAAGATTTAGTTTTGGTATTGAAGTACAAAACAAGACACCAATGACTTTTGGTACTTTACCTGAAATGTCAAATTCTGTTTTTGTTGTTCATGTTTCAGGTAAAGTGTCAGAAGGAGTGGAGAATTTCGATTGGATTTCAATACCAAAACTAGATTTTATACATAGAAGACATACATAAAATTTCACTGCGGTCCACAAGTTTTTACAAAAGTTATTGTGTCTTTGGACAGCCAATGTGAATGAATGAATGCTCTTTTTTAGAATCTAGGACTCTCAAAAAGTCTGTTTCCATAAAAATCTGTGAGACGAATTTTTTTTTGGAATGCAATGCTTTCTCTTTTACATACTCCGTACGTGATGAGAAAGTAGAAACAGCATTGGTTTGAGACCCAATTTAAATAACAATATTTAAGCTAAAGTGCGTCTACATGCATAATAAAGTATTCGCAGAGCACTCGAAATTCGTTCATAACCTATTTAATATGTGGTTAAAATAAGTTTGCTCCGGTAAGAGAGCGTCTCGTTGATTGGTATGGTAGAGGTAAATGTACTTGTCTCGGGACCATATAGCGTCTATTGATTTATATCATGTTTATAATGATAATAGGAATAATATATGAGACAAAACATAATGAAACATGTTGTGTATTGCAAAAAATTCTATACATTTTTAAAGACCAAGAGACGCGGAAGCGTCTCGGCGCCAAGTGGAAAAATTATATCAAGACTCTATAAAAATGATATACAGTGCAATATATAAAGCCTGTATAGGAAAGTGGACATATACAATTTCTATATGTTGTATACAATACATATGAAGATTCTATAAATATTATATATAGTTCAATACATTTTTTGTAAATTCAATATAATGTTTCTATTAAAAATTGTTTTATAAAATCATAAAATCAACAGACTTATATAAGTTTTATATAAATTATATACAGCTTATACTAATTCTATATGCCCATTTTCATATACAGATTATATACATTGCCTTATATATGATTTTTCCACTTGTGGCCAAGTTTTTAAAAAAATTAAATTGATCAAACTCTTCTTCTGTCTGTTCTGTTCTGATCTGATCCGACGTCACTCCGTTCTGAGGCGCTACGGCTGTTTCTTATACAGCGCATTTTTTTGTACAGAGTAAGAAAAAAAATAACTTTGTAAAAACGGTGTGCTATTTTTTTTTAATTTAAAAAATGTTTGTTACATAAGTAACAAACCAGTTTGTTACATAAGTAACAAACCAGTTTGTTACATAAGTAACAAACCAGTTTGTTTTTTTTTTATAAATCAAACCATTCGACAAATCATTTGTCGAATGTATAATTTGTTGTTTTGTTAAACTGGGAAGAGTGACTAAAACAGTAAATTTGTAAGATTTACAAAGTTTATATGTAAAAAACGACAAAAAGTAATTGTAACACAAGAAAAATTATAAACTCTTGTGGATAAAAACGTTTTGTCAAAAGTATATTCATTTTAGTTCCATTTTTGCTGAATATTGACTAGGGCCTGCTTGAGGGTTTTTTTTTTAATCTTAATAATTCGTATTACTGAACTCTCGGTATTGAATACAGATTTTCTTTTTGATATCTTACCAAAATATCGATATTTTATTTAATTGCTTCCTCCTAGAGGAAGCTTTGTTTTCGTGAAATTTTTTTTTTCGAGATTTTCATGTCAGCATACTCAGAATGATCCAAAATGCCCGGGAAAAACGATTCATATATAATCATAAATAATCATATATAAACTGCTCATATATGATTATATATGAATCGTTTTTCCCGGGTCATGAAACCAACGTGAAAGTAAAGCATGTCCTTCCAGTGGAAGAAGAGGATATACCGATAGTCATCAATATAAACAGCATACGCTCGATGTGCAAAGTTATTAAAGTTGGAGAGTATATTTGCAAGACACCAAATCTCTTGAAGAAAGTAATGTAAAAATACAATGAAGTTGAACTTCATCACGATATACGGTTAAGAAATATCATTACTAATGTTATATTTCGATTATATGTACAACGTATAAGGTCCCGAACTGTTCGTGTTAATTTCTGTGCACTATTACAATAAACGATTATCACGATCCTTTTATGTTGATATTATTTAGTATAGTAATCTTGATCATTCTTATTAATATGCGACCGTTTCAATTCATCAAGTGGAAGGTTTTAATGAAACGTCCGCCCAGGAAAGCCAAATATCTTCATTAATCGTTGCGAATGAGCATGTGATTATAAAGAAAAGAACCGCATATGCAAAAATACCTATAACTTGAGCGCTTCAAACAAAACCGGATGATTCACGCATTTACAAAACGGATATTAAATGCTTAGTTATAGTTTACATCCGTCTATAAATAAGACGTGAACATCGAAATAATTCGTGAATATTATATAACAATAGATTATGGAATACCATATAATCATACGTGCACGATCATACATGAGCTGTCAGTTCTCTGTGCGCAGTCATATATGATTGTATATGATCATATATTGCACAGTCGACACACAGAATAGATCTCATATACAATCCTATATGATCATATCTGTTTATACAGGGTGTCCCATTTTAATCTTACACCTGATTTATCTTGCAAAATAGGACTCCGATCGAAAAATGAGTCTTATGAAAGTTGTAGGATTCAAAGGGGGACGTTTTTCTAGAAAAAGAAATATGGTCCAAAATTCAAAATGGCGGAGGTACAACGGCCGACATGTTTTTCTTAAATGGAACTATGACTTTTTTTTTCGACCAAAATGTTCGGCATATTAAACCTAATAACTTTTGTAGGAAACTTTTTTCGATGAAGTCCATAATTCATTTTTTTTAAGACCGTTTTAGCGTTATCCATGTACCACGAGGAGGTAAAGTCTTCAACATCCCATTTGTGTGTGCGTGTGCGCGCGTGCGCGTGTGCGTGCATACAACACTTACAAGAATTAGGTCTCTGCGGCTCGTCACTTCGGCAAAATTTTTGTACTCCAAACCCTCCTTGTAAGTGTACTTTGAATTTTTCTCAAACATGTTCAAAGATTCCACCATTCATCATGTTAAAAACTTTAACATCCAATGTCTAAAAAATTCGTCGAAGGCAAAGTATTTTTGGAATTACAAGTCTTCTTCGTCACTGATGAAAAATAACAAATTCATCACACGGACACTTCGAAATGATTTTTGTGGATCGCGCGTTTTGGACGGTACATCTGTAAAAGTTTACCGACAGACATCTAACGATGTCAGATTTCAGTCCGAACGAGATTGTCGACATGCTCCTCATTTTGGGGAGATGTCGTGGCAATTATTTCCGTGCTGCAAATTTGTATCGTCGCGAATATCCGCATCGTCGGCACCCATCGCGGCAGACAATTCGGACGCTGGAACAGAGAGCGAGGGCAGGTCACATAACTCGCCATCGTAGACGTCGCCAAGACGTCAATAATGATTTTGATGGCCCGTATGCGGCTCGAAATATGGCTATTTTAGCCATGGTAGCAAACGATCCCCACTTGAGCGTTCGAGCGATCTCCGCGCAACTAGGAATTCCCAGGTCTACAGTCCACCGAGTGTTGAGGAGTACAAGGCACCACCCGTACCGACTACAATTCCACCAAGACACTCCGAATCCCGATCCGTTGCGAAGGGTCGAGTTTTGTAGGTGGGCGTTGAGGCAAATCGAGAGATCCCCAGACTTCTTCAGGTTCGTCATGTTCAGTGATGAATCCACATTCAACAACCGGGGTCAGGTGAATCGGTGGAACTTCCGATATTGGTCTGACCATAATCCACACTGGGTGAGACAGCTCGATCACCAACATCACTTTTTTGAGGGAAATGTGACGGGAGCCCGTTATCTTGATTTTCTGCAAAATGAATTGCATATTCTGCTAGAAAATCTTGATTTGGGTACACGTCAACAGATGTGGTTCCAGCAAGACGGTGCACCCGCTCACTGGGCTCGTATTGTAAGGAACCATCTGGACAGAACTTTCGGGGGAAGGTGGATCGGTCGAGATGGACCTGTCCACTGGCCGCCAAGGTCACCTGATCTCACCTCTCCCGATTTCTTCTTGTGTGGTTACCTTAAAGACGTTGTCTACCGCCAACGTCCAACCACAAGAGAGGATATGAGAGAGAGGATAGCAGTCGCCTGCCGCGCAATTCCAAGAGATGTCCTCTTACAAACAGTCGGTAGTTTTGAGAGGAGAGTTCAGGCATGTCTCAACATGAATGGTGGGATCTTTGAACATCTTTGAGAAGAGTTCAAAGTACACTTACCAGGAGGGTTTGGGGTCAAAAAATACTGCGGAAGTGACGAGCCGCAGAAACCTAATCCTTGTGATTGTTGTAACGACCAACACGTCCGCACATGCGCACGCACACGACCACGCACACGACCACGCACACGCACACACAAATGGGATGTTGAAGACCTTACCTCCTCGTGGTACATGGATAACGCTAAAACGGTCGTGGTACATGGATAACGCTAAAACGGTCTTAAAAAAAATGAATTATGGACTTTATCGAAAAAAGTTTCCTACAAAAGTTGTTAGGTTTAATATGCCGAACATTTTGGTCGAAAAAAAAAGTCATGGTTCCATTTAAGAAAAACATGTCGGCCGTCGTATCTCCGCCATTTTGAATTTTGGACCATATTTATTTTTCTAGAAAAACGTCCCCCTTTGAACCCTACAACTTTCATAAGACTCATTTTTCGATCGGAGTCCTATTTTCCAAGATAAATCAGGTGTAAGATTAAAATGGGACACCCTGTATATGACATGGTAAACAGGCAGTTTTGGTGTTATATATGGTCATATATAGGGTCATATATGCCAATGTATATATACATATAAAGTTATATACGCTCATATACATTTGTATATGGATCCACATACAATCATATATGTGCTAAAAATGGGCGATATATAGTTGTATATAACTATATATGATCATATCTGTTCATATATGACATCGCAAGCTGGCGGTTTTGGTATTATATATGATCATGTATACCACTGTATATGTACATATAAACTCATATATGCTCATATATGTTTCCATATACAATGATATATTACGTTATATACAATTATATATAATTATATACAACTATACATGAAATTATATACAATTATATATGATTATATATGAACCGTTTTTCCCGGGTGTCGAAAAAAATGGTCTAGAAAAAATGTCTGTATGTGGGTATTTGTGACGTATTTTTCGTTAGCGTAATTTGTATTCGAGAATAAATCGCGAAAACAAATCGGTAATGTGAGCGCCAGCTAATTTTTCTTCCACCGGAATTAACTAACAAGTATGCCCTGGAGTTCGGGTGGAGCCACTCTCGAACTCCGCAACGAAAGAAAAGAATCTTACCAATTTTTGTTTCACCGGAATTGGTAAACCGGTATGCTCTGAGTGCATCAACGAGAGTGACGGTGACAAGATTGCACGGACGCTCTGGTTGTAGGTTGTGGTAGAGGGGTCGAGATCGGTTGTCAGTAAAAGAACACTGCTCTTAACGAAAGCACGAAATTAGAGTCTCAAGAACTCTAATCTCCACGAGAGGCAAAAGATCGAGAAAACAAAATTTATTTTATTGGCTAAAAAGCCGCGAGAACATGCGAAAGCGCATCGAGAGAGGAACCTCAATCAATTCCCGATATTTTAGGCGTAGCTGAAACGTCAACGCTGCAACATTAACGGTAGCAGTAACAACGCATAGCTGACATAATGAGAGCGATGTTATTTCGAAATAAATTGATCTTTAATTTAATTCAGACGAAAACTCACCAAATTAATGTACAATCCATGAGAGAAGCGAGATCTGTACACTCGGGAACGCAGTGCACTAAACTGCACGAAAACATGCTGATTTTATTTTAATAAAATCTCGAGAACACCGGTAACGCGGAACTCACTCGAAACACACGCAACGCGCGAAAACCGTGAGAACCGAACTATATCGAGCGCGATCGGACAGAAAAACTGTCAACACGGGAGCGCGACCGGAGGCCGAGGCGTCTCGACGACGTCTTGAGGCAGACTAGACTTTACACGTAATTCTCGATAGCCAAACATTATGATTATTTCTCGAAATCCGAAAATCTTCAATCCGATAACTACTGCCCTCTAACTCGAGCCACCTCCGATCTTTAGCGAGAAGGAACACGTAATACGTAAATCGGTAGCTTTTAAATCCGAGATCATCCACGATCGTTTCCCTAGTGCATCAGGCGAGAACAGAGCATGCACGATACAAAAAAAAACGTATCGAAGGGGTTCCTCCCTTGACTATGGCATAAACTCTATTTTGCTCGTTCTCCAGCCCTCTACATCTCCTCTGAGGGCGCCGGTATTTCAGCCCTACTATTGCCGATTTCGTGGAGGAGTCTCGTCGAGTCGAGTCTGACGGGCAACACGTTTCGTCGGGGCTTTCCCCTCTCGACAGATTTGAGCACTCCGACCTTAACTTAATATTAATAACAAAATGATATGAACTTTACTTTAACTATACGGTAACTTGATGGAAGGGTGACTCGAGAGAGCCGCTTAACGGGAACTACAATAACGATAACGACGATATATCTTGTGACCGTGAGTTTTAAAAAAATCACGTTACAGTATGTTCCAGGGACAGAAAATTCAAACGTCCATAACTCACGTATGGCACGATGGATCGACCTCAAATTTGTCACGCAAATAAAGCAGTAACTTCTCTTTAATTGGTGTGATTTTTATCAAAATGTATCGATATATACAGATTTTATAGGATTTTAAATTTTTTGAACAAATTGCGCGATCGCTCTAACTTTTTCGTAAAAGTTCGACTATTTAGCTAAACAGTTCTTCATAACTGAACACAGGTTCAATGTTCTTTGGTATTGAATTTCGACGAAAACGCTAAAGCGATTTGAATTTTATAGGATTTTGAATTTTTCGAAAAAAATTACTTTTGCTCTAAATCACGTCGAATCTCAACAAATCAACTGAAATGTTCTGCAGACGAAAAATAACATATAGCGCTGCTACGCACCAAATTTGGTAATAATCGGTACAGTCGTTCGGATTTTCCGCCATTTTGAATTTTTCAAAGAATTTAAATTTTTGCTCTAACTTCCGCAAAAGTTAAGAAAATAAGTCAAAACTTTGTACTTGATGGAAATATGATGCAACGATATTAATTACAGAATTTTCGTTGTCGCGTGTCGCTTAATATGTTTTCTTTTTATTTATAGATAATACATTTTTAACTTTTAATTTGTGTTGTTGCACAAGCAACGACCAAAAGTATAAAGATAACGATATTTAAAAAATGCTAATTAAAATAAAAAATGATGCAAAGTAGACCTTTGCACGTTGCTTCCTCATTAAATCTCATTTTTCACAATGCTTCCTCTATGAGGAAGCCAAAATTAATAAATAAACTTTCTCATAGAGGTGGTTTTGTGAAAAATGAGATTTAATGAGGAAGCAACGTGTAAAGTTCTACTTTTTTTTAGTTGTATCAATTACATTCTTATGCCATATTTTAGTACGTTATTAAAATTTATAAAATATTTAGTAATGGAGAAGAACTTTCGACCTAATTCACGAAACGGTGATGTGCAAGGGATATTTGAGAATTAAAATTAAAGTTGCCTGGGATAGCGATATTCCTTTTAAATGAGTAAAACATGTCGATTACACTGTTCTCTTCCAGCAAATTAATTATAATTATTGTACTTCAGTATCATAACATATATGTATCCATATCACAAATAAAAATTGAGTTGCACAAAAAAAAAACGAAGAGAAGAAATCGATTTCTATATTGAAAATATATATCTCAAAAGTAAAAAAAAAAAGAAAAACGTATATAGACCTCTCGGCACTTTGCAAATAAATGTTGAATATATAGTGTAGAATATTTTCTAAGTAAAAAAAATACATCTTACCAAAATGTCGAAATGTTTCTATCCAGTTTTATCAATTACATTCTTATGCCATATTTAAGTACGTTATTAAAATTTATAAAATATTTAGTAATGGAGAAGAACTTTCGACCTAATTCACAAAACGGTGATGTGCAAGGAATATTTGAGTATCAAAATTCAAAGTTGTCAGGAATAACGAGTTTCCTATCTAATAAGTATACCATATCGTTCACACTGTTCTTTTCCAACAAATTCATTACAATTATTATATTTCAGTATTATGACACGTCTGTCATTGCAATTAACAATTGAACTAGATAATAAACCGAAGAAAAAAATTCGTTTTCTATGTGGAAAAATCATGTCTTAAAATATATATATATATATATCTCTCTATATTATATAGAGATCTCCTCAATAGAAAATGAACAGTGTTACTCACAAATCGATTTATTGAAAACAACAGTCACGTGTTTGATTAACTTGAACAATGATTCGTCAATTCAAACATATGGTTTTGTTGATTTCATCTAGCCGCCACCTGAGTTTGTTCCTTTTATTTGATAAAATATTTTGTTGTAATGAACTTGAAAATAAGTTGGGATATAGTTGCGATCTTTTTGAACCATGTAAAGATTTTTTTTTTAATATTCGACAGTATGGAACTCAATTATTCTGTGCATGAAAGTGTATATTGGTTCGGATGAAAGAGATTCCGTGGGTGACGAAAAAAGTTGTTCGGAGATCTTCGTGCGTCGACTGATTATTTAGTTGTTTCAAAGCCTCCCGTAGTTTGAAAAAAACATATATCAAATTATATTAACATATTATTATGTCAAATATGAGGTGGATAGGACGCTGAAATTCATGCTATTTGCTATCAGTAATCTAAATAATTTATCTTTTTGAAGTGAAGATCCGTTTAGTTAAGATAAAGTTAATTGTCTTCTCATAATTTGTTAATTCAGAAAATCATATGTAGCGTGTACTCAAATATCTCGCGACATTAAATCAACTGAATTGTATTTTATTCAACGTTAAGTCGTTTAGTTCATTCATTAAATTGCTTATTTCAGAAAATAATTCGACATCCTCAAAGCCACCGCCGCTAGGTGGCTTCGAGGATGAAGCGTTTCTCTTGCAAACGGTCCGCTATCTAGCCAGTTACTATATAAGTTAATCATGATATAAATTAACGGATGATAGGTAAGATGATTACGTAGGGTAGGTAGATAGGTTCGCCAGCAAAGTCTAGAGGGTTTTTTTTGACAAAAATTGTTTCCCTGAAGTTGTTTAGGTGAAGGCTAGCACCTAAGATCGTACTGAGCATTACCGCTCTCACAAATTATTTTATATAGAGACATTATTGAAAAACAAACGTAATGTGAACTGTTATCTTTAAGATCTGAAAGCGTGCAGACAAACTGATACGATTTAAGACTGACTGACGATTTTTTATATGTATGTTTATAGCCTCACAATCTAAAATATTGTATTAAACCTGAATAAACGAACATTTGTAAGAAAAGAAGAAAAAAAATAGGTTCGCTAGCCAAAGCGTGCGACTGTACTAAATTAATTTAGCTCTATTGAACCGTTTATAACGTTGACATGCATTAGAGTTTAGCTCAAAGAATGTGATAATTTAGAATACCATGTGCCTATGGTCATTAAGGTAATTAATAAGACAGATCCTGTTTGGTTATTTTATCTCAAACGTTTATCGTAACCTGTGTATTTTTACAAGATTCTTAATTTGGAGTTAATAAACGCTTTAAAAAAAAGATAGGTGGATAAGATCCACCAGGATAAGATACGTATAGCCACGAAACGTTGATTCCCGTTACTGACCGCAATAGAGCGACCCGTTGAAAGTTGAGGCGTTAATGAATAACCTTCAAACCGTGTTTAGTTAAATGAACAAAATATTTTTTTTTCTCTGACTAAAAAACTACAAATAATTTAGTTGAATCAACCGATTTTTTTTCGAGTCAACCGAATTTTTTTTTAATGCATGAATAAAATATCTTGCTTTTATTACATCGACCTTTAGTTCAAGGTATCCGATCGCATCATTTTGTTGAATCAAATGATTTTTTGTTCGTTCAACAATCTTTTTTCTCTCAGTGTGGAGGGGTCCGAATTTTTTGGTAGAAAAAAAAGTCATGGTTCCATTTTATAAAAACATGTCAGCTGTCGTAACTTTGCGTTTAGAATGGTGGACCAATTTGTAATTTTTTTTTTAACGTTCCCCTTCGAACCCTAAAAGCTTCATTATACTCAATACTTGATACGGGCAGAATATTTCGAGATAAATCAAGTGGAAGATTAAAATGTATATACTATACGTATAGACAGTGCGTCTTGGCACTTTGCAAATAAAAGTTGAACATATTCCGTGGACCATTTTGAAAACAAAAAAAATTCATTGCACGGTAAAAACAAAAATGACAACACTGCCGTGAATACAATTTTTAAATCAGTATTTGTTAATTAAATTCGCGATTGCATGTTACGTGATTAAAAAATTGCAAATAAGCACCATCAAACATTCATAAAAATACAATAGCCAATGAATATCCGTCGAGAATGTAATAACCGAATGGCCAGAAAATAGAAATTGCATGTTTGACACATACCCAATTAACGAAAATACATTTCGCGGATCTCTGGTGTTGAATTTCACGAAACTCTATTCATTCGCTGCATCGAACCGCTACGAAATCTGGGTTTTATCCTCTGTTCTAGTCTGATTTACTCCTTACAATATGAAAACATATATACAACATCAGAGGCCGATATTATTGATTATAGAAGTGAATTTGTAATTCCGTTCCTGCAATAAGTCGTTCGTAATTATAAATAACTGCACTGTTTGCAGTGCTGCAATATAGTTTAATCTACTCGGGCGCCGATCGATTTTCGTATTTGTCTACACCGGAGTCTCTGGACGAGGAGCGCATTGATACGTTGACTGTACATGTATAAATTTTCAGCGAATATACGTTTCATCAATATTTGATCGTACGATTGTACGCGTATATGTATCGTATGATAATGCACTGTACGGATCGCACAGCTATACCTTTGTTGTATATCTAATAATGCGAGTGAATTGTATCGTTATTGGTCATTAACGCAGACGGTAAATAGGCACAGTTATTAGCGCTATTTGTGTCTCTCTCTATGTCCAATACCTTATACAATGACTGCCATATATCTGACAAACAGGCAATAAATAACCTGACGTATTCCGAGTGAGATGATCACACGGTTATGACAGACTATTTTTTTTTTTAATTTTTTTAACGCAAAAAGTGTTCGACACGTTTGAGCGTAATTTCCTCTTTAAGCATTTTCCACCAAAATTTCACATTACTTTTAGATTGTATTTACCTAAAATCTGTGAAAAGGTGAACGCGTTTTATGTAATATTTGGTGAGATATCCAAGAAAAATGCATAAGATGCGATTTAACATTTTTTTAACGCAGTGCATTTCGTTGTACTCATTTCTGTGTGTGCCCAACATCGAAAATTCAGTCGTCTGATTCCCGAGCGGTACGAGGGTTCGAGCTCAATGTTTTTACCTAAATGATGTACTAACTCGGCTTTACTTACTGTGATTTTTTTACAAATTTTATCCACATATAGATTTTATAGAATCTTTAATGTTTCGAAAAAAAGGACGTGCCCGCACTAACTTTCGTAGAAATTCGACGATTCAGCTAAATAGTTCATGATAAGAGTAAATACGTTCAATGTTTTTTGTGTAGCTTACGCAAAAGTTACACAACGGTACCTGTTATGACGTTTCCTAGCCACATGTAACGTGGTTTGTGTTATTAAATTCGACATTTTAATTTCTACAAAGTTTCCTCTATGAGTGTAAGCCAAAATAGATAAAGACACTTCCTCATAGAAGTACCTTTGGAGGTTCTGTTTAATAGTTTTTACAAATCATTGGATTTCTAGCCCAATCCATCATCTGGCCACAAATCAATTGATATGTTATTGAAATGTTAAAAAAAAGGTTGCGAATAGGAACTTTGCACATTAAATCCTCAATTTCGCCCGCCATCAACAAAGCTTCCTCTATGTGGAAGCCAAAATTAAATATAATTTTCTGAACCAATGTACTTTCTCGTTGAGGTGGCATTGCGGATGGCGTGCGAAAAAAATTAGGAATCAATGTCCAAAGTTCTACTATGCATGCATCCATTTTAACTCTCGACTGCCCTCCTCCCTCCCAAGGACGGGAGTTATGCGTTTCACGACAATCAGCTGATTTTAGCGATTTCTTTGAAGCCAATGTTCTCAAAACAGTAAAAAATGACAACCAAATTTTAAACTTCAATTCTGCGATTAGCTCCCAATGTCTTTTTCCATAAATTAAGGTGATAAATTTTTGAATTGCATAGATAAATGCTTTTTTTAAATTGTTACAAATAGCCTATTTGAATATAGGTAGCTCACTTCAAGGCGCTCGCGGTAGTTCGTAGCTCACTTCAGGGTTCTCACGGTAGAGTGCTTGTAGAGATTCTCATCTCTGGTGCTTAAATACCGCCCGTGAGTCTCAACCTGCATTTGTATAAGGCGCAATTGCTTTTTTTTTTAAGTTTAATCCTTTGAATATTTGTTAACTTTATTTTATTCATACATTATGTTATTACTTTGTAAGAATATTATAATAGTTAAAATATTATATCGATTGGATGTCTAAAAAAAACCTTGCTTTACGCCACTGGGCCGCTAAATATCACCGTTCATGATAATCTTTTTTTTTAATTTGTCATACCATTGTGTTGATTATCGAAGCCTATACAATACGTTTTCTGTTGCACTTCGAAAGATAGGTGAGGTGGAACATTGCATAGTGTTTCTTCCAGAAGGCAGGAAATGTCTATACTTTCTCAAAGAAGTAACTTTGTGAAAGATGGTAATAGTAAAGAAACAAGGTACATAGTTCGTAGTCAGGTTGGATTCTGCACCTGTATACCCTGCTTAGGAGTTCAGATTGAAACTGATAGAAAGCGATCAAATGGATAAATTTCCAGTTGAAACATAATAGACTCCAACAGGTTTCAATTGAATTTTTTTTGTCTATTTAATTAGTTCCAATCGGATACCTTCCAATAAGGTATGCACAAAAAAAAACTTTAAAAAGCATGAAATAAAAAAAAATTATTAAATTTTAAAAACTCCCGACTGTAAAAATATACTCTCATTAAAAATAATATATATTGAAAAAAATGACTCACATAAACAAGAATATTGAAAAAATAATGAAATAATTCCTAATACACTTTAATATCAAGATGAACTACCTCGAATGCAGTTTTTAATATTATCAATTATTATCATTTTAAACAAAGTCCAAAGTGTTTTTATAATCACATACTTCCCTTGCGATAGGCCTCTTGACTATATTTATATCGTTTATAATATTAAAAACTGCATTCGAGGGAGTTCATCTTGAGATTAAAGTGCATTAGGAATTATTTCATTATTTTTTCAATATTCTTATTGACACTGTTTATAAAGCTTCCTAGACAAGGAAGCAAAATGAAAAAACGTCGAACGTAATAAAGCATAAATATTTGTGCAAAGCTGAAAAAACTGGGGTTCTCGACACTTTAAATACAAGCATATTTTGAGTTATATATTGAACAACAAAAAAAATGCTTTTATTTGTCAAAAGTAATAATGGTCGCCCCTTAAACGCATCCCTCGTTTTACCGGAGCGATAACCCTAATTTTCAAATATTACCAAATTTGTTTCATGCGTTGCTTGTTCATAAATCACTCGAGAATAATGTGTAGAGATCCAACAACTACAGTCACACAGATCCTTTTTATAACGATGCGATTAATTGCCTGGACGTTTAAAAAAATAGTCTTCATCGCTCCCCGAGAGAGAGAGAGAGATGAGCACTAATATATACTGCACGAATTATATATCTACTCAATGTAGACATATAATGCGTGCAGTATATATTGACCCCTTTGTGCTCTCTCTTCAGGATTCAAGACTCGACATTTCCAAGCCGGTTGATGAAAAACGTGCCAACGAGACTTAGCTACAGAGTTGATAGGCGATTGAACGCCCGAGCAGAGAAGCAAACTTTATAACGATGCAAATACCTCGTTGCGATTTTCCTATGATGTGAAGTCCATTGAACTCTGTGAGGATCGTCGTGTATGGTATCGATATGCTGTGCACTGAAGCAGACAGGAGCGGGAATCGTGCTGGTAACGAGAACGGACGAATATATTTTTCTTTTTTGTGTGATATTGATGTCGAAACGGTATCACGATTCGATACGTACAAATACAGCATAAATGGAGGAATTTCACATAGAAATATGAAAGAGAGGAAAACGAGATTCTGAAGAACCATTAGAATTGACGCAACGGATTTTTTACGCTTGCAAACGATCAATCTTAAATATATAAAGTAAAAAGAATATTCGTTAATATTTATTTTTATGTTTTCTACTCTTATATAGAATTTTACACGTTGCGTCGTCTCATTGCACCTACTCAATCGTAATCTTTTCCTGTATATACTGTGTCCGTGCAACCAAATTGATGGAAAGGTGGCTAATGTAAGAATATTCTATATATGAGTCATCATATTGCTATTAAAAATCGCAAATGTTATGAAACAAATGAATTAGGATATTTTAACGAAATTTTCATTAATTTTTTCTCACATGGGTTCTAAGGTATATGAGCCTAAAGTTGAGACATTCAGCATGGGTAACATAGGGCTACGAGTGAAAATCATCATTTGTAATGTCTAAAATTATATTTGTAATGAACCTTTAAAACAAGATCTTTTTACTTTCTCGTTACATACGAAGTATGTAAAAGAAAAAGTATTGCAATCTAAACAAAAATCGACTTCCAAATTTTTGTTGAAATACATGTTTTGAGTGTCCTAGATTCCAAAAAAGACATTCACTCATTTCTGTCTGTCTGTCTGTCTGTCTTTGGTCTGTCTGTGCCGTCTGAAAACATAATAACTTTTGAAAGAAACTGCAGACCACACGGAAATTTACAGTGAATCTTCTGTGAATAAAATGTAGTTTTGGTATAGAAATTGAAAAGAAACCACCTTACTGTGGAAAAACCACGTTTCTTATCTTAAATGTTAAAAAGAAATGAATTTTCACAATTTAGGTTATGAACCAAAAGGCATTTGTGTTTTGTTCTTAACTTCAATATCAAAACTTCATTTAGTTCATCGAAGTTACACAACAAATTTTGATGCGATCCATAGTCTCTATCAAAAGTTATTACTTGCTCATCGTATCTAAACTGTGCAAAAGAGGATTATCTAAAATTACAAAAGTATTGAAGCAGCCTATGGATCACAGAAAAACTTGTGTCTTCCATATATGAAATGTAGTATTTGTATTAAAATTCAGAATAAAACACGAACTCTTTTTAATACTTTACCTTAAATGTACAAAAATTAAAAACAGCTTTGCTTGTAAAGAAACTGATTTTGTTGTAAAAAATATGCACCAAACAAAATATGAATCTTGTTGCAGACTTGAAAAATCAATTATTAACACAAAAGGAATGATTTTAAGCGATTATCTATCAGAAATGCACTGATAATCGAAGTCGAGGTTATGTACAATTCTAGTTGTTAATTCTGATATTTCATAACTAAATCTCCTTAATATTTTCTTCTGAGATTTAGCTTTTACTATACAAATTTTCAGCGTATGGCAAGCAAAAAAATAAAAAATCTTACATACGGGCTTGATCGAGTGTGCTCTCCAAAAACTATCCATAACTGTTGATTTGAAAAAGAAACCATTTATCTCACATAGTTAATACTCTGTCGCACTGAAACATGGCCTAAAACCACCGCAAAAATCTTACGAAATTTGCGTGCAGAATTTCGTTAAGCAACTTCTTGTTGCATTTTTCGAGAACATTCGTAACATTGAAACCACATTAATCGACCGATCAGCTGATATCTACTAAACGCAAATTTCCTGTCCTTTGCCCGACGGGATGTCTGAAGTAAAAATTGACGTATTAGCTATTTAAACGGAATGTAGATTCCGGCATGGCAAGCGTGCTGTGAACCAATTCTTGAGTTTGAACTATAGTCTCCAATATTATAATTTTCTCTAATATCCTCTCCTAAAAATTTGGTTTGATATTTGTATTGTTGTTGGTTTATTTGCCCTGTGATTGGTCGCCGGTGTCATTAAACACGTTGAAACCGGGACCAATTTCAAGTATCAAAACTTTTTCTTTATATCAAATGTAAAAACTGACGGAATGAGATCCGGGCGCTGAAGTGCCCGGGTCCGTTTAATCCTAGTCCTTCCTTAAAAAAGTAGTGGATAAAATATCTCACATTTTTCAATATAAGTATTGTTCGTTTATTCGTTCTCTGATTGGCTGTAGAGGCACCTGAAGGTTGTACCATTTGATGAGCAGCTTCAGTCGTGTTATTGAATTTTGACAGTTCCCGGTCGCGCAGGGTTTTGAACTTTGGTTACGGTTATTTGTTCCCAGTGTACTTGCAAGTTCTGATCTTCTGGCAGAGGCAGAGGTATAGGTTGAGTAAGAGTCGGAAGTAGAGACACTGTTGAAAAAATATAAGTTAATGCTGATGACTAAAAGATTTCTTGCATAAGGTAATTGTCCCAATGTCCGCATACGTATAAGAATTCGTATTTCTGTCTCTTTCTCTTTGCACTCACGTATCTTGCAGTTTACTCAGATTTGTGCAGTCATTGGGGCATTTAACTTAAACATTAATTTTAATGTACAATTGTAACGCAAGATTAATGTACTCTGTAACAGTAAAAATAGTTTAAGTCGTAAAAATTGAAGTACTTATAAAGCTCTTAATGTACTGCAAATCGATTGTGCCTCACACTTATATATCAATTTCACAATATGATATAGTTTCTGCATAAAAACGACGAGTACCGCGGTACATTGAATTTCATGCAATTTTCTTTACAATGGAGAGATAGTGGCGAAGGTAGAAAAACGATTTAAAAAAAAAAAGAAAAGAAAATAGATTGGAATAACTAATATTTTTTTACTTCCATTGCAAAATAATTGGATTCATAGAAAAATGTTCAATTGCAAAAAAGAAAAAAATGTAATAAAATACTATAAGATCAACTGTGGCTATAAGTGCGCGGAGCGCGCGTATGTGCTATAGTTGTAATTTAAAAAACTAATTTAATAGAAAAATGATTCAAACAGAATAATTTAATAAAATAAGAATTGATACAATTTAAAAAATTCTTTATTTCAACTCTGCATCACTCACTCATTAACATGACGAAACTTCACAACAGTAACGTGACGCCAGTAACAATCGTGATGAGGAAGTCTCGTGTTCCTATCGCGCCAGTAATAACGTTTCTTCTAAAGCAGTACTAGAGTATTTATGGTAGTAGGAAAAAAAGGGAATTGTCAATTACCCACATATTGTAGAAGATATTTCAACTTAAAGTGTATTGTGTATTAAAACTCATATCTATAGATATACTATTGATATATTGTGAGGTTACCTTCGACTTTTTCCTAAAAACTCTATCAATATTGACAATTGACATTTTTAGTAATCCTACATATATTACATTCTACACTTTTGTTTTTATTCCGAAATTGTTGCTTTTTAAATTTCATGAGTTCTTGTCAGATACGATATGCGGCAATGCATACCATATTTCAACCTGGGTCAGACCTTCGACCTCTCGGATTTAATAATTCGCATATAATTGTATAGATGTGTACTTTCATTTCGTGTTTAAACTGTCGACAAAAATCAATTACATGTCACATTTTCTCTCTCACAGCGAAAGCTTTATTTTATGTGAATACCATTAACGGTTCTTTGTCCTCGAAAAGTGACCACGAAATTCTGGAAAATTTATGAAATGGCCAAAAGTGCCCTCAGCAAGCGTAACGAATTTTTCGACAACTTTGTAAAGTGGCAAAAGTGTTCTCAAGAAGCCCTTTATACATTTTGTAAAATGGTCAAAAATGGTGTCAAAGGAATTCTGGATTTTTTTAAATGGCCTAAAGTGTCTTTAAAAAGCGTAACAAGCTTTAAAATCGAAAATCTAATGCGTTTGTGTGAATGTAAATTCAAACAAGTAAAAATCGTTCTTTCAAAGAGCTACTCCAAAATATGCTCTCGCATAATACAGTACATTCACGAACTTTATTTATTCTTAATAAAATAGAAAATAACTGTGAATATTTCAGTTTCGAATCACACCACATTTCCCTCCTGTTTGTACTGTTTTCACACTAGCTTACCAAATTTTGGACTACTTTATGTCCATATTCTAGACATTCATGTATTATTAAGCGTCAATAAATGCTCTTTACATTGATAAAAAAAATGTACCGCTATACGTAGGACCTACATTTATCATATCTACCTACATATCATCTCAGGCGTTGGCAATAGTAAAAAAAAAACTTGCGACACTTTTTCTGCGTTATTACAAAGTCGATTAGCATTAGTCGAGAATTGGAACATCGCTGCCAAATTCAGAGCCTGGTAGTTTTCTGGAATCACAACCTCGTAGTGTTGTTGTGCAAAATTCGGCGATACAAAACTTTTCAATCTACATGATTCTAGCCAAATCGTTTTTTATCAACTATAATCAAATTCCACGTGAAAAGAATGATTTATTACGGTAAGAAAAATGTCACATTAAATTTGTTAGATTAGCAAAGAAAATTTATTTGTTGTATTTTTGTTTTTGCTAGCCTATCAAATAGGTTTCCTCCGTAAGAGTAAAAAACATTAAAATAAATGACAATTAACGATATTATTCATATACCGAAATTGGAAACACCTTATTTTCCGTATTTTCGGACGATTTTTTTCATACAGTATGTTTATACAATATATTACATACTCGTCATTTTTTGGTACCGATAGACTTTCTTAGTTTTCAAGCCCATAACCTACGTAGAAAAAAAAGAATATTGGATATCGAGAAGAATGATGTCTGAGGGCTCTTCTGAAACACCATAAAATTATCCTCGAGTCTCTATCGCTTCTCGGGATTGACATTAACTTTATTTAGAATCTCGAGTATCCTAAGTCGTAATTCCTATAAATTTAATTTTATAAGAATTACAAAAACGTTTAAAAGGATTAAAAATGTTTGTCATCATGGCAAATATTTTAACATGGCAGTTTAAACTTTAAATTAGTATTCAGGGACCCAAGAAATCCTTTTAGCCACTATATTGTCAAGAAAATGAATATATTGTAATTTTAGTAAATTCTAATCCGCCACTTTAGGTCAGCCAGTTTGAATTTGCAGATTTTAATGTAAAATTCAGATACAGCGACCAAAAAAAAACTCTATTAGCACCTATTTTTAGTACATATTTTCATAAAAACAGAAATTCTTGCCTTTTTGGTCACTTTTAGTCGAATTCTCCGTGCCAACGAAGGGGTTAAATCTTCACAAATTTATGTCAGCCCTACATGTAGGGAACATTTTGGAAATAAATTAGGATAGACAGAAAAGGTGGAGACGAAGAGCTTACAATAATTTACGAGAAATTATTGTAAGCTTACGATGTACGTAAAGTCACTAATTTTGATCGTATAATTTATTACGAGTTTGTCGGAATAAACCTCCGATGTATGATGAGGACAGGACAAGACAGTTGTCTCCCTCCACTTTATAGAACATTATTTGGAAACTAAGGCTCTGCGAAATTTGGGAACTCCATTGCAAGGGGAATGACAATGAATATCGTCAAAGTTAAATCCTTGAATTGTTGACATTATACTCCAACATTGAGCATCCCATTACAATTTATATGTGACACCTATAAGTAACAGTGATTGATACCTATTTGAATAAATAATCAGTTTGGGAACTTCCAAGTGATACAGTATGTAAAGCTCTTGCGCTCTCTCATGAATGAAATAGCATCCTTCCGATTTGGTTTAGCATCGTGAATAGCCAACTATTAGGAATATCGTGACGGACTATGGTGCTATTCAGCATTCACGGACGAATTGCCCAGACATGAGAGTTGAACTTTTCGCATTTGCCAATCAGTAATTTCTTGAATTTTCGTTTTAAAGTTTCAGCAAAGTGCCACGGTGAAAACGAGGGTCTCGGATTGTAGTGCTTAGCACGAGAAATTTAGGTTATCAGTACTATAATAGCGTATTAATTTATTCAAGAATGATACATATTTATTTAATACCATTTCGATTGCGGACTGCAAAAATTCTTTTGACATTTCAACTTTGTATGTATACATATAATTCTTATAATTCCACATAAAATTGAAACAATAATTAAAAGATATACAATCAAATACTTTATTGTTTCATTGGTGTATGGAAGTTTGAGAATTACATTTGGAGAATTACATTTGTTTTGAATTAATGCCATTTTTTGGGTAGATCAGTAATATAGATGTGTAAAATAAAGCAATATCTATAAGCTCAAATTATAATTATAAATAAATAGTTTTTGGTACATAGAAAATTGATAGATAATTCACCCAAGTGTAGAAGGTAAATGTATTGTTACAAAAAACGGGGCGTGCTACATACATGCTACTTAAAATAAAAAAAATGTATCCGGAGAGAAACCCAATGGAAAGTACCACATAAAAATTCAATAATGTTCACAAAAAAATGCGAATCTAGGCAGTATAACCTTACTACAAACTGATACGCATGTGTACTGGTTTATTTTTAAAAAGTCGATATACGTGCCTTAATTTCCTGAACATTTTTGGTAATGTAAATTATACGTTTTTAGCTTTGAAGGGGTTGGAGGTCTGTCTGAACAAATAATCGTACGTTATATTTACGAAGTCTGTCCGGACGAAAATTCGTATGTTATTGGTTCGAGTGACAAGAATACGGTTTTCGGAGAGTCAAGTTCCGTCGGTGGATGTAATATACTTATTCGGACAAAGACAACCAAAAGTGAAAGAGTGGTAAAAGTTGATATCACCATATTTTGTACGTAGTGTGGGTCATTAGAGTATAGGTTGAGAAACTATAACAACGCACACAACAAAAACAACACCAACAGCAATGATACTTGGAAATAATAACAACGAAGTTTTAATATGAGCGTTATGAGCGAACCAATTTCATAGATCCTGTTCAAGTTTATTCTAATTTTCGTGTACTCTGAGAATCGGAGTTAATTTACTGCAATTCTGGTAACAAAAGTCACCAGTTTGGCATCATTTACAGAGATCGTTTGGTATCAAGTAAAGTAAGTGTTGCGGGCACAGGATGCGTCAAATGAATGTTCAATGGAGTGGTTAAAAATGCATATTTTAGCTATAATAAAGATTTATATGTGAAGCACTTCAACATTTTTTTCGTAGCTAGAATGGAAAGTAAAACCTTTTACTATCCTTACTTATTAATTTCCATTTCTCACATACCGACCTCTATGAAAGCCCTGAGATGATCGTCCTACTTCCTCTTTGCACTAAAATTGATAATAATGAAGAAGTATTGATCGACATCGCAACCGTTTTTTTTTTTTTTTAATGAAACTCCAAAATTTTAATGAAACTCAAAATTTACTTGATTTTAATAATGTCGACAGAACATATTAACACCATGAGCGTGACACGATTCGCTTTTGATCTCGTCATGTCACCTGTTGATTTCTGATTTTGCGTACAATGGTTGCATAGACCGCACGCAGCTCTCGGTGCCGTTGATTATGGCCGGTTGTCTGTGGCTTTATCGACGCTACCGATTTTTTTGTGAATTTTTATTTAGCGAGTAAAACGAAACGGTTTTCACAGAGTCAAGCGCACGAATCGCGGGTCTGTATAGGGTAGAGTGAGAAGAGGGCAGCGAGAAGCACGGAAGCGGAGAATAGCGAGACGTACGTGTCGGGTATCGAATATCGGGTGCACAACGCACGTGGGGCACTGGCAATATAGACCGACTCGATCGATCGAGCCTGGTGTGCTCTGCTCGTTTCTATCCTGCTTTTGCTCGCTCGTTCGGTTGCGCGCTTTCGCGGAAAGCACCACCGCGAGAATCGATCTTTAATGCCGGCCCCGGTGCGGCGGACCTCACGCGAGAGGGAACACAGCTTGTGTTGAGCAAAAATTTAACCGGGTTCGCCGTCGAAGTATACGGGTTGCCGATACTGAATTGTGCGGGAACGAGCGGTTAGGGGAAGAGGATGAGGAAGGGGAAAAGGGGGTGAGAAAGAGAGAGACGGAGAGAGGGAGAGAGATAGCGAGAGACGGAGAATGAGAGAGGGAGCGGTGAGTACCCCAGGGAACCAAAGACACTTCAACATGCAAGAACAGCCTGGATCCTATATAACGGCAATGGCAACAGCAGCGACGATAGTCAGCGAGAAATACCCTCTCCGATCTGTAGCGCCACGGTGCACCGGATTTTCACGAGAAGCCGAACGACGGTATAGAGCTAAGGCAACCACGTTCAACCGTCGACGACAACGACGACGACGCCGACGAGAAACGCGGTAGTACCTTCTCAAACTCAATTTTCCAATGAACTCTAGGGGCAGCCACTGGTAGGACTTCTGTACTGTATAAATCGATAAGAACGTGATCGAGAGTGCGACGACGGATCCCACGGATAATCGGTTTTCCTTAAACGCGAAAAGGAGCTGAAGATTTTTCAGATTAAAATAATAAAACGCCTCTTTATGTGCGTTATTATTATTTTTCAAAGTCGAAGTAGGAACTTATTGGCATGAACACTGGGCGAGTGTAGCGGATGCATTTAAGTATGAAAATTAGTTATCTATGGGGCATTACATAGTAATTTACACGGGAGAACATCCGACCCTCTTCAATTTCCCTAATATTTTTTATATTGTTGTTACCACACAAAAAAAAATACCGATCATTGTTATTGAAATAAAGAGTCGAAAAAACGAAACACGAGTATGAGAGTCTGGCAGGACCTCGTCAGTCCAGCTGAAATGGTAGATAGATGTACTTATTTCGAGGCCCTGCCTCGCCTCTTAATTAGATTTTTATTTCAAGCCATTTTTTAATTTAATAAAAAAGTGAATTTACAATTTAAAAAATTCCACCTCAATTAAAACATGACTTCGACGCAAATAGTATGGTCAATTGTTTCGTAGTGTAACGCAGTTTAATATAACAATTGTATAAAAAAATGATAAACTTCATGTTCAGCGTGTTTATTTAATTAGAAACGAAAAATATTATGTTTCACCAGGTACTCTCGGTTGTCTTATTAGGAACATTCACCAAAACTCTGCATTAAAAACACGATATTTTCCCTAGTGCTGTGATAGAAACACCAGCACTCATGTTTAGACTGAAATTTATGTTTCTTTTGTTTTCATAATAACTATTTTCAATTGATTAATTATCCAATAATTAATTAAATAGGTTAGTTTAAAAAAGTAGTAAGGAATTTATAATTAGTCTTTATGTAAACAGCCAATGTTTTATGCATTTTTTTTACACATGATAGGTAAAGAATATAATTAAAAAGA
This sequence comes from Perithous albicinctus, assembly GCA_964016905.1. Lineage (NCBI taxonomy): Eukaryota > Metazoa > Arthropoda > Insecta > Hymenoptera > Ichneumonidae > Perithous > Perithous albicinctus. The sequence continues at coordinate 13,121,368 of OZ024693.1, read as the reverse complement.
TTAAAAAGAATAACAGATAATTGATGTTGTAATATTGTGAAATAAAAAGATGACATTTTGTTTTGAATATAAAAAATTTATATTTCCATCATTATACTACGATTCAAATTTCAGATTATCATTGCAGAATTATGGTCCATTTTTCTAGTAACATAAATGGGAGACGTAGTTAGTGAAACTTAATATTTTTTACTTTAACCTAAATAAAAATACTCAATGTAATGTTAACCAATTTTAGTACTATTTTGATAATAAAATGCGTCACATGACGAAAAATTGGCCGTTTTATTTATTAAATTAGATTTATTACTGAAGTTAAAAATTTTTTATTATAAATTAATTTCTTTTTTCTAAATAAAAACAGTACATAATAAGAAAGTTTAAATACTGAAGGTAGATTGGAAAATTACAACGGCACTCACAGATATGCACAGAAATTCACAGACATTCACGAACACTCATTTTGCTTGCTCATAACTTTGTTTTCGTGAAAATATTTTTTTTCGAAATACATACCGGAAAGTCGATATATCAACCATCCATTATAATGAAAAACCCATCCTGAAAAGGTTAAAAATATCAGTAAACACTTCAAGTCCTGTAAATTGTGAGATATCCGGCTGTAATTTTTCCACGTGATTTGGGTGGGGTCCAAAATTTTGAACGACTAAATCCAGTTTAATATCCAGAATTGTGAAAATTACAATAACGAAAGACAAGTTGTTTGAATTTTTTATTTGGACAGACCACTAATTCGAATAATTGTTTCATAATTTCATTATTCAAATACTCATTTATTTGAATATATATTTACAGATAGTGTATTATTTGAATAATCAAAATATTGCATCGTCGTATGGAATGGACATATTTAGGAATGGACGAAACTACAAGGGGAGAAATATGAAATTGTCGAGAGTACGAACAGTTTGTAACCCGATGATGCAATATTTTGATTATTCAAATAATACACTCTCTAAAAATATATATTCAAATAAATGAGTGTTTGAATAATGAAATTATCAAACAATTATTCGAATTAGTGGTCTGTCCAAATAAAAAATTCAAACAACTTGTCTTTCGTTATTGTAATTTTCACAATTCTAGAATTCCTGGATATGAATCATTCCAATTTTTAGTCGTTCAAAATTTGGTACCTCACCCCGTGATTTCACCATTATTCATTATCAATGATGACTTTATTCAAAGAAATTGTCGCTATGTTGATAAATTTCGATTTTACTTGATAAAAAAGAAAAGAAATTGCTGTCATGAAAAAACAAATTGAAATTTTTTGCACATTCAGCTTAAATTTGGTTCACATATGGACTACCTTTGACAAAGGTTTGAGTTAAAATTTGACGCGAATCGGTCGAACGGTTCAAATAATATGACATTTTGCATTTTTTTGAAAAATATTTTTCAAGCTCTAACAATCCTGCAAAGTAGAACCTTGCATATTGCTTCCTCATTATTTGGTGTTGTTGACAAAGCTTTTCTTATTACAAAGCTTCCTCTATGAGGAAACCAAAATTGCTCCACATACTTTCTCGTAGACTTCTTAGAAAAAGGCTTTTTTGTCAAAGATACAAAATAATGAGGAAGCAATTTGCAAATTTCTATTTTGCAGGCTTTTAAAATATTATTTCCAACATTTACGGAACAAAGATACAGTTTTGCCTTCTCCAAGTTTCTACGCTAGCTACACGAGAGCATGAAATGCCCGAGCCATTATAAGCTGCTACACTGTAAAGAATATCTTGAATCTTGCAGCAAACCTTTTGAGACAACATAGCGTTGTTGAATTTAACATAAAGCAGCACTCATTGGCGTTAATTTCAACATCCCGGTGCAGTCCCAACAAGTCCTTTATATTGGTGTAAGAGTTAATATCGCATTACTTTACAGTGTAATTAGAATTGAAGAATATTCCAAGTTTCGTAATGCAGAAGATTTTGAAATGTTATGTACACATCTGTATTGGCATGTCTATTTGGAGCAACCCTTTTAATATATCAGAATCCTATTACAATTCGAGGCTTTTTTTTAATTACGCTGATGCTGTCGAGAATGTGAGAGACATATAAAATATTTCACACTGTTTGATTACGGAAGTTGGATATGATCATAGCTTTCACTATGGTCATGATCTGTTGGGGATTCTGTAATTAATTAATTATATTGATGGACATTGATTGAAATTTCCTTGATGTAAACGGACAGAATTCTCGATACACCGGTACGGTATACAACTATAAAGAGAATATAGGAAAAGAATCTCACGCTCGAGTATTTATTAAGTCCACAGTAAGTTCACACATACTTAAAGATTTGGTGTTAAAACTAGGACACAATCATTTAACAAATTGATGGCTCCACGTAAAAGTTTAAGTGAGAAATATTAATAGCTCTGTGAAATTAAGAAAAGTTCATTCACACGATAAAAAACTGATCGACTAACGAAATAAAAGCATCCAAAAGGTATTTTTCAAATAGTTTGATTAGTAACGAATATAATGGTTCTTATATCACAATAATATATTAGACTGCGTATGAATCAACTCTTGTTCAATGACGTTAAGCTGTTTAATGTAAAAATTTCGCTTATTTGTTATTGATGAAATAATTGAAACCATTGAAAACTGCGATATTTTAAAGACCTTTTATAGAAAGAAAAATTAGGTGCGATGACAGGACGTGCGGTAGTCGCCAACGACAGCTTGCGAAAAGTTCACTTTTCTGTACGAAGGACTGAAATAGTACATTATGCTACTAGGGCGGAAAGTGTGTGATTTTCAACGAGAGCGAGGTTTTCACGAACACGAGGAGAAAATCCGCTCCGTCCATGTGGCACATGATACTTTTTTTCCGTCTATGTTGAAATTGATCACATTTTTATGTCTGCAACGGCACAGTAAAACTGTAGCGATAAGAGGAATTGGGTCCGCCTCTCAGGAGTGGTAGATTCATTCGAATTTTTTAAATTTATAATTAGATAGTGGTTAGTTAGTTAGTTAGTTATCAGATTCAATTAATTAATGACTCGAGGCGAACGTGACCGGAGCATTCCATCTTTTTGCTCTAGAAGCTAGTTTCCTTTCGCTCGGCTACTTTTTGGCCCACTCAACTACTTAAAAGTATTAAATACTTACTTAAAATTTTTGTGGAAGGATTTAAACATTATATAAAGCTTTATTGTCCTAAAGTGATAATGATATACGTGTTGGAAGGAACAAAAATCATTACGCACATAGATGGTAACATTTTCGTGTTTATGATTGAATATGATTGAATCTAAAAATTGGTGTGCCAGTAGTATAGAATATAAAATAACTGCATGTTTGCGTAAACTTGCATTTTTATGACTAGGAAAAAAATTCTAGATGAACGGACGAACCACAAAATAAAGCGTTTTATTTCAACCGCACAAGTGTATATAGTTTGAAATACCGAGGTTTGATAAATTTGTGGATTGGATCAATATATTGGTCGTCACCATAGCGTTCCCGAAATGGGTTTTAACGTTGCTACAATTGGAGGGATTCAGGATTTTGAACCGGTAGTCATCGGTTCGGTACGCGGATCCCGAGCTTTACCGCGCCGATTACGCGTGACCTGGATCTCAGCCTCTTCTCTCTCCGCTCAATGGCCATATTGCGTCTCGGTTTAATACAACACGTATTTACTCTCGAGAGAAATCGCCAGCTCCGAGAGGAACTACGAAATGCGGAAAGCTCGCGAATCTCGTTTAATCGACTATATATGCGCGAGGAAAGGCAGCGAAATAGAGTGGAAACATTGAGCTCTGAAGGAAAAAGAAGAAGAAATAATAATCACAGAATTTATGGTAGGTGAACGATGGAAGGCATTGGTCGCGATACACATGCTGTCTGTATGATTTTGGCCGAATGCATTTCAGATATTGCAAATCTACCGCAGTGAGAGCTCTTGGTAAACTCTCTGTACGAAGGGTATTAGTAATATTACGTATGTATGCCAAGGGGATACGGTGAGAAACGGATTGAATGTAAATGAGAATAGTCCGGGGTCGTTGAGGGCGATCAGACTAATCCTCGACGACAGATAGCAAGCACTGGAGAACGATCGATAATATAATCTTTGAATATTTTGTCACTGGTAATGCAATGAAATTTTCCGATATGAACCGGGATGTACATTTTTTTTTCAATCACATTACAAATACACTCTAGGAAATAAAGAAAAATGCTGCATCAAACGGTACGTTAATCAATTTTACAGTAGGTTATTAAATATTGTAATGTAGTATAATATGTATTTGTGTTACCGAAGGGTTTCACTGTAAGTCACTATTTACATTCACTGAGGTAAGAAATATCTGGATAAAAATCTTTTCAATCCGAATTCAGAATCATTACATTTTTCTTCAGTCGCTTTTCCTCGGTCTTTTTAAGAAGTGACTTTTGAAGTTTCCATCCTTTGAAACATTTTCCACCAAGCTTCGACATACATATACATTTTTTCATATCCATTGTACAACGCATTTTCTTGTGTTGATTTGGAGATTTTTAACGGCATTATTTCTAAACTATAATAGGTTTGTGACAAATGGAAATGCTAAAACTTGGTCTTTACAACTTTTATAATTTTCAATAAATTCTATATAGAGGAAGTATTTTCTCGACGTTTTAGATGATTCTGAGTATGCTGGCATGAAAATTTCGAAAAAAAAGTTTTCAAGAAAACAAAGCTTCCTCTATGAGGAAGAAAAATGTCATTTTTTATAAAAATCATATGACGTTGCCGATTTTTACAAAAATTCATAAAAACTATCTCGGTATGTTACTACGCGCATGTATATCTTTCTAGACCGCTTTATGAGATCTTTCGAAACTAAAATCGATTAAAAAATTAAAAATTCAAATAGCTACAAAATCCGAGATCCTTTTTCGATCATCATCAAATTTGGTACCCAGTCGCGCTGAATATCATTTTTGTCTGAAGAAAATTTCAGTTCATGTGGTGAGATTTGACCGGAGCTAAAGCAAAAAGGAAATTTTTCGAAAAATTCAAAATCTCGTAAAAAACGAACCTTTTTTACAGATTCATCCCAAATTCAATACTAATCGTCCTTTAATATAGCTTTATTTGTAAATAATTATTTAGTTTGATAGCTTTCAATTTGCGGCAAGTAGAGCGCGTATAGAGATATTTCGAAAAGTGCATAATTAAATACAATTTGAATAGATGTTTGATTTTTTTTTAATTATCATAAACAAAACTGTCTACCTGCCCTACAGCTGTGCCCAATTTCAGCTGGATTGATGAAGCCGTTCTTGAGATATGCATGCAAGCATGCACATCTGGACATTTTTTCTAAACCACTTATCTCGACGTTTTGGAGTATTTAGATTGTCCTGAGGTTAAAATCTCGAGAAAAAAAAGCAAAATTTCTCGAAAACAAAGCTTCCTCTATGAGGAAGCAAAAATGGATAAATCTTTCTACATGATGATTATACTGGTTCTAGAAGGTTAAAAAAAAATGAATTCATTGTAAACACTTCGTTCAATTTTCTCAAATTTCAATAGGGTTTTATAATGGTGCACTTGCGTAAGAAATATTGGACCTAATAGCTTACGTTGCTTACAATTAATTACCAACGTTATAAAAATCTCCTTTAAACCGAAACTAATGGTTTAAACTTAACGAAATTAAATTCCACTTCGGTATAAAACGTTGCAATTTACGTTGCAATATTACTCTATGAATATGAATTTCTCAGGCAAAATGTGGTTTTTACTTCGCGGAGTAATCGCTAATATTCACTATCGGATTTTCATTGCTATATTCGGTAAATTCAATTTTGCTCAATAAGGTTTTAATCCTCGAAATCGCCGGTTCATTTAACACTTGTTGTTCCGATATGAATCTAGCCATTAAGCTCAGATAAAACAGAAGAAAAAGCGGATCGAAAAACATTTTTAATTCTGTCGTCTTTGGATTCATTTATCTCGTGTAAATAGTTGTTTACTGTGCTTCAGTTTTTATAACCACGCTCCTCGATAAATATATTGTATTACATAAAAATTCACAACGTATCTAATCATCAAATATTAGGTGATGCCCATAATACGTTATGGTATTCCGAGCGCAAATGGTGCGTATTTATAGGTACGTATATTTTCGATCATAGAAAGCAGTAATCTCTGCGATACATAAAATATGGAGGATTTGGAATTTTGTATATAACTTTCCAGTTTTCGATATCTCAGGACACTAAAACTCAGCGAGTAAACTTCCAACCGAATCTACAAAAATATAGCATTCGGCATCATTTTTCTTACCGATTAAAGTCCGCGTCAAAATTTTCTGATGCGTGTTACTTAAAATAAGTTTGATTAAAGTGCAAAAAAGTTCACTTTTTTGCCCTAGGGGAGAAAGTAATGTACGGCGCCTGCGCAGACCAATTTTTCGACACTGCTACGAAAAGCGCCACTTTCGTTCCGCAAAACTGCCACGAAAAGTCTCACTTTTCATGCACGAGTTACAAAAACATTTTATTCAATCAAACAAGATATTTTTTATTTATTTTTTTTATCTCCGGTTACTTAACGTCGCATCAACTACTACGGTTAATAGCGATGCCAAACAAGACATTATTCATGGTTGATGAGAATCATTCATTGGTACGAACAATAAAACTTTCAATCAAAACAAAATTTCGCGTAATTGGCTGAAGAAAATGAACCGAGTAATTTTTTAATGGGAGTCAATCAAATGTGAATAGAATGGAAACAATACTAGTTTCCATTGAAATTAATATTTAATTGGTTTCAATGTCTTTTTTCTTCCAATGCACATGATAAAATTGTCGTATGGCAAAATAGTACTTTATTTCACTCGTTATCAGTGCGTAAAGTAAAAAATTAAGTATAAATTAATAAAGTATCAAAATTTGTAGTATGACGTTGGGAAGTTGCGTCTTTCGTAAGCCTCAGTTTGCGAAAAGTGTATTTTTCTGCATAGAATTTCGTTCAACGATCGAGAGAAATTTTTTTTTTAGCTCGTTTGATTGTAGAACTCACCTTTGGCTGGTACTACAAATCCACACTCGTTAAAAAAACGTTTTTCTCCCTAGTTCAAATGTACTATTTTTCAACGTATACAGAAAAACTGTGCTTTTTTATGCCGAGGGCGACGTATTTCGTATACACCAGTCTTTTTTCTCAAGCCTAATCAAAAAGCGCCATTTTCGCCATGCACTACAGACAATAAAAAGGGTGCAAATGAATTTGCATCTTGCTTCCTCATTGTTCAAGATTGGCCATAGAGCATTGCTCGACGAAGTACATTGGTTTGTTTTTGGCTTCCTCATAGAGGAAGCTTTGTAAACTATAAATATAAACAAAATTTTCTTTATGAGAAAGCAAAACGAGTAATTTTTTTTTGTAAAAGTGTTCCAAAGACTAATCCGTTCATAGTCCGTTGACATAGAAACGCTTACTGATCATTGAATAACTCCTTCACTCTTCGAAATAATAAACCAGCTGTGCAATGCAAACACACTTTTTTTTGAAGATTTTAAAATGTCGTATAAACTGGATTTTTTAACCAATCCTCACCAAATTCTAAATCATACATTTTTTTACTCAAGAGAAGAGAACTCAAAATTTGCGAAAGCTAGAGAGCAAACACACGTTTTTTCAGTGAATAAAAAAAATCCTTGCCAAATCTTCATCTGTTGACCGATTCTCACCCAATTTGGTAGCGAAAGTTGTTCGATGTTAGTCCACTTATATGAGAAATTTCAACCCGAAACCTTGAAATTTGCGGCAGCTATAACGCAAACACACTTTCTTTGAAAAATTAAAAATGTCATAAGAACAATATTTTTCTATCGATCCTCACCATATTCGAATTCATCCATCGCTTGATGTTTGCCTACGATTGGAAATTTTTGTAGCCCCGTAACTCAAAATTTGCGACAGCTAGAAAAATAGCAAACTTTTTTCGAAAAATTCAAAGTCTCGTAAAATTTGAATGGGTGTCCCAGTTATTTTGTAAATTGTCCTAAATATAAAGGCCCAACTACTCTACTTGTATGCCAAATTTCAGACCGTTCGGTCTAATCACCCTCGAGCGCACGGACATTTTTCTGAATATGTTTCTAGACGTTTTAGGACATTCTGAACACGTTTTCTCTATCAGGAAGCAAAAAGGTGATATTTTGTGTATACATGTTGCAAAAAATTAGTAATTTATAAAGACTATCGTATCACGTTCGAAACACCTTAAATTTCTTGCTCTTCAAATAATGAATAATTTCAGGCGCTTCTGCTGCTGCGATCCGGCGTTAAGCAGAAGGAAATTTAACTGTTCGAGATCCCGGTATTACTGTTTGCAGGGAATACATAGGTATAACTACGCACACCGCTAATACCTGAAAGCTTTGTTTCCAGATTGAACGTCCGTTGGGACTCGACGATCTCCGTAACACGGTAGTAATTGGTTACCGGAGGCTTACTGCTAACCCTCGGTCAAACCCTCTGGGTCCAAGTTCGTCGCGCTTATAGGTTCGATCGACGTGGAACAGACTGAGGTCAGGCTACACTGTGTAGAACACACCACGGCACATTTTTTAAATCACGAGGAAACAGCGAGAGCCAAACTCGATTATAACCGAGAAACAAATTGCCGTGAACCCTAGAGGGATTTTCGTACTTCAAATATTTGTATCGTGACATCCAAGTGTATATCGTGCGGACCACCAACTTCGTTCGTAATTCGTCTGGATATCTCGATTGGATGAACAGACTTCTATATAGACGTAAGCGACTAGTGGTATCTTCTTTGAGTGCGTTGAGACCATGATGGGGAGAGGACACGCACGCTCCGGAAAATACAAACAGAGAGAACCCTTCGTGAAAAGGGATTCTCGTGCAAAGCAGACACGAGACCAGTACCTATATATTCTCTAATACTTGCTACGTTGCTGCTGGTCCTGATCTTCTTGTTTCTCAAAGAAGCTCGACGTCTTCGCACCCCATGGACGCTATTCACTCGCCTTGCAACTTTTCCTTCATGGCACAAGATTTTGTTTTCTCGACTATCCCCTTTCTCTTCCATCGCAATATAAAGAAAGAAAAAAGACAAGGAACATTATTCGTAGCTGCATGCAACTATATTTTATCCTTATTTATTCATAATATTCATCAGCACGATAAATTACGGAAAAAATAAAGAAACAAGAATAAAAACTTGGAAAATAGAACCTTGTATGGCGCTCCCACATTATTTTTCACGTTGCAAAAAACCATCTTTATTAGGAAGTTTGTTGACCAATTTTGGCTGCATCGTAGAGGAACTTTTGTGAAAAGTGAGAAATAGTTAGGTGAAAATTGAATAATAAAAATGATCAAACTCGAATCCCATGAAATATTTTCGACGATAATTCTTTTTTGTGCTACTTAATTTAAATTAAATAAATTGGTACCAATATCCGACGAATTTCACCTTGAACACGTGAATTTTTTGTTTACTATATCATAGATTTCTTTCAAAATTACGGAATTAAACTTGAACAAATGTTCTTCAAATAGGCATCAAAAACGCATGTTTTCATTTCTTAAAATTGTAGATAGCGTTATCGGTTTTCGAGATATAAATGTTGTAGTGAAGAGTAATAAATAATTTAAAAGTCCATCCAATATTTCTTTATTTTTAATTTGAAGTTTGGTGTATATTGGAATTATATCATCTGATTTTGAGCAATTTTTTTGGGAACTTCTTTTTTTTGTGTGGCTGAACTGATAAGAGATTTATTTACATTGTACCCACATTAGCACAGTGCGAATTACTAAAAATATCAAGTTAACCACGAAAATTTTAAGTCAACAAATACTAAACTCGTACGATTCTGGAATCATCAAAAATTCCTTTTATGAAAATGGATTTAACTAAACATTTACAAATTACGTTTTCTCCTTATATTATCTATGATATTAAAAAAACAACACATATTTTCTCTGCAAAATAGTCCAAATACAGCAGGTAGGTTCCCAATGTTTCGGTATTAAGATGACGATAAGTTTTTCTTGCCCCATATTTTAATTTTTTCATTAGACATAAAATTAGTGTGACAATATCATTTTGTATTTCAAAACTTTTAAAAAATGTTACGTAAATCGATAAAACTCCTCGAATCACTTAATCACTGTAGTCAATTTGCCCCTCCAGATGATTTTATTTTCAATGTATCTTCTACCGCGTAAATTCGTTTCGGCTTCTTCACATACGCATAAAAATATTTAAGTTTACGATCGTTCGCTAAACTTTGTGGTACAAGTAATTTTAACTATTTTCTTTCACGGACGTTGTTCACAATGCACTTGCTTTTTTATTCCAACACCATCGCTCTTCTCTTGTCATGAAATATAAAAAGTGGATAAGAAGATTATCGTTGGTTCCACGCACCTTTCGTTTTTTAAATCTTATTAATTTATTATATTATACACAGAGCAACGGGGTTGAAAGATAGTGGAAACGACAGGGGCAAAATATAATCCCGGCGAGATATACTCGAAGCTTTCCCCCGGGAGCCGAGATATAGTAGTGCTGGAACGTTTGAAATTGGGATAAAGAACGGGCCCGTCTTGCCGCTCGACCGCAGAAAGAGCCCGCACAGGGACGAAAAGAATGAGCTTTTAAGAGTAAAAACGTGGTGGACGCCCGCGCGCCGCGCGGTTAACGGGGAAAGAACGAGGATCGCGGGCGAAGCTTCGAAAGGGAGCTCTCGGGAGCTACGTCGCTGAGAGAAAAAGATGCGGATTGACGGGGTGTGGGACGAGAGAAAAGAATGAAGAGTAAGAACAAAAAACAACGAGGGAAAAGAGGAGGTGGAGGCGAGAGGAGGAAATCGGTCGGAGACTTTAAATTCCGATGGCAGTTAGAGACTGCTGGGAAGGAGAGAGACGGATGTACGTAGATGTAGATAGAAAGGACGACGATGAGGAGGAGGAGAAGGAGAAGGACTAGCGTGTCTTGGGGGCAGTGCACGCGAGAGCCAGAGCGACGTCGCGGCACTCATACCCACAGGGTTAGGCGCTATGTGCGAATAGTCAGGGAGTGGAAAAGGGTTTGGAAGGAGAGACACGAGGGTGAGAATACAGGAGGAACGAGCGAGGAAGAGAACAAAGAGCGAGATCTGGAGCAGGCAGGCGTCCATTCTCACCGAGCGTTTCGCGAGCCAGCGGTACGTATACGTACAATCATCTCTATCTGCTCTTTCGTTAGGTGGCTTGCGAGCAGTCTTACTCCTCTACTATAACAGCAGGGTAATACGGAGAACTGGAAACTTTTCGAACAAGGCGGTCCGGTTTATTAGAGCATCAATGACTGTAGAGATGTCACTGTATAGTATATGTGGTTTTTTTAGTTGGTACGCGTATACTACATGATTCTAATGCCACTTTGCATCATCATCCGTACATTGTACTGTAAAAAATACAGTGTCAAATTTTACGTCAAATGAATGGACCTAATGGAACTACACAGTTGAAGTGAATAACAATGTGCGTTGATGTGTACCATTTCGATGTTGCGCATTTAGAGATATACTAGTACAAATCAAATAGTAATATAGCACAATGTTAACCTCGTTAGCACAAACAAGGGTAACACGAACCTTCGGTTATCATGTACCGAAATTGCGGAACCACCAGAAATGTATAGATCTTTATAAAGTTTCATTCGTTAGTGCAAACTTCGAGGAACTTTCGGATTCCCATCGGCTCTTTTGATTTACTTATCAAGTTCGTAATTCTTGGTATGTCGTATTAGGCTTGGAATGCACAAGGTAATCTTCAATACAATTCTCTGTGAACGTATCACCGTATATTATTTTGTACCTAATTACGAAAATATAACAGCATAGATTATGTCCTAGATTATAAGTGTACAAAAACTTCAGCTCGTCATTTCATGAGTTTATGAGAATTGATATATAAAAAGTGTTTATTTACGTGTTAATCGAATGGGAAATCAATAAGTCGCACCTTTCAGGATATTATGCTGGTTCTTAGATTTTACGTGACGTAGTTTTAGGTAAAACAAAAATCATAGTTTATGGTTGCAATGAATTTTGATGCAAATTGAATTCCGTATTTAACTTGGTTAGACTTGACTTCCGAAGGATTTAACGACACAGATTTTCTACCAGAGGTGCGCTGTAAACTCAAGGATCAAGGTTTACAAATCCCTTGGTTACCGGATGATAATTCCATGCATTATTTATTTTCGATTAGCATTCCAAATGGAAAAACCACATATAAATCGAATGAACCGATCTCGAATTCGCCGTGTTCGTACCACCAGACATACGTGAGATTTTGTACTGGGCCAGAAGCGATTTTTCGGATTACAAAATAACTCGGTGCGTCATTCATCAAGTACCTTTTTATTTCTCCGCTTTACAAGGGTTTACACAGAGTGTGTGTGCTTAGAACTGGGGAATGACAATCAAGAACAAGATTTTCTTAATAAAACAAACATTCTAGGAAAGCTTGTGATTACTCTACCGAAGAATGTATAGCGTCACATCTGGCGCAAGTTAAGCACTGTTTGAGGCAACCTTATTTAGTTAGAGATGAGTCAAGCAAAGTACTGTTTTTATGATAAGTTGGAAAGAAAGGGCGTGAACAAATCATAATATCAAGGGGCCTTGGGAAGACCTAATTTGTCCTGGATTCAACATGCTATAGATTTTTTGTGATCAGAGATTAAATCGTCCTTGGTGAGCTGATAATAATTTCATGCAAGATTTACTTTCGATCAGCATTACGGGATCACCTTGTCCGGTCTATACCTTTCGGCATGTTTTATAAATTTCTATTTGTATTAGAACGATTTATAGATCTTTCTTGTGATAAGGGTTATCATCATTATTGCTCCCTGATATCGATATTCTCTCTTTCGTCATTACACACTTACACGCCCTTAGCCCCTTCGTGACAGTCTCACTGTTTATCACCCAGCCCGTGACACAGTAATGATAAAACTTTCATCATCCAATTTCGTTAATGACCCACATCGTCGTGTTCGGTTTCCTAAATCGAAGGAGCCTATTTCGCATGTTCGAATATATACGAAGCGTGATGAGAATGTGTTATATAATTTAGTACAGTAATAAGGGATATTCAGTGAGCGGAAGCAGCCGAAAGTTTTCTCCTTCCTCTTTTTTTCTTTTTCGGCAATCGCCCTTAAGACGAAAACCGGGCATATAATTTTTTCCAATCAGATTCACCAAGTCCCGAGCAATAATTCATATCGGTATATAAATTCCAAGTTTCGTCGTTGAGTTTCGCTCAGTTCGAGGAGTTCGTGCAGGACTTCCCTCTTTTTTTTCCCTCCTCGTACCTTCGTCGTCCCCTCTCGCGTCATCGAGTGAAGCTCTTGGGATAAAATTACTCTGCACCCTATTTCACTTGGTTCACTTAATTTATTGAATCACGATAAATTAATTCTTCGCAGATGTCTTTCTTCTTTGTTCTTCCTGAGTGTTCTCTCCTGCTGCAAATTGTTATTATACTAATAATAGTATTGATATGGACGTACCGGTATAATAGCCTGCGGCAATTATACTCTACTCCAATTTGACACAATTATATTATAGAACTCGAGGCAATTAATTCACTCGCTCATATAGAGTGATCGAAGTAGTACGTCCACGGCGCATTTCAGGTGTCTACAAAATACGCCATCAACATATTTTCGTGGATTATAATTAAATGAAGTCATGCTGATCTACCACTTAAATTCACCCGAAAATTCCACTTTGACACTGTATCATATACGTAATCGGTAGAAACGTTTCCCTTTCACGGGAAACAGTTCGCTGAATATTAGCCATCTAGTGGAGGTTGCCAAGATTGTTTTGTAACATGCCTCAGGCGTTCTATAAAGTATCAAACAGTTTGCAACAGTGCATAATAATAGTTAAGAATTAAACAAAGTTTGTCTTCTTCTATCCATTCTGTATTCTAAACGGGCAGCATTAATATTTTACCATGTGTTTACTGATCACTAATTTACGGTCTTGTAAAAGAAAGCAATATCAACCTGATCGATGGGGTAAAAATGAATGATTAATTATAATTTTTTTATTTCTTTTTTTAAATTACTAATATCACTAGCTACAATTTTGGTCTAATCTCAGAATGTTAGAGTCCTAAGCTAGTTTGATCATTTCTTGATTACAATTTTTTTTTAAGATTTGGCTCAGTGCATCGACTTGCATCGGCTCGAAATCGATGCCATTTATTGGTGTAATTACTAATATACAATCATATAATATATAATTGGTACATTTGTATTTTATACTCAATCAGCGATATCCGGGGCAAACAGTCATTTACAATTTCATAACATGACTCGACCTGCCCCGTATCGAGGCTAGTTGAAACAGCCACGGGGTGAGTTGCGCAAAAAAATGTATGTTATCTCTTGTTAGATGTGTAGAGACATAAAAAGACAAAAAAAGCCTGCAAAGTAGAACCTTGCAAATTGCCTTCTCATTATTTTACATTTTTTAAAAATGTTTACATGTATGCAAAGTAGAAATTTGCAAAATTGTTTTCTCTACAAAGCTTCCGCTATGAGGAAGTACGTTTATCTACTTTGGCTTCCTCATAGAGAAAGCTTTGTAGAGAAAACAATTTGCAAAGATCTACTTTGCATACATGTAAACATTTTTAAAAAATGAAAAATAATGAGAAAGCAATTTGCAACAAAATTGAAAATATTTTATATTTTCTTGGTGTTTAGTTAAGAAATAAAGAAATGTTATAAAATTCGAACTACTCGACGGATTTGTGCCAAATTTGAATTAAAACCTTGTTTTATCATAGTCTAGAATTAAAACAAATTTAAGCCCTAGTCGCTAAAAACCATGCTGTTATTACGACTATAAATAAAGGAACTACAAAAAAAAAAAGAAAAAAAAAATTTTTAGCCCGATATCAAAAGCCCGAAAACAAAGCTTCCTCTATGAGGAAGCAAAAAAGGAAGAAAATTTACATTCGTTACAAGAAATTATCGGCAATGAAAGTGAAGTTTTTAATACTATTTTAATTATCAATTTTTTGCTCGTCGTAATTCGCGTTTTTTATTTAACTTACACCTCGCACCAGTAGTCAATACTATATATAATTTCTCTGGATATAAAAATGGACAAATGATTTTGAATGGCTCAAATAAACAAGCCAACGTCGGAATATCTGTTAATGAATGAACAAAATGATATATTTCTAAATATATTTTCTACCTATTTTATCGATGGAATAATTTATTTACTTTCATCTAATTGCCAAACACCGTTCCGCCATATAATTATACGTTTTAAAATTCGAAATATTAAAAAGAAAAATTATAAGTAAAGTGTTCTGTAACTGGGTTAAGGTAAATGACCCCATTCGCTACAATCCTCCCCTTACGTTCTCCCTTTAAACTTCGACAGCTACCCTTGTTTACGCGACTGCTGTGTAACGGAACAGGTGATACTTACTGTCAAAATATTCCGAGAATCATTATGTATACGAGGATTGCAACGTGGAGAGTAAGTACAATAATTAAATCTACTTTTTGTTTCCTATCGCTTGTCACCAACCGAGCGTATTCTTAAGAGTCAGGTTAAGTAATATCAACCACTTAAATAGTACGTATTTCATTCGGAATCTGTATCAAACAAGTAATTCTAACTCTAAATGAAATATTACGGTTTAATTTATATACATAGAGAGAGAGAGGAAATATGTTGGAAATCATAATTTTTATTTTTTTTTCACCTTTTTCTAGGTGCCCCATTAAAAAAATTGGATAACGTAAAAAATTCTTTCTTTACTCAAATATTTATAGTTATTTTGAATGCAGTGACATAGAGACTTAAAAGTCCAAATCTGCGTACGAGAGAATAATTGATTCTCTTCTACGCAGAGATATGAATAACATTTTGGCGACTGGCGGTACTTGGAGAAATATAAAAAGCAGTTTTTGTATTAAAGCTATTTCGTAACATATTAAATTATCTTTCTTTTTAAATTTAAATAATAAAATATATTTTACGACTATAATCACAATATTTTGGTAAGATCCGCAGTTTTATCCGTGGCTTTTCATTTTTTTTGTTGTTTTTATTTTACTTTACTTTATTTTAGAGGTGGTTATTTACATCGGTTATCAATGTATTTTTGTACTTTATCACGGATCGCTAGAGTGTTGAACGTCTGGGACCTGACGATAGAGCCGTCTGTCTGATACTTGAATGTCATTCAAGTATTCCAGTCAAGATTCATTCTTTTCGTCTTTTCTTCCTACCATCGTCTCATCTGTCTGAATTTAATTAGCACGTATTAGGATCAAAATGACAAATATTTTTTTTTTCATTTGCAATATGCCACAATACAATTGAGAAATTTTTATCCAAGTATGGCCCACTGTACCCCATGAATTCATGTGCTATACCTCACAAGAAACTTTTTTTCTTATAATTGTACATGAAATTAGATATAAAATGTAAGTCATATATATCAGAAACGTTATATGAAATATTAACGTATTACATAAAATTTAGAATTCCGGCGTACGACCTCTGAATGCAAAAATATTACAAAAAAATGTAGTGGCAAAATATTTCTTTATGCCACGCGGTGCGAGAAACTTTTTCTCAACTCGTGTGATTGCAACACTCGTCAAGAAAAAGTTTAATCGCTCTCGTATCTTAATATACTATTATGCCACGCGGTGCGAGAAGTGCCCACTTCTCGCACTCGTGAAATAAAGGTGTGTACGAAAACTCGTGCGAGAAAATTTTTCTCAACTCGTATGATTGTAATGCTCGCCTTCGGCTCGTGCTGCAAACTCACACTCGTCAGAAAAGTTTTTACCGCACTCGTATCGTAATGTATTGTTCTGAAATCGGAAATCATAACATTATCTGCTAGATATTTACACATCATTCTGATGGAAATTTGTTTGATCACGTCGAAAGATATGTCGATAACTATTAAAACGTCGTATAGTTCATTTGCTTCACGTCGGTGCCCACCCCTAATTGGTCAGTTCACCCTAGCCATTTTTAGAGAAATATTTTATCACGATTACTTAATATTATTTTTCGAATCAAATATCGGTTCTAAACGTGTAGCACGCAGAAGTTTAGTCGTTCATGTCGGTGACTTCACTTAAATGATTAATAAGCGAGATATAAATATGACCTCTTAAGGGCCAAAACGGCTTCTGTCCAACCGTTGATCTCGGTTTTGACTCTTGACTCCTGAGTCAACTACTCCGTTCTCCCCCAAATTCTCAAACCTGCCATTAATAGATTAATATCTAATATCTTCTCCTACTCTGGTTTCTCAACTTCAGAATACTCTTGATATTACAATAATAGCATAATATGAAAACAGAGTAGCATAATAACCAGCAGCGATGATGATATAATTCTCGAGTCAAGCAGTTCGCTTGCTCGAGGTAGCGGAGGCCGAATGAGAGACAGAAGACCGGAACGATGAGAACAGAGAATTTCCATATAACTTTATGACGGATGGGCTTCCGACTCTCACCGACACCGAGTTGTATCATTAGCCGCTGGCTCTCCCTCTCTCTTTCTCTGCATTTCATCCCTTCGTACCCCTCCACCACTTGTCTCATTCCTTCTCATTTTCGCTGGCAGAACTCGGAGCTTTCAATAATTAGTGCGATATTTGCGGAAGGATTTAACGGTGGGGCTTGCGCTCGACGAGCCGAGCGCGTTTGCCGCCGGTGTGCTCGGTTCTACACCAGTTCGATCACCCGCTGCCGAGCATACTAACTACATACCCACTGACCAGCCCGAGCGCCACCAAGAGAACACACGGCAGTACAACAGCAGTCCCAGGATATTCCGACTTAGGAATGGAATTAATCGACGGATTATCCGCGGCTCGTACTACCTCACTGGCTCACCCCAGCACCAACGTATATAGGGATATCGGGCGGAATCGTCGCGTCGATACGCTTCGAGTTAAAGCCGCCGTGAAACGATTCACCGTATAGGTGGAATTGCGATAGGTATTCCGCACGGACGTTGGGCAATAAGCCATGCGCCGTTCCTGGTCATTTCGCAATTTATATCGTACCTTTGAAAGGAAAAAACAAAACATTATCCGTTTCCACAAATCCGATTTCATTTTGAATATTTAAATAGGTAGAATTTAATAATTTTTACATCACTTTACTACTGGAGCTGTATGTGGCCGTCCGCACGAAAAAAAAACCCTTTGTCGATTCTATTTTTCGAGATATACGGGTTTTTCGGCTGACGGTTAAAATTCATCTTTTTTTTCTGCGGAAAATGATTCTTTAGTTCATTCTACGCCGAAAGTATGTATAACTTTATCAAAACTGTAAGTAGAAGTTCGTTACTGTGGCTTCAGAAAATCTAAGTATTCAACATTTAGAGAGGTTGTCTTTTTTTTCGAGATGTGCGAAATTAAACCATAAATGCCATCACATGCATAACTCTGTACCGATAAAGTGGACCTTTTTCATGCGGACTGCCACATATTTTTATCTAGTTATATTAATTTTCATTTGAGGAGAGATTACAGCGATTGAAAAAAATGAATTTAAAACAGTATTGCTTGTTGTTGAGAGGCACAGATTTTTCTGTTGGATTTGAACATATGGTTTTACTTTATAAAAATCGATTTTTTCCCGACGTTATTTTATATAACACTATTATTCTGTAATATTAACATAGTGTAACATTTAGAAAAAACATACCTAACTTTTATGTTTCAACGAGAAATGTTCTCATATTTTTGTCCGATAGGAAAATCATTCTATGAAAAAACTTTCATTTTCAACATACAACAAAATTTCTTGCGCATCAACATTTTGAAGATTAAGTTGAAACTTGGCACAGATCTTTACAAACATATTATCTACAATTCACTAGACGATATATTAACGGATAGTTATATTTAATAAGGCACGTTAATGGATGCGCTGGACAAGGACATATATATTAATATTTAAAAATGACATATATATTAATATTTATGTCATTTTTTTGCTTTATATGTGGATATCTTGATCAATAATTGAGAAGGAGTTTCAAAATTTTCAAAGACTTAAAGGATAACAAAAAAAATTTGCGATATAAACTTATATATTTTGAACGTTTCTGAATATGATAAAATAAAAAAGCATGACGTTACCGCATATTAAGGACGAAATATCGGTTTATATCGGTTGCCATTAAACTTACGAACACGGACTGGTTTATGGTATATCTAGGCATCGGCTGCTCGAGGCATACCTGTCAAAATTGCCTTCCCAGACGCGAATTTACTTACACATTCATCTTTGACTTCTAAAAATGGTTTCCACATCTAAGGCATACAAATTCTTACTATTAATTTATGAATAATTAACTAAAAGTAAAGAAGTTCTTTTGCTATCTGATTATAATCTTGTATAGCCTTTGAGATTTAACATTTGAAGTTGCACGACACGCTAGTCAAATCATATTATCAATATTATTTTTTATTAGTTTTAGGCAGCTGAATATTTTGTTGAACCTTCATATTTAGGTGTGTAAAATTGTTAGATTTTTAGTAACACACGCTTTGTCGTGTATTACGTTATTAAATTATAGTTGCATATTTGATTACTATGGTGGAGATCGACCCACCTTAAGAGCAAATATAATTCTTGTGGTTTTTTCTATGCTCTGACTCACTTGAGATACACAGATATGTTTATAATTTTATTCTTTATTTGAACCTGTGAATCAACAATATAATCACCAGCCGTGTCTATGACTTGTTGACATGTAATGAGCAAGGTCTGGATGCCGCACTTCCAAAACTTAGCGGCGGGTATGGAATCGTGGTCCAAGCCAACTCTTCCAGTTGCTGTCGTGTGATCGAAGCAACGTGGGGCCGAGCGTTATCGTGCAATAAATGCACCTTTACCACTCTCCTCCTCTTTGCCCGCACTGCAGCAACCAGTTTACGAAGCTGCTCAACGTATACATTCGCGGTCACCGTATGTCGTCCAGGGAGTAATTCATAATAAATCATTCCGCGCCCATCCCACCAGCAACACAGCAAAACCTTTCATCCGGTTTGCTTCCGGTTAGGGCTGAGTTGGCGGTTTTACCACTCGCGGCAGCCAATAAGCTTAGTGCTTATTGTTTTCGTAAAGGATGTAACTTTCGTCTCCAGTCACTAGATTCCTAAGAAATTCCGTGCGTTCTGGCTGCAGGAGTAACGACTGGCAGTTGGCATCGCTCAACTGATGAGGTGTCCATCACGTCAGCACTCACTGATAACCGAGTGCATGCAGCCGATTCTCGAGTGCTGTATGACTGCTCCTACAGCTCTGTTAATATTGCGTCGTCGTCCAACTCAGTTGGTCGACCGGAGCGCTCCCGATCTTCTAAGCTCGTATTTCCGAAATCAAAGCGATGGAACCAGCGGCTCACTGTCGATTGTGTTACGGTGGCCTCCCCAAGAGCAACGTTGATGTTGGTTGTCGTCTGCCTCGTACTGCTGCTACGTCGGAACTCGTAAAATATCATACCTCGAATAGCGCGCTCATCCATGTCGAGAATTAACCTTCCGCAGGTGTGAAAGCTTCTAGAAAATCCTAGGCGTTGCCAGTTATGGACATTTTCTAGAACGTTCGAGAATAAAAAAGGGAGAATTTTTAAAAAGTGAGTCAAGACATAGTTGCCAACCCAATATAATATATGATTCGATCAATCACTCATAACACTCTAATTAACTACCGACCAGTCGTTGCTTCATAGCCATATTTCATTAAAACGGCACACACTACAGTGTTCGAGGCTAACTTAATAAAATATTCTTTTCAAGTCCAACTTCATAACGTAGTTGACCCAAAAAAAAATATGTATATTATATTGCTCTAAAGGACTTGCAGTTGACTCAAGCTCTATTCCCTTGAGCCAAGGTAATATTTGCCAACCTTCCGGCAACGTTGACAAATGTTTTTTTACGTGTAGAATTGTAAACTGTAGTTATAAGCCTGGTAGAGTTACATTATGTTGGACTTTGGACGAAAACTTGTTTCCTGGTCGAATAGTAATTTGCTAAAGTTCTATCTGGTAGAAATGTAAGTATACCACAATTTTCAGCAAAGCCTGACGTGAGCAAAATTCTAGCCTAATTGAATATCCTGCTTGACAACTCCTTTAACACTTCTCTTTTCATAGCCACGAAAAAAATCCCTTAGGCATGAAATTCATTAAAAAAAACAAGAACCAGTTTATTTGGCCTACAAATACACATCTCCGTTGTTGGCCCGTAAAGCTCCTGGCGTCCACTCCAAAACGCATCTATAATAGTTACGACAGTCACGTTCCAATCCGCACTACCACAATTTCGTATAGGTTATCCAACAGAGTAGCAGCTGGACATGCTTCCGAGGTTATCCCCGCGTAAGACCGAATCACTCGGATTCGCCCCGTGACTCCAAGTCTCTCTTGCGGTAGCAGAATGTATTCCGTGGCCGATTTCCGGGGTGCTCGAGTGCGAATAACGGCAATATGTGTGCCGTGTGTACGTGCGTGTTGCGAGTGAGTGTACGAGTGAAGCACGTGAGGAGGGCAAGGGTGTACCGAACGAGCTCTATATTCGTGAGCAGTGGAGGTCGTATAGAGGAAGCGCAGTAGTAGCGCAAGGACCAAGTGGAGGAGCAGAGAGAACGTAGGTAGTGGAAGGGTTTAGACCAAGAGTATAGAAACGCGGGAGGTTTGCGCTCCCTCGGTACGTGGGAATTACACGGGTCGGCGAATGCGTCGAAAGACGCGCATACATGGTTGAATATATGTATATGTATATATATATATATATATATATGTATAAAGCTTACATATACAGTAGAAATACAGGGAGATCGAGAGGTAGGTGAAGGTAGGTCTAGATTTCTCTCGCAAGTGCGCCCCGACAGCTTTTTATCTCAGGGTCTCTGCGTGACGCGGAGTTTCTCTGGCTAGGCTCTCTGCTCGTGACGAGGAAAGAAATATCAAATGAGAGTAGACGAGGCGAAGTATGCATACAGCTGTGGGAGAAGTAGTTGAGGCGAGAAGTAGTGCACGACTACGACAACTATACGACGATTTGAAGAAGAGAGGATGTGGAGAGTCGCGGAGAATGACGACGAGAGCACAGAAGCAATGCCACTGGAGATAGAGAGAGAGAGAGAGAGAATATCTCGTTCTCTCACTTTCTCTCTTACTCGAGCGCGCTCTTCTCGCGGACGGATATCGATTTTCGTTCGCGCTAATAAATAGGCGCATGCGCATGCGTTTCGCTCTCGTCTTCACCCCTCGCAACACACACGTATACACACATGTATATGTACGCGCAAATGAGTACGTATGTGATATGTACATAATATTGTATATAGGCAGACGGTACCTCAGGTGGTGATGTATGATTTACCTGTGTACAACATAAAAATTTATATCTTCGTTATATGGCTACTGTATGTGTGTGTGTGTGTGTGTGTGTGTGTTTATATATATATTGCACCCATGCGACGCATCTTCACGCATAAGTACTCGTTACACTTTGGATTTCTAGTAGATGTTATACTATAGTGGGTTTGGAGTATATTTCATGGTAAGCATTTCAGTATATCCTGGTATAGTGCATACGGAGAAGAGCCGTAGATAGAGAATTATCGTTCTGTTGAGACTCGTATTAGATGCAGCGGCGTGCGTATGCAGAATTACATAGTATCGTGGATATTAGGGATACAGTGTATTAGATACAGCTCTACTGTGTGCGTATATCTACACCGCAGAGGATGAAGGGGATACATGGACGGGCGAATGTACTGTCATCTATTCACTGTCTGTGGATGAAATATAAATTAGCCAGTAATACATACCTCTCTCTGGCTGGTTTGGTGCTGGTGTAAACCGATGCCTTGATGTGCAACGTTTCGACGTAATATGACGTAATACGGTGTGTGAGTTGCAATATGTATCGATAACAGTATCGGTATCTACACTATACGGGACCATTGGTTAAATCCGGGCGGGATGACCAATCGTGGCGAAATTCTCTCCTCGAAACTTTTTTACTTACTTTTCTACGGATTTTCACGGACCGGTCATATACCCACATGAATAGAGTGAAAAGCTCAGGGGCTTTGAGCCATGAGCCACCAAAAACCAATAATGTCACGCATTATTGGTTTTTTAAAATCGTTTTGGGGTATTTTAACGAATATGCGGACTTCATGCGCTAATAGATATTTGGTATTAGGTCCGCGCGTATCTGCACTGTAAAAAATCATTGTTTCGTAAAATAAGTATCAATTCAATTATTTTTACAACAAAACGATTGAGTTTTACAAATTTTTGTTAAATTTATAAACTACTTTTTGTTAGGATAGAAAAATTACAATTTTTATTATTCTAAATTTGATAAATATAATATTTGTAAAAATGCCGCAAAACATATTTTTTAAAACGAAATTACAAGTCTTTGATTTTTTTTTATACTTTTGTACTTTTCTTCTGTAAAATTAACAAAGACATCTGTGGTTGTTTGGGTGCAAATGGTGCAAGCCAGAAGCTTGCTCCAACTGCGCAATCATTCCCCTCTCGAAATTTGACCCGAATCTGTCGAGTTATTTGGGAAAATGAAAGACTTTTTAAAACTTAGGATGTGTACAATGAGTCGATAATGTAGTTGTTTGAAACCGATAAAGAGTACTAAAAAAATCTGAGATCTACGATAATAATAGTAATAATAATAATAATAGTAATTAGTTAATGTAAGAATAAAAATAATCCCATGGATCGCCAATTACTTGTTGTCACCTAAATAGTACCGATATTTTTATTCCGTGATATTTTATTTTCAATCCTTTTTTCTCGAGGATATTTCATCTGCGGACATTTTTGATGTCCTGACCGGAAAAAAATGTATACAGATAAAATATCAGCAACAAAATATTTCGAAGATAAAATATTATCGAAATAAATGACGGTTTTTTTCTGCGGACCTTTTTATCGAAGATACTATATCGGTGAGCCAAAAAAGATCTATAGTCATCTCTTCCCGACTTACCCTAACAGATAGTACGTAGTGAACTTTACACAAGGCGCTGATTTGACTATGTAGCGTCTGTGTAGCTACACACACACAGGCATTGCTAGACGACGGAACGCTGTCTCATATTGGTAACGGCTCACTGTACAAGCGTTTGCCAGCACGAGCTTCAAATTCACCGAGATTGGTGTATACTATTACAGAGTAGGTTCACTCTAGTTGGTCTATATGGATGCTCGTGTTCTCTGCAGATCACTGCCGGCCACTATAGATTCAACCGGTACTCAATGATTTACCATCATCTATCTCTCTCGCACTCGTCCCCACCCTCTATACGCGCTCGTGTACAACTGTGCTACTGACTCTCCTTGTTTCTATAATTGTGTGTATAGCGCAGTCACTACCGGCAGAATGGTGCATTGGATTTGTGTGTGAGAAGGCGGTGCGACTCTCAACACAGGGGTTCCATGACGACTGGCTACGCCTTCGGGGGATGAAATTCATCCTGACACGTGCAACTGGTATCCCAATTACTTCTCGAGAGCCATTAGTCGAACTGTTGATGCCCGGACTTCCCTTACATTTTTTTTTTCTTACGTCACCCTTCGGTGTTTCGGTCTTTCAACCCCATTCATACTCACTTCCTATCGCTTTCCTTTCTACACTGATTCTGTTCTATTCCAACCATGATATTTTTCCTTGTAATTCAAGCCACACTCAACGTCTCAATTATCTCGTAATTTTGGGTTAGTTCGTATTAAATCTATAGCATCTTAAGATCCATCAAAATGATATAAGAATTCTAGCAATTTCTTAACATCTGTGGGTTAATTCCAAACATAACGCCGATATTGTATTCAAGGATAACAAAAGAAGTGAATATAAATGTATTGATTAAAGAGGCAACTTTGCTTTCATGAAAATGTGAAATCGGGATTTTTATATCTGGGTACTTAACATTGTGTCGTTGTCGTATACTCTGATGGACTTTTTTAAAAAAAATTTTTAGGTCCAAAGTTAGGGGAGTTGTAATTGTATAAATACTCTAGCAAACTATAACCCTTAAATGACGTCTTCATGGACAAAACTGATAAGGAGTACATGTTTGTTATTGGATTCTCCGATTGACGATTTTCAAATTTTTATTATCAGCCAAAATTGAGGAAGTTTGTTATTGTTTTAGTACTTTAACAAGTTATGCCTCTTATTAAATTACGGCTTTGTGGACATAACTATTTAATAAGGAGTATCTGTTCGTTGTTGTATTCTCCGATGGAGGATTTTTTTAAATTGATGTAATATCCAAAATTATGGGAGTTGTAATAGCATAAATTTTGTAGGAAGCTATAACTCTTAAATTACAGAATCGTGTACAAAACTGTTAAGCGATATTTATTCATTGTGCCATTCTTTGATGGAATAGCACAATTAACCGTTCGAGCGAATGGATTGAAATTTGGCACGCAAGTGAAGTAGTTACCCCCCTTTGAATGTTGTCGTTTTTGAAAAAAAAAAATGCAGTTATTTAGATTTTATGAAATTTTGAATTTTTTGAAAAAAGGGAACGGTTTCTCTAACTTTCGAAAAAGTTTGAAGATTTTGCCAAATAGTACTTCATAACTGAAGATGTGTTCAAATGTTGTTTGGTATTGAATTTCGATGAGATCGGTAAAGCGGTTAGAATTTTATGGAATCATGAAATTTTCGTATACTTTTTTAAATGCTATAGGCGGACCCGGGCGCTGCAACGCCCGAGTCTTCTTTTATCAGATTTGACATTTGACATAAAGAAAAAGATTCAATACGTGAACTTGGCCCCGTGTATCTGACGATATTGGACATTCGACCAATCACAGCACGAATAAAACGGTGACAATGCCTGCGATCTTTTGCTCCGCCAACTTTTTAGAAGGAAGATAAAACTCGAGATCGATTCAAGTAACTCATCTGAGGTTTCCCATAAAATTTAAATAGAGTGTGTCAATTTTTAATATCAAATTTAGGCGATATCGATAAAGTAGTTAAGATTTTATAGAAATTAGCATTTTTGTTATTTTTTTTTAAATGATATAACTCGAGAACGATTCAGGCAGCTGATGATGAAGCAAAGTAGAACCTTGCAAATTGCTTCCTAATTATTTTGTATCTTTGGCAAAGCTTCCTCCATGAGGAAGTCAAAATTGATCAACATACTTCCTCATAGAGATGGCTTTGTTAAAGATACAAAATAATGAGGAAGCATTTTGCAAGGTTCTACCTTGCAGGATTTTTTAAAGATGCAGAAATTTTAAATCTCATAACTACTTATATAGTAGAACTCGCTATTTTCTCCACTTTATCAGATTATTCTCTTGTTAGATTATTTTTCGTGAACATTCTTTTCGAAATTTTTATCTCAGGACACGCTAAATGATCTAAAACGTCGAGAAAACTGGTTTAGAAAAAATGTCTGAATGGATGGTTTTGTGCGCTACCAACAAAGATGTGTTTTACTGTAACATCCCGTCAACTCTCACCAAATCAACTCAAATTGTCTCCAGGCAAGAAATAATACTCAGCGGTGGTACATACCAAATTTGGTGCCGATCGATAAATCGATAAAGGAGTTTGGATTTTATAGCAATTTGAATTTTTATATGTTTTAACCGCTTTTAGTTTCGGAACACCTGAGAAAACAGAGATACCAGACTGAGCAGAAAACAATTGTCTGGGAAAGAATCTGTCGAATCTCAGAAGAGTCTTTGATATCTTGGAAAGAGTCTCACAGAGACTAACGGATACGATCCAGAGGATTACTCTTTCTCATACTATCACTAAGACTTAAGAGTTTAGGTTATAGTCTGAGAAAGAGTACTACTCTGGATAGTATCCGTTCCTTTTTCTGAGACTCTTTCCAAGATATAAAAAACTCTTTCTAAAATTCGGCAGACTCTTTTCATGATTTAAGCGACAATTTTCGTAACTCTTATCAAGACATCTTCCAAGACTATCCTTTTCTGCGCGGGATATTCAGTGAAAATCGGCGATGTGGTCTGAATTTAAAACATTACGTTTTGTATTCAAAATTGTATCTTAATCTTAAAGACATAAGAAATAGTGAACGTTTTATTTGTTTACTTGCGGAAAGTGAGCAAGAAATGATATATAAATATAACAAAACTTCGATCTTTTATTAGGAAGCCAAAATAGATAAACAAAAATAATGAGGAAACAATGTCCAAAGTTCTACTTGGACATTCTTCTTCTAAAAAATAAATATATCTGCGGTACGTTAACAATTAGTTCCAAACTTATACAATACTGTGGTATAAGTTATATACAATGTCGACGAGGAGACGAATCACGATTAAACCAAGAATACTACCGCCACAATGCTACTATATACCGCCAGCGGTACAGTACTTATAGTCAGTAGAGAACAATTCGTGGAGTCGCCCGCTTTGGATTGCAGTTCCAAGCTGTATTGGGAGAGCTCTAATGCGGGTCGATGCGCGTCGAGCCCAAGTAGCTGGTAGACGTATAGTCATCTTAAATCCGCGCACACCTCGTACATGTTGTACCACACACACACGTATATATGTAGATAGCTACATAGACGTTAGTGTGTACATGGATATACATTACAAGAATAGAGCGATTGTAGACACTGTATGCACATAGGGCTCTCCTGGTGTACAAGACTTTACTTGCCCGCGCGCATAGAACTTTGCCCAGAGTAACACTTTGCTGCTGCACAGGCAGCATCGATGCTGTATCTCCTAGTGCTGTGTAGTACTATTGCTGGCTAGGGCAAAGCCACGAGGAGGCCACCAGCGCACTAGAGGAGTTTCCAAACTCACTTCGACTCCAGTCGACCACTTAACTAACGTCTGAAGAAGATTTTTGAGATTCAAGTAGAAGTACAGGAACAAGAGGAAGAGGGATAGATGGAGAGACAGAGAGAAAGGGTGATGTAGATATATATATATATACATACTAGGTATGGTAAGGAAGATATAGAGCGATGAGGGTGAAAGAGTTGCCGCAGTAGATTTACCGCAGCTACGTGAGAAAACTTCGTTTCATTGCCGTTATACAATTTTGAAGAAGGCGAGGAAATCCGAGAGCACTGGAGTGAGAAAGTGATGGAAAAACAAGGCATAAAATGAAGAAAAAAAAAAATAAAAAACAAAAATTGAACGGAAAGAAAGAGTTATCGACTCGTGTTTTTTTTTTAACAGGTTGTTTCTTTCTTGTGTTAAGCCGCGATTTAAACTGGTCTCCATTTATTAAAGACATGTTATGTTAGAACAGATCAGTAAATTTAATATTTTTGTAAAATGAATGGTGAGTAGAATCTTTTGAAGGTTAGTACCTCATTTTTCACCTTTTATACAGACGTGATAAAGTGCGATGATCAATTTTCGTTTACTCAGAGAGGAAGGCTTATAATTGGTGGAAAATAATGTAGAAGCAATGGGCAAAATTTAACTGAAATTATACTGAAATTTTGGAAAATGTCAAGAAACAATAAAAGTCATCAACATGCTCGAGTCATTTAGAAGTTACAGGAGCTTCTAATTTGTGCAAGTCTCTGCGATCGAGAATATTGAAAACCAAAGTTTTATGAAATGCAAACTCTTGTAGAAAATACAAGCTCAGTACCTAAGAAAATAAAAGTCTCGATTTTCTTTTCATAAAAACATAGTTTTCTCTATGAAGAAGCAAAAATCTGTTTCTAGAAAGAAAATTAATAGTCTTTAGATACCACATTTTCGTTGCCAAGAGAATAGCAGCGACTTTGGAATATTTAATAAAAATGATATTGAACCATTTTGGATAAACCATTATTTATGCATGCGTTCATTGAATTTGTTACTTTCGACTTTTTAATTAGTTAAATTTATTACTTGGATAATTATGCTAATCATTTCGCCGGAAATTATCTCTTGATCGGATGCCCCAGCTCAATTAAACGGGTCACAGCGAAACTCTGTGGCAGCCCATGCGAGGATGATTGGATGATGGATGAACATGAACATGATGGAGAACGATCTGGAGTTGGAGACGGATATAGGTACAGCAAAATGGAATCAATGCACTTTGTGAACGATTGCTCAGCATCCACTGAACTCAGCGAGATCAAACTTTGGACGCTGATTGCTTAAACTTTGGTACCTCGCTGGGTTAAGGTGTGAGGGATTATGGTACCTTCTTTTATTCAACATTTATTGTAAACAATTATTTTTAAAACGCCAGTAAAACAAACAATTCTGAACATTGTTTCCTTATTATTATTCAACTGTCTCAAAATTAGCTCTATGAGGAAGTATACTTTGGTAATCATTGGCATCCTCTTCCAGGATTCTTGAGAAAGTACATACATTTATTTGCGAAAACTATGTAAATGTTATCGAATCAACAATTTTTCAAATCAATTTGACTTATTAGATTGTTTATACCGAATTCTATATTAATCATTGTTTAAAGTGAAGTGAAAGCAAAAATTTCTGTTAGGTATCTCAAAACCCCATACAAGCTATAATGGCATTCAAACATTTAAAACAACTTCAAACCATCCTACACCCAGAATTCTTTACCATTTTCAACTCAAAATCTTTTTTGCTTCCACAGTGGAAACTTTGTCTTTGCAAAAAAAAAAAATTTCGAGATTTTTGTGTCACAGAATGGTCCAAAACATCGAGAAAAATGGTTTGAAAAAAATGTGTGTCTGCCTGTGAGTGTGTGCCTTTTTATGAAGACAGTGGGAAGATGCTATTCCGCACACCAGGTTTTCTTGGTAATGTGGGGCTCCTCAAGATAAGACCATACCCACTAAAAAACAACCAACCTCCTTTCCCTTTCCTTGGACCAAAAGGCTCCAAGGAAAGGAGGTGGTTTGGATCAAATTTGGTTCACATCTAAATAACACTTAAACAAGGTTCGGGTAGAAATTTAATTCAATACGATCGAGTGGTTAAAATTTTGTGGCGTTTTGAATTCGTTGAAAAATGTCAGACGCGAGGTAGCTCGCGCAAATTACGAGATATTAGACAGAATGTTTTTTTTTTAATAAATGAGAATTGATAAAAAGGTGGTAATGTTACAAGAATTTACATTTTTCGATAAAATGATTTTAAATGAAGTATTTATGAAAAAAAAGTCATTGGTGATTTATAGAGTGCATAAACAAGCCTGCAAGGTTTTCATTAATTATCGTCTACCTGCGAACCAAATTTGAGCCAGCTATCTAACAAATTGTGAGAAAAATAACAACGTAAATCATGCATACACAAACACTGATTCGCGATAATAATCCTTCCTTTATGAGTAATCAAAATGTCAATTACATTTTCACGCAATTCAAAGTTGTAAATATCCAAATAGCATTTTGACACGATACAATAAATGTGATTGATGTACATCATTCGATGACGATAAATTTCGAAGTAAATGTACTGCATGGTTGAACTTGACTGGGTATCGGATATGAGAAAGCCCAGTGATACATGTGAATGGACACTTATGTTTGAATATAATATTGGATGTATCTGTGAATACAGAGTTGCTAACAGGAGGGTATTTCGAGATCGCAGAAGTGCCCTATCTGTGTCGATATACAGATATGATGGAAATGTAGGGGTGGAGAGTATAGTTCGCGATGAACCTGCTACTCGGACTCGCTCGCAGTGCCTCCCTTCATTTTCGCTTCGGTAGTTCAGCACTGTGCGAACTACTATAGCGCACACAGAGCTTTCAGCATCATCGACCAGCACCGGCAGAAGCATGGGACTAGCGTACGGATTAATATAGGATGAGAAGGAGAGAAACGCTCTTGGGTTCTGAGCTATTCAGCCATTATTGATATTCCGCGGTGGGTGCTGGGTCATTCACTTATATGCCTAGGCAGAAGTGGTGAACAGAGCGAACTGTAGTAGTAGTAACTGTAGTACCTATAGAGACGTCTCGCGCTGGCCCACGAGAACGGGAACGAGTAGAAGACTCGTTGGAGTAGGACGACGTGGACGACGACAAACGTCGTGACCTCGACCCGCACCGATAAATCACGGGGGCTCGCTCTTGTGCTCTCGCGGCACTCTCCTCTACGTTCTGGAAGAAGAAGAAGAAGAAGGGAAATTTATCTGTATAAGGGATGATTCTCTCTTTTTTTTTCTCTCGTACTTTCCTATCACTATAGATATTTCTAACGAGAGCCAACAGTGGATTACGTGTACGAGTGCTATTGAACAGTTTGGTCAAGCTAGTACCACAATCAAAATTATTGTCAACTAACAGATTATTGTGGCTTTCGAGCTTTGCGCGCTCGCTTTAGTTTCCAAATGCAAGATCTATATTCGCATTTTTTTTGTTTTTAGATTTTTAATTAATCACGTCCAAAAATGAAGCCAAAAATTTTTGTTCAACGCAAAACCAATTACGTACGTGATAAAATGTTTTTACCCTCAAATATTCTCGTTTTAACGTTAAAGGTAAAAATAATTAAAGAGAGCGAAGAACGAAAATGAAGAATGAATGATGATCCTGGCCTCAAAGAGTCATACATTTTTCAAGAAAAAAAAGCCAAGACAGCCTAAAGGAAAGAAGGGATTAGACAAGAAAACAAGAGAACCGGAAAAGTCTATTTCAATTGAATCGTTCCAAATAAATTCGAGCAGAATAGTACATTGCGATACTAATGTGATAAAACTTTTTCTGACGAGTGTGAGCTTGCAGCACGAGTCAAAGACGAGTGTTGCAATCACACGAGTTAAGAAAACGTTTTTCGCACAAGTGTCATACAAAATTTTACTTCACAAGGCATAAAAATTGCACTTTACGCACCGAGTGAAATAAAAGTACATTGATTATTATATCCAACGATTGTGGAGATTTGTTAAAATAAAAGGTCTCTGTAACTCATAAACGACTTGAGCAATTGTTCCAAAGTTTGCCATGCCAGTGTGACGAAGTAAGGTCTCCTTCTTTACTACAATTTCCTTAAAAATACGTTGAAACAATGAGAACTTGCATCACTTTAAGTGTTATAAATTTTGTTAAACTTGGGTTTCAATTTTTTTAAACAAAAGTGTTTTCTAATTATTTTCAACTCTTCGCAAAAGTTCCTCTATGAGAAAACAATATTCATTCAACATATTTTATCATAGACACGCCTTTGTTGAAGGAGTCAAATAATGAGAAAGCAATCTGCAGTATTCCAGTTTGCATCCCTTGTTCCGTAAATTTATAATAAAACACGACTTTATATTGCTCTCAAGAATGCAAAAATATTTAAAAGCAACTTTAATGTTTCTGACACTTTCTTGTGCGGCGTATACAGCTCACGAGATACGAGCGCGATAATAACAGTAAACAGTAACGTCGGCAATGAAAGTTGACAAATTAGTATTCCCGTTTATATTGCGAGCTTGTGACAAGGATTGTTTTGCTACTCTTGAGCCCTCTTGTTTTGCACCCAGAGTTCCGGGAGAGACCGAGAGTGAATGGCGAGAGAAAGAGAAAAGTTGGTAGGAAGAACCGCCGTATATAGCGGAGAGAAAGCTCGCGGGCAGAAATGCGGTGTTCGCTCTCTCATTGTGCCTCCTATCATACTTTGCTCCCATCTTATGCAATTGCCGCCCGGGGGTGTTGAGAACTATGATTCCAAGTCCGACAATGAGCGTAGAGAGCGAGAAAAGAAAAGAGACGAAGAAACTGAGAACGAGCGAGACATCATCCGAAGTAGCCTGGCGTGACTCGGCGAAGCTGGGAGAATCCTGGGTATATACAGGCCTGGGCTCTCGAGTGCTCGTCCACGTTTCTTGGATTGTTAGGAGAAAAACAGGGGAAAAATGGTCGAGATAAAGAGCGCACGAGCGAAGGAGATGGGAAGGGAACAAAAAAAGGACAGAAGAAAAAACAAGAAAGAGGGAAAGAGCAAGAGAGACAAGACAAGGACCTCGGCGACGACGATGACAACGACGAAGAAAAAGAAAACGTTTCGTGTAACGTGCTTCGTGCCCCTCCACTCAGCTCGTGTTGAAGACTTTCCAGAGCTTGCAAAGTCCATTGTCTAAGCGAAGCGAGCCCTTTGATCCCATCCCCACTCTGCTGAACTTACGCGTGCGCATCCTTCTCTCCCTTTCTCCTTTCTCAACCATCTCGAACCCCGTTTATTAACGTTCTTTAATCAGAGTGTCTTCTCGAGTGCATCATAAAGATTCCTCAACAGCGTGAGAGTGCCTCGTTGCGTTACTGTGTGTGCTATTATATGCGTCCTTGCGAATTAAGAAAACTCTCTCGACTCACTTCTGGCGCAGTAAACGAGTTCTACTGGAATGTTTTCAATTGCCCCCCCCCCGCCGACTATGTATTGCTGCGCCTCCGCTAATGGCTGTTATTACAGCAATATTTCTCCATATAGTGTCTTGGTTAAAATAATAATACCAGCCATTTGACGAAGGCACTAAATGTCCGGTTAACACCACTGGAATTACCACTTCGCAATAATGTCACGCTTGCGAAATCTCACTCATATTTAAAACCCTTTAACGCCACCTGACAATAGGCCTTTCCGTCATTCACACTGTGGACCATTCATGAACATTTGAGGACTGGATTTCGATCCAGGAAAGTTGTAAATGTAAATGCATGAATTGTCAATTACGATTTTGTGTTTGAAGTACTTTTCGGAAGATGAATTATCAATAGTTTGATAATTGTTTATATGTTGCATAGATTAAGCTTGTTGAAATGGACAAAATTCTTATTTTTTATTTTCCAGGTTCAGAAAATAACTGGATTCTACGAAAATCGGCTTTTAGGTCTATCGTGTACACCTAAAAGCTTACATTGAAAAATCTATGTTCTATAAATTTGGGAAAAGCGGCGAGTCGGTGATTCCGGTCACATCAATTATAGCTAGTGTAAGTTGACGTAAGTTAGAATGGCAGCGTACACTTTTTCGAAAAATTCACGATACGAAGTTATTGATAGAACCGACTGAAATTTAATACTGAACGTCATCTAACGTTACTTTACTTGTAAAGAAATATTTTATTCGACAGATAAAAACTCGAAATAGCTAGACCGCGTAGATAATTTTTTTGAAAAATTTAAATTCTTATAAACTGAACGGGTGTTTCAATTATTGTGTAAATTATATTAAAAAAAAAAACAACTAAAGACCGTAACTGCTGTATCTGTGTGCCAAATTGAAGGTTGATTGATGACACCGTCCTTGCAATATAGAGGATTGAATTTCGCACCCGCGAGCGCTCGTCTATACACATCCATCCAGATATATATTTTTGAACTTTTTAAAATGTTTTAGACAGTTTTGAGTATTCTGACATGAAAATCACGAAAAAAATCTACAGTATAATTAAGAACGATATGTTCCCAATCACCCACAAGCCTGGAGGGTCTGACAAGGGATTTTGAAAAATCGTACCCTACCAAGGGGATTTAGAAAAACCCGGAATTGAAGAGCCTATGGGTGACTTAGAAAAATCCGGGCTTGTGGGGCCTTTCGGGGACTTACTATGGCAACAGTTGCTATAGGACTGGGAATTCTGGGTAATCGGGGAACACTGGGTACTTCGGAAGTTCTGGGTAATCAGGTTATCCTGAGTAATCAGGGTATTCTGGGTATTCAGGGTATTCTGGGTAATCAGGAAATTCTGGGTAATCAGGGTACTCTGGGTAATCAGGAAATTCGGGGTAATCAGAGGGAATTCTGGTTAATCCGGGAATTCTGGGTAATCTGAGGTTAGTGGATAATCAGGGAATGCTGGATAATCAAGGAATTCTGGATAATCCTCGATAGTCCTACGATCATTCAGCCGATCGATACGTTCTTTTCAATCGTAAAAATCGGTTATATGTTCCATTAATAATTCAGCTTTAATCGGGTTCCGAATGTGCGAAGTTTTGTTACTCTATTGATCGTCACAAAATGTATCCACTTCCTCTGCCACAGTCGAAATAGCACCTAAATGTTGTCATAGGTTCCCATTTCCGAATAAGAAAACAACTTCCGATTATAACTAACCTTTTTGGACGGTTAACCAACACACTGAAATCATCAAACATATTGTCCCGCTTTAGTAACTGAAGTTGGTCATCCAGCGGCTTCAGCTTAAGACACTCTCAACAGCCAATCAGGAAACGAATAAAATGACAGAAATACATATATCGAAAATGCGAGTCTATCCATTAATTTTTTGAAGAGTGATTATCAAGCCATCTTTAACAAAATTAAAGAATAACGATAAAAATGGACCGTCTTCTTACCCTGTACTTATTAAAAGCATAAAAAAGGGTTAATAAAACACGACAAGCACAGTTCTGTGTTTAATACTACATATCTATCCCGCATTTTGGTACTTCTGTGAATATTTCAGGAGGCATTGGAAATTCACGAAATGGGTGCGGAGTGAGGAATTGTAATCTCGAAAGCTTTTTTTTTTAACTGTACTAAATTTCAAGAATTTAAAAAAGTTATCCACATTCATGAGTCTTAAAAAATAAATCAAACGCGACGACAATAGTCCTATACCAACGGCAACATTTTCTTCAAATACTTGCAAGCCCATAGAAATATTTCAGAAGATATCCAAAATGTAGGGAGTTGTTTTATCACAGCGGCACATGCAAAGAGAAATTGGCTCTGCTGACAGACTTTCACGACTTTCTTCAAGAGCGACATTTATCGTTGGTACCAACAGTTCGTTTTTTTGACCACCAG
Source organism: Perithous albicinctus (assembly GCA_964016905.1). Taxonomy (NCBI): domain Eukaryota; kingdom Metazoa; phylum Arthropoda; class Insecta; order Hymenoptera; family Ichneumonidae; genus Perithous; species Perithous albicinctus. The sequence continues at coordinate 13,085,529 of OZ024693.1, read as the reverse complement.
AAAAGTATACTGGCGATACATACTAGTGTATACAATAGTCAGACAGAAAGGAAATGGAAATGAAAGAGATTGAGGCCTCACGACGTTTGCTCATAGAAAAACAAACTCCTACATCTATACGTTGGTAACGCCAAAAGGCATCGGTATACATAACAGACATATATTTGTGGCTGTCTCTGAAGCCTTTGGGTTTCGCGTCTCACAGCAATCGAAGCCGATATCCAACGGGGCGAAGCAAAGCCCAAGGAAACAAAGCAAAGCCGTCTTTGACCACGACAAGAGCACGGCTTGTTTCCTCGAGTGGGCGAGAGAATGGAAATAGAGGCAAGAACTGAGAAGGTTCTTAATCGTACGCGTGACCCTTGAAAGGATCCTTAACACGTTTCAATCTACATAATTAAATTGTGAAGCACGTGCACCCTTAAAAATGATATTAAACAAATTATATGGTTCGAAGTGACTTTAACTACTTGCCCAAAATCATTTCCAAGTTAATATTCTAGCTTTGTTTACTATTTAAACCCCTCTTGTATCTTTGAGTGACTTCGGTACGGTTACATCTGCAACGCAGCAAAGGTATTCGTATTTCTCCAATTTGACGAAGCGAAAGGTGCAATTAGAAATATTAGTAAATACCATGTTAATTGTAAGTGAATATATTTAGTGAAGTAAATGAAAACATGTTCCGGTTGTTTTCCTTTAATGCATTGATGAGATGTGTTAATACAAAAAAAAACGTTGCAAAGTAGAACCCTGCATATTGTTTCCTCTTTTTTCAGCTAGCCATCCATAAATCCTTTTATGACACATTTGCCGATATTGGCTTCCTCATAGAGGAAACTATCTTTGTGGACCATTTATTTATCATATACTTTTATAAAAATCAATCTTTCCAGATAGTATTTAAAATTTGATGATCTGTTCGATCAACATGTGAAGTGCCAGGATATTTAATTAAACGTGTGGGTAATTATTTAATTTTTCAAACAATTGAAAAATTAAAAATTCTCTTACATATGAATTCTTTGTTGGATTCTCGCTAAATTTAGTATCAAACATCGAAACATTCTATTAAAGTTTTGTGCAATATTGTTGATCAGTTGTTTGAATTGTTCGCGAATTATAGTATTAACAAAAAAAGCGAAAATGCGAATTTCTATAAAATCTTAACTACTTTATCGATTTCGTCCAAATTCAATACCGAAGGTCGCATTATTTCAATAAAGTTTTATGCCGTACTTTAACCCGACAGCTGGAAAATTGTTCGAGTTAGAGTGATAACATTTTTCAAAATCATAAAAATTCCATAAAATTAAAATGGCAGTATGAATTTTAGCCCCTCTATCATATACACATACACACATGATGCGTTCTCCACCAACTCGGCCCCTTTTGCCTCCTCGTAGAGGAAGCTTTGGTTTCGAGGAAAAAAAAATCTGATATTCTCATGTCAGGACACTCAAAATGGTCAAAACGTCGAGAAAAGTGGTTTCTAAAAAATGTCCGGATGTGTGTGTGCGTGTGCATATGGCATGGAAAATTCAAACCTTCATATCCCAAAAGCCGCTTTAACAATCGAGCTGAAATTTAGCACATATATGGGGCAGGTGGATGTCTTCATTTGTAAAAAGTTTCAAAAAAATTCGACCATCTATTCAAATTTTATTCAAATTTGAATTTTTGAAACATGTGTGTTTGCGCTCTAGCCGCCGCAAATTTTTAGCAATCGAGCTAAGTAATTTTTTACAAATAAAGCTATGTCAAAGGACGACTGGTATTGAATTTGCACATTTCGGTTTTTATGGGATTTTGAATTTTTCGAAAAAATTTCATTTTGCTCTAACTCACGTCAAATCTCCAATCCAAATGAACTGAAATTTTCTACCGACGAAAAATAATACTCTGCACTTTTTAAAAAAAAAATTAACGTTTTCCTCTAGTTCAGGTCAACGGACACTAAATCAATTGAAATGTGAAAAGAGAGCAATGTATGATATATAAACAGCATTCATTTATTTATTTAAAACAAGAACGCAAAGAGGAGCTTTGTACATTGCTTCGTTATGATATTTGAATGTTTTAAAAGCTTCCTCTGTGAGGAAGCCAAAATAGATAAAGTCACTTCCTCATTGAGGTAGCTTTGTTTTTCCATGAACTATTTAATGCAATAAAAGTTATGGCATCAAGAAGGTTATATCAGCAAAACAAAATGGAAAATATATTTTTCCTTTTAATGCAACACCTTTGATCTTGCTCCAGATTTTACAGGGTATTTAGCAGTGTATTGAGAACGTGTATTTAAATATTCGCATCGTGGAAGTCGATGTTCTTGCACTGGGAAAAAAAAAATGTTTGACTGAACTAAATCGTCGTACATCCTCGTTAAAACGAATTTTTAGTTGGTATAACAAATATTTTGGTTACCGCAAATATATTTTATTCAGGTGACTCCAATAATTATTAAAGAAACTAAACATTTGTTTATACTAATGAAACATTTGTTTGAACGAGGGTATACGCCGATTTAGTTCAGTTAAACTTTTTTTTCTCAGTGTGCCAAGTAATTAAAAATTTTTACATAGAAAGGTGCATTAAGGTACTTCAATGAACTATTTTATGCAATATATATTATATTTTTGATGACATCCAATTATTTTGAGTATACTGTAATGAAAATCTCGAAAAAAAATGTTTTCATAAAAACAAAGCTGGCTTAATGATGAATCAAAATGTTGCATTGGTTTCGAATCTCGTATTTCCGTCGTTCAGTGATGTGTGCAAAAGCGATTGTGCTAAAAATCCTATAGCTGTTACGTAGTACCTGTTACATCAGAGTGACATGGAAAATGGTACATGAAAATTGAAAACATTTTGATTAGCAAACTCACCACTCCGATCAACTCTTTCAATTAAAAAAAAATACACACATTTTCTAATTGAGAAAAAAAAAGTTTCTTTTTTTGTCCAATACTCGACTCAGACAAATTGTGTAAGGCTTGATAAATATTATACATTTACTGAGACCAGTCCATGCTACTTTTTTTATATTAATGTTTTCCATTGCAATATTGCAGTCAATTAAATGGAGTTACGGCAGCAGTGAAACAAGTTAGCTGTAATTTTTTACCAAAAATGTATATAAAAATAATACATAAATATATTATGTTTTTTTACTTTTGCAAATTGTGGCTCACATATACGCCCGTTTGTTTTTTTCTCGTATCTTTGCTTAAAATTGAAATCGAAATAACAGTGTACATGATGTTCGTTGCATGCTTGTTTAACAGAAAAATCGTTGTTCCTGAAAATCATGATTTTTAATATGTAAACAATTCTTTGCGCATTTTCTCTTTGTGTATTCCTTCGAAACTTGGAGCAGAACTTCATAAACACTTTATCCATAATTTGTGTTTCCGATTTTTAAAAATATTCCAAAAGGTTGATCGTATTGGTATCCACATATATAGTTGAAAAAACAAAAAACAAAATTAATTTTATTTATTTATAAAGATAATTTTATAAATGAGTTTAGTTCAAATATCATAAGTCCGATAGTACAAATTGTAGATTAGGGTTCAAAATAAAACCTCATGCAGCCCGGAGGCAGTTCAATACTGAAATGCTTTAAATTTTTATCGATTTAATGGAGAGAATAACCTAAAAACAATGGGCCGGTTTGAAAATCCTTGACATGGGTTAAAAGATCTAAAGTCATATAGCCTCCCCTCAAGGGGAGACACAAGTAACATCCGTCAGAAAAGGTAAAATAAAGGTCATCATTTTTTCCCCTCAAGATTAATGCATCGAAAAATAAAATCGATACTATAAACCCTACAACACATTTATACGACAGCCCAAAATCGTGCTGAAAATAAATTGAGAGTTGGGTATCTCAAACCAAACGCAGACAGAAATAGTCATTTCGAAATGAAAAACGTTTGTTTTTCTTCATATTTTCGGACTGGTTGTTCTTACCTGTAAACGCACAACAACACGTAATAAAATATTAATTTAGTTCTGTAAATAAATGCCACACTTAGCGAATTAATTCTATAATCCTACGAGATAAAATATTCGTTAGAAATTATTTTATTTTTATCCCGAAATTGCTATCTTATCGCGTTCGTTCGTAAATTCTGGCTATTAAACTTCAAATCAATAGAAATTGGAAATAAAAAAATCGAAAAATCTGTGACATCATAAGCATTTTTTTAAGCTTAGCAAGACTCAACGTTCTCAACGTCTCTGAAGATTACAGTTATTTTAGGTATTTAACCAAATTTCTATATTCAGTTGTGAAATGGCTTTAAAATAGTTAATTCCCTTCACAATTCAGCCTCACGGAGAAAACGGATTAAGAATAATTGACATTGTCACCAAAATAATTTCGAACATTACTAGAATAATTGTCGGTCATTCAGTACACTGAGCATTGTATATGCAAATTTTCAGATGCTGATCGTAATTTGAACGGGAATACATCAAAATTATTACAGATACACACCAGAATTATTACAAAGATATATCATTATTACCATGCATACCCGTAAAAGTGATGACATATATTCCAATCACAGTCCGAATCATCCTCGTATCAACCAAGTAATTTGTATACGCAAATTCAAAAACAACAATTCGGTTCGCATCCCAATGCGAAATAAATTGTTGCTTTTCACGCGCAATTCTTGTAAAGTCCCATAAAGTATCTAAAACCTTCTACAATACTCACATACTCACAAGAATGTAAAATTCCACAAAATATCATGAAGATTCCTAAAATGATTTATATCCTAAAATATATCTCAGATATATTTTTTACTGGCATATATTTGACATATATTCCGAAGTATATTCGTCATATGCAAGTTTTCGGACGAAATATATTTTATATATTTTGAATATATTTTTTCCTATATCTCAAATATACTATTTTCCGATGTGGGATATTAAAAAAATCATTCTCATGTAAACAAAGTCATTTTTATACGCAAATTCACAAATATCAATTCTATTCTGGTATCAAGATTCTTGCAAAATCACATAAAATATCTTAAACATTCTTGGAACAATTTGTATTTTTTTTCTATATGGAGACCTATATGTGGCATTCTCCACCAAGTCAGCAACCCGAATTTTCAAAGTGCTAAGAAAATTATTTGATTTCGTGATATTGAAGTGCTATATTGTCACAAAAAAGTACTAAGTTTTAAAAGCTTGAGTGTATCCATTCACGAGATAATGCTGTTACCATTACTATTTCTTAATCCGTGATATATCGGCAGCCCCGAAGTTTATTATAACTTTTAAAAAGCAAAAATTCTACCTTTTTAACGTTTCAAAACAAACAAAACATTCCGATTTTCAATTCCAATTTCCGACCATCCCGTTTTCATTCATATTTAGGTTCCCATATTGGCTGACCCATAAAGAGATTGGCAGAAGCGCATTATGGAATAAGCAATTGTGCTCTGAATAGAAACTTTTTTATATTCGAATTTTAGAAAACCTTAATTTTTTTTTGTAATCGTAATAATTAATTTTGTATTTTAAAGATTTTCTATTTTGAAATCTGAAATGAGCAGTCTCAAAGACCCTCGAGTACCAAGTGTCATCGAAGTCAAATAAACTTTAGGTATTTTGGATCCATTTTAGAATTTACCAGCCAATAGAGTTTAGTTGGCTGAAACAAAATGTAATTGAACGAACTTCACGTGCTTGACTGAACCTCACGATGAGTTTAGAAACGGCGAAATTCACAGTGAATTTGGGCCAACTAAATAATAAGTTGAGCCAACTAAATATTCGCTCGCCCCAACTACATGATATGGTTGACTCAGGTTCATCAGACATAGGCTCAAGATCACCATGAACCTCGGCGCGTTAAGAGGTTGTGTTAACTATATATTCCATTAAGAAAATTAAATTTTCTTTCAGTCAACTTAATTCGGTTGGCTTAAAGTAATTTCAGTTGATTTATCTAAGATGTTTTCTCTCAGTGATACGATTCACACCAGTTAAATCAGCCCAAAATAATGCTCGCTGTACTGGAATGACAACACATGTATTCCAGTAACTTTCTAAAAATTGTTTTCACATAAACTTGCATATCTCATAAAATATCTTTAAAATTCGTGGAACAATTTGATTATTTTTATCCATGGAGGCGTACGAAGATTTCATTGAATGCATAACAAGCTGCAATGGGCCAATCTAAAATGCCTCTCTGTTGAATGTATCGGTACTGTGAACCAACCCCTCCCAATTAACTCTCTGCTTTTGTCACTCCCCAAAACTCTGTGTATCGTAAGCAAGGATACTTTCTTTCCGTAAAAGCGTAAACTGTTTTCTCCCAGTCTCCTTCGGTCGTCTTAGTCATCATCATCCCTTACGCGTGCAACGAGCCCTCCACGCCAATTACGACGTCGGCGCAGTCTCGGTAAAGGAACGTGAATTTTGCAACGTCGGTGCGATCATCGACTCGGCCAGGGGCGCAGACGCCCCCGCGTTAGGCCAACGGCGTCACACGCGTTCTACACAGCCCACCCCTTCCACCAAAATCTACCGCTAGTCTCTTCCACCCCTACACATTCCCCACTAGCGCCACTTCTCCGTCCCGGAACCCAATGGTTAGATTTCTCTCTTGCATTACACTGGTGCCTTATCACTCTGGCCTTGTCCCTCCCATTTCTATCTCGCACCGAAGAGAACCACTCCCCCACCCTTCACGGACATCACGGCGCAGCTTCGCTCGCTCGTTCGTTCATTCTCTATATCTCTCTCACTCTCTCAACCAACTTCAACTCCACCACCTCCAGCGACACCGCCGCCGCTGCTGCTGCCTCCGTTATCGCGCGGGGGTGGGACAATCGTGCCGCAGTACCAACGGGTTTCCGTGAAAGGTAGAAACCCCCGTGTTTGACGCTACAACAATATACGTGATAATATAGATTTTTAATTAGCAACCAGAAGCAGCAACACCGCGATGTTTGTGCGCGGTTGTGAAGATGTGTCCAGAAAAGTTTGAGTGACAAGACAAACGTCATAGACAATTCAAGCCGGAGACCGAGGAACAAGCAAGAGTTGGTAAAATACTTCCGGAAGATCAAAACTGCGAAATTCGACGACAGCACAATTAAAGAAAGAAACGTCATGCCGATAAACTGTGATTCAAAAACAGTACAAAGTACTTTGGTGCTTATATAAAAAAAATATACATTTTTTTAATCATACAAAGAAATTGTAATTTTAGTGTCAATTTTAGTAAAACGGTATAAATTTAACGTTTTTTTTTTTTTTTTTAAATTTAGTGTCTTCCTACAGATCTTTGAAATACAGTGTTAGGATTCTTCTAAATAATAACCGTTATTGGATGAAGAACATCGGAGTGAAAATATCGTTTGAGTTTGTGTTAATTTCTACTTGCAATTTATGTTGAGAATACATCGTCTTGTTGGTTAATAGTTAATGAGTGTTTTACCAAAGTTGTGCTTGAATGCCGAGGCGTTAGACGAATTATGGATTTGCCGTGAAGGCTGACTCTGACTGAGCTTGCGGGGTCAACCCAGGCAGAGAACACCTGGAGTAGCGGCCACTGTAGCAGCTACTGTACAAAACGGAAGCGGAATATACGTGGAAACAAGGCCCGGGCGCCTTGAATGAGTGATTTTCCGATTCCATCCCCCGTTATTCCCGGCGTCAACGGTCGTGGAACTTCGAGGGTGTCTCGAGTTACTGCCGGAGGTGCCGAGCCGCTTTTCACCGTGCGAAGATGCGACTCTGCATATTTACCGGGGCTGCCCTCCTCGAAGCCCTACTCCCTCCCAACGCTATACTTCCTATAGTGCTGTCACTACAGCTACTGTCTTATCCAGGTTCGTGTACGCGCCATAAACCCCGTTCGCCATATAATTTCGTTTATCACAGGTATACTTACAATATTTCATCTTATATAGTCATAACGCAGACCGCAGATACGAAGAATGGCGTACTTGTGGGTACAAATTCTAACATTTACGTTATCGTATATAACCTTAATTTGTTACGTAGACTGTAAGGAATGTTTTCTTGAAATTATTCACTTGGTAGTATGCTAGCGTGTTTGACGGACTCGCAGCGCTGGTGGTGTCGAAGAGGCGCGCTTCTTGCTGGACTTTCTATATGCCAATTCGTCAGGCAAAAAAAAGCGAAATAAAATGTGAATTGGTGAGTCCTAAAGAAACGTTTTTTTTTTTTTTGCAATTTAGGTACTGAAATTAAGGTAATTTCGCTACTAAAACCGGAATAGTGATGTCGAGCAACTATTACATAAACAAAAAACTAAATTTTGACATCGGGAAAGACATTTTAATAGCGTTAAAAATGATTAATAGTTTTCCATAACATGAAATTTTAGAGTGTCTTTTTTGTCGAAAATTGGCACTTTGATGTTTATTTGACTCAACTCACATTCAGATATAACTCTACGAAATCAGAACTCTACCTGAAAACAGGCCGAAAACTCTGCTTGAAACTGTAACAGCAGCTTACAACTTTAACGTATATTATAACACCATCGTATTACAGGTCTACCAGAATATAATATTTACTTGTGATTTCACGCAACGCGCACCTTTTGCGGTGATTAAATTTACTCCACGCTCTATTAATTAATCTAACACAGAAATTCTCCGTATCAAGTAAATGCGTTCAAACAGGGACTAAATTGTATGGAAGACAAACAAGCTTGTACATTTTTCAAGTTTAAACTGCGCACGTTTTACAGTTGATACTTGAGGAAACTTCAGCGGTAGAGTAAGTAAGAGAACCGAGCTTTTCGAAAATTGTGTGTACACATTTTCAAAAGGAAACTGGTATTGAGGGGGAATATCCCTGTAAAAAATTCTTTCTTTCAATATTTTTTTTTCGCTCATCTTAAAGTTTGTAGTCTTAAGAATATTTTGTGTAAATTTCATATTGAAATTCCAATAATTGTGGAAGTTATGGGCAATTTTCCGGAATGCGGCGAGCGGCCGGCCGCCCGTTGCACTGCCTGACCCAGACTCTTTTGTCTAGCGGATATGGAGGGTCTTGTGAATTCTGACGGTTCGTCTAGAGTGTCATTCTACCATCAGTCGTGCAGCAGTGAACAACGTTTATTATTTTGTGCATCGCTTTGTGAAAATTATATAGTGGAATGGATAGCAGATAAGTGGAATCGTGAAAGTAAAATTACGAGTGGATAAAGCGAATAAGATGATTCGTAAAGACCGGCCTAAACAAAAAGGACGTCCCAAGACTTGTTTGAATGAACACTTCGGCAAAAAAGCTGCGAACTTCAATTAATTTAGAATCAAGCATGAACAATGATATTAATTATGTTCTTCTAAATTTCGATACCGTGATCACGTGAAATGCAAAGAGTGCGGAAAAACAATTACAATGTCGAAAACCTCTACTCGTGGTCTTGGGTTCAAACTCATAATAGAGTGTCCATCCTGTGAGCCCTGAAGTGTTCCTTCTTGCCCACATATTTCCAATGCATCGGTTCTCTTTTACTATGCGAGTTATAGGGATCGGAGTAAAAGGAATACAAAGATTTTGTGGAATTATGGATCCAGCACGTCCAATTTTACAAACTAGGCATAACGCGATTGTAAAAAATGTTCTGACTGCTTCAGAATCAGTACATGATATACATGATGTACATGATTTATAGGTCAGCTGTGCAGGAAGAAAAAGAAATGATGACAGAAGCAACAAACAAGACAAACGCGGGATTAACCGTATCGGGGGTGGAACATGGCGCAAATGAGGCTTTAATTCATTGACAGGAGTATGTAGTGTTATTGAACATTACACTGGCAAGGTACTAGATGTAAATATCAAGTGTAAATATTGCAAAGCTTAGGACTATTGGAGGAGTAAGCAAAATACTGCTGAGTATGAGAGTAATATATAAACCACGAAGGATATTTTCCAGCAAAATGGAGGTTGACGGTATGTGTGAAATATTTTCAAGATCAGAAGAACAATATGGAGTGAAATACACCAATTACATAGGCTATAGGAATTCTAAAACTTATTAGGGCATAAATGACAGCGTACCATATGGAGATGCAGCAATATCCAAGAAAGAGTGTGTTGGACACATCTAGCAAAGAATGGGACCGAGGCTGAGAAATTATAAGAAAAATACAAAAGGACTTGGAGGAAGGGGTAAATTAACGGGCAATGTTATTAACAAACTCACCGTCTTATCGGTCTCGCGGTAAGACGTAATAGCGATTCTGCGGAAACCCTGAAGAAAGCGATTATGGCCATCTTTTTCACATGACCAACCAAAAGCCACAGCATGACGATTGTCCGCCAGGAAGCGACTCATGGTGTACTTGGCACCGAGCTAAAACTACTGATACATTAAACAGCTACCACCATAAGCCCGCTCTTCATCTGGATGTTGCCAAAGCTATAGAACCAATTTTTAGAGACCTAAGTACTGAAAATTTATTACATATCTGCGTGGGAGGGTACACGCAAAATTCAAATGAGATTTTTAATAACCTGATTTGGCGGATAGCACCCAAAGTTACCCACAGTGGTTCAGACATTGTAATGATTGTCACTAATATCGCGACATGTATTTTCAACTCTGGGATGAAGTCGTATCTCCAAGTTGTGGATGCATTAGGCATCAAGGTAGGAAGAAACGCTGATCAGTATTGCGGGATCGAAGATGCGGCACGCGTGCGTACCGCCGAAGTCAAAACTCACAACGCGACCCGTGAACGCAGGATTCAGTAAAGACAGTCACGGATCGCTGTAGAAGATGCTGCCAGTGCTGCGGAGGGCCTACTCTATGGTCCAGGAATCGTAGATTAACGGTAAAGTAAAAAAAAAGGTTTTTCAATATAATATTATATATTATATAATTATTATGATTTTTTTTACAGAAATCGATTTTCCCAAGAAAAATTCTACAATTTTGGAATATGAAGACTATCGTGTGTAAATGTTATCTTGATATTCGAAGAACTGTAAAAGTTATGGGCGATTTAGCGAAAAGCTGACGAGCGACCAAGTTCCCAAGCGCGTTATTTCTTTGCTAAACTTCAAACGCGATTATCTCGAAACATACTATTCAAAGAAAGTCCCCAAAATATTCGAAACCGGTTCGACCGATTGCTTCAAAAATTTGAAACAATATTTTTCGACAAGTTTTCTACTTTGGAACGTAGGATTTTTTTCACTGAAGTACTTTTTTTTATCAAGCCAGAAAGATCGGAAATGAAGGTTAGAAAATGAATGTGAATGTTACGTTGCGAAGTGCAACGTAAGCTCGTTAAAATACATTACATTTTGAGAACGTTTCTGAAATTTTTATTTCAGATCAACCGACTGTATGTAATCTTGGGGACCGCAGACCGTGCGAGCGAGGGACATTTTTTACACCAGCCATTACAGCAGCGCTTCCAGTCGAAATATATTTATAAAGAAGCTTGTCAACATACCTCAACATGTATACTTTCGAATAAAGCAAACCTGGATAAAATCGAACAAACAGGCTTTTAGATAATAATTCCTAAAATTCACCTGTTTTTTTCAGCTGTCTACTCGGATGTTCCCCCTTAAAGCAGGTGAATCCGAGTTTATGGATTCCGACTCGAAGTTAAATAAATCATTTAAACGGTTTAAACAGACGTTTTCATTGAAAAATAATTTCATTTTATACTTGGCTCCGAGTTGCTACCGCGACTCTTGATGTATAACAATCAATTTACAGAAAAATAACTCAGTTCATTGTAAATTTATTATTATCTACTTTCTAAACTTTAAGCAAGAATCCATAAATTTGCAAATCACCTGCTTTGGTACCAGTTTCCTTTTCAAAATGTTTACGATACATTTAATAAATGTTGGTACTCGATTAATCTGACTGTACCGCTGAACCCTGAGTAAGAAATCTTTGATTTATAATATTTAAAATTTTTCTTTTTAAAGCAAGACCCGGTTCTTGCATCTCTTAGCATTTTAGTCACTCATAACAGAAATATCACTAAAAGTATTACATTAGCAATATAAATGCGGTCTCCCAAGAGCAAGACGTCCTACCGCTGATTTTTAAACGGATTAGACTCTATTTGCGCTTGGCCCAATTAGTGCCGGTATTCCCAGTTCTCGTAGAGTTGTAACCTGCTGTTGAATCTGGTAGAGATGTAATTTCATAGAGGTGTAAAATTTGATAGAGTCGTAAATGTACCTGTAGTAGTTGAAGACACAGACTTCTACATGCTATTATATATTTTTTATGAATAAAATATGTTAATATTTCATCATATAGTATATTAGATTCTATGTATTAAACTCAGAATTCGGTTTGATTCATTTTAAGATGTATATTTTAAACAAGTTCTGTCTTTGCGCAGCACAACGTTCATAGCGGGTTAGGTCATTTTTCCAAATAACATTATAGCTACATATTCCACCAAAATATTGAGTATTTTTGCAGAATATTCACCTAATGATACCTAAAAATTGACCAAATATCTGCTTTTATTTATAGCGAAGAATTTTATGCTGATCAAGTTAGGAAAACCCAGAATTCGATCGCAACCAACACCCGACCAGGGTCCGATCGGATCCTAGTCGGGTTTTGTTCACTTTCCCTAATCGGATAATCTTACTTAGAATCTTAACTGTTTTGTACTGATCGCCAGATTCCATTGGTCAGGATTTGGGGTTGTTCTTCCTTTTACAGGTCGATATAAAAACATATAACGCTAGGGACTGTTGAGATCGGTAAGTTTTACCACGGAAGGTCAAAGTTTCTTTAGATATTCTGAAAAAGCATAATTTGATAATAGAAAATGAAGTGACAGGTACTGTGTATACTTCCGAAAATAAAACAGTCAGTGATATGGTTATATACAACATTGTAATGTAACTAGCATTCAGTAATCCATAAAACGGTACGTGTTACAAAAATAGCTTCTCATATGTCAAACTTCGCATTTCTACCTCAGTAGCTATGTATCAAAATGAAGAGCATAAAAAGTTGCGTTTGTTAGTTTTTTATCGAAATATTTATAGAGCGATGTACTTATATTTATAGGATTTTTATTTAAGGATCGAGGCGATATTTACATAACGATTAGGACAATAGGATAACAGGACAGACCATTATAGACGCAATGCTGCAAGAGCATCGGAACTTTGTTTAAAATTTCGATCTTATGGTCATTCTTAAGCTGAAATGGCAGTCATAATTAAAATTTTTAATCAAGTCCTAAAATGAAACTTATGACTGAAAATTCAACCCCAACTTTGCTACTAAAGGTTAAAAGTGAAGGCGATGATGGCGGAAAACGGGTTGATACCAAATTTACATATCTTTTTCGGACATTGCTAGTCAGTCTTGCATTTTATTGTATGTGGTTGTGCGTATTACGTGGTTTTATAGGAATAACGTGAGAGACAGCTAATTCATTTCTAGCTACTATCACACTGGAGTGAAGGAAACCGTACACAGTCTTGACTGATTGTTCGAAACCCTGTTATTTATATACAAAGAATTATTTTTTACCATTGCTCTTCTAGGGTTACACTTATCTTACGAAGAATAATTTGTTATCAACAATGCAACCGTTGAACTTAAAAAATAGTTATGTTTATAGCTCTATACGATACCCTACACGACACTTCATTCAGCGGACTAAATAAATAATTTCAATGAACCTACAATTTGTTTTTATCATTTTAAGTAAATCAATCTGTTGGGAAAACATAATATTGCATTTTTGTGGTTGTCTGTTTCAAATCGATTTAGTCTTAACTTTATGAAGCAAGTCCAACAATTTATGGTACTTTCCATTTTTATGAATTCATTGTACAAACATCACGTTAATGATATGAAAGGCACAGCATTGCTTCAAAAACAGTATGGTTCGCACTTCAGTCGAATTGGATTTCAGAATTCACTCACCTCCTCCATAGACAAAAACATATACCAGAGATATAGAACTATTCGGCGGTTTATTCAGATCACACATCACAGAATCACATTCCGCTGAAAAATGGAAAAAAATCGATTTAGCTTCGTTGCGTTCATGGGAGATAACAAAATCCATGACGTAACAATCACATATATTTTTCACACTTGCAAGTAGTGCCTAAAATATATCCGATATACCGGATATATTTTTATGAGGCGTTCCACCGATTCTACGTAAGTTATAAGAAATATCTGAAAATCGATTTTTATGATTTAAACGGATTCACCATGTTCCAAATTTATTAATAAATACTTTTTTTTTCATTAAAGCAGTAATATTTCGGAAGTGGACAGCCTCTAGATTCTATATAATAAAAAAATGATAATGTCCAGTACTTTGTGGCCTACAATAAAAATATCTATTCAGATATTAATTAAATCACACGAAACACATTTTGCAGCAACATCATCGTAAATTTTCTTTCCTAAGAACAAGCAAATGTTCGATATCGTTGCTGAGTTAAATAAAATACGGTAATCGAAAAACACACAGTGGGTATTGTTTTTACGGAATTCAAAACCGCATAAAAGAGACAACAATTCTTTTTTCTAATATTAATCGATTTTCAAAGGCATTCTGTCAGCAATGCAGTTTTTCTTTCCTACATTCTGCACACAAACCGGAATTTTTGGCAAAGTCCGATTTATTGGAAACGCAATGGCTGGAAAGTTATAGCCGCTATACGTTAAATAGCTGCAACTCTCCGACAATTGTTTTTCCCATTAATCGAGATTTATCCGAAATTCTGTACTGCGGAACATGAGAAAAAAATAACAAGCAATATATCTCGTATTTAAAAACAAATATTATTTTTTAAATTCCATTAAAAAACCGTGAAATCGTTTTTCACTTACAGAATATAAGAAAATTAAGTAATCAACGGAATCGAATGGCTTTCCTCTTTCAAAAAAAATAATAATCTTGATGACCTTGCGGTAAAATGTATTTTCGAATTAGTGAATTAAAAATAGGTGATCTTTCGTCTTGTAAATCATTTGAAAAACGCAAATTTCAATTTGTTAGAGTACCAGATACGACTTACAACTCCCGAGAATTTACTGTCTGGATGAAAATAAAAAAGGATGCAAAGTAAAATTTTGCACATTGCTTGCCCATTATTTTTAAATTTTTTACAAAGCTTCCTCATAGAGAAAGCTTTATAATAAAAAATAATTCTCTGAATTATGAATTATTTGTTGGATGCATTCAGTATCAAGCGACGACACATTCATTCAAATTTTATACAAAGTCTTTAAATCAGTTACTTGAACCGTTCTCGAGTTATAGAATTTTTTTTCAAATCTCGAAAATCACAAAACTCCATAAAATCCGAACCGCTTTTCCGATTTCTGCCAAATACTTATGAAGAACTATTTAGCAAAATATAGAAAATTTTACGAAAGTTAAAGCGACCATACCCTTTTTTTAATTCACAAAGCTATAAAATCTAAATGCTTGCATGCATTTTGTTAAAAATGACAACAGTCAAAGCGGGGCAACTGCTTCACTCGTGTGCAAAATTTCAGCTCAATCGCTTCGGTTCTTCAGTTATACATACATACGGACATTTTTTTCTAAACCATTTATCTCGTCGTTTTGGACCATTCTCATGTTCCCGACATAAAAATCTCTACAAAAAAAAAAAAAAATTTCATGAAAACAAAGCTATCTCTATGAGAAAGCAAAAGTACACAAAATAGAACCTTGAACACAGCTTCCTCATTATTTTTCACCTTGCACAAAGTCTCCTCTACGGAATTATGTCGATCAATGTTGGCTTCCTCATAAAGAGAGCTTCGAGCAAAGTTAAGGAAATATATATACATATTCAATAAAAAATTAATTAGTTAACTTCCTGTGATCGATGTATTATGAAATTAAAAAAAAAAATCCATTACTTTAAAACCATTTAATGTATCTTGGTCAAATCGAGTTTTTCATTAATAAAGAAAATCTCATAAAATCTGTATAATAATACAAATCTTAGTCCTTTCTACATGATAATCGGCTTGTGACTGCTCCACTTGCATATTACATTCCAAATTAGATAATGGGGCCATTCTCGAGTTAAAAAATGTAATAAAATTTATACGTTTTATTGAAAGGTTTCGTCATGCTGAAACCACTCTGTCTATTCTGGTTAAATGTAATATCAACTATCCATGGCCCTAACTACACTTACTGTAAAAGTTTCAGCTAGATAGCTTGAAATTTGCTCAAGTTAGCGAGTGTTCGTCCTTTATTTTGCATAAGAAAGAAAAATCAAGCTGTAATAAAATTTTAATGAGATAACCAACTCTAATTAAATTTACAGCGATGGAAGAGTAGTAAACGTTCCTTCAGCGTACCAAATTTCAGTCAGGTTGCCAAGCCGTTCTCAAGTTATAGGAGATTCTATATATTCTTTTTATCCAAGGCGGCACACACGCACACGCACACGCACACGCACACGCACACGCACACGCACACGCACACGCACACGCACACGCACACGCACACATTTCTTCTAAACCACTTTTCTATATCTATCACACCATTTGGAGTATATTGGAGTATATCAAATTATATCCGTGGAGGTTATTTGACCGACCGCCACATATTTGACGAAAGTTCTTTTATATATTTGACGAAGCAAGGGGAAACGTTTCCGCAGTAAACTCACATTCAGTCCAGGCACCGAAACGGAAGAATCCACACTCGGCCTGTCAAATTGTTAGAGCTCCTGTCGGCGCTAAATACACGGTCACCCACAATTCCAACTCCGCCAAATAGTTTACTGTATTGAAATTCCTCATACTTTCCAAAAAGAAATTATAAATATATTCCTTCATTTACAAAACTTAATTTCGTAATTCAGTGATAATGTAATATCTCACTAATCGCTGAAAACGCAATAAAAATGTTTGTTACAGAAAAATAAAAAGTTAATTTCGTCTTCTACCCTCAAGTATAATTGGAAATAATTTACCGCAGCTGCTCACAAAAGCAATAAATATGGCTCGAACGAACAAATTTAAGAGGTACCAAAATGAAGAAAAAAAAATGAAATCGTCTTTACATTATTGAGGCCTCCTAAATGTAATCGACAGTCATATTTTTATGAGAATTAGCGTTTTTTAATCACAATCAAAGGTAAGAAACAAATTTTTGCTTTTCTGTAAAAAGAATGCTATTCAATTTTAAAAAAGAGAGCGACAAAATACTCTAATCGAAAGTTGTCAAAAAGTGGCAAATTATGTTGGTCAACTTTGTCTTCCTCATAGAGGAAGATTTGTGGACTCTTTATTTATTACATACTTTTATAAAAAGTAATGTTTCCAGACAGTATTCAAAATTCGATGATCGTGTTTGATCAACGTGCAAAGTGTCACGTCATTTACATGAACGTGTAGAAAATTGTTGAATTTTCAAATAATTGATAAATGTAAAATTCTCTAAAATATGACCTCCTTGTCAGATTCTCATTACATTCAATACAAAATATCGACACTGACTAAAACTCATTAATCAACTACATTATCGAATGTCAAAAAGAAAATATTTTGCCTGTCACAGAGTTGATTATCTCTTTTTATTCTTTCGTCACCAGCTTTCAGTTTTTGCATTCTGCTCATGACGCAGATTAAACTGTAGATTGGGCTCCGTGAAGTCTAATTTTTTTGGATGTGAGAAGGCCTGTATTTAGCGAAGCTGAATATATTTTCGTTTCTTTCTGAAAGCAGAGTTGTCAAAGAATTTTAGATTAAACCATAAAATTTGTATATTTATATTAATATAGCTCATAAAGCTTCAACTTTTATTAATATTTGCTTAGCTTAGCCCGTGCAGCTTTCTTTTATGAATAAAACAAAACCTCACGAAGCTCAATCTACCCAACACTTTCATCTGAGATATGCGCAGAATACAAAAATATAATATTGTCATTGATTTTAATTTTTTTAAATATACAGCAAATATAATGTAGGAGATATTGCATTTGTAATTATTGCTTCCTCGTAGAGGAAGCTTTATTTTCGTAAAAAATTTTTTTTTCAAGATTTTCATGTCAGCATACTCCGAATCACATAAAACGTCGGACAAGTGGTCTAGATAAAATGTCTGTACTTGGGTGTGTGTGTGTGTGTGTGTGTGTGTGTGTGTGTGTGTGTGTGTGTTCTATTATAGTGTTATGCAAAATTTTAGATCAGTTACTTAAATGTTTCTCAAGTTTTACCATTTAAAAACAAATTATGAAAATGCGAATTTCTATAAAATCTGAACTAATTTATCGATTTCGTCCAAATTCAATACCAAAGGTTGCATCACTAAAATAAAGATTTATCCCAAGTTTTAGTCCGATAGCTGGAAAATTGTTTGAGTTAGAGCACACAAATGTTTTTCAAAATCTTAACAATCTCATAAACTCAAAATGCTCCTAGCGATTTTTATAAAATGTATACCAAAGAAACATTAAACTGTACTGTATCCTTCAGTACAAAGTTCATGAGCGACAAATGCGAAATTCATTGTTAGCGACCTATTCGTGCTCTGATTGGTCACCGGTTCATGCATTGAAATGTTTTGTTTATGACAAATCGGAAATCTGATACAAAGAGGCTCGGGCATCGAAGTGCCCGCGTCCTCTGAACCCTGGTACGGCCTTAAAATTTGAGTTGATTCGGTTGAGTAGTTCACGAGTTAATAGCGGTACGAACTTTAACCCCTCTCTCACGCACACGCACACGCACTCGCACACGCACACGCACACGCACACGCACACGCACACTGCTGACATGAAAATATTGAAAAAAAAAAAATCATCCAAAACAAAGCTTTCTCTATAAAGAAGCAAAATGTAGATAATTTGCCAATATTTCCAACTCCACAAAGAGTTTCAATCTTCATTATTAAATGACTAGCTTCGTATATTTATGACTTTGCACAAAAGAGTTCAGTAATTGTGCTGAAGTAATCAGCGAGTCTAACTGGGCCAGTCAACTAACATACTATGAACATTATGGAGAAGATTGATGAGCTCCCGATGACTAGCTCTCGTTAAAAAAGATAAAAATTCTAGACACCATATAGCCAGATAAATCGATTGTCGTGCATACAGCTAACAAAAAATACCAGGGAAAAATATGTCGAAGGTTATTTAATTCATGCGAGGGTTTATTGGAAATTTGAGGGCCTTTTATGAAGGTGAAATTGTTTATCCCTTCGCCTTTTTGTAATAGTAGAGATAATTGATTATCATCGATCGTGTACCGCACGAGTTTCATGTAATTCACCTTCCATCGGCTTTGTTGGGGTTTAAACACGTAGCTTTATTGGAGGAAGGCGATTAATGGAGAATCTAATTCTAGTACATACGGTAATAGTAGCGTGATCAATGGAGAATCTATGTAATTGTAGTAGATACAGTAATGGCAGTTCTGTATATACATATTTATAATGTGTGTGTGTGTGTGTACACACGTATTTAGGAGGCACGCGAGGACTGCGTATGACCGCGCTCCAGATACCACAGCACGTTGTCCTTAATCAAACGGTCAAGATGGAGTGCAATTTCAATCTTGATCGAGAATTACTTTACTCGGTGAAATGGTACAAGGATGGTCACGAATTTTATCGGTTCGTGCCAAAAGACTCGCCGGCTGTCCAGGTCTTTCCAGTTGAAGGAGTTACAGTAGACGTGAGTCTCACTCCATCAATATCGTTATCGTTATGTCCTATTTTATTCAGTTCCAGGGTAATTAATATCTCATCGTTCATTC
Organism: Perithous albicinctus; assembly: GCA_964016905.1. Taxonomy (NCBI): domain Eukaryota; kingdom Metazoa; phylum Arthropoda; class Insecta; order Hymenoptera; family Ichneumonidae; genus Perithous; species Perithous albicinctus. Next base: position 13,065,746 of record OZ024693.1, on the reverse strand, counting down.
TCGTTTTATCCGCAGATGAATCATTCCACCGAGAGATCGATTGTTCTAAATTCCGTGGAACTCAATAGCACCGGAAGATATAGATGCGAGGTTTCTGCGGAAGCACCTGCTTTTCAGACTGTTTCTGATCATGCTGATATGATCGTTGTTGGTTAGTATTCTTGTCCAATATTTAATTGTATATAAAATTAAGCGAAGTGAGATGCAAGAAAAAGTATAAGGCAATACGGCGGTTCTAAAGAATCTTACGCTACACATCACTCTACACAACAGCAATTTTACACATGCTGTAAAATTGATGTTGATTGATGCTCTACACAATGCCATCTAACATACATGGGGCAAAACACAATGTGAAATTTTTAACTAAATCCGAAATGCCATTTTGGAGGGAAAAAAGTGGCAACTTTATTTAATTGAAAAATAGCATAAAATGAAATCGGAGAATTTTACAAGAAATGTTGTTGGAAAGTACGCTGAAAATCCAAAATTTGATGTACTTATGATTTTTTTTTCCGAGCCGTAGTATTGGCGTTAAAAAATAAACAATTATTATTTTCAGCGATTTTCAATGGCTGGAATATGCAAAAAAAAATCTGAAAAAAAATCGTACGTTTTTTCTTCAACTAGACCAACATTCTCAAGAAATGTGAGGAAGTTTTGTTGACATGAAAAATTGGGGTGGCCGACTTGACGTGTTTTGCCTCACATGTTAAGATATTTCAGTCTGTCAGCGAACGTTCATTGTTTTTGTAACTTGATGACAGTGTAGAATCGGGCATGTGTCTTGCCGTGGAGAGTTTCACATGTGCAGATTATTCCCGTGGAGAGCTTTCGGCGTGTAGAATTTTGTCGTTGTCAGTTTTGCCTGTGTAAGTTTATCGTGCGCAGCTATGCAAATTTCTCAATGCAAACTAGATTCCAAGACCGAAATTTGATGTCACGACATATTGTTTGTACAGTAGACCGATTTTTAAAAATCGGTATATAATTCTGGGTGAAATATTGGATTAAAAAATCTGAAATAATTTGTACTTAATCTAGATCTAAACCAGTCACAAAGAAATTATCAACTCTTTTTTAGACAATTCGAAATAGGGGCCCTTTGTGTGGAATGCCTCATGTACCTCACAGCAACCATGTGGCTACATTTTTTTCTTGTCTTAAGAAATCCTTCGTAATTTGTACTGATGTATAGAAAATTGCAAGATAAAAATGTTCAAAACCGCTTTCATGACTAATAGCCTTAACTGCTATTTATAGTTGTATCAATGCCAGATATTTCTCTCTGTGTCTGGTTCGACAAATAAATCTTTTATACGTCTCGAAGAACAGCGTTTACCTCATCTCTCTTTACAACCCGTCTAGAGATATTTTATAAAGAGTCACAACGTCAAATCTTTTTTAACGAGACGCTTGCCGTTACTATTACCGTTCCCGTCTGCAATCCGTTCACGGCTGCTTTCAAATTTCTACTTGATTTTTTCAATGGAAAAACATTGCGTACGAAAAATACATCTGTACCGATATTTTTTGATTTTTTAAATTCTGGCTCTGAATTAGTTTTTCTGTAATACGAATGCTCTAACCAAAAAATGGCAACACTAACGTTCCAAGAGAAAAAAAATGGGAATTAAAATATGGATAACGTATTTTTAACGATATTTCACAGAGCCGATTATTGTAAATTTCTGTTTCTCATTATCGATTTGTTGCTGACATTAGGATATGTCATATTTGTCGGTTTTATTGTTCAGAACGACGTCAGAGATGTTATCAACATTGTCACATGCAAGTTCGTGTCGCTATACAATATTCTAGTATCTAAATTTTTCCTGAATTAACTCTTCGCTTGCATAGTGAAAATAACTGTAAGTTTTACAGCTCAATTTGTTAAGTTATCGAGTCCAAGGAAATCGATATATATTAAGCAGTATACAGTGTAACTGTAGATTAAGTTATTTCACAAATTCGAAAAGCGGACTAATCCAACTCTCAAAGAAATCGTCGTAGGTCTGACAACTATTAATTGTTTGCCCATATAATTATTTTTATATCAATAACTATGACCACTATTATATCTATTTTATATACTTCACTTATATATGAGGCATCCTTTATCATTTTTTAAATTTTATTACATTTTTTCACTAATTTTTAACACTTTTTATTCTGCTCTTAACGGGGAGAAACTTAGGTCAGGCCTTTTTTCGAAGCAGTTGTTGGCGATTTTATTGCAGGCTATAAATTGCTTTATTGAATATCTTTTTTGAGGGATTTATTATACAACTCTTAAACTATTTTTTAAAAATCTCGTACTGTAGATATTACACAAGATTGCAAAGAACAAGATTTTGCAAAATATTAATTTGCGAAAAAAATTGGCACAAGATAAAAAACTTTTCGTTTTTCGGGGAAAAATGTTGCGTTGAATTTTTAATAACTAGAAAAGGTTTTCAAATTTTGCAAAAATGCTACGTCCTTCAATAAAAAAAATATTGCTGGGCAGATCTCCTCCAAATTTCAAGTACATCGGTAAAAAAAATGACGGAGAAATGTTGTCAAACCGTTTTTGAAAACGTGGTTTCGTGCAATGGTTTTAAGGTTTTGTGAACGCGTAAGGTTCTCTACGCAGGGGCTTAATACACTTATCTCTGGGGGCAGTTCAGCTGTAAAACAATCTTATTTCTACGATGATAAATTCGTGATTAAGAAGAAAAAAATCGATTATCTGATACCCAAACACTGTGCTTCCCCCTTAATTCGATATAAACTACAGAATAGTATGTACAGAGTCTATAGAAAAATTGACATAATCAACAAAATATATTTGGATAAGAAAAGATTTGTTTTCAAAAGCTACAGCCCAATCACCCAATTAATGAAGAATGCCTCATACACAGCCCAGTGAATTTTTTGTGCTCTATAAATAGACTTATTCAAAACATTTTCATTTTTACAATTTTGTTTTGTAAACTATTTTGAAAAAAAGAAAAACACGTATTGGTATTTGAGTCCGCAATTAATATTTCGACAGAATAATTTCTGTCATTTTTCGGTAATTCTCGGAGATATTAAATGGTTAATATCTTCAAAACATACAGTCCTATGAAAAAATTATCATGATGAAATTTGTTCAGTATAAAATACATCTGAAAAAAATGATCAAATATCTCGTGTTATATATAACAAATTTTCCACCAATAGTCCACAGTGGACTGGCTTTAGATTCCATTTTTTTTCCTTTCAATTCTATATTTTAGAAAAAGCTTGAAATGAATAGACGCGAGCTCCAGCTCTCTCTGGATCTAAGCATAAAAATGATGATATTTGTCAAAGAACTTTTTCAGATTTTTCAATTCTGGCTAAAGATATGTTAGTTTTGAAAAATAATAATTAAGAGGCAGTGATACACCGGTGAGAATTTCTGTGCCCAATGCCGAACGTCTATAGGACTGCCTCTCTCGCGCCGAACCTCGATTTTGGTTTTTTGGTATTCCTGAAAATAAAACAGCTTTGAGTGTTGCGGAGCTAGAAGCCAATTGTAACATCCTTCCGCGCATCCAACCAAAACTTGAGACTAATGTGTCGAGTTATTTGGGAAAAAATAGTTTTTTAAATTTTGACAGTTTTGGGGGAACGTAACACTGCATCTTAAGTCAAAATAGGGGAAAAAAATTGGAGTGCTTTGAGAGATGGTACAATAATATAAAGAATCATGGTCCAAATCCGAAAGGTCGAGGGTCTGGCCCAAGTCGAAATGGTATGGATTGCTCCATTCAAGCTTAAAAAAGTTATAGCGCGAAGAAAACTTTTTCTCAAATATTTCAATAAACAATGAAATGAAACCTTTGACCGATTCGTACAAAGTTCAATCCCAAACTTGAGTGCGATATCTAAGAAATTATTACGAGAGCTATTAGCTGCGCTAACTAGGAAATCCAGAAACGCTCATATACATTTCGATCCAAACCAATTTTTTCAGTTTTGAAACTTTTCATTAAACAGTCATAAAAGAAATCCAAAAAACAGAATTTCATTCAATCACTATTACATAGAGAATACTACAGGATATATTAAATTCTCAACTTTCATTTACTTTTCACCCGACCCTAAACGACGTTAAATCCCGCGACTCTTTATACCGCAGTACTCAATATTATCGCGCTTTTATGTGTATACAGTTCTTCCGGAAAAGGGTCCTCGCATAACCGGTCGCAGAGCCAAGTACCAGAAGGGTGAGCTCGTACGGATGAACTGCACGTCTGCGCCCTCCAAACCGGCGGCTCTACTAACGTGGTTTATTAATGGTGAACCGGTAAGTGCCTCTATACGTAACATGTAATAAGCGACACTCGTCGAGGCGGCTTATAGCCGCCCTCGACATTTCATTTTTACCCTCTCTGCATGACTTTGCAAGAATCTTTTTGATCTCACATTATATATATGTTTGTATATATCTCACAAATCGCTCACTCTTGCGAGTGATTCTTATTCACCAGGCGGATAGTCAATATCTCCGAGGACCTCACATTACAGCGGTGGACGAGAGGGGTCTTGAGACCGCCGTGCTAGGCGTGGAGTTTCGCGTGAGCGGCAAACACTTCAAGAGAGGCGACATGAAGCTCAAATGTCTGGCAATGATAGCGACAATGTATCTGCAGGGCAAAGAGGAGAGCGTCGAGGGTGACGACAGAGTGGTCAAGGCACCGGTTATGGAGAGCCGAGAAACGAGAGCCCAGAGTCACACTAGAAACGACCTGACTAACGGTAATTAAAGGGCAGAAGAACTTAAGAAGCCCGTTTGCTTATTACTGCTGCTATATACTATACACGCCCGCTTCTTTGCTCCCTCCCTCATTAAATTCCCTCAATTAATTAATCGCTCTCTATAAACGTGCAATTAACGTCGTGGTCTCCAATTGTAGGCCCGCAGTCTCGCACAGTCACACGCATAGAGCTTCCTCGAAACTCTGGCTTTTTGCCTAAGCATTGTAAAACACGACGAGACACATATTTTAGATACGCAATGATCCCAAGCCCGGGGTCGGTTGGAACACTTTTTATGACTTTGCTTTCGTTAACGCGATTTTAATCGGCGAGTATCCATATTACACAAAATATTTTCTTTTTTAGTATGTAACAAACGGATTTTTAACTTTACCAAAGAAACGTTAGTATTTTATAAATATGAAAATCGATAAATAAAATAAATTGGAAATGTAATAATTAAATTTGTAAAGTGGCGAAATAAATATTTGTTATTATTTAATTGGATAGATTTCGCATTGACACGCAGGGAGATTCTTTAAAACTTTGAATTTCCGCGTAAGCATTGCAATATTTAAGAAACGGATTTGTTAGTTTAACAAAAAACGTTTGACTTTTACGAATTTGTTGTTCAGTTAGTAGAGTGACAAAAAAAAATATTTATTTGTCGATATTCCAATTTAAAAAAAAAACAAATTAGTAAAGTAATAAAAATGATCTGTAAAGTGGCCTAATAAATCTTTGTTCTTATTAGACTAGAAAGGTTTCACACGCACAGAGCTTCTTCAAAGCTTTGGGTTTTTGCCTAAGCACTTTAATACACGATGAGACATATTTTAGATACGTTATGATCCGAAGACCGGGGCCGGTTGAAACACTTTTTATGATTTTGCTTTAGTTAACACGATTTTCGATGTATTGAAAAAATATGGAAACCCTCTGAGTACCTTTTACATAATTTTGTACCAGTAAAATTAATTTTGTTGAATATGTAATAAACAGATTTATTGGTTTAACAAAAAAAGTTTGTGTTTTACGAACTTGTTGTTAAACTAGTAAAATGACAACAATTAATTTGTCGAATTTCCATTTTTTTTTTATAAACTAGAAACGTGATAATAATAATTTGTAAAGGGGCCAAATAATTTGTTTTATTAAACAAGAAAGGTTTCGCAATTACAGGGACATTCCATCTTCAAAACTCTGAATTTTTGCTTCGGCATTGTAAACCCCGAGGTGACACATATTGTAGAAACACTTTTTATGATACGACACTTTGCTTGCATTTTTACGTGTTATTTTACCATTTTTCATATTTTGCAAACATAAAATATTCGTTTTTACTATCTCACCCTGTTTGATATCTGAGAACGTACGAATCGCACGGAGAAAATATGTCTTAATTAATACAGAAAAATCCATGGTTTTTTAATTACTTAATTATATAATTACTTTAGCATTTTTCATTTTCAACAGTCGTGAGAAAATTTGAGAGAATATGACGACTTTTAATTTTTACAGAATACCAGTACAAAGGCAAGCGCTAAGCGTGGACTTGACTTTATTTATTTTTAATTAATATTATTGTTTTACTATTTTTATCTAATAAAAATCTTTACTAAAAGTTTAAAAATACCTAAGTAAATTGGAAAATAAAGAATTCTGAAGAAAAGCAAATGCACTTTTAAAAATCAACCCTATTCGGTGTTCAGAAAATCCACGCTGTCTCAGTGGCCGATATTGAAAATCGATTTGCTTGATAAGAACATAAGATCAACTTCCAATACATTTTACTTGGAAATAGGGGAATAAAAATAATGTTACAAAAATAAAAAATCTCCTGACTAAAAAAGAAGCTTAATTAATGAACAAATTGGGTAAACAACAAATTTTAAATTAAAATAATCATTCGCATGTCGCTCAGCTAATGACCGTGAAACGCACAACTCCCGTCTTTTACACCAAAGAAGCTGTCGGGAGTCAAAAATCGATGCTGTTCCTTATACATTATTTGTTCCACAAAGCTGCATTAATTGCTAACAATTTGTTCATTTTTATTTACTTATGACGAAAATAAATTGACTTAATGTTTTGAGGTGAGAGCCGAATAACACTTCCATTTATCTAAATTCAACACTGTGAAAAGTGTTACTATTAACACCGATTCCGTCAACACTGTCCAAAACAATGTTCAGCATTAATCATTACACTTTTAATATTTTTCGCTCAAATTACCGATTACGTCATCGTAAATCGTCAATTAAGATTGATCATTTCTCAATTGCTTCATTAACCGATAATCACAATTGAGAATTACAGAATAGACGATTAATCGTTAACGGAAATAGTCATGTACTTGATTAACCGGCTAATTAATCAGAACTTGAAATTAATTAATTATTCAATCAATCGTCAATCAGTACTCGACAATGTACACTTAATTAATAAACTGATGATTTATCGATTAAGTAAATAACAGCAATCATGCCGGGGAATTACTTGATTTTCGGACAAATGGTCAATAGTTACTGAAAAGGGTTTGTTTAGTGAGTTAATCGTCAATCAGAATTAAACGTTATTCGATTATTCAGAGAGGCGTTTTAATCGGAATGAGAATTCATTCGATTGCCGGGCAAAAGCAAGACTCCAAAAGTCCTCTCAAATCGATATTAACACGCTGAATTGTTAATAGTGTGTTAATAATACAAATTTTCCAAATTTGTTTGTCGAAAAGGATCAACTTATGTTATGAATTAATTAGTCCCAACCTTCTCTGTTATAATCGTTTGCTCTGTTTTTTTTGTTATTCAGACTCCGAGAGGCGTATCCTCGCCTGGACGCCCCTCATTATATCAATCGTCGCCACTCTCATCCAGCGATAATGTTGAACGAGAATTTTTCACGTTTGCTTCCTAACGCGTGCATGAATTAAGTGTTGGAGTACGTGAGTGTGTGTCTGAAAGAACAACAGAGAGATAAATGAGAAGGACGTATTGCAACTAATTCGATGGCTGGGCGGTGATTCCCTGTCTGTCCAAATGCGAATATGTTCTAAGCTATAGAAAAATAAGTGTAGAGAGATTACTATTTGTATATCGTCGTGTCGTACAACGAAGGAGAAAGGTTCGTACGAGCTATGTAACAAATTCGTCAAATGGAGAATCTCCGAAAGAAGATCTATTTAATATTTGTAAGTAAAGTGCTATGCGTGGCTACGACTACAAACGTCGGGCAATTTATCAACGGCTCAAAAACATTTCGCAAAATAAGTCCTGCTCCTTTCGTATGATAATGATAAAAAGATAGCCAGTGATTTTCTTTTTTTTTTTACACTACATATCAGCGGTAAATTGGTATACTTGTGGCATTATTGGTTTTTGGCTATTTAAACTTTTCCGGAAATGACTTCTCATCGTGATAGACGCTTGCGTGCAAACATTCTTTAGTGAAAGTTTAACCCTTTTGCTCCGAAATTTATTTTCGCGTATTAAACACAAATTTCTTCCACGTCGTACGACTGTTATGTGAAATTCCAAGTCCAAAAAACTGTTATTAAATCTTGTACACATTTACTGTATTTGTGCAGCTAATTGTGTTTATTAAACAATTAAAATTAAATTAATTTTACATTTAATAATTTCTTTTTTTTTGCAGCATTAAACTATTATTATCTTCTTATTTTTAGTAATTAAGAATTGACAAAGATACGTGAGAAATGATTTTTTGAAATCTGGTTATTATAGGAGCGAAAGGATTAACAATTTTTTTTGTCTCCAAAGACATTGTTGTAAATAATATATACGTGATGTTAGAGAGAACTTTGTAACGAAAGTAATTCTCATTACTACGAGGTTTCTCAAAAGTTCTTCCACCTCCAGTCGAAGTCAGATGAAACTCAAAACGAAAAAGAAAACGATTTTTTGCTGATAAGCACGAAAAAAATGGCGTCTTTAATTTCCTCAGGTGCTCCCAATCGATGCCGTCATTAGATCATATATAGATACTGTACCTGTACTATTATAATTTATTTTTTATGTACGAGATAGCAACAGTAATAATCTATCTCACGTGGCGCAAAGAAATGTTTAATTATATTGATTATTATATGTATAAGATGAGATGTAATCGTTAAGTTATCACGGAAAATATTATCGTGCGTGTACGTTAAATGTGCCTGTAAATATGTAAATAATTTTCATCGTTATTAAAATAATTTATCATTAATCCTTTATGTGTCTGGACGGCGAAAAATATGATGACATACCTTACAATTCGAATATTTTATTGTATTCTTCTATTGTTAAGTAGAAACAGTAGTGAAATTGCCATATCGCAGATGCTTATCATCAGTAAATCCACGTTTTGTGAGATTAATGCCAAATTGAGGGAAAAATCACACTGCGATAAGTTTTCTTCCATGCTTTTTAAATTCGACAGAAATCCCTCACTTCTCAGCGGTCTGGCGTCACTGTTCTGGGAATATTTGTTCTATTTGTAAAAAATAAAAATTAACATAACAGAACAATTATTTAGTGATAGCGAAGGTCGCATTCATGGAAATAGTTTAAACTATTTCTGTGGCCAGAATTCTCCTCAAACAGGATCCAGATTTTTTTCGGTTACACCTATACCCCCAGGAAAGAAATGACAGAACAGCTTTTCGATACGTTTATTTTTGCTTCCAAATAGAGGAAGCTTTGTTTTCATGAATTTTTTTTTTTTTTGAGATTTTTATCTCAGCATACTCAGAATTACCTAAAACGTCGAGAAAAATGTGTGTGTGTCACGAATGGAACGATGGATCGAGCTCAAATTTGCTACTTGGCACGCAAATAGAGTGGTAACTCTTTTTTAATTGGTGTGACTTTTATCAAAATGTATCCATATATACAGATTTTATAGAATTTTTAATTTTTCGAAAAAATTACGTGATCGCTCTAACTTTCGTAAAAGTTCGACGATTTAGCTAAACAGTTCTTCACAACTGAAGACACGTTCAGTGTTGTTTGGTATATTGAATTTCGACGAAATCGGTAAAGCGGTTCGGATTTTATAGAATTTTTCGAAAAAAAAAAAATAATTTTGCTCTAAATCACACCGAATCTCAACAAATTAACTGAAATATTCTACAGACGAAAAATAACATACAGCGCTGCCACGTGCCAACTTTGGTGATGATCGGTTAAGTCGTTTGGATTTTACGCCACTTTGAATTTTTTCAAAGTTCTTCTTTACAACTTTTATAATTTTAACAAATTCTATATGAAGAAGCAACTTGCAAAGTTCTACTTTGCAACGTTTTTTTTTATTAAGATCTAATAAAATTACATTTTATCAATATTTATGAAGATTTAGAAATCTATGATATCTGTCTTGAAGATAGTGTAAGAATACAAAAACAAGCTCGAAGTCTGTACGAGTACGTTGGGCAAAGAGGATGACGACACCGACGCGATCCCTGCGCCACTAAGTTTGAAGTCTAAAATACAAATCTACATTACCGACTAATGTGTCCAGCATTAGGAACTTAGATAAAGCGCCATCTATGTCAAGTCACTGCACAAAGAGATCCAACGCACTGTTCAACGAGCAGATGTCGACAATTATTACAGAATACGATTTCTCTCACGAAAATCATTATACTTCTTATAATTTTCGGTCTAATTTTTATTGGTATTCATGAGTTTTGCGTTATTTACATATTTGTATGATTTTGAAAAACTTGACGACACCATATGTGCCCTATTTAGCAAACTACATTCATGCTCTTCTTTACCGGTTCCGATCACTTGTCGCAAGTGGACACCTAGCTTGGATTTTGCATGAATTCCTTCTGTGTAATTGACTTTTCGAGGGTATTGTAATATTCAGAGAACGCCGAAGAATGGACGTACATTTCGGTTAGACGTATGTGAGTTGCAGAATCATTTATATCTTACCGAACATGTGACGCTGTCAAACGCTGGAGGCCATTTTGGTTTCGGGAGATTTAGTAACATTCGATTTTCTTAAAGTAATTTCTTATTTTCTTTCACTTATCATAGGTTTTCAACTAACATTCGAATGTACGTCCAAGCGTTTACGTTGATATTACAATCGGGTACAATTTGAGGCATGAGTAATAGCATATTAAGGTGATGTGCTACTGCTCGGTCGGTAACAAAAACTGTAAAGCGTTGTTCTCGTCCCCATTTAATATTTTCAACAAAAGATGAGAACAGTTTACTGCATCTTAGAATTCTGCAGTGAACCGTTCTCGTCTTTTATCCGAAAAATTAACCGTGGCCGAGAACAACGCTTCGGGAAGATTCCGCTATCTCTCTCGCACTTATGGGAATCTGACAGAGACAGACGACATGTAGCACATCACCTTAATACCATGTGAAATACTCTACTCGGGCAAACATGGATAACAGAAACTGTAACCAACTGTTTTTCACGGGCTTTAGCGGGTACGGTAAAAAAAAAGTTTCATCGAAAACAGATGGCATCTTTATTAGTATTCGATGAAACTTTTATTTTGATCCTATAAACTAAAACCGGTGAAAAATGTTGTGTCTCCGTCGTAGATAGACGAAGTGAAAGCTAATCTGCTTTTGTCTGAAATATTAAACCGGCTCTGAGTAGATTTGATTACAGTTTTCGATACCGACTGCAGTTTTTGAACATCGTCTTAAGAGCATATGAAATATCTCAATCGATAATCAAAACCGTAATCAACTTTTTTCGCGGTTTTTAACTTATAAGACGAAAATAAAAGTTTCATCTAATGCTATCCGCTTTCGATGAAACTTTCCGTTACCATACACGCTAAACACCGTGAGAAAAGTTGATTACAGTTTTTGTTATCCCTGTGTGCCCGAGTCCAGTGTTTCACACAGAGATGAATCATCTCTGGTTTCACTGGTTCCTCATCGTCTATACGATATGAATAATCAAGACTATGAAATGGCCTAGTTTTACCAACCAATGTCGGTAATAAAATTTACATCCGCATCCCCTTAATAAGATATTTGCATACCTATACTATCTTCCCGATCAATAACTTATTGTTATGTTATTTTGGATCGTATTCTACCAATTATGAATAGGAATCCGATACCTATTTTTTATTTGCCAGGATGTTCACTACGATACGAAATGAAGACGGTATGGTCGATTTTTTGGATAAATGTCGAAAAGTATTGACTGAAGATTTGTCAGAAGCCGTCAGTACTTTTCGACTTTTGTCTCTTTCATCTCTACTTATGCCTGAAAGATCAATCGTGGCCGGAGAATAACACTTTACCGTTGTTGTTGCCGACCGAGCACCAGCATATTTTAGTAGCGAAAAAAGTGAAGGTAGTTTTTTTTTAATTTTTAGTAAAAGATAAATAATAATGGACGATAAAGAGAGATTTCAAGATGGTCTTATAAATATACGAAATTTCTTACCTTCATTGTTTTTGCTGAATGCGTAATTTTCACACTGAGTTTCAAAAATTCGGAATTTCGCTCTCAATTTAGTAAAGAACGTTTAGTAAGGAAGTGAACAGAGTTTACATTTACAGAGATTACTTACAAGATATCCATAATCGGAGACAGTAAAGCAAAATTTAAAAATTTCTTTATAACACAATAATACAAAAATCTTACCTTATTGAAAACAGATTACACTCGGATCTTCCTTTCCTTTTGTCGATAATAAAATCTGCGTAACCCCACCCTTTTAGCATTTTCAAATCTCAACAGCTCAACGTAAATACACCGAGTGAAGCGCGAAGAAGACTGTCAAGAAGTTCCAGGCGTGTCAAGAAATTTGATAAATAAGTTGGATTTCTAAAAACAATGTAAGTACCGAAAGTCTCCACCACCGATATATTCGATCTAAACGATCTTTCCATCACTACACTGTCTACAGTAATGCCGAAAGACGAATGGCGTGCTTTACCGAAATGCATAACCTTCAACTCGATTTCGAAGCGATTTCCCACGCAAATCTCGAAGATCATTGTTGTTCTTTCATAAGCTTTTTTTCTGAAAACTGCAGATTCAGAAATGGAACCAATGACACTGGGATCCCCTGTAGGTAGTCCGGTGCAGACTCCAGGGACTCCAGGAACTAATTCTGCATATCTTCCAAGTTTTCTCCTTGGAGAAAGCAATACAGTGAGTCTCAGTTTAAAACTTCCTTTGTAAGGTTTAAGGATATTCCATAATTAAGTCATTTTGAATTATTTCAACTGAAAATCGCAGATGTTATAAAAAAAAAAATTAATAATGATTTTCCCATTCTATTTTTAAATGCGCTCAGAGCTGAATGGCATTTATACTCTAACTTTGATATACTTTTCGTACACACTGTCATATTCTTGTACAAATATAATATTTTGAACCAGTGAAACTGTATACTTTTGTAAAAAAAAGGATGAAACGTAGAACTGTACACATTGCTTCCTCATGATCTTTCAATGTTTACAAAGCTACCTCAACGAGGAAGTAACTTCATCTATTTTTGCTTCCTCGTGGAGGAAGCTTTGTAATCATTCTAAAATCATGAAGCAATGTACAAAGATCTACTTTGCATCCTTGTTTTAAATAAATAAATAAATAAATGCTGTTAATATATCATATATTGCTCTCTTTTCACATTTCAATTGATTTAGTGTCTGTTGATCTGAGTTAGAGGAAAACGTTAATTCAAGAAAAATTTTAAAACACCATAAGATCCGAACCCCTTTAATGATAATCACCAAATTTTGTACATAGTAGTGCAGAGTATAATTTTTCATCTGTAGAAAATTTCAGTTCCATTGGTGATATTTGACATGAGTTAGAGAAAAATGAAATTAAAAAAAAAATTTTAATCCCATAAAAACCAAAGCTATATGCTGATTCATCTGAAATTCAATACCAGTCGTTCTTTGACATAGCTTTATTTGTAAAAAATTAATTAGCTCGGTTGCTTAAAAATTTCGATAGCTACAGCGCGAACAGACATTTGTTGAAAAATGCAAATTTGAATAAAATTTGAAGAGATGTTTTAATTTTTTTGAAACTTTTCACAAATAAAGTCGTCCATCTGCTAAATTTTAGCTGGATTGTTAAAGCAGTTCTTGAGATATGAAGGTTTAAATTTTGCATGCCGACTACACACACACACACACACACACCTGGATATTTTTTGTAAACCACTTATATCAATGTTTTAGACCATTCTGAGTGTCCTGACATGAAAAACGCCCAAATTTTTTTCTTGACAAAACCAAAGCTTCCTCTATCAGTAAGCAAAAATGGTATGTCCTGTAAAATAAATAAATATATAAATAAATAAATAAGGATTTTAAAAATAATTTTTAATTAACTTTTGCCCACATGGATTCTGAGTTACGAGGCATTCTTTATTAAGTGGCCCAGAATAAACGAACCCATTAAAACTAATTAAACAGACAAAAATCTGACTTAAATCTTCTAAACCTGATTAATTTTTAATTGGAATTTTGTCCATTTGATTGGTTCCTATCAGTTTTAATCAGAAATTCTAAGGCCTCTATAACTTCTACAAACATTTCCTTATTCATGCAAATATTTTTTATCCACTCTGCTAATTTTTCTATAGGTTCTCAATATATCAATTATATATTGTTCTTATATAAAATTATAAAGAACAAGACAAAGGGTATAGAAGTTAGTGAAAAAAATATAATTAGAATAAAGTGGGTTTAAAGTTGAGATGTTTACCACGAGTAATATAGGACTATGAGTGAAAATTTATATCATTTGTGATTTCTGAAAGTATATTTCCGGTAACCTTTTAAACCAAAATCTTTTTTGTAAAATAGTACTAGAATATGTAGATGAAGTAGTGACCCATTATGAAAATTGTGATGTTAATACTTTAGGTCATGGTGGTTTTTTTTTTAGGTGGTGGTTTTTGTCAATAAAAACCTTTTTTACGGTTCGACCCTTTTTCTATCTCCTCTTCAGAAATTGTTTACTTTTTAGTATATTTTAAGCTGTAATGTTATTACAAAAATAATAAAAATATAAATAAAAAATAAAAGTTTTAGGATTATTGCTGAAAGATTTTTTACAAAATTAATAATTAAAAGTCTGTAAACTGAAACCTTGCTTCCTCATTATTTTGTATCTTTGACAAAGATTTTTTTTCCAATACTACAAGGAAGCATATTGATAAGTTTGAGTTTCTTTATAAAGAAAGCTTTGTTAAAAAAAAAAACTTTATCAGAGATACAAAATAATGACTAAGGAACTTGCAAATTTCTGCTTTGCACACTTGTTTGAACTGGAAAGACATTTTTAAAAAAATTCAATATGCCATAAAATTTTTGCCGCTTGACCGATTTGCGTCAAATGTACTAAAACTTAGTTCAATCGTAGTCTATATGTAAACCAAGCTACATCTGCAAAAAAAATTCAACGTTTTTTTTTTTTCATGAATTAATTTTTTCTCTTTTATCAAGCATAATTGAAATTGGCTAACATGGCTTTTCTTTGACTACAATCATTACTGATAATCAATAATCGTGATATCAAGTGAAAAGTTGCAGCCGGATATCTCACAATTTACAGGCGTTCAAGTGTTTAGGACATTAAAAAAAATTGAAATTGCAATAACATTAGAACCACTCTATCCATTCTCGCCATATTTGGCATTGGACATGTTCAATTGTTTGTCCATTTGTGTAGAAAATTCCAATCTGATATTTTAAAAATACTATAAAACTTGAACCTTTCGATGGATTCGTGCAAAGTACGATCCCAAACGTTGTTGTATGATAGCCCACTTGCATACCAAATTTGTAAGAGATACATGAAACATTAGCACAGTATCATGCTAACAAGGAAATGTGCGCACACACACATACAGACGGAGCACGCACTTACATATCCGGACACGTTTTCTAAACAAGTTTTCTGACGTTTCCGACGTTTTAGACCATTTTGAGTATACTGACATGAAAACCTCGAAAAAACAACGTCATGAAAACAAAGCTTCCTCTGTCTCGAGGAGCAAAAGCATTAAGCCTTCGATGATCCTTTCTGATCTCCGTGCAAAATGTCACATCATTTATTTGGACCTGTGGGGAATTGTTGAGTTAAAAAAAAGACTGAAGTGTAACATTTTCTAAAATATGGACTCTTTGTTGCATTCTGACTAAATTCAGTATCAAGCATTGACATATTCTATTTAAGTCGTATTCAATATTTTAGATACGTTGCTTGAACCATTTTCGAGTTATAGTTACAAAAAAAAGTGGAAAATTTATATTTCTATCAAATCTATACCAATTTATCGTTTTTTTCTCAAATTTAAGGCGAATATTCGCATCACCCCAATAAAGTTTTCATGCTATGTTCTAGCCAGATAACTGGAAAATTGTGCGAGTTAGGGTTGTAAGAGACATTTTCAAAATCTTAAAAAATCGATAAAATCACGATACTTCAACCGATTTTTATTAAATGTATACCAAAGAAACATTGCAATATAAGCAATATATGTAATTTTGTTGAAGAAATTTTCTTTCCGATGCCGTCAATTGTTGAAAAATCAAAAATGAAGAAGATAGTTTTGAAATATAAATTTTAAGAACATGTCCAATATAGAACATTGCACTACAAAGGGTTAAAAAAAAGTAATTGTACTCTCAGTGGGGGACTATTACCGTACCCTACAAATCGCTCTGTCCTTGAAACTCCTTGCTATGTAAGCAAAGACACTTAATTTATTTCTTATACAATTTTGCCAGTTAAATATAATTACAATTAATACATACCTCTACTTAATTTCATATTATTCTTAATTTTGATACAGCCAGCGAGATTAGGAATGATGAATCTCGGTGAATCACCAAGATACGTTAACACCGGAAGCTCCAATCTTCCATCTCCGATCACAAATTACGGAACCCCGGATTACCGTCACAATCGACAGAAGGCAATGTTCGCGAATCCAACAAGTCCAAGCGGTGCACAAATGGGATCAGAAGGTCATACGGGTGGTCCGCCAACGCGTGGACTATTCGACGCCCTGGACATCACCCAGACTTCACCGGATAGTTACGGTACTCCGAACAATCGTAGTATTGCCCCTCACAACCAGTCATCACGATTACTGACGAACAACGCCAACAACTCGATATTCCTTGATAATCCGGCCAATCTCACACCCAACGAACCATCTCAGGGCCTCCTTCAATGGGTCACTGTCTTCGGTTTTCCTGCTAATGCCATAAATACCGTTCTCTCTCATATATCGAACAGAGTACGAATAGTCGACAAACACCCGCCACCACATCCACAGAGCAATTGGATTCATCTCAAGTGTGCAACCGAACAAGAAGCTCAACGAGCGTTGGCGTGCAATGGTAACATTGTTTCCGGCGCAATTATGATTGGCGTTACTCCCTGCATGGACGAGGGTGTAATTCTTAATCCCGACAAAGAAAATCGATCTAAATTCAATGGAAGTATGAGAATTTTCACGTCACCGGGAAAACCAAGTCCCGGAACTTCCGGCGAACCTAACAATAAAATGCGATCGCCTGGTAGGATTCAAAATGCTCGTCCACTCGCATCTGGATACAATCAACATCTGAGCCCTCAAGCGGTACGCGCGGCTGAAAATGTTCCTCAGAGATCCACCGGTCTCGTCTCAAAAGCAATGGAATTAGTTTTTGGCTGGTGAGAGCCTTTTACAATTGGCTTAAATTTCGTGACGATAAGATGTAAGATTTTGTAAAAAAAAAAAAAAAAAAGGTTTCTATTTTTCTCAAACTAATGTACGGAATCTGTCATCGAAGTTTTAAAAATATCGAAATAGCGTTTCATTTTTTATGTAGAGTAATAGATCAAAGACATTGGAAATTCTATGAGTAAAAGCTCGTTTTATTTGTAAGTGTTTCTTAATATCTTATTTTTTTTAATCCCGTTAGTGAAATGGCTTTCTTTAGCTTGAACGACGAGTTACTAGTTTTGTGACTACGGTATAAACTTCATTCTTATTTCCTCCATTGTAAAAGATTTGTAACATTTTTGTGGATGTGCGATTCAGCGATGATTGTACATATATATTGTCTTTACAAAACCCTGAGATAATGATAAAATAATTGAATTTTCGAATTTCAGTTTTATACGTTTATTTTCCTCTCCCAGTTTTCAGAAATGCGAGTACTAACAGAAAGTATGGAAACTAAAACCTTGCCAACAACGTTCTTATTATTTTCAATTTTTCACAATAGGAAGCATGTCGATCAATCCTGGATTACTTATAGAGGAAGCTAAGTGAAAAATTGAAGAAAATGAGGTAACTGTTCGCAAATTTGTACTCTGCATCTTTGTTTTCAAAAATACTAGGTACTTCAGTACCTACAATTTCAAACTCCAATTTAACGAAACTTTAGTAGTCAAGAAAATAAAGAACTTAATTTCTAAAATTTTATTGCTTCGAGATCTTATTGCGTATCTCATGTAACAAACTGACGATCATTGGCTCAAGTCATTTACAAGTTACTGGTCTTTTCATTTACAACCATCGCCAATCGTGAGCATAAAAATTCAATACTCTATCAAATTTCAAGTCCTCTATGGATATAGAACGAATTCCATACGCATCCCTAATCATTATTACGTAAGTGCCTAAGCCTTTAGCCTTTTTTATTTGATCAAATGTTTTAAAAACTATTGATTTATAAATTTAAGTCTAAAAAAGTGTTAATTGCTATAAAATCCAATCTTCTTCCGATCTTCACAAAATTTAATATCTACCACCGTTGATTATACCTCATTTCTAAAAAAAAGTTTGGTTTATCAATTGTACAATTGTAAAGCTACAACACCAATTTCTTGACAGCCAGATTGTCGTAACGGTTTGGGCGATTCTCACGAAATCTAATACCGATTGTTAGTCGACATAGTTTATTTATGTAGAACTATAACATTGTAAGAGGTACCGTGTGAAAATACATTTTTGACAAATTTCGAACGAAAAATCTTAACGATTGTTAGCACTTGCTCGAAAACTGAAACAAACAAGGGGCATGAACCCTCTAAAATGCGAGAAATTTCAATCTATTAACATGGAGAATCCTCGAGTTCTATAGATATTTGCAATCTTTCGCGCATTTTTCTAAATATGATTTTGTTTTATTTGCAGGAAAAAACTTCAGGAATACAAAGCTTCCTGCACGAGGTAGCAAAATCAGAATATATAACTGGGATATCCTGATATAATTCTCAAAGAATAAATAATGAAATGATCGAAACTAGTAATGAATTTTGTTAAATTTTTTTTTTCACGCAATTTGTAAGGTCGCATATTTGAGACACAAGCTCGAATACAAATGCGATGATATTATTCAATTATCTTATATTATACTAAAATTATTATACATATTCCTGTGAGTAGTGTAGAAAAAAAGAAGAAAATAAAACGGTCGTTACGATCGAAAAGACGTTGAATACCTCTGCCGTCGCCCACAAAGCCGAATGGTGACAAATCAAGAACAGATATTGTTCTTCAGCCTATTTCGTTTATCGATCAAACACAGTCTTCTTGGCAAAACGATAAAATAAATTAAAGATGAAATAACGTTCTCGGAACGATTGAACGTATAAACTATATATTTATTTGGGGCTCTCGATGGTCGCACTTCCGAGATCAGTCATTTTTGGATATTTGACTTTCTTCTTATCGAGCTCATCCTGCGCCCACAATATCATCTTCAGAAGATTATTTAGTCTCGGACTCGTGGATTCACGATGCTCCATCTTTAGTATAGCCGCATTCAACTCACTCGCTATCTGTAAATAAAAAATATGTTTGTTTTTTATATACGGAATAATTGAAACATCTTTTCAGACTTTAATGGACTTTTAATTTTTCTACAAATTTTATTCATCCCCTCACGCAAAATTTCGAGTTAACGCGCTAAAACTTTTTACGTAAGTGCACTAACATCAAAGTATTTTCGGTATTGAATTAGTTGAAAATCAATAAAGGATTTTATATTTTGTGATGATTTTAATTTTTCGAAAAATTTCTAATCTAGCTTGCAAAAGTTTCCAGTAACAGGACAAGAATTTTCTGTAAGAATTTGGTGAAAATCGGTGAAGGGGTTGAAAATGAATGAAGGAGCTCAGATTTTGTAACGATTTGCGTTTTTAAAATTTTAATAACATTAAAACAAATTTTGGTGCTGAATTCTTTGATATGTTACTGAGAACTTGTTTCTTTGTTAGAGATATGTCTTAGAATGTTGACATTACTTTGTTGATGTACATTCTGTGTAGTTCTTTTAGAGAAATTAAAATTTTGTGGTTTTTTCTGTCAACTTTTCAGTGTCCTCTCCGATTTTTAAATACTACAAATTAAAGTTTGCAGAAAATATTAAATAACTGTACTACCAAGTGTTTTTAAAAAGTTGCAGAGTTTTGCACAAGGCTTCCTCATATTTTTGCACAAAGATTTCTCTGTGAGAAAGACAATTAACATACTTTATCTCACAGAGACTCTGTACCGCAGACTAAAAAAATTAGCAAGCAACCCATCATTTTCTATGTTTTAAAACAATAGGACTCAAAATGATCACTAAAGTAGTAACTTTAAAAAAAGAACGCAAAGTAGAACTTTGCACATTGCTTCCTTATTATGAACTCATTTAAACCTTTACAAAGCTACCTCTACGAGAAAGTAAAAAAAATATTTGTTACTAAAAATTGCATTTCTCTGTGTTTTAGACTAATTTAAGCATGTTGACATTAAAAACTCAAATTTTTTGTACTTCGGAAAAAGCTCTCTCTATGTGGAGTCAAGATCCAGATATTTTCTAAACAAGTTTTCTCCATTTTTTAGACCATTTTGCTTCCTCAAGAAGCTTTGTTTTCGTGATATTTCTTTTTCCAGATTTTCGTTTACATGAATGTTCCAAAACATTCAGAAAACATATTTAGAAAGTATTTCCGAATGTATATGTGTGTGTGACAATCATTTAATGTTCATAACTTGAGAACGTCTTGAGATATCAAGCTGAAATTAACCACACATGTTGGGGGATCAACTATGACTTGCACAATCAAATTTCTGGAGAAATCAATGCAGTTCTCTTGTATCCTCAGGATTTTGAATTTTTTTAAAAATGTCTCCGCGCGCTTTAGTTCCCACAATTTTTTACATACATTAGGCTAAAAATTGGTACGAAGTTGGACTACCATAGAACGATGATTTGGACGAAATCGGTTCAAGCGTTCGAATTTTAACCTATTTTCAATTTTTTCAAAAATCTCTGTGCGCTTTAGCTCCCGCAATTTTTGAGATATCGAGTTTAAAATTGGTACAAAGTTGGACTATTACAGATCAGTATTGAATTTGAGGAAAATCAGTGGAAGTGTTCAACTTTAATGAGATTTTGGAATTTTGACAAATCATAACGGTTGACCTCCATAATTTGAAAACCAGTTGAGATATCAAGCTGAAATTTATAACACATGTTTTCTTACACTGGCAGCATAGCGCTGATAACATGTTTAGTTTAAAAAATCCAACAGTTGAAATGTAACGGATCACAAATAAAGCTTCTTAAGGAAGCCAAATGTGATAAACGTACTTCCGCACAAAGAGAGGTGGGTAGACAAATAAGCCAGGGTGGTAAGTAAAAGAGAGGAAGTACTATGACAATGTAATTGTCAGCCTTTGAGTATACTCCCATGAAAATCTCGAAAAAAAAAAATTCCCAAAAACAAAGCTTCCTTAACATGGAAGCAAAAAAAGATCTCATTACCTTTTGTCTGTGTGTAGGATGCAAGAGGTCGCTGAATGGACTCTTGTGAGGTTCCTCAAAGGCTAACAGAGCGAGAGTTCGCTCCAGTTCGCTGAGTATATTATCATCCGACTCTCCAGCCTCGCTTAGTTGATCCTGAGCAAATTGCAGAGCTTCTTCGATTCTGCCAGTGCGAATAAGTTCAATAAGATGCAGCTGCTGAAGGTGAAAATACAGATATCTGTCGTTGTCCAGCAACTCGGGATGCAACTGATTCACCAAATCCGTTGCTTCTTGAATCCGACCATTCTGTATAGCGTCTCGTATTCGAATTCTATCGTCCAATGAATTAAGCTCTACGGTCGGACCTACTCCAGACTCTTGCTGGAATTTCTCTGCCGCTTCTTTAAAACCCTCTGTAAATAAACATCGATAATCAAGAGCCTTTTCTTTTTTTTTTCTTTTCACACTAGAGAAATTCTAAATTATTATTTTTTTTTCTTTTGACTTTACAAACCTGTTACCAAATAATTCATAATCAAATTGTTCATCGAGACACGTTGTATGTGTGATCCTTCTTCGAGTTTGGCGACCCACTCGTCTTTGGATACGCCATCAGATTTCTCCGCGAAACTCATATTCCTTGGTACAATATGCTATAGTTACTATTGTTTTTATCCTGGCTAATCGCTGATTCTGTTAATTCGTTAATATAGACTCACGAGTCCGCTTCCGTGGCGTCCAAATCCGAGAGTTGCTGAGACGAATCCGTGATTCAGTTAATTCAGTACTTCTGCTGGCACTCATTCAACAATACGTGAAATAAAGAATTTTTTTCACGTACCACAACGGAATAAAAAATTTCAGTCTCAGCGTCGTCGTACGATAGGACAAATTCCGAATATATCGAACATAGAGTGTAATGACACAAAGAGCAATGATGCAGCTGAGAAAAATTTGTCTGTGTCCTGTCGCGTTACGTGTTGCAGTGCTGCGTAAATGTCATAAACAACGATATCGAAATATCGTCTGCCCGTGTTTTGACTGACCCAATACAATTCCCAAGATGCACTGGGAGTCTAGATTGCAAGCAGTAAACGCAGTAAACAGCAGTAAATGTGATGACTGGTTATTTAACCGCAAGACACTGGTACTTGACCACTACTAAAATTACCATATTGGTCATTTTATTTAATTTGTATTCATTTATTAAAATTTCCACGTTGATAACATTTGTTTTGTTTCAGTGGTAAAAAGCAGTGGTACACAAATTTCATTAAAAAATGTTGACGGTGAAAACAGAGCTGCAAAAACAAAAGTGTCCGTTATTCTTGTATCTAAATTGGAGAATATTACATATTCTGACCGTAAAATGACGAAAGTTAATTTGGATTTATGAAATTCCAGTGATATACGGTATTGCTTCCTCATAGAGGAAGCTTTGTTTTCATGGAAATTTTTTTCCCGGGATTCTCATGTCAGTATACTCAAAATGGTGTAAAACGTGGAGAAAAGTTGTTTACAAAAAATGTACGTATTCATTTTTTTAAACTGTAGATAGCGTAAATATGTCGTTTTCGAGATATAAATGTTTTAGTGAAAAGTAATAAATAATTCAATTCCATCCAAATTTTTATCTTTTTAATTTGAAATTTGGTGTCCGTTGGAATTATATGATTTGATTTTTAGATATTTTTAAATAATTTTTTTTAATGTCTGATGAACTGATATATGGAACGCCGCGAATGTGCATGAATGTGTATGATAGAGGGGCTAAAATTCATACTGTTTCTATTCGAGAAGTACTCAACCGAATCGAGGCACATGTTTCATTGGTATACATTTTATAAAAATCGGTTCAAACATTTTGATATTATCGGATTTTTAAGATTTTGAGAAATGTCTGTTATCACAACAGCTGAAGAGAAAAAGTGGCTAAAGTAGGTATCACTCAATACATATAACCTTCAGCTGATACGAGCGGGAGTGACTGTATCGTGTGTGTGTCTCTGACCGATACATTGCAAGCATATTTGGTCGCTACACAGCGACGATGTCACAACAACTTGTAACCAGTCGGTAGCAAGGACTCTAATTCATTGTTGTGCTAAGCGTTTGTCATGAAAGGCGAATTATGCTCACATAAATTTTCAAAGTTCTGAGTTCCTTATTTATCTGGTTTTCTGAAGAAATCTACTTATGCATTTTCTCTCAAATTCTCAAGCCTACATTAGTCGAGAAAGTTGAACTTTATCGGAAGTATATTCGTGTTTTTTCGAAAGAAGTATTTTTAGTAGATATTGACTTCAAATGTAGCAGTTTGATTTTAAGTTTGATTTTAAGTTTGATTTTAAGTTTGATTTTAAGTTTGATTTTAAGTTTGATTTTAAGTTTGATTTTAAGTTTGATTTTAAGTTTGATTTTAAGTTTGATTTTAAGTTTGATTTTAAGTTTGATTTTAAATTTGATTTTAAGTTTGATTTTAAGTTTGATTTTAAGTTTGATCTTAAGTTTGATCTTAAGTTTGATCTTAAGTTTGATCTTAAGTTTGATCTCAAGTTTGATCTCAAGTTTGATCTCAAGTTTGATCTCAAGTTTGATCTCAAGTTTGATCTCAAGTTTGATCTCAAGTTTGATCTTAACTTTGATCTTAACTTTGATCTTAACTTTGATCTTAACTTTGATCTTAACTTTGATCTTAACTTTGATCTTAACTTTGATCTTAACTTTGATCTTAACTTTGATCTTAACTTTGATCTTAACTTTGATCTTAACTTTGATCTTAACTTTGATCTTAACTTTGATCTTAACTTTGATCTTAACTTTGATCTTAACTTTGATCTTAACTTTGATCTTAACTTTGATCTTAACTTTGATCTTAACTTTGGTCTTAACTTTGATCTTAACTTTGATCTTAACTTTGATCTTAACTTTGATCTTAAGTTCCGAACTTATGACTACAAATTCAACCCCAATTATATAAAATATCTGACAGGAGTCGAAAAGAACTGTCTTCATTGATCGAAATGTCTCTCATCATCTGAGTTTGCTATTATTCATCGCTATACCTCATATTAATGTCTGAGATATTTCTATCGAATTGCACTATCTTCCAATTACAATTCCACATCCTCCATACGTCGATCTTCATATTCCCGCTGATTGTTGTAGACGGTAAAATTGATTCTCATTGATGTAACATCGAATTACTCAATAGACAAGACGCCGCGCACGATTGTCCCGTTGAAATTATGTAAAAGAATTGCGCGCGACCCGATACTCTAATATCAAATGTAGAACACAGCTTGAGCTGGTAATCGAGCTGCTGAAGCCTCTTTTCTTGATAATAACCAAAAGCACGCAATGCAATATATACTTTATAGCTCTTTAGCTGCGTATATGACTCAAAATGCAATTGCGTTAATTATCGCGAGATGCAAACTCTCTCGGGTGCTGCGTTGCCCAGCCAGTTGGCAGATGTATGGCCTATTGCGTCATCATCTCAATCTCGTCGTTTATACCCCTCACGTTTTATTTTTCACGTTCTCTTTCTCCAAGATCTCTCGCGTTGTGCCGCTCAATAAATGCAATACGTGCGGGTACACGGGATCCTGCTGGCGCGATCAAGGATGAATGGACGCTTCTGTACGAACGGGCCAACCAATGAACCATATCTCACTCCCGAGACGAACGCAGACCATGACTCATTCGGGCCTGACACACTATTTCTTTCGATTTATACCAATTTGCATAGGTTCAAGGGGCCAGCCGAGGTAAAACGATTGCCAGAAGCGGCAGACAGGCGTTAGGTTGTTTTATACACGATGGACCAACAAGCTTGTCCTTTTAATAATTCGTCTCTTCGCCCGCGGGGTACCACGAACTAGGCATTAACCAAGAGATAAAATTCTCACAGACCCCGAAACACTTCTCTATTAGTCGCTGTACATTTTATTGCTCATTTAACTACCCTTCGTGAGCCAAAGTAAGAAGATGATGCATCTCGCTGTTTGGAATTCACGACCCGATCTCTCGCAACTCAATCTAAACGCCTGTTACTCTATTTAAGTACTCGCACCAGTCAAAAGAGCGATTTTTTGTTTTGCATTCTCATGGCAGATGGCTGTTTACACTGGAGGAGACTATTCGTATTTTATTGGCGGAAAGGAGAATTTATGGCGTATATGCCGAGCGAGAAAAAAAGTTTTGGGACTATTTTTTTTTTTTGTTTTTTTTTTCTTTGACGTTCTGGACGTGGCTGTGATGGCGAGTATGACCTACTTTGACCACACCCCAGTTTTTCTGACTATTGATAAAAAAAAAAGAGTAGTTGGGCCGGGAACTGTTCAAACTTTGTACACGAGCGCATTGTCAAATGTACGTCCATCTGTACTTTACATACAGAAGTAGACACGTGTGTCGTGTACTGAACGTTGGACCTGTATATATGGGGCATTCCATTGTAATTTACACCGGATGAAACTTGACCCTCTTCATTTTCCCTGATACTTTTTTATGTTCCTGTTATCACTGAATAGAACGCCTGTGAATTTTATTAGATTTATATTTTGCGCCGTTCTTGACTTAGAAAAATAAAGTTTACAATGAAAAAATTCTCATTTTATAACATTATTTTGACATAAATAATACGGCCAATTATTTCGTTATGTAACGCAGTTTAATTCAAAATCAGCAATAAAACTGATAGACATCATATGGAGCATGATTATCGAGTTTAAAGTAAAAAGAAATATTCGGTTTGACTAAATATGCCCTCTTTTATCTTATTAGAAAAATTCGACGAAACTCGAAATTTTAATTAATTTAATGTTTGTTTTTTTCACAACAATTTGTTCTGAAGTTCCTTTAAATTTTTGGTAATGTTTTTTTATATTGTTTTTACCTCTGAAAAAATACAAGTCATTTTTATTAGTTTTTTTATTTTACTGCGTTCTTAATTTAAAATAAAATTAATAAACAATAAAATATACGTAAATAGTATGGTCAATTATTTTGTTATGTAACGCGATTTAATATAACAATTGTACAAAAATTGATAAAGATCATATTAAGCATGGAAATGAATCTAGGTAGAAATGGAAAATATTACGTTTCACCAAGCCGTTTTTATCTTATCAGTAAAATTCACATAATCCTGCATTGGATACCCGACATTTTGCCAAGTACCGTGATGGAAAAACCAAATCGTCATATTTACATTAGTCCTTGCGGTACAGTCAAGACAATCGGGTACTAAAATTCAAAAAATTCTTTATACACGTTTTAAACGAGAAACTATAGTGTGAACTGAGGTAAATCTGGATCAAGGAGTTCCAACTTAATGTAGAAAAATTATACAACAATAAATTAAGTGATGTTAACTCAATTTACGCCAACAAATCCACAGGCATGTATTTATGCAGTTTTTGCGAAGTCGGAATTGTAATGTTCATTCGATTTTAACGAGTAAGATTTCATTTTGTTTCTGGACAGATACTCTATGAATTTACGGGAACATGTTTATGATTGTATTCATCGTTTACAAATTATAATAATTGGTTTATGAAAAGAAAACAAACTTTCCACGTTAATTAAACTTTAATTCTCATCGATAAGTAAAACGTAGCAAATTACTCGGTAACTTCGAGAAACATATTTTTAAAAAAACCAAATGGCTTACTCTCGTCAAAATCGAACGTAAGTTACTAATTTGACTTCACAATAATTGCATGAAAATATCATCGTGGATTTATTAGCGGAATTTATAGCCGAGTTATTTTTTGGTAAATTCTTCCTTTAAAACGTGTACAAACAATGTTTTTATCTTAGAAGGACTACTTTAAAAAGTAATCCTTTATTTTCACAATAATTTCTTAAATTTTGTTAACTTTCGAATAATGCATAAAATAGGGTCATTTAAATAATTATGAATAACAGAAAATTGATGTAATATTATGAAATAAAATGATAACATTTTCTTTTAAATACAAACGATTTATATTTCCCGTTGCAGAATTTCGGTGAACTTTTCTAATAAGATAAAAGGTACTAAGTGAAATTAGTATTTTTACTTCAAACTAGATAAATGTGATCGATATTATACTGATCAATATTTGTACAATTTTTTTTTATTAAAAGAAATTGCTAGATGACGAATAAATTTGCTATATAATTTATGTCAAAATCACGTTTTTGAGGAAAGTTTGATTTTTTTTTATTAAGTAAGAACGGCCTGAAATAAAAATCTAGTAAAAATCACAGATGCACTTCCAATAATAACTATAACGTCAAATAATATTACATAAGTTGGATAGGTATTTAAGAATAACAGAAAATTTAAATGCAGAATTTCAATGAATTTTTCTAATGAGATGAATATCGGGCATACTTTAGTAAAAGTTAATATTTTTTGCTTTATCCTAAATAAACATGGTCATTGTGGTGATTATCAATTTTAGTACTATTTATATTAAACTGCATTACATGACGAAGAATTGACCGTTCTATTTATGCCGAAATCAGATTTTTAATTGAAGAATTCGAATTTTTTGTAATTGTACTTTGTTTTTCTGAATAAAAA
Organism: Perithous albicinctus; assembly: GCA_964016905.1. NCBI lineage: Eukaryota > Metazoa > Arthropoda > Insecta > Hymenoptera > Ichneumonidae > Perithous > Perithous albicinctus. The sequence continues at coordinate 13,037,639 of OZ024693.1, read as the reverse complement.
TGGCCAAAAAAATCTAATAAAAAACATAGATGTTCTTTTCAGAGATAACAATAAAAAAATTAATAGGAAAATTAGAGAGGGTTAGAATTATTATGCACGGACAAAAAAGAATTGTTACGCTAACTGCAATTGTAGTTCTGCCAACAACAAACGATTGTAACTATTTCAACAACTACAATAGCATGTAACAAAAGCAACACTATTGTAGTATCAATTATGTTGTTATATTTACAACATTTGCAGTATTTATTACTTTACAAATAGTAAAAGGAACACCAGTATTACTAAAACGTACAACAATTGTAGCTGCAGTTACTATTTTCGGATACTACAAATAATTAGTAATCGTAACACCTGTATGTGTAAAATAAACAACAATGTGTTGTAGACGAAAAAACAATTGTAGTAACGGCGGCAACAAACTATTACAACAAATTTGTAGTATCGATAACAATATCATTTTTTTTCCGTGTATCTATCTTTATCGCACACGAAGCTCGAAGCATCGTTTCGAGGTCGGTTGGCGATTGTGGGACATCGATCGCAATGATAAAACTGCAGGAACTGTGCCTCAATAGTTCCTTTGGCGTAAGGCTGGGATATGAATTTTAATTGAATGATTTTTAATAAACAGACATTCAGCTATGAAATGATTCATTTGGCTTCCTCATAGAGGAAGCATTGTTTTCATGACAATTTTGCTTTTCGAGTTTTTCATGGGAGCATACTCATTGTCGGATTCTCCTAAAACGTCGAAAAAAGTGATTTAGAAACACGTGTGCGTGTGCGTGTGCGTTACGAGCATCGAAAATTCAATCGTCCATAACTCTGACGCAACGGTGTTTGATACGACGCTTCGTAGCCATATGTAACGTGGTTACTTTTTTTAGATTCTGCATTTTTGTTTTTACAAAATTTCCTCTATTTTTAAGGTTTAAGGGAAATTTGTCTATTTATCTGTAGGTTTAAGTGAATTTTTTTTATTTTTTGTTAATTTTGTATTCAAAGTGTTTACGCGAGAACGATTTTTGGTTACGTTATTTTGTAGCTTTAAATGGAGATTTGTTAATTTTGTTTTGTAGTTTTCCTCCTGGTCCTATCTGTAATAAACTATTCTATTCTATTCTATTCTATTCTATTCTATTCTATTCTATTCTATTCTATTCTATTCTATTCTATTCTATTCTATTCTATTCTATTCTATTCTATTCTATTCTATTCTATTCTATTCTATTCTATTCTATTCTATTCTATTCTATTCTATTCTATTCTATTCTATTCTATTCTATTCTATTCTATTCTATTCTATTCTATTCTATTCTATTCTATTCTATTCTATTCTATTCTATTCTATTCTATTCTATTCTATTCTATTCTATTCTATTCTATTCTATTCTATTCTATTCTATTCTATTCTATTCTATTCTATTCTATTCTATTCTATTCTATTCTATTCTATTCTATTCTATTCTATTCTATTCTATTCTATTCTATTCTATTCTATTCTATTCTATTCTATTCTATTCTATTCTATTCTATTCTATTCTATTCTATTCTATTCTATTCTATTCTATTCTATTCTATTCTATTCTATTCTATTCTATTCTATTCTATTCTATTCTATTCTATTCTATTCTATTCTATTCTATTCTATTCTATTCTATTCTATTCTATTCTATTCTATTCTATTCTATTCTATTCTATTCTATTCTATTCTATTCTATTCTATTCTATTCTATTCTATTCTATTCTATTCTATTCTATTCTATTCTATTCTATTCTATTCTATTCTATTCTATTCTATTCTATGAGGATCCCAAAATAGGTAAACATACTTCTTCATAGAGGTGTAAAAATTCGAAATAATACCGAAGCAATGTGCAGAGTTTTACTTTTCATTACACAAAGCCATCATATTGATAAATTGTCAGAGAATATAATCTTCATAAATCGTGGATTTAAAAGAAAGAGTAAGAAATTGTAGTAATTCTTTAATATCGCTTAGTTTATAAATTCATATTAACGAGATGAAAATATTAGTGATTTATTGAATGCTTCATTGGTTGTCTTGGAGAATAGGCTGACTTATTACATCATTCAATGGAATAAATAAATAAATATTAATTTGTTTTAATACAATCTTCATATCCATCTAGTAATAGATTAATCAATAAAGGTTTATGAAACAAACTCAAAAATAATGTACATGTCATACGTAAAAGTGGGTTTTCAATGCTTTTGGCTTATTAGTTAGATAGTTTATAGTTCAGTTTATTTGCTCGTAGGAATACAGATCTCGTAGCAACGAGGGATGCCAATTACAAATATTTGTTATATCTTCTTTTTTTTACAGTACACATTGTATCCAATTTAGAATCTTGTTTGACAAACAACCCTGCGATATACGGCATAAAATCACAATAGATTTACAATACAATTACGGTGCTTAGTATCTAGCGGTGATAATAATCAACTGTCATTTATTTAAAATAAATGAGCGTAACGCCAAGGCACCGGACTTGAAATAAAAGAGAGCCTTTGACTTATTATAGCAATGAAATAATTTTTTTGACAAAAAAAATCTGATATTAAGGTAGTTCTGCCGTGATCGTAATCCAAACTGTCGCACATGTATTTATGCATTGTGCATCTGGTATTCAAGTTCATGTTACTGAAGATTCTAGGCCATTTGCCGGCCATTTGCAAGCATAATAAAATGTTTAAAAAACTGCATTTGTACATAGGCTGTCATGGCTGTAGCATCGAGTCGTATCTTTAAGTTTTTATAATTATCACGTTTAAATCAAAGATAGTGAAAATACGAATAACATAACGTATTCGTTTTGTATTAGGGATCGTTTTTAAAAAAATGTTTACACGTATGCAAAGTAGAACTTTGCAAATTGTTTACTCTACAAAGCTTCCACTATGAGGCAGTACGTTTATCTACGTTGGCTTCCTCATAGAGGAATGTGCCGAATTTGATTGAAATCTGCCTAAAAAAGTCGAAACTTTTTTTTTCCGCTACAGGAATGTTTTGCTTTTCTTGGAATAAAATCGAAATTTATCAACATAGCGACCGTTCCTTAAAATAAATTCATCTTCGATACTCAATAATTGTGAAATCACGTGGTAAATTGCAGCCGGTCATCCCAGAATTTAGAAAAGTAGAAGTGTTCACGGACATTTAAAAAAAAAATTAAAATTGAAATAAAATTTGAACCACTCCATCGATTCTCACCAAACTTGGCACCAATCATGGTTCACTGTAAGTTCGTTTGTGTTCAAAATTTCAGTCCGGTATCTCTTAATTTGCGGTAGTTACAGCCTGAAAACGATTTTTTCAAAATTTTCAAAATGCTGTAAAATTTGAATTTTTCAACCGATTCGCGTCAACTACAATCCCAAACGCTGTTGTACGATAGCCCACTTGCGTGTCCAATTTGAAGCAGATACATCGAAAATTACGACAGTTATCGTGCTAACAAAGCAATTTGGACATACACACACACATACAGACATTTCGCACAAATCACTTTTCTCGACGTTTTGGACCATTCTGAGTATGCTGAAATGAAAATCTCGAAAAATACATTTTTCACGAAAACAAAGCTTCCTCTATGAGGAAGCAAAAAGTAGCGTTACCGCACATTTAAGAAAATAATTTCGAGTTAATGTGAACAGGAAATCTAGCCTGACAGGAAGTAGCCGAGACGGACAAATATGCCGGCTCAAGTCATTGGTAATCTCTAGCTGCGACAGTAAATAAGTTTAACATCATTTAACATGAAGAATTCGACACACTACAGAGCACATTGAACGATATAATATCGATATATTTTATACATTTTAACTGTGTCATTTGTAGAAGTATGTAGAAGCTGTGTTTTCAACAAATACACATTGTCCCAAACGTGGTTAAGTGTTTAAAGTGGAAACTTCAGTTGAGTCAAGTGAATATTAAAAATCATTATTTTCGACAAAAACAGCAGCGTAAAGTAATCCGAACGCATTGCTGGAAGCTAGTAATAACTTTCTTAGCTATTACAATGCATTTTCCGGTGGCAAATTTATTTTTTGTATTATTTTATAGTCGCCAGAGTTCATAATCCCTGGGTAGCGGCAGAACTACATTAGCACCCATGTAGATTCAAATAATCTGATGTTTTTCATAAGATATTTTATATTAATTCAACGAATAAAAAAAGTTGCTCAAAGCGTGATCACAACACGTGACTTTCTCATCACGATTACTCTGGCGTGATGATGCTGTTGTAATTACACTTGGTATTGAGAATGCAGTTATGCAAAACTAAAAAAGAATGTGGGGTTTTGAAATTATTCAATTGTTTGCAATCAAATTCATGAAATAACGTAATTTCAGTTTCTTATATACAGCGTTGATATATACGGGACAAAACACGTCAAGTCGGCCACGCCAATTTTTCATGTCAACAAAACGTCCACACATTTCTTCAGAATGTTGGTCTAGTTGAAGAAAAAACGTATGAATTTTTTCAGGTTTTTTTATTCCATATTCCAGCCATCTAAAATTGCTGAAAATAATCATTGCTGATTATTTAACGCCAGTAGTACGACTCGCAAAAAAAAATCATAACAATATCAAATTTTGGATTTTCAGCGTACTTTCCAACAACATTTTTTGTCAAATTCTCCGATTTCATTTTATGCTATTTTTTAATAAAATAACGTTGCCACTTGTTTCCCCTCCGAAACGGCATTTCCGATTTAGTTGAAATTTTCACATTTTGTTCGTTGGAATACATAGAATCTTAGAAAAAATTGGCGAGATAGGCTGCAATTTCGCTCCAGAGTTACAGCTCTTCGAACAATCAAACATCGCGGTAATCTGATACAAAAAACAAGAATTACGTAACAAAAAAATGTAATGCGGGCTTTAGAATAATTTCCATAGACATTCTCAGCCCTCCTGAACGCAGAGAGCAATTACACATTAGATTATAACGATGTTCCATCGTTCGAAGAACTGTAACTCTGGTGTGAAATTGCCGCCCATCTCGCCAATTTTTTAAATAAGATTCTAGATATTTCAAAGAACAAAATGTGAAATATTCAGCTAAATCAGAAATGACGTTTCGGAGGGGAAAAAAGTGGCAACTTTATTTAATTGAAAAAAAGCATAAAATAAAATCGGAGAATTTTACAAAAAATGTTGTTGGAAAGTATGCTGAAAATCCAAAATTTGATGTTGTTATGATTTTTTTTGTGTGAGCCGTAGTATTGGCGTTAAAAAACAAACAGTGATAAACAAATTTTCAGAAATTTTTAGTAGCTGGAATATGCAATAAAAAATCTGAAAAAATTCATACGTTTTTTCATCAACCAGACCAACATCCTAAATAAATTTGAGGACGTTTTGTTGACATGAAAAATTGGGTTAGCCAACTTGACGCGTTTTGCCTCATACATAAAGTTTCATCAAGTTTAATTGATGAAGAACATACTAGACAATGCGTGCTTCACATGTTTACAGTTTCTTTCATTACATTTAAATTGAAAGTAGTTTTTAATAATATTAACGATTTGTATGGAAGCGGTAACAATAAAGCTGAAAGCAGTCGACTCTCATGGAGCGCGAAATTTTAAACCTTACCTTGCAATTTCGAGATTCGGCGACAGTTCGCTGTTCGCGTCAGAGATTCTTCAATAGTGCATTTATCGTCGTCTCAGGCACCCAGCTGAATGTATGGATGACCTTAATAGTTTTGACAAGATTTGTTTTCTTCTTGGTACTCTTTATATTGAAGTTATCAAAAGTTAAGGTGCGAAGATTTTTGTGAAATTCCTGACCCGTTCATTCCTAATTGATAATCATTTAAACTCATTACGTCTGTGTTAATAATTGTCTTTTTTGCAACATATTTCATATTTTACTTGATGCATTTTTGTTATAAACTAAGCCGTTTTTGCATCTCATTTGAGTGACTATTAAGCTAACAAAATTATTGGCTTTTTAAAAGGCACTGCTGTACTGAATTATTCATTGTCTACTGTCTATTTGCATATACGTTTGTGTGTACATTTCAGACCAAGGCATAATAACTTTTTAATCAGTTTGCGAATTAAAAATACACTAATTACCATTTTTTAATATTTTCACATTTCAGGTAACGTATTAAACAGAGTTGGTGTTTTGTTTTGAGTTTCAATACAAAACTACATTTCATATGTGAGGAAAAACACGTCAAGTCGGCCACCCCAATTTTTTATGTCAACAAAACGACCTCAAATTTATTCAGGATGTTGGTCTGGTTGAAGTAAAAACGTAGGAAATCTTTCAGATTTTTTATTGCATATTCCAGCTATTACAAATTTCTGAAAATAATCATTCACGGAAAAAAATAATCAGTTCAAATAATAATCTTAACCAAAAAATGGATTGGCACAACCAATCGATTATCCTAATTCCCCTACAACTCAGCTTGGTTATGCCTGCTACAAATGAATGCTTGCCCGAACCAAGTGTCGTTGGTAGATGGCGGATTAGTTGTGCCAACCAACTATGATTGCAAAATCAGCTATTCGAATGGTTGACAGGACTATTCTATCAAACTGTACTCTACTCAAGTGGTCGATATTATTATTTGGCAAAATAAGGGCTTAAATGTTAAATTATATGCTTTTAACCAAAGCATTATTGATTGTTGAATTAGAATAAGCAATTCTGTTAATTCTTCTTCTCAGTTTCACTATTTCAGCTCTCGATTCATTGTTTTTGTAGATTATGGATAAATAAGAATGTAAAATAAATAGAACTATTGGTCATCACAGTAGAGTAAAACGAGCGCAAAAACGGAAACTGAAGTGCAGGTGCATTTTTTCTTTCTAGTTAATTTCAGCGGTGCAAATATTTTGTTGTGTATCGTCGATCAATAAAATCTAGTTTTGATATTAAAGTTGAAAAAAAATACCAACACTTTTTGGTACTCTACCTGAAAATCAGTTCTTTTAATTCATAGACATTTAATTCACAGAAGATACACAGTTAATTTTATTGCAGTCTGCAATTTCAAAAGTTCTTGTGCTTTCGGACGATGCAGACAGACGGACAGAAATGAGTGAATGTGTTTTTTTTTGGAATCTAGGACACTGAAACGTCTATTTCCATAAAACTCTGAAAGTTGACATTTTTTTCGATTGCAATACTTTCTCATTTACATACTCCATATGTGATGAGAAAGTAAAAATTAGTAGCATCAATCATATACTTTTATCATTATCACTAGAGTCGAATGTAATATATGTATTGTGAAACATTTGTAAGCTTATTCGATTAAACTAACGCTAATGATCTTGTTTCGATAATTGAATTATGGAAACAAATGTTTCGATTTCATAAATAAAATCGTTTTTTGCAATCGAGTATTTTTATATCCATTGACAGCAAGCGATTACAATAGCTTTTACAATAAAGTTGTTTATAGAATGCGTTGAATTACTAATTACTAATAAAGAATGCTCTGGTCTGATAGTATTATTAGGTCGGTTACATTTTCGTCATGTCTGCAAAAATATCAAGGAATAAGTAATAATAAGGTGCACCTTCAAAAAGAGATAAAAATAGATAAATGTATAAATTCGAGTAATATCTATACTTTCGTTAAGTTGAATTTAAAAATTCAACCTAATGGAAAATTTTGTCTTGACGGTACAGAGCCCGACATGTGACAACTCTCGGGTTAATTATACGGCGGCGCACGTGTCACCCTTGGAGAAAATTTGGACACGCGTATATAGTTTGTATCGTAGAATAATAGCGAGGTCGACTATTCTCGTAAAATTATCCCGAATAATTCAGCTTCCAGTTTACCATACGAAACGTGAACATTTATTTTCACTTCGCAGCATGCGCTCGCGTCATCATGTATACGTTTACACTACAGTCCACTGGTACATCACTTTTTTAACATTCTTACGTTCGTTTTAACGCGAGTTAAAGAAAGCACCAAGAGATTTTTTTCCCTCTTGGTACCCACGTCATCTTTATTTTCATCGCTTTCCAATTCGAAAATATAATTAGACCTATAATGTATAATCGAACTAATTTCTCAAGGATGCTTTATATTCACAACCAGAACTTTAATTTAATTTAAGAGGGGATTATGATAATAACAACAATTTTGTCAAATTTTTAGCAAAATGAAGATCGTTCATCTAAAAAAAAAAAAATGTTAACTTTTAGGATTCCCTTATTTTCTATTTATCTTTTAATGCAGTACACCGTAAATATGTACAGCTGATGTAAAATTTAAGCTGTCGAACTGAAACTTTCTTACACAAGTTTAGTTATGACCAAGGTTGGCCAATCTATTCAATATTTTCATTCTGTAATTTTGCCAATATATCATGCATTGAAGAATAACGAAAAAAAAATATTTTATGAAAAATAATTAACTTTGGAATGATTTCTGGTAACAACCTTCTTTTAAAAAATCTGCACAGTAGAACCTTGCTCCATATGAAGCCAAAATCGAACATCGTTCTTTTTTTCGGAAAAAGCTTCACAAAAGGTGGAAAATAATAAGATAATGAGAAAGTATTGTGCGACGTAAAATAACTCGAATTTTTCCAATTTCTTTCTTTTCGGGACTCCATTTCGTTCATTTTGTATAGATTTTCAATTTTTATAGTACAATCGACCAGTTGAAATATAATATGCCTCATTACGTTGGCAGGCCTAGTAATGTTGATCCGAGAAGAAGTTTCAGTGATTTATCTTATAATCTTATAATAAATCAGGTGAATCGTCCATTGAATGAACAGTTAAGGCGCATGTCGCGCATTTCGGTCTTTGAATAATAGATCATTTGTTCATAAGTACATAAGACCTCTTGTATTTGATCAGTAACGAATTGAGTATCCGATATCATTTTTTTCAAGTGAGCATATGCAACTGAATTTAAGTACATTGACAAAATTGGACGCAAGCCCCGAAATCCCAATGACTGAACACTTTTGCCATTGAATGAACACTCTCCGTCCGCTTAATGAACACTCACGAAAAATGTTGATAACATGTTTTTTATTTAACTTTTGTACTTTTTATTCTTCAAACAGATCCATAAAATTTATAGAAAAACGTATAACAACGCATAAAAGGCACTTTACAAAAAAAAATATAAATATTTTTTGCTAAAAATTAGTATCAACTTAACTTTTGTCATTCTCAACAATCGAGCGTGCCGGTTTTTTAAATTAAATTTTTTTGACCGATTTAGAAAATTGAGCCCCCTTAATTTTTTCAATTTCAATTTCGATTGCTTGGGATCCTTTTATGAACATAAAATGCATTAAAATAAAAAATTACCGATATTTTTCAGTGGTACTTTATATAACTAAAAAAGTCGTTGATCCCTCTCTCCCTTAAATGACTGGGAGCACCTTTTAAATATATTTCTTTTTAATCTGAGATAAATTTTGAATTGCTCCTGTCCTCTCAAAATGAAGATATTCAAGGGATGCAAACTAGGAAAAAAAAGGTTTTTTGGGGACCACCCTAATGGACACCCATATACACGGAAAGAAAAATATAGGGATTATCTCTCGACTCATAGCAATCGATTTTTATTCCGGATTCTGGCGACTGGCGCTATACTTCGCTGGGCCCTTACTCTACGTATGATGTTATGCGATAATCGAAATATAAGAATTACTGTAATGCTTAGGTTTCTAGATATTTTTGAGCCCCTCTCAATATATATGGAGAACAATAATATTTAGCCAGTATCGAAAAAGAGACTCTAAACTTGAGCGATCGTTACGACGAATCATGAATTTCTCTCACTATTTTAATTGTACGGACAAATCACATTGACAGTTGTACAATAGATCCTATAATTTTGGCAGTGTCCTCCGGAGTACATTGAAATTAGCAATATATATAGATGGCCATATGCACAACCATCGGTATTTAGATGAAGAAGCATACGTTTGAGCGCGGTTATCCACGCGTGCGACTGTCGCGCCAAACAACAATGGATATTCAAGCGCAACGGTGTGGCGAGGTACCCTATACTGTTTCAGACATTCGCAGAGATGCTCCCCCACTCTTCCAGCGTTTATCCCAGTTCCCGGCAAAACTACGCAGACCCTTTGTTTCTTTGTCCCTCGCTCTACTTCGACCGCCAATCAGTTTTCTACCGTGAAGTGATATCACCAAAAAATATGCAAGTACTGACAAAATTGTGAGATTTCAATATATGTCCATAATCTATTAAATGTATAGTATTTATGAAATTATCAGCCTCCTGACACCTGATAATTGAAGCCGTGGACTTAACCTCTTCAGCGGCAGAAGACTCGCCATGTGACATCAATGGCGCTGAAGATGTTAAGATTCGTACGTGATGTCTCGCAATTCAACAAACTGAACGACGGTGGATTTCATATAACAAAACGTTGGATTTAAAAATAAAGTTTTTTTTTTAATACAGAAATATACATGTGAATTGTTATGTCTTCATAAACCTTTATGGTTTTCCTGTTTTCTAATATAATCCCGTGCACTCTTTATCTGTATATAATTGAATACGCAAATTATTATGCATATGCAATGGTTAACGCGTTTTTACGGTTAAAGTATGTAGAAAAATGTAGGACAATATGACAGTACAACATAATTAGACTCTTGAATTTATAAATACAAGTGTAGTCATTTCAATCACGCAGTATATGGAAGGTTAATAGATTCCACCGTGTGTCCAATCCAATGTGTATGGCGAAAGTTGCCATACTGCATTTAAAACGCCCATAATTCATTTTCTCTCAACTGTATGGCGTTATTCTCCAGACTACCGGAATATTAACTGATTGCTATGCTGTTTGGGGTTCTGCCCCATATTTTTATAGGATTTATAACCAAAAAGTTCTCTCCGTGTATTTAGCATGTTTTCCTATTATTTTATAAATATTATCACTGAAAATTGAAAAACAAACATTTTTATGCCCTAGTCGATTAAGATTTATCGTTCGTAGTCGTACGATTCTCGGATCACGACTCTTTACAACAATTTACCCGAAAATGACTGACTTCAACTCGTTATTTTTTTCGGTCTTGTGTGATACATATACAACATTAAATCTTGGAAACATCAATGAATATATTGATTCCGTTTCAATATTGAAAAATATTTAATACGTTAGGTGATCGCGCAAGCGAGATTTTTCGATAATTATAATTTTGTCCATTCAATGAATGGTGTTCAGTCAATGGGCAATTCACCCTAGCTCTAAAAAATTGCATAATTTACATTCATTCGTAGACATGTCACAGACAATGAAATGCGAAATTAAATGATTTGAATCCTCCTTAGCCCTCTTAACATGTTTGGCGTCCCATCCACGAGAGAGATTAGATTGGTGAAATAATGATCCGGGTCAAGCGAATATTTTTTCGAAACTTCGCCGAACCCTGATGTCCAATCATTACTGTCTCCCAAAATCATCACGTATTTCAACCACAAATTATAATTCGCTCCATCGTCATCAGTTCCAAAATTTATGCATTTATATATTATATACCGCCATAATGAATGATCACGCAGGAAATGTTAGTCATCCTCGCATGCGAAATGTAGGTATACATAAAATAATCATGATCTATTTATGGAATTAACGCATCGCCCAGAACTGTTGCTCATTTATGCCTAGATGACATACACCCATTATCTGGTTACGCGTAAAGTGCGAGTTGATAAGAGAACTTAAAGCGCATTGGTGCAATTGCAATAAATTGTCATTCTCCCTTTTTTACAAACTCTGATGCGATTATCTGTCGCTCTATTCGAACCACGTTGGTTGACAGACTTTTGTTCATGTAGTATTCTATTTTATTATTTTTAGTTATTTTTTTTGTGTAATCGAAGATCATTGTAAAAGAATTTGTATGTATTGCGTTGATTCACTTGGCCTGAAAAGACCAAGAGATCGGATGTTCAGGAGAGGGTGAGGAAAGTTTATTCTCGCATCGATGATCGCATCGCTGTTATAGTTATTACACCGCTAAAAGTCCAGCGCTTTACGCGATTGGTGCTGTGAACTATTAACCAGTGTTAAGATCTATTTCGTGTTACTAGTAACCCTCTTTACAAAGCTATATTTAAACAAATCAGAGGTGAGCATCCCTTTTGGTCCCAGTTTATTTTATCCCGGACAATTGATAGCCCTAACTAATCCCACAGTTAAATTCATCCCAACATCAATTAATCCCGGCAAATATTATCTCAATGTCAATTAAACGCTGTTAAATTTATCCCAAAGTCAACGAAATCCGCATTCTCCTCAAATTTCGATTAATAATTAAAATCACAGCGAAGCAATTCGATTATTATTTAAATTATTAAAAATAATTATTTATCTTTAGTTAGAAAATTATTTTTTTCAAATTAATAATGATATTGTTACAAGAAAAATATAACATTGAAATGATTAAATTTATTTTTTTTAAATGTTAGTTCTAAATGTAAATTAACTATAAATGAAAAAAAATTGAAGGTGATATTAATATTTTGATTCAAGAAGTTCAATTTATTTCAATTATAGTACTTGTAGAGGTATCAACATTTTTTAATGAATTATTTATAAACTTCAATCATAATAAAATTTAGTATTTAAGTTATTCGCAGTTTTTTTAAAAGTTAAATTATTTTTAATTCAATAAATATATCAGGCATACCACATGAATTTCGCCAGCCAACAAAAAAAAAATTCTCAAAATTTTTCTAACTATCAAGTTTAGTGATATCAATAGATGCACCAAACTTCAAAATAAAAATAAATACATCGGAATATGACAATTTCTCTATTTTTCATTTAATCTGTTATATCTCGAAAACGATTAATTGAATCGAAATCACTAAACAAAACGATAATGTGCGTATTTCCATGGTCAACAAGAAAAAAAAAATTTTTTCAGAATTAATTGTGTAATTTGCCACATTTTATGTCAAAAACAAAAAAGATATATTTTTTTTAATAGGAGGACTTCCGGTTTCGTCATCGGGAAAATTGCCTCGAAGTCTGTAAGTGATCGCCGAATTTTTAGTATTTTTGTTTTCATGGGATTCCTAAATGATACATTTGTATTGCTTCTTCATGGAAGAAGCTTTGTTTTCTTGAAATGAAATAAGTTTATTTCAATGTCAGGGCTCAAAATACGTCCAGCTACAAAAATAGTGTCGGGTGGTGAGTGTTCGTATTATGTATGTAACTTAAGAATAGCTTTGTCAATCGGATGGAAATTCTTCTTTTTTCCTGTTTTATTAAATCTGTAATTCATGTAATAATTTGAACATGTTAAGATTTTACTAGATTTTGCAATTGCAGATTTTTATGTCAGTATTCTCAAAATGGTTAAAAACGCCGAGAAAAGTTGTTTAGAACAAAAAATGTCCGAATGTGTTCATATATTTATGTGTGTTTGTGATAGTGGGGCTAAAATTTATAATTCCATAACTCAGAAACTAATCAACCGAATCGTCTCAAATTTTTGAGCCATATACAGTACCGTCATTTTTCTTAGTAATGTTTCTTTGGTACGTATATTTCATAAAAATCCGTTGGAGCATATTAATTTTATTGGATTTTTAAGATTTTGAAAAATGTCTGCTATGACTCCAAGTTGAAGAAATTTTCAGCTATCGAGCTGAAACTTAGCACAAAAGTTTATCAAAGTGGTGCGACCTTTGGTATTGAATTTAAGCGAAATCAATAAAGTAGTTCAGATTGGTGGCACAACGTAATTTTACCGAGAAATGCCTCACGACAAAATGCCACAGGTCGAAACATCACACCGACAAATTATCACACAGCGTTGAAGTAACACATATTACTCTTTCTAATGTATAAAAAAAATCGGACGGATAAATGTATATCATTCAGTCAAGTGACACGAAACACCTATTATTGTATAAAAGTAGTATAGTTCTCGTAGTAGAAACTAAATCATTTTGTTTGTTTGTCGTATTTTGAAATTTCGCCTATTGTAACTCGAGAGCGTTTCAAGTAACTGATCCAAAATTTAGCATAAAACTTTAATAGAATGTGTCGTTGTTTGATACTGATTTTGGTGAGGATCCAACAAAAAATTCATAATTCAGATAATTCTTAATTTATTTTTTTTTCCAAAACTTCCTCTATGAGGAAGCCAAAATTGATCAACATACCTCATATATAGAGGTAGCTTTGTAAACAAAAAAAAGCATTGTCAAAGATAGAAAATTGTGAGGAAGCAATTTGCAAGGCTCTACTTTGCAGTCTTTTTAAATTATTTTTAGAGGCTAAACTGATATGGAATGCCACATATTATTTCTTACTTACTGCAATATTATTATTATTACTATTTTAAATATATTTCCAATTCAGTACCAACACTTAGATAATCCGACTGAATTCACATGAGCGCTTTAAGAATGCTCGTTTTCCGAGTGCCTAAACGTTCACTCGTTCGTGAAGCACAGTAGAACGATGAAGCAGAGTCGATTTCGTACATTTTCTTCACGGAGCAAAAGTCGCTCCGGTTTACTCGCTTCTTCTCAGAGCTTCGAGGGCGCGCAGACACGGGTTTCTATATTTAAAACATATATATCCGCGAAATATCGTAACGCGATCTGCGAGACCGGCTGTACTACTTCGGTTGAGGCCTACGGGTGAATTGAATTTCTCCGAAGGCTTCGAGATCAGAACGACGTTAATTGCCGGGATTAAATGTGAGTGTAGGTGCGTTAATACGACGAAATAATATTTTCGAATAATATGTTATCTTGGTCGATGACCGCTAATATTTCCTTGAAATCCTCGAGCTATGTATAAACAATAGTTTATCCGAATACGACACAGATTCTCGATTCTCATCTCTCATACTTACTCTGCTTTCTCGGTTCATTCTTATACTGGGTTATCGTTAAAGCGGGGTCGACGCTAAAACTAAAATTACGTGTTTATCTCATCGACGATCCGTAAAGCGAAACTCTTGGTTACCACAAGCCGATTCTTGGTAATGAGGCAAAAGAGCAGTCAGCCAAGACGGCATGTCCGCGTCCAAACATGTGTATCTCGTTTGTTTCGAGTGAGAGTCTCTGAAATTGCATTTTGGGGCGCTCGCGGTCCTCGACACTGATGACGGTATTAAAAGTGAGAAGGAAAGAAAAGGAGCATCTCGAAGCAAGCGGTGATATTACAAAAAAAAAAAAAAGGGTCACTAACGGACCCGAATAACTGAACGGCTGATTCCGCGATGCATTTGGCTTGATAAAAAAGAAAATACGTATAGGTATACTGTGTAACGATTTATTCGCATCTGGCTTTTGCCACATATAGCACATGACGCACACAATGCAAAGACAAGATTAACCCATTTCTCTGACGAATACTCAATCTCTGCTTTTTTTTTTTTTTTTTTTTTAATAAATTAAATATTTAAAATATACCACCAGAGATGGACCACTTTGTGAGACTCTTATTATATAAGCTGTGAATAACATTTACTTTCAGGAATGACGTGTTTTATCGGTCTTACTCACTTGTTTTTTTTATTTTTTTATTTTATTTATAAATGGCACACAGTGAACGTCTGTATGTGATACTTCACAAAAAATGTTAAATCTACAATTCTGAGTCAGAATTTATTCGATAAACATTATTTTAGGGAGAGAGAGAGCGTCTATCTTAGGCTTGTTAACAGGATGGAAAATTGAGATTGAGATCATACACGCTAGATTCAGAAGTTTAGAACAGATTATTGTGACTTTCCACATGTTTACTCTTGTAGTGAGAAAATAAATTGTCAACAAGAATTTAAGAAACATTCATTTTGTTGCTGGCAAATCGTTATTTTTGTTTTTCTTTTGTACTATTTTTTGACATAAAGTATTCCTTCGTTTTCTTAAATAATTACATGTATCATTATATTTTTAATCAAATAAATAAGACAAATATGTATTTGTCTCAATACAATATTACCTAATTACTGTTTGGTTTATATTAATTTGCATCATGGATACAATAACATTTTATTAAAAATTAAAAATGCACTTTTGTTGCTGGAAATTCGTTATTTTTTCTGTACATTTTTGGTAAATTTGTTGACATCAAATATTTGATTGGTTTTCTTTAATAATTACGTGTTTAAATATTTTTTAAGCGAATTCACGAAAAAAAACATGTGTTTGTTTCAATACAATAGTATCTAGTTATTATTTGATTTGTAATGATTACAAAATACATTTAAGAGTAATTTATACCTCAAACCTAAAAATGTTTCTTCAATGTATTTCAGTTGCTAGTGGTTGAAGTTTCACTATCACAAAAGTTGACGGATAAAACTTATCGTTATTTCGAGGATTTTTATTTAGTTTTTTATTTAGAATTTTTATCAACTCAATTAGCTACTTAGCAACGAGACCATACTACCTACTGGACTAAATATCACCTTCTAAAAAGTTGGTGGCTCGAAATATCTCGCAAATCTCGAAATATCGCTGCTCAATGGCATCGCTTTATTATTCGCACTGTCGCTCTCGTCAGACACACTGGGACCGGGACCAATTTTCTGTATTGAACCTTTTTGTTCTTGTCAAATGTCAAATTTAATTTTATATTGAAGACATTTTTTTTTTTTCGATTTCTATAATCTTATTTTTTAAATGAGATTAATGAAATTAATCGAATAAAAAATTAATATAATCTTTCATATATTAATTTGTTACTACTGAATTCAAGTTTGATGAAATATCGAAACAGATTCGTAAACATATCAAGAATTGCGGTAGCGTCTCGAAACCGAATATTTAAAAAAATAAAATTGCATTGAAATGTTTTTGCAATTTTTTTTTTCATACTCGCTCAGAATCAGTTATATCTACATATTTTCGTTGATGTTACTGTAAATCAGTGCGGGTATTAAAAGAATGTTATTAAAAAGCACATTAAAAGTCCAACATCTTAACAAAATCTAATATACACGTTAAACAAAAATGTAAATAATCTAAATGAAGATGGAAAAGTATTTAAAAAGAAAACGTAAAGAAAAATTTTGAACGCAAAAATTAAAGTTAAAAAAGTTGAATGACTTTAGAAAAAAGAAGAAAGACTTCAGTTAAGATATTCTGACAGTCTTAACCACGTGCAATTCAGAGAGGTATTTTTATAATCATTATTATCAGATTTATTTAATTTTCTTAGCGCATAATCCAACTAAATCTATAGAAGATATGATTTCGCCGTTGTGCTAATTTTTTTTTCGTTGTTTGTATTGAAAATAACGAAAGTTTTCTTACTTTTAGGTGAAAATCAGAATGGTCTCTCAACGTAATGTCTTTTTTAAACTTTGTTCCTCTTAAAAATGCATGAATTTTATCCTGTACAATTATGGAAGTTTTTCAGTGGAAATAACATTCAAAGTCCCAAATTTTATATTATAATCTTTAATCGCAGTTGTTGTTGGCCAAAGTATGAATGCGTATGAGTGGATGATCGGCTGTTGGCGACCAGGAAGAGGGAAGAAATATTTCCCTCAAATTTTTTTTGAGACGTTTCGACCTTGGTCTAGGTCCTTCTCAATCATTTATTAATTTATTATGTGTTGTGCATGTTGATATCTTGTTAGTTTTTCTAATTGTCTTCTATTTTGTTAAATTTTATTTTGGTCACCGGGCTCTCTTTTTCTTGTTTTTGTCCTGATTATGAGTGCATAACATTTTTTTGGGTTGTGGGGCTAGAGAGTCCGGTAAGCAAACTCTATATTATATTATAATCTTTAATTTGTACAATGCACCGACTTTTATGTGCAGCGAATCGAAAAAAAAAAACAAAAATCAAAATGTATAACAACTATAGGATTAAAAAATCTGAAATAATTTATACTTATTTTAGGCAGTCTAAACCACTCACAACAAAAATTATGAACTTTTTTTCTACACAATTGGAAACAGAGGTGGGCCACTTTGTGTGGAATGCTTGTTTTACCCTACAAAGCCTTAAAATCAAACTTGCAACAAAGTTTCCACACGTGTGTCAAATCCGCCTCTACCCGAAGAAACAAAAAAAAAAAGAAATCAAGCCGCACGTTCCGAATGTACGACCCAAAATTTACGTGTTAAAAATACAAAAATCATTTACAACGTCAAAACGTTGATCAGCATATCTCTTCCCCACGATTATTATATATAAATTCGTACTCATTCTCTCAATTATTATGATCGATCGATCAATTAACAAGATATATATCTCGAACGTCCGATCTAGTTCATCGTGCTTCGTAGTTGAAACGAATCTCAAAGAAAAGGGGACCCCGGTACATTTCATCTCGCTTGGATTCGCGAGAATTCTGAGGGAGAGAGAAAGAGAGAGACAGAGAGAGAGAGAGAGAGCTGTAGCGCGCGTTACACTCGGAAGTTGATGACGGCTCGGGAGTCGAGCGGCTCCTGAGAAGCGCGCAACGTCGGAGGCTGCGGCAGTGGAGACGCCCCTCCCCCGCATAGCGGCTTCGCGACGACTCTCTGGGACGACCGACGGAAGGATGGAAGCGTTGCAAACGGCGACAGGAGAAAGATAGAACTATACCGAGTTTATGTATCACGGCGCGAGATGGCAATAGTGAGACAGAGAGAGAGAGAGGGAGAGAGAAAGAGAGAGAAGGAGAAAGACTCTCTCTCACTCTCT
Source organism: Perithous albicinctus (assembly GCA_964016905.1). Taxonomy (NCBI): domain Eukaryota; kingdom Metazoa; phylum Arthropoda; class Insecta; order Hymenoptera; family Ichneumonidae; genus Perithous; species Perithous albicinctus. Next base: position 13,018,940 of record OZ024693.1, on the reverse strand, counting down.
GTATGAGAGAGAAAGCGTGGATCGCGAGCCGGATTCGCGCTGTTAGAGTAGGGAGAACAAGCCGATGCTCTCCCAGCAGCTTCGTGGAGCTCCGGACAGAAATCTCGTGAACAGCGTGCACTGCGTGTAAGAGAAAGAGGAACGGCTCCACCAGGGGGCGCGATAGAGAGCGCGTTTGGAGAAGGGAGAGAGACAGTACGATTGGTTCTTACCTATATGAAATAAGAGCGCGACAAAGATAGCGATAACCAGACGAGGATATATATATATATATAGTCATAACGCAGCGTGGAATTGGAGAGAAGCAGCGTTAGTTGAAACAGAATACTGTAGAGTTTCCGCGCAATAGAGAGAGAAGGAAAAGGCGCGCATGAGAATGGTGGTAGGGGAAACCACCGGGGCTTTTGAAAAAGTTTTATCTTGCCGGCGCGGACCGCCTCGCAGACGCTACCGAACGCCGGTACGGTGTGTACGGTGTCACTGACTCGTTATATTTTCTTCGTTAAAGATCGGTTTGCCGAAGATCGAGACCACAGCGAAGATCGGTCGTGTGACTTAAAACAAAAAAAAAATCTTCCGGGAGGTTTCGTCGCCGAAATCACCAGCGATCGGTTGGATTTTATTTTCTTTTTTTTTTTTTTTTTTGGAACTCTTTTATTTTTCGTTTTCTAAAACCGGTAGAATCGGCGTGGTTACCTTGAGCGTATTGACAATCGGTTTACAAGTACGTTGAGTTGAGTTTGAGAGATCGGCAGAAAATCGGCGCACTGTTGCGCTCAGTCGAAATGACCCGACGCACTCGGTTTTACTGAGGGGTGAACGGAGAAAGAGAGAGAGAGAGAGAGAGAGAGAGGGAATTATATATTCGTGTGACGGAATTTCGGTTATTAAAGGTGATTAATTGGGACGAGAGATACTGCAGGGATAACGAAATTAATTGAGAGACACAAGAGTTTGGGTGACGATGGAAATCAGTAGAAATGTGTTTGTTAGGAGTGCGGTGATCCTGATACTACTGGCTGTCATCACTGTCAACGGATATGAGGTATGTAGCTTTTTTTCAATATTATAAACAATCGACGATTGTTGGTACGGATTAAAAGATTTTTTTTTTAATTGTAAAAAATTAAGGTGACTATAAATTAATATGAGAAAAAAATCGCTTGAATGTCGTGAATTACCGATTTACCGATTGCGAACAAACAAATGATTAATTGTAGAAAATCAAGGTGACCAAAAATTTATATGAAAAAAAGATCGCTTCAATGCATTGAATTATCGATTACCTATAATTATCGATTGATTATAAATTAATATGAGAAAAAAATCGCTTGAATGTCGTAAATTACCGATTTACCGATTGCGAACAAACAAATGATTAATTGTAGAAAATCAAGGTGACCAAAAATTTATGTGAAAAAAAGATCGCTTCAATGCATTGAATTATCGATTACCGGTGGCGAACAAATGCATTTTTAATTGTAAAAAATTTGACTGACTGAAAATTTGTATGAAAAAAATCGCTTGAATCTATTGAATTACCGATTACCGGTGGCGAACAAACAATTTTTTTTACTGCACATAGTTAAGGTGACTAAAAAACTAATGTGCGAAAAAAGTCGCTTGACTCTATTGAATTTCCGGTTACTGGCGGTGGAGAATTAAGTTTTTTTATTCTAGAAATTCAAGGTGACTAAAAAATTATATAAGAAAAAAAATCGCTTGAATGTATTGAATTACCGATCGCCGGTGGCGAACAAAGTACAAAGCAGATTGAAAGGAATATTTATAGTTGATCTAACAAATGGTCAGTTTAATTGCGTTATTCATCTCTATTTACAATTATTTTTTTTTATTTCGGTAAATCTAAATGGTCTTTTTCTCTGTTTTACTGTATTACAAATGTAGTTCAAAAATCCATTCCATTGACACAAATGGTGTAGCTTTTATTTTACGTAACTATTGTAGTTTTTAATTCGAATAAAAATATACTCAAAGGACTTTTCAGTTCATATATCTATAATTAATTATACGAGAGCAATACAATGATTAATATTTTCTTGAATGAAAACATGTAATTCGGGACAATTAACCTTCGAAATCTTAGTATTGTTTCGTTTTAAGAATTTCTATAACAGCTGTCATTTAAAAACCCATTCCACTGCTTCGAATTTAATAGTTTTCAAAATTCAAAGAAAAATAGCTTCAAAATATCTATAATTAATTATACGACAGCTAATGAAATGATTAATATTATCTTGAATGAAAAGAAAAAGTAATTTGGGATAGTTAATCTTCGAAAATCGTATTATTGCTTCTTTTTAAGAATTTTATACATTTATTTAACCTGATAAATATTTGTATTAAATTTTTAATCGATTATTGTCGATTTATCAAACTGTTATTTTTTTTTCCATCAGATATCTAAAAAAATTCAAATAATAAAATTACAATTATTCTGATTCACTTCTTGCTCAAAATGTCCTGTCTCTAATTTGACCAATTTCTAATAAAACTGCACAATGAAAAAAAGAAATTATACATTTTTTTTATCTCAAAGTGAAAGAAATATTAATGAAGATAAATATAAATCGTAAAACATTTCTGTAAATAATTGATCGGCGGAATCTCGTTTGAAATGCAAATTAGAGATTGAAGCAATAAAAAATGTGTTAAGTCAACGTGAATATTTTATTGTAATGCGTGCGATACCGGTTTCACGTCGTTGACACCGAACACCAGTTGCTCAATGAGTTATCAGTAGCTGGGAGTCGAATAATCGATCAGATCTCGGCTTTATATGTCACGATAGGAAACTGGATGATTTAGCAAGGTCAAACTATTTCATACCTAAAAAAAAATACGCATCTTTATCGGTGACAAACTACGCGTGTACATACGCGTGTATTTTTGTTCATGGAAAATAACCGCTTTTATTGCTCCTACAGATTTTACAAACTGCCTGTAAATTATGAATTTTATTTGAAGAAATCGAAAAATAAAAGGTACATATTGCATTATAAGCAATTGATATGACATAGTATTTTTAATTTTTTTTTACATCGTCTTCGGTTATTTATCAGTTCGAATTATATGAAAAATTAACAATGATTGCGTTAATGTATAAATTTATACATCAGAATGCAATGTATGCTAATGCCAGTGTTTTCATTGTAGCCCCCTCATCTCATAATAGCTCACACTTGTAGTGTGAACTATTATGAAGATTGCAATACTGTAACTGTAGTGAGCATATTTGTTTTACTATGCAGACTCAATAATCTGCCAATTGTAAATGTTACATTGTGGCACAATAACAGTTCAATGCAACTATTATATGCCAATTGAATCTCTGGATTTGTTATGTAAAATGAGAAGTGATAGAAAAAGATTGTCAAACTTACAAAAAAAAAAAAGTGTGTTCAATCAGAAGTGAATTTCTTATCAAAAATGACTAATAAAATATTGTAAACGGAAAACGACAATTTTATTTTTTTACAAAAATGACAAAAGTATATTGTGGAATGAAATAGACAATTTTTTAAATCGAATGTCAATAAATATTTCATAAAATGAGAGTACAAAAGTTTTAAGAAATGATTTGTATATTTTTCTTGTAAAAATAGATATTGACAAAAAGAAGTGTTAAATTAATAAAAAGTGCTAAGCGACGCAAATTTAGCATTATATATTTGAGAATTCACGTGGACAGAAATTCATTAAAAAATTGTATTAAGAATCCTTATGCATTCTTATACAAAATTTGTAATGTTTAGCTGCAATAGTTCGGCATTACTTATTTATAGAAAGTATCGATAAGTGGAGTCCGTAAAATGAAAATCAGAAACAAGGCTTATGATTTTTGCTTCCTAGCTCGGGTTTCATACTTTTTTTTTCGAAAGTCAGGACATTTCAAATGGTCCAAAACATCTTGAAAAGTGGTTTAGAAAAAATGTCGAGATGGACGTGCATGTGTGGTCGTCATGCAAATTTGAAACCTCGATTTCTTAAGAATGGCTTTATCAGTCCAGTTGAAATTTGGCACACATGTGGGGCAGATAGACACCTTTGTTTGTGATAAAGCGAAGAAAATATGAAGAAAAGTCAAAAATTTAAGAGGCCCATTCCTGTAAACACCGACATTATTTTTTGAATTTGTAAATCAGTTGATATCTTCGGTCTGGGGACCTTTAAAAAAATCCCCCCCCCCCCCCCGCCGTTTGACTGGTGTAGAATATTGTTATAAACAATCTAAGACGCAATAGACTTGAATCCTATGAATGCTTAATTCTCGATCATGCGCAGAGTTGAAAAAGCCTGAAAAATTGATTCACAATATAGTATCAATCAGCAAAACTGATTTTAATACTGACAGAAAAATAGTTTACTCTAATCCTGAAATAATATATTTATTTCATATTTATTGGATAACTAGAATAAAAAATATAAATGTCTGAAAAATTTTTTTTTTCACTGACTCGCCCCATAAACAAGTACGTTAAATGTCCATTTATTTCTCTAAAAAAAATTTCGTACTTAGCGATTTTAGTTGCGAGTCCCTGCAAATGTTCACAATGCAAAAAATATTAAGATTGTTTAAAAATATTTACAACGCATGTAATAATAATTATCAGTATTTATAGTGCGATATTTGAAAGGGATACGCTACAATTTAACACTGTTGAATGTATCGGAAATACGACCAACACTGCGCACGGTTTTCGTTTTTCCGTTGGTTCTCGAACGGGTGCGCTAGTCTCGTGACCTTTCGCAGAAGCTGGTCCTTTATACCATGACGATGGTTCCACATTGGCCGTATGGCCTCCGACGTCGAAGAGTAGCCGGGCCCGTTCAGCTCTCAGCTTATTACGACAGGTTCTCTCAAATTTACATAAAGATTCTCGCGTGGATCGTGTCCGATGCTCTCGTTGCCCTCTCCTCTGTATCTCGGTTGCTCTCTGCCCCCGGGCGGTTTCGAATACGCGAAAAGCGATCGAGATTCACCGAAATCGCACCAGCAATTCACGCTGAGCTGCTAGTAACAGAGTGGTCATTCTCTTAGAAAGATTAAGTACAAGAGCCTCAATCCTGAGCCTAAAATTGTTGGACTTTGTAGCAGCGTTTTCCACTGGTTGCAGTTACACTGTTAAGAATGTTTGAAAAGTTGCTGTAGCCAACTTTTGGAAGTTTATATTCACAAGCCGAGATATTAAATACAATAAACATCACGTATAATTAAAAATTATCGGACCTTTATAACCAATTTCTAAATTTTATTATAAAATTATAACAATGCTGTATAAAATCAATAAATTTGAATAGTTTTTGTATGCTGTACTGTAATTTTTATTTAATTTTATAATGTTACTATAGTGAATTAAAAATAGCAGTTTAAGTATAAAAACTTCCAGTTTTGTACAGTGAACTTTGAGTCAAATTTGTTAACAGTGATAGTGCGTACTGAAGGAAAATTTTTTGCACTCAGTGCATAATATATTGCATTGGAAATAGGAGACAGTGTCGGTGCAGTTTCAGGATAAAAAAGTATCTAGCGGAACTAGAAGAAATTTTCATCTAACAGCTAAAGAAATACGATTAATGTATTTTATGGATTTAATGATGACATCATCAAGCATCAGTGAAGATAAATTAATAATCCTCAACCAAGAGTGTGAAGTATTATCCAATGTGTGTAGCAGAGAAATCCGCGTAAGCTAAATCCTAACCTCAGTATTTTTCTATCACGGAGCATCCGCAATTCCTGGGATTACCCTAATCTCGAATAAAATAGATGGGAAAATATATGCGAAAGTATAACAGAATGAAGTTAGCCAAAAGCCTGATATTTTGTATTACATTTTTTTAATATCCTAGTCATATACTGTTTTAGAAACGTCAAAATATATTTATTCTATATGTGACGATATATGTCGCGTGCACTTATTATATATGTGATTTTAAATAAAATATACAATATAGAGGTGGTTTACTTCCTCACATAGGCACTTACACACACCCACAGACACTCACAGACATTCACAGAGACTTACATACACTCACAGACACTCACCGAGGTACTCTCAGACACCCACATACACTCACAGACACTCACAGAGGTACTCTCGGATACCCAAAGGCACTAGCAGATACTTACATACACTCACAAATATTCACAGGCACTTACAGATACTCACAAACACTCACAGACACTCACAGACACTCACAGACATTCGCAGACATTCACAGAGACTTACATACACTCACAGACAGTCATAGAAATACTCTCAGATACCCACAGGCACTTGCAGACACTTACATACACTTACAGACATTCACAGACACTTACAGACACCCACAAACATTCACAGACACTTACAGACACCCACAAACATTCACAGACACTCATAGAAATACTCTCAGACACCCACAAGCAGTTGCAGACTCTTACATACACTTACAGACATTCACAGACACTTACAGTTACTCACAGACATTAACAGACACTCACAGACTCTCGCATTGAGACTCATAGAGAGAATTGCAGGGATTCGCACAGAACTCTGTACATATAATGACTTCTAGACGTTATAATTATCGGATTTTGCGATAATGGAGTGAGAGTGCGTACCGCACTTGTTACAACAACGTGCTTGTTTCAGTTATGTATATACAGTAGAACCTCGTTTATCCGGTATTCAATTAAGCAAGACTTCACGTAATCCAAAGACGATTTTCGATTTTGACGAGGTGCTCATGATGTTTTTTGAGAGATGCTTCACGAATTCACCGAGTAATTTACTTCGTACTATTTCTGAATCAGAAGAAAAGTTTGGTTTATGTCGTTCAAACTTTGTTTGCATTTTTATAAACAAATGTATGTATTTTGAAAACGATGATTATCATTCTGAATGTTATCCGATGAATTCGTACAGTAAATATCAAGAAACAAAATGAGCTTTCACTCGTGAAGATCAAACTAAAATTACAATCTCGAGGGAAATAAAATTGCCTCAAAATATGCCTGTGGATTTATTGACGTAAAATGAGTCATTTTTCTATAAATTTATTGTTATAATTTTTTTTTACATTAAGTAGGAACTGTTTAATCCCGATCCACTCTTGTTGACTCTAGATTCTCCGTTAAATCGTGCATAACTTTTATTTTCAAACTCAGTGCTCGATCTTCTGTAAATTTATTGTTATAATTTTTTTTTACATTAAGTAGGAACTGTTTAATCCCGATCCACTCTTGTTGACACTAGATTCTCTGTTAAATCGTGCATAACTTTTATTATCAAACTCAGTGCTCGATCAAGAGTCGCGACTCAACGCCAAGTTAAAAAGAAATTAGTTTGGAATCAAGTGATTTGACGGTATCTTCATTTTTGGACTTCTTTTTTAAATATATAAAAGCACTAAAAGGTTTCTGAATTATGTGCGTATTCCGTATTATTCAAGCTTTCACTTATCCGAGGTACCCTCTCTCCACATTATCGCGGATAAACGAGGCGCTACTGTATTGCAGATTATAATATAGATTATACGAATTATAATACATATATATGTGAATATATTTTTAATCTATTTGTTATATATATATTACAGCATCTTTTTTTTCCATGTGGGAACAAATGTAGTTTTCGTCAAACACAAAACAATTAAAGGCAATTTAAAAAGCTATTTTTGTTCGTAATTATCAGCGAAATAAGAATCTGTACATGATACCTTTCATTAAAAAAGGTCAAAGTAAGTGGTGAAATCCGCGTTTGACAGTTGTTGTCTGGGTTTACTAGCCCAGGGCGTTTATTGGATCATCGGATTTCTGTTAATGTTCAAGTATTAAGCGGCAAAAAAGTCATATCAGTAGCATCAGAATAAATCATACAATCGCTTAGATAAATAATTATTTCTTTTGCGATTACTCACTTTATTAAATTTGCGGAGAACGTAACTGGGTCACACACATTAGGTTAGTTTGTAGCCTTAAGGAGTTTTATATTTAATTAATCTTCTTTTAATAAAAAAAAAATATACGAGAAAGTGAAAGAGATGAAAACAAAATTTATTAGTAAATTATACGACGTAAAGTAACGTACGAAGAAAATATTTGTAACTCAGATACATAAAAAAAATTCGATGCCAATTAGCTATTTTATGTACAACTATAAAATGAATAATTTATTTTTTCTTATGATTTTTTTTATTGATGGGAAGACCATCTTGTTTTATAGTGAAGATTTTGTATCGAAATAAAGAAATACATTCTAACAGCTTACGTGACTTTGTTTATGGCTTTATGTGTTAATTTTTTAATATTACTAAAATAATTATACGCTTATGTCGGACCGATTCCAATGTGACATTTCGAAGTATTACAAAGTGGGTTATGATGGTCATAAAATTCGACATAAGGGCCAGAAACTGGGTTCTCGATGATGACACAATCTGCGATATTCGTGACCGAAACTAGTTACATGGAGCGACCCGAAATTATGTCGCATCTGACTGAAACTGCGGCGTGGGTGTTGACAAATGACCGTAACCCGGGAGTAAAGAGGCATTATTGAAACGATAATTCAAATATTATATCTTAATAATTCAACTTAAATAGTAAGTGAATCGTACTCAGAAGGCTTCATTGCATAACAGTTCTCTTCTCGAAATGACGGTGAAACACTTTTGTTAATAGCATAAAAAACCGGGTACTTAACTAAAAAGATAACCGAAACAGGGCGGGTTTACCTTAGTGCGATGGTAATTTGCATTGAATTTCACGAAATCGGATCTATCCAGTGCGTACTAAGTAAGTGCGACCAGTGGAAAAAGCTATAAAACTTTTGGACGAGTGTCGACGCATTTCTCAAATGAGCGCAAAGTTCAAAAGAGACATCCAGAAGAGAATGAGTTGTCGTCTTGGCTCAACAATGCGGAAGTGAATTAAAAGCGAATGCTTTTATGACTACGTTGGCAGGATAAGTGCATTCAGTACAAAAATTGCAGGTAATAATTGTGAGGAATGTGTGTGGATAAGCAAGGAAACTATATACACGTACTACGTTGATGATGACCTATCGCTAGGCTAAAAAATGTCCACGATAACGATGCCAGTTTAGTCAGTTCAGTATGGTCGATAGTAGATCATTGTAGATCATTGCGATATCGGCTTATCTATCCACACTGACTCGATGCCCCAGTTCCAACACCTTTGACAGGTGGATGTTTGATCGTCTAGTTCATTCTCGTTAAATCATTTTCTCAGCGAGAGACGTGACTTATAGATTCTTGCTGCATAGGTGCTGTGCGTAACACTTCCTTCGTCAATGTCGAAACCAAGGAACGTCTAGAATTTCTTCAACATTGGAAATTTATTACATTGATTTTTTTTTTTTTTTTTTTCGAAAATTATATCACCAGTGTAATTTATGTCATTGGTTTGACAGTAGTGGTATATTTGTAAATGAAATTTTCGACGACATTCTTCTTAGAGAAATAGCGATGACGAAAAACCTTAGTATGTAAATTGTTATGTATATTTATCATATATATTTAACAACTCGACAGTTGAAAAATACGACTGTTAGGAAAAAAATATTATGATATTAATGATTTTCGAATACGAAACAAATTCGAACTTTCATTATAATATTGAATAATAAGCAGAAATAAATTATGTCTAAATGTAAAAGTGCGACTGAATTACAAACAAATATTTTACATAGCAGGCATTTTTCAAAATAAACACATTTAAATATATTTCAGTATTTCAGTACGAACTGTTGCCAGAATTACTAATTGAAATCGTTATAATACTTAAACCCCGTGGAAATAATGTATAAAGTACAAGAATGTACACATGTTAATTTGTATATTGTTATATATATTTATCATATAATCAACAATTTGATAGTTGAAAATTGCGACTAATTGGAGGTAAAAATGATAATCTCAATGATTTTCGAACTTCAAATGAATTCTTCCGAATTTTCATCATAAAACTAAATAATAACAAAAAATGAGTCTTGTCGAAAAATAAAAATGCTATAAAATTGAAAACTATTATTTTAAATTGCAGGCATGCTTTTTTTTTTAGTTATTGCATAAAAATAATGCCTTTATCAGTGTTACTAATTGAAACAATTATATTACACAAAAATCGTGAAAATAATGTAAGAAGTGCAAACATGTACAAAAATTTGCATGTATGTATTTATTTCCCATGTACACCCTCTCGGGTTTTTACATCTGTTTTACATTTTCATCCTCTCTTTCGTAACCCCATTTTTGGCTTCGCACATTCCCACTCTTATTCCGACTCCTTACATTTCTATCGCCTCGTTAGTGTGTATATTATTAAGTATCATTTAACAACTGGAAAAAATGTGTAACGTCAATGATCTTTGAACTTGAAATACATTCTTTTCAATTTTCATTATAAAGTTGAATAATAATCCACCGATCAATTTTGCATTATAATCACAGACAAATATTTTTAATTGCAGTCATGTTTTTTTTTTTTGTAATTGCATTTGAATAATCATACCTTCGTCAGAAACTTTTTGAAATTATTATATTACACAATTACCGTAGAAATAACGTATAAAGCATAATTGTACATACTCCTTAATAGAGTAACAAATTCTTAATTGGTCCATGGCTATATTATGGCTGTAGTTATTGGTAAATATGATACGAAAGCCCTTAGCATCACTGCAAGCTTTGGATATATCAACATGAACGAGAGATGAGTACGGTCGCATGAAGCGCAACAAGCGGCCTGCGTCTCCGTTGATATATACATACGATCCTACACCTGAGTACCTAATTGTGATCGGGGATCGAATGCCCCGGCGCCGCAGTCGAGGGGTTAATGGCTCTATTTGCAGCCAGTCTCTGTTCACTTCCACTCCTCCTCGTATATGTTGCGTCCGTCGAGCCAATGTGTAAGCCCACTACGTGTATCCTCTTACATCGGTGGCACTACTACGTACGCATGGGTATACACAATACTGGGGACTTTCGAACCCACGTGGATTTTCAGATATTGATTCTCCTCGGACTGCAATCGACCGTGTCAATCGTTTCAATCGTGAATCACGGTATATTCGCGTGATTTTGACTGAACGAATGAGGCGATGGTTAATCTCTTAATACTTTACAATCAAACCTCTTTTAGGTTCCACTGTTTTGAAAATAGTGAAAATATAAATTTTTCTTTTCATCTTTACACTAGTATACTTGTGTTCAAAATTAAATCAAAATATGGTTTGAGTGTAACGAGATTCCACGGTTAATCTAGTTTTTTTGGAATAACAAGATTAAAGATTTCTCGAACAATGAAGTAGCTGTTTCTCCAATGTGGAAAAATTGCCATGTTAGTAGCTGAAGAGTTAAGGGATCTGCTCAGTTCAGAAGTACAAGTAATATGTATTTTTTTGTTCATAAAAAAAAGTAACATTTGATTTTAAAACCTGTATTTTATTTTTTAATCTTCGTCATTTTATTGATAATGATTTTTTAAATTCTTTTATTTCATGCTAATTAAAGTCAAATTGTGGATTATAAAAAGCGTCGGATTTTTGTTTAGCACAATTTACTATAAGTTAATCATCGACTTGTCTATGGATTGGATTTTCATCGATATTCACGGGATTGTCGATATCGTGATAAATCCATACCATTTCAACCTGGGTCAGAAGTCCTCTCGGACTTGGTCCATGATTTTTTATATTATCGTTATACCTTTAAATAGTACCCAGATTATTTTCAGATTTTTCCGCGATATTGTTTAAAAAAAATCGCTTCTGAAGGTTTTTTCTGAAAAAACTCGAATAGAAGCAAACGCTGGCCCACTCTGAGTGTAGGCTTAAAATTTGTTATATTTGGCACAGGACTTTTGAGATTTTTTCAATTCTAGCCAAAAATGTGTTAGTTTTGAAAAATCTTAACTGAAAATAAGTCAAATTTAGGAGAAAAAAATCTAAAATGTGAGTGGTTTTTAGAGTTAGAAGCAATAAGATAACAAATTATGGACCAAATCCGAGAGGCCGAGGGTCTGGAAAAATCAACGAAATTGTAATCAACATTTCTTCTTAATACTTAATACATTTTTCTTAATAATTAATTAAATTTTATTATGATTCGGTATTTAACCAACTCTGTAAATTTCCTTTTCGAGGAAAATATCAAATTCTTTTTAAACTCGTGGTAGCAAAAAAAAAAATAAAAACATTGAAAGTGGGGCTTTCAGAGGTAAAAAACCATTCTACAGAAAAACATTTTTTTTTTTTTTTTTATAAAGCTTATGTTTTATGTATAAGTAATGACAAAAAAATGTACGCTCACCTATATTTGTATAAAAAGTGAAACATTTTAATGACCTAGTATCGAAAGAGTACTGAGTTGATATTTATTTGAAAAAAATTCTGCCGATCTAATAATTCATAGATCCTTATCTCTTATCATAATCCTATAAATGGTACATCCTATAAAATTTACAAACAAATTAAAGATTAGTGCCAGATTTAGGTTAATAATTGACGCAATGCCTATGTATATATACGGGGCATTCCATGACATCTCGATCAAGGGCCAGCGGTGATGTCTTAGATTTGTCTAGTATTTTTTTTAATATGGAAGTACATGTTAAAGACATCACGACAATTTTTTTTTATAGATTTCTTAAGCGCTTCGTTTCTGTGATATAATTTTTCTGAAAAATCTAGAAACCACCATTTTTTAAATATTATTTCATGAAATTCTATATAATAAATAACGGGGTTAATCTAATTAACCGCCACTAGAGCTTCGGGATGTCATGAATAATGTCTCCATATAGACCATGTTTTCGCGTAGATGAGACTTTTTCACGACAAATGAGAGATTTTTAGATAAATTTACGAATACACGTATTTTTGTTGCTGTTAAAAAATGGCGTTTTTTAAATTAAATTTTAATTTACCAGCAATTGTCGAACGGATTTTAGTTGAACCGTACATGAAATAGAAATATTGGAATTGACATTTTGAAGGGTGTCGTCATTGGCAATATGGGAAGACCTGAAATTTAAACTCATTTAGCAATATCTACTTACATCAAAATCTGACAGTTGATTTTTTTTTATTACAATAATCTCTCTTCGTATATGATGTGAGAAAGTAAAATAAGTAAGTACACTTTTCCGTCGCATCCGTTATATTTTTATTCGCAAGTCATATCTATAGATCATAAAAAGATATTTGTTGATTTAACTAACAATAAGTCCGGTGGACATGTAATTAGTCGAGATTTTTTGCTCATTTCAAACACGGGTTGGACTTGTAAATCGAGAAAATTTGATGATGGAACTAAAAAGGGAAACCGTTGCTGAAACATAACGTTTACTTGGCAGTCCGCTTCCGCCGGATTTCGTTGAACCAACCAACAACCCACTTCTCAGAGGAAATTTCATATCTGCCCTATATATATATATTTTTCTTTCATTTGGTTATTGGAAATTTTTAATATACAGTTTTCACTTTCTCATCTCGCTATATCCGACAAATTACCCGATCGCAGAAATATTCTGCGATCAGGTAATGTTCGCGGAATATTTCAAACTTGCATTCAAAATATCGAACAGTATATATAATGTGAATGATTAATTTATTGCAAACTATTTTTATCATTTATTGCATCAATATCTGTTGCATCGAAATAGGAATAAAATTAGTTAACTCGGCAAACAATGCAATCTTGTTTGCAAATTTTACCATCGGAATATCTACGACAGATTCGATCTTCAGACGACAAAACTATAGTATATTGGATTCGACTGGTACAACTTTTTATCGATAATAGAGCAATTGATCAAATTTATAGAATGCGAGACCGAGATAAACTAAACTTGGCTCGCAATCGCTCACAGCTCTATGAAGAACACGCTGATTTCGTTATATATTCTCTCCACCTATTTCTGCAAAGCAACCCTATAGTAGACAATCGGAAATTCACTCACGATGTGTGAAATTATTAAACGAAATTTAAGCTCTTCGAACCCTTTGCTTCTCCCTCCTGGCGCCTATCAGTCGAGCATGCATAATTGATGGATCGTTCTAAAAGGATAAGAGAAAAATAGGCGCGAAGGTCGACGCTGGAATGAGAAGATTAATATAATTGTATAGGAACGTAATGTTGATTTGAAACCGGATAGATGTGTGTCCTAGATTCCAAAAAACACATTCACTCATTTCTGTCTGTCGGTGTATGTCCGGAAACACAATAACTTTTAAAAGAGACTGTGGATCATAGTGAAATTTGTTTTGTGTCTTCTGTGATTAAAATATAGCTTTGGTATTGAAATTCAAACGAAAATACCATATATTTTTGATAGTTTACCTGAAATATTAAAAACATAAAGTGCGATAAAAGAGTTCAATTTCGGTTCGCAGACTGAATGTTTTTCAAAGGAAAAACTAGTAGGAACTAACATAGATCTGGTTTTAAAAGTTTCCACTTGATATACAAAAAATGTGTAATACAAATTTACCAAAAAATAAATCGGTTTCCGCGATTTTTCGTTCAATTTTGGCGAGAGAAGGCTCATTTCGTTTTTTTAAACATGTTCCTCGAAATCACCGAGTAATTTGCTTAGTTTTACTTCTCGATGAGAATAAAAGTTTAGTTAAAGTTAAAACTTTGTTTACTTTTTCGTAAACTTTCCCGTAAATTCATAGATTACCTACACTGTTAAAATTTTTTGCAAATTTACATTGCTGGAAATATTTATTCATCGGCGGATATATTAAATTTTATATTCATGTGTAGTGAAATTACAAAATTTTATATGAACTTTCCCAATTTTTATAGGATTCAGTAAGAAGATCACTTGCAGACCAAATTTAATATACGAGTTTCTGTAAAACTTCCACTAAATGGAACCTTACAATAAATATTTTTAACAGTGTATCTATAAATAAAGTAAAATCTTACTCGTTAAGAAAAAACATGCCCGTGGTTTCATTGGCGTAAATTGAGTTAAAACAGATGGGTGGTGAGCAGCGGTAGTGTACGGCCTAGACGTGTCAAATGGTGGTCAGCACGTCAATGAATAAAACAACGATTAAAGATTCGATTCGTTTTGTGGATCCTCTTCAGAATTTTATATCACAAAGATAATCATACGACCCCTCATTGTCTTGGAGCGAGAGTATTGTTGAGCGAGGTGTTTGGCTTTACACGACGCTAACCAGTAAATTGAGTTAATTTCTATAAATTTATTGTCAGATAATTTTTTTTCTATATTCAGTAGGAATTCTTTAATCCAGATTCACCTTAATTCGCACTAGTTTCTCCTTTAAAGCGTGTATAAAGAATATTTTGAACCTTAGTACCCGATTGACTTGTCTGTACCGCAAGGACAAGAACCTTAAAAATGTATTATGCATTGGTCTAAGATGTACAAACAGGCTTACATGCAAATATTTAGTAGACAATGAGTAATTCAGTGCTGCGGTGCCTTCGTTACCTTCGGCAGTCACACAAATAAAATAAAATCAAATCATTGTTTATGTAAAATGAATGTAAATGTTTATGTAAAATGAATCCCAGAATTACGGAAAGAAAATTATTAACACAGTGAGCGATTTTTAGCGGTTCTCGTTGTGAAATATACTTATAATTATTCACATTTAACGTTAAGCTCAATGAAATTGTCTTGACAGTACAGATTCGATGTTGAGGTTGTATAGACTAGCGCGGCCGTTATTTGTGATCTGAACGAATTTTCATCGGGACGCACCCCAAAACGGATTCATATAAATAAAAACAAATCCTGAAATTATTTCCGATTTTTATTACAACGTTTATCCCTTGACCACGGGAATTGAACTTTTTCATTTGAAATACACGGAGTTTTTTTGTCTTCACAGTCATTATTTTATTGTAGGAGTAATTATGAGTCTAAAAATTTGAAATTTTCAGTACATACTCTAGAATTATACTGCTAAGTGGGAAAAAATTGCAACCCCGAAAATAAAATTTCGATTGCTATGGCAACGGTTGCTGTGGCAACGATTGCTATAAAGACGGTTACAATGGCAACGCTTGCTGTGGCAACGATTGCTATAAAGACGGTTACGATGGGAACGGTTGCTGTGGCAACGATTGCTATGGCTCGATTAATATACACAGCTAGCTTCAAAGGGCAATCGGTGTGAAGTTGGCATGGAATCGTTGGACGAGCGGTACGAACTTGACCATGGAATCGATCGGCGAACGGTATGAAGTTGACCATGGATCCGAATTTATGGTCAACTTGATACCCCCTCGATTGTCTCACACAGCGACGGTGGTGACGAGATATTTTTGTCATTCAAAGAGATAATCGTACAGTAATTACTAAAAATATCAAAGTTTTAGACTCAAAATTAATCTTACAATAAAGTAAGTGTTATGTAAGTTAAAGTAAAGTAAAGTAAGTGTTAGTAAGTTAAATGACTACGAAGACAGAAAAATTCAATGTATTTTGAATCAAAAAGTTCAGCCGCGGTGCAGGAAAAAATCAAGTGTGACATAGCGATTCTATTTCGTTGCTTCTCACAGACCGCCAGCTTTATTTTTCTATCGGATATTTTTCTTTCGTGAATATCGATTGTGCATCTATATTGTAATAAGCTACATGGTGTACACTCTTGCTAACTAAAATGCGGAACAATGTTTCCGCAAACGATATTTTCAATGCTTAAAGAGGTTGAGCACTTCAAGAGAAGGTCAACATAAACATGGTGATTTTTCTCACGCATTGATAATGACGTTCTAAGTTCAACCACAAAGTTTTTATGAGTTCGTGTTCACCGTTTTCGCTCATTTTTTTTTTTATTTTGCACAATTTAACATTATTTCTTATGGTAGATTGTGAATGAACGTTTTACTCTAACGTTTCCCAGAGTAGTTTATGCGGAATTGCAGCAAACAAATGATTGAAAACGGTAAAGAATATCTTCAGGATATCAATTAACAGATAATATTCAATTAATAATTATGTGGATTAAGAAGCCGGTACGTGATCCGAATGTTGCTGCGTGAACGTATTTATGCACGCATTCGCCTCCGTATAAAAAGGCTCAGGGAAGTTAGCGATAAATGACAAACGTATGCAGATATACGCTACAAATATGGCGGAACATCACGGACGATGTAAACGCGCACAACACCCAACTACTGAAAACAAAAATGTTAACGCAGCACTGTTGCCACGTCTTGCGTCGAATTTCGGATGATTTAAAAACAGTGAAGAATACTTCCATAATATTTAAAAATTCGGATAATTAATTCTAAATTGTGAAAATAAATATGAAAAAGACATTTAAAATTGGTGTGGATCTATAAAAGTCTTAAAATGTTAGATATCATGGGTCAAAGTTTTTACTTTACAGAGTTGGCCACACTTGCAAACTCTCGTGTACAAGCATAGGCTTACAAGCCCGATTATCCGAAATACCGAAAAATCGTTGTATGATTCAGATGTGACATCGAAATGAATTCTGCAGAGTCCGTAATTCTTAGCTGAAAACCCAATTATAAATGTGGATAATTCTGAATAGCTGACAGTAAAATGGCACAAATGTGTAATGTAGACCATTGTAAACAAAAATGAACCGTGGAAGTGTGAATCCATTTTCAATGCAGAAAGGCATGAAAATAAACCATATTACCATTATTTATCGATACAGGTGATAAAGATCTTTTTTTCGTTCAGCACACCGCCAGTGTTCGTGTTGCAAAGAAAAAATCAATAAAAAATTTCATCAGATTAAAAATATATTTTTAGGAATTGTAGACGCGCATTCGTAATTGTCAATTCTATGACATATCATAATTTCGAAATAAGTAACAAAGCTGTTTGGTGTACTTTAACAATCAATCGTTTGAATTATACAATTTGTCTTTGTTAAATTACTAATGTTGCCACAAGTGATAAGTAAATTTGTCACATTAATAAAATGCCAATTTTACATTTTTTTCTTCAACATGAAGAGGGACTAAAAAATTTCAGAATTTATCAGATTTAATATTTGTTTTTAGTCAGAAAAATATTTCGTAAAATGTAATAACAATTTTCGTTTAAAATTACGATAAACACATTGTAAAGAGAAAATACAAGATTTTAATACATGTTTGCTTCCTCATAGAGGAAGCTTTGTTCTCGTGAAATTTTTTTTTTTTCGAGATTTTCATGTCAGCATACTCAGAATGGTCCAAAACGTCAAGAAAAAATGGTTTAGGAAAAATGTCTGTATATGAGTATGTGTGTGTCTGTGTATATGTATGTTCCAGGGATAGAAAATTCGATCGTCCATAACTCACAAACGACACGATGGATCGAGATCAAATTTGGCACGCAAGTAGAGCAATATAACTGCTCTTTAATTGGTGTGATTTTTAACAAATTGTATATATAGATTTTATAGAATTTTTAATTTTTCGAAAAAATGGCTTGATCGCTCTAACTATCGTAAAAGTTCGACGATTTATATAAATAGCTCTTCACAACTGAAGACAGGTTCAATGTTGTTTGGTATCGAATTTCGACGAAATCGGTAAAACTGTTTGGATTCTATAGAATTTTGAATTTTTCGAAAAAAAATAATGTTGCTCTAAATCACGTGGAATCTCTACAAATCAACTGAAATGTTCTGCAGACGAAAAATAACATTCAGCACTGCTGGCTACCAAATTTGGTGATGATCGGTAAAGTCGTTCGGATATTACGCTACTTAAAATTTTTCAAAGAATTTAAATTTTCGCTCTAACTTCCGCAAAAATTAAGAAAGTAAGTCAAAACTTTGTACTAGATGGATCAATGGATGATGCAACAATGTGAATTATGGAATTTTCGTTTTCATGTCTAACATAATTTCTTTTTTTTAATAGATAATACATTTTTAACTTTTAATTTGTGTTGTTGCACAAGCAACTACCAAAAGTACAGAGGTAACGATATTTAAAAAATGCTAATCAAAATGAAAAATGATGCAAAGTAGAACTTTGCACGTTGCTTCCTTATTAAATCTCATTTTTCACAAGGCAAAATTAATAAATAAACTTCCTCATGGAGCTGGCTTTGTGAAAAATTAGATTTAATGAGAAAGCAACGTGCAAAGTTCTACTTTGCATCATTTTATGTAATTTTGAAGTTTGTTATATAAAATAAACAGCATCAATATTGTAGACATTTTTGGATGAAAACTTTTTATTAAAATTTTTTTAAGTGCTTATTGTTTCGTCACACGTGGTTGGCAAACATTCGAAATGAAAAGAAGGGGTAAAAGGCAAACACTTATCTGATGACAAGACAGACTAGAGTCAGCGTCAGAGTATACCTAATATACGGGTGGCCAAGCCGGATATTGAATCGGCTAACGCTCGTGCGATTTATTCTTAGAATTGAACGATTCGTTACGGCTTGCTAACTTTGCTGTTATCTTTTCTCTCTTACCTTCATGTTTCATTTCTCTCCCTTCCCTCTTTCTCTCTCTCACCTTCATTATATTCAATTCTCGAGTACTGGCGAAGAAACTGAATTATCATTTTATCGCAATTTCATTAGCATACGTGGACGTTGATTGCATTTATATTTTGTATACAGTACGAATTCAGTTCATCATGCACGTTTTTTTTTTTTTACGATTACTGCTTCGACAGCTAAAGTGAGTGATTGTCAGCGCGAATCTGAACCCTTCCAATTAACTGATTACGCCAACTTCCTCTTTCCCTTCGTTGGCTAGCAGATGCCTGAATATTGATTCTACTCGTATAACATTATAATGTAAAACAGGAACATTGACAAGTACTTGAGCAAACATTATGGTGACAGGTTTATGATAAGTCAGGAATAAATATCGATCGATAATCTCTGGAAATTTTGGTGATATGCTTGGACGAAAAGCAAGATTCCAGCTTAACGAGTCCTCCGCAATGTTTTAGAATTAAGAGTTATAACAGTTTCGTTATATTTGACACTTTATTTACTTCTTTATTGTATAAGTAATACGGTATTGATTTATTTTTTGTAATATACTGCAGCGTTGGCAAAGTAATAAATAAGCATTTGATTAAAAACAAGAAGAAAGATTTTGCATAAGAGTTTGTTAAAATGTCAGAAAGCTCAAAGTAATGTCTTATAGATTTTTTTTGTTGTTGCTTTTTTCATGTAATGGTCTTACGTTTTCTCATTAATATAGCAAGATGAAAAGGAAAATGAATATAAATTTATTTATGGAATAAATAGCGACTCTTAAAAACGAAGAGCATTTGTAACGCACGTAATTTTTGTAAATACTTGCGGATAATTCTACGATTTTCCCACAGTTATCAACACACACAACTTAGAAAAAGAAATCCTCTCATAACGATAAAACCTCGTATTTTTGTATATGCACGAATGTTCGCTAAAAATTAAGATACTCCTTGCGGTACAGTCAAGTCAATGAAGTACTAAGATTAAAAAATTGGTTGTACACGTTTTAAAGGAAAAACTAGTGTGAACTAAGATAGATCTGGTTGGAAGAAGTCCCACTTGATTTACAAAAAATTGTTTGACAAATTGATTAACAAAAATGTACAAAGAATAACTCTGTTTGCCCCAATAAATCCACGGGCGTATTTTCATGCAGTTTTTGTGAAGTATCATTAGTAATTATCGTTCGAATTTTGACGAGAGAAAGCCCATTTCGTTTTTTTAAACATGTTTCTCGAATTCACCGAGTAATTTGCTTCGTTTTACTTCTCAATTAGAATAAAAGTTTAGTTAATGTCGTAGATTCGTTTTCTTTTTCACAAACAAATGGCGGTAATTTTATCATAGACATTTTTCCGATAATTCATAGAGCATCTATCCAGAAACAAAATGAAATCTTACTCGTTAAGATTGAACTAAAATTACAGCTTTGGCTTCACAAAAACTGTATTAAAAAAACATGCCTCTGGTTTTATACGTCTAAATTGAGTTAATTTAATTAAACTATCAGAACATGAAAAACACAGTTGAGGTTTTGTTTTGTTTGTGTTTGTTAAGTTTAGTTCATTAGCTTCGTTAGCTTCGCTAAGTTCTTTACGTGTTTTTTTTTTCAAATAAATTTTTCTTTACGCAGTAACATTTTACCAATTTTACCTCATAACTTCTGCGGAAGGAATTCATGTGGAAATTCCTATATTCATACCAGTAAGAATCTTTTTTACATCGAAAAAATGAGACCTTGCAATGCCAATTCGGTTTATCAGTACAGCTTGAATCTTACGACAAATTGAAAATGGAAAAACATTTGAACTGATACAATGGATCAACTACGATTATTTTAATTAGGAGTAATTCCATACTTTTTATAGAATTCCAAGATCTTAAATGTGTATCACAGTTATATTTTCATGAATTTTATAGGTGACTCGAATCTATTACATAACTGTTACAGGATATCAATATAAAAAATTAGTTTTCTTAAAAAAAAAAGTATATACTCATTGGACTTTAACATTGGACATTGAATTGCAACGGGATATCGTAGCTTTTCATGTGTTTTTTTTTTTTTTCAAAATTACGTAGCTTATTAATTTCTGGTTTTTAATACATATAATCGTGTTCGACCTGACCAAGTTTTGTTGAGTCAATATAATAATTTTCCTTTTATACTTGGAGTCTTGATCTTTGCAAAATGTATTAAAATACACCAAAAAAACATAATGTGTAAAAATAGAGGGAATTGCAGTTTTGCTGAAAAACACATTGCCGAATGATATTTGGCCGAATCGTTAAATTGTCGAATTTTAATAATGTGGCATTGTTAAACTCAGTAGTGTGACATTATTAAAGTCTCAAATTTTTTGTTACATTTTTTTTTTTCTTGGGAGATTCAATATCTGCCATATTTTGTTGTATGTAAAAATGACTAATCAACCATATTGTTGATAGGAGAAAATATTTTTGTTTTACAAGTAGCATATTCTACTATCTCTTTTTATTTTGTGGAAACTGCAATTTTCAGGTTTTGAATTTTGCTCATGATGCAGGCTAAATAGCTGGTAAGCGTCATAAAAAAAAAGTCGATCATTCATATTTACATACCGGAGTAATACCGGAGATATTGAACTTGAAAAGTATGTTAATATTTATAGCAATCAATATCCCAGACTTTTCTCTCAGTGCAGTATTTTTCGTATTATTTAGCATTTCCGTTCGACGATCCGTATTATAATATTTAGCATTCCCTCAGTCTTAGTCACGACGCTGAGAACAGAGGATCCGAAACAAATTTAGAACAAACTCATGTAGATAGAGTTTATGCTAGCTCGCAAGAGGCTGCGACATCTGACAAGTTACGGGATCGCGCGGGTGTGTATCTCGCGTTTCTCAAACGCATAATAGTTAATTGATAATTATTATTTAACGTAGGCGAGTCTGTAAAAAAAATAGATTTTCAGAAATTTATGTTTTTTATTCTAGTCGTCCAATAAATATGAAATAAATATATTATTTTTCGGTCATTATTAACATTTTTGTTGACTGATACTATTGTCAATCAGTTTTAGGTTATTTCAACTCTGCGCGTGATCCAGAATCATAGGATTCAAGCCTATGGCGTCTCATTTTGTTTGTAACAACATTCTACATTAGCTAAGCGCAGCAAATGTTAAGAAAAGTCAAAACTTCAAGAGGTCCACGCCTGTAAACATTAACATTACTTCCTGAACATGTAAATCAGTTGATATATTTTATTTGGGCACCTTAAAAAAAAATCACCTCGTTTAACTCGTGTAGAATGTTCATACAAAATTAAATGCCATAGACTTGAATCCTATGACTGCTTAATTCTGGATCACGCGTAGAGTTGGAAAAGCCTAAAACTGATTCACAATAGCCAACATCACATTAGCCTACAAAACTCATTTTAATACTGACAGAAAAATAGTTTATTCTGTTCGTGAAATAATGTATTCATTGCATATTTGTTGGATGACTAGTATAAAAAACATAAATTTCTGAAAATCATATTTTTTACTGAGGTTAAAAATATTTTGATATTTTATATTACCGAAAATGTTATTAATCGGCTGGAATATTAAATTTAATGCATAAGTGTGGAAAAATGACAAACTTTTATTTTAGAAAAATGTATTATAAAAGTAATTTGTAATTTTCCATCTCACTTACATATTAAATTAAATATACACGTTTATGTATAAAAGCTTCCTTTAGCTGTAAATGGAAGTTTATAGCAAAATATTTCACGACTGTCGAATTCATCTCATGTAGATTTCCTTAACATTGGCGATCAGACAGACGAAGAATCGAGATAAAATTTTGTTTTTAGTATCATTTATTTAATGTCGTCTCACGTCTGTTATATTGGCGATCATCGAAATACCGTTGTATCAATTGTAGCTACTATCAGGTTGTGTGCGACTCATCACAGTCTGGAACCACGAACTCGACCAATTAAATAATTACGAAGGGATTGAAAAAACGAGTCCGTTCTTTGCGACACCTCACATTTTTCCACTACCCCGAGATAATAATTATCTCTTCGACTGTCGACCCAACCGTTAAAATTCCAATCAGTTAATTGAACTCTCACGACCCTCGATGCTTATCGGAAGGTTTTCTTTTCTTTCTTCGAGGACTGTAGGGATTTTTAACCTACGAAGAAACGTGGTGTCTTTTCCTATTGTCGAAATTTTGTTACACATAACAACTACTGCATAATACCAGTGAAATTGAATTTGATATAAATTTTTATCTGAGACCGTTTTTATTACACTTGCTGGATTTTCAGCTTTTTTCACTGTATATATATATATATACATATGTATATATGTATATGTATATGTATATATGTATATGTATATGTATATGTATATGTACGTAAACGTATCCATAGAAAAAGTTGTGAGTTCTGAGAGATTTGTACGTTATGAAAAATATGGTAATAGCTATTCTTCTGTCTGCTTTCGTTCGCAGCTGCACGCTCGATATCAGTTCATGAATACCGAGCCGTTTACGTTTATATGAATATAAAAATATAGTAATCATACACCATGGATGAAACTGACACATGCAAAGAAAAATCTGTTATTGGTTCATTATAAATAGTAGGTTAGAAAATCTCAACTGCATTTTTCAAGATTTCCTAACTGTTTAATAATTGGAAAAACTTGATGTAGGTATGAAAATTGTTATCTGGATTAAAAATGAGTACCTTTAACGTTAATATGAATATAAACAAAAATATAGTCGTCTTGTACTATATATAAAATTAATATACCCTGAAAGAAATATATTATTGGTAATTATAAATAGTAGATTACGATACGAGTGGGATCAAACTTTTTTTTGTCGAGTGTTGCAATCACACGAGTTGAGAAAAAGTTGCTCGCACGAGTTTCGTGTACAACTTTATCGCACCGCGTGGCATAAAGTAGTATACGAAACTCGTGCGAGAAACTTTTTCTCAACTCGTATGATTGCAACACTCGTCTTCGACTCGTGCTGCAAACTCACACTCGTCAAGAAAAAGTTTAATCACACTTGTATCGCAATATACTATTATCTCACTAGTAGATAATTGCTTTTTATGCCACGCGGTGCGAGAAGTAGGCACTTCTCGCACCGCTTGGAAACTTTTTCACTTCTCGTGCGAGAAACAATTTCTCAACTCGTGTGACAAACTCACACTTGTCAAGAAAAAGTTTGATCGCACACATATCGTAATAAATGGTGCGTAAAGTAGGCATTTTAGGCACTAGTGAAATAATAGTAGATTAAAAAAGCTCAACTACATTTTGCAAGATTTCCTAACTATTCTATAAAATATTACTTATTGATATCACTTATTAGTAATCACAACTTCTTTTTAGTTATTAAGAATATTGAGATAACTTTTTCATGTTTACAACTTCTGTGAAATGGTATTTTCATGTCTCAGGGCTTTCTTCATTTTCCAAACAGAATATTTTCCGTTGATGCCGTACCAATGTGAAAAGTTTAAACAGCTCGCAGCTTTCAATGATTCTGACGAATGAAAGTTTCGTTGCACTTGAAAAACTTCGACGCACATCCCTTTCACCACAGACGGGCTGCACTAGGCTTTGGAAATAAGATATGAGGCATTTTCCGTGAACTGAGTTAATTTTTTTTTCTGTTTATTAATTATTAATTTCTTTTATTGTGCCTTTGATTTACATAACCTACAGTGGTATGTACAGAACCTATAGAAAACTTGGCACCGTGAATAAAAAATATTTGGACATGTAAAAAATGTTGAATTTTTGTTATAAACTCCAATGATCGTGGTTGTTCTGATGGCTATCATTAAGAAGGGTAGAACGCTTTCACACTAGTTAAATCTGTGCTCAATTTTTGTAATTACCAGTTTTCACGATTTAATTGATTGTTCTGAAAGGTGGTTTGTGTAACTAGTTTTAGCTAGATTTATTGATTGATCGTCTAGTTATTTTGTGGTAACAGTTATTCAAAAGTTATGACCATTTTTGTATGTCTAATGTTAGGTTAGGTTGGGTTTTTATATATAAGCAAACGGTTGCAATTTTTTACGAGCTAATACTGTAAAAAGTGTACAGAGTAAATCCGTAATGTATCTTCCAATAAACAAAATAAGCTATTAGTCATTATAATCAGTCAAATATTACGGTTTAATCTTGTTTTTTACTGGACGAAAAAACATCTAATTGGAGATTACAATATATCAGGCGAATTATGTGAAAAGTTAAAAAGTTTAATCAAACAAATTGATAATTATGTCCCACTTGTGTATTAAATTTAATATACTAGGAAGTGATCAATAAAATTTGCGTTGATTTAAATTCACGAATGTTTTACACAGTGAACAATAGTATAACTATTCATCGATTAGACTCCATTTGACTCTTCCAGTCAAGCAAAACGGATAACAAAATGTTGGATGATTTAAGTATATGTGTCTGCAGAAAGTTTTCTTTGGATTTACTGTGATTTTCTTAGTGGCGAAGTACATTTTCATGTGAAAATATTGACCTGTTTTCGAAGGGGGATTAGGACCAGACGTCATGTGGAAAGGTGGCAGATGAACGATCGAGATGCCGGAGAGTATTTTCCCTTCCAATGGGAGATTTCACAAGGAAAGGTGTCGTATTACGGGTACGCACCATCCTTTAGATCGACCGGAAACGGTCGATCAAAATGCGTCGAGGAGGGTCCCGTACAATGTAGCATCGGGGATCGAAGTAAGTTATAGAGCTGTATAGCACCCACCCACATGTACAGAAGTTATAGCCCTACGACTTATGTAGTGAGGCGCGCGAAGGAGAAGCGAAATGTCACGGCTGCGCCTTTTTATGAAGGGCTAAAGATACCAGACAAAAGGACACTTCTCTCACTCTTTATTCTCTTCGTACCGTCCAAAGCGAATATATTTTATTCAGCCCGGTTTCACAGTGAATTGGTTTGTAAATCTGGGTGCGGAAGACCCAGATGAAACTCGAAAAAAATAACTACATTGATCCACGGATGTGATTTGCTTTAAGATTACGTGAAATTTGTTAAGCAATTGCATGGAATATCTGCCTAAAAATAAATAATCTATACGTAACATTTATTTTTCACATTATTCACATAAGAAAAATGCGTTCTTTTTCAATTTTTGCAATTTTTTCAATGAACGTCACAATTGTTTTTCAGAGTTTTTAAAAATATCATAGGAATTATTATTTATATTATCTGAGTTTTTAAGGATATTATACGAAGGAAAGGACTTTTATAGGAATTTGTTCCCTTTCATTTTTTTCATATCAAGAAAAGTGCTATTTCCAAGTGCAATAATTAGTAAAATACGAATTATAATTCCATAATTTTTACTAGACAATTTCTTTCATTCACTGTTGATTTACCTTCGAGAATTTCACTCATATACTTGTCTTTCGAAAAAAATAACTCACGCATTAATTTTTTGTGGATTGAGTTGAAAATTTGTGCAAATTTAATGAGGCACTAAAATGGCAACCGGGTATAATATTGACGACACTAGAAAAATAAAGCATTTTAGAAAGTTGATAAAATGATTTATTTCTTCATTTCTCGGGCGTTTTCAACCGAAATTCAGTGTGACAGAGGTAAACAACAGTTAAAACTATAATAATGAACACCTCTAGTGATTTAAAAAATTATATGCAGAATCTAGTCATGACGCATCAGTTACATTTCAGTAATATGCAAAAGAGCAAAAAAAAAAATAAAGAAACCAGGTAAATCTTAGTGATCAGTCTATAAATGCAACAGGAGAACGTGGGCTTCACAACAACCACGAGGGTCTCATATAATTGTTATCGGAATTGCACGTTTCCAAGACATCTCGAGTAACAGGTTTTTCTCATTGATTCTCTCCTTCAACTTTTTTTTTTCCCATTTTTTATTTACCTATTTTATCGTGTCGACAACGAGTAATCCTTCATTACACGACAAGCAGTATAATTTAAGCGAATAATTCGTTATGCAGAGTGCGAGCGCATACTCTCGGCTGCATTTGCCAAGGCGCTAGCCTGTATTGGTTATCAGAATGCATTGATTGCTTAGATCAAAGATTACCCAATTATTCGATTATGCGAGCAACGTTATGGCAATCACGATTTCTTTTTTTTTTTTTTTTTTTTTTTTCTTTTTATTAATCTTCTCAGATGCTTTCTGTCTGTGTCATCCGGGTTCGCTCGGAGTTTTGCTCATCGCTCGCTCAAACGGAAAGTCAAATGGACAGCGACAGCCAGCGGGACCGGTCTCACGTAAGAGCATAGCACGAGGGATACGCGTAGACTCGGGAACCAACTCGACTTCGCGACGACCGCGATATTTTTTTTCGGCACTGACGCAATCTCATCGTGCAGATGCAGCAGAGAAAGAGAGAGAGAGAGAAAAAAAAGAAAAAGAACGATGTTAAAGAAGAGTTGGAGAAGGGCGTGAGCCAGAGAAAGAATTTTCAGAGACTGCGCCGAGTCACCGACGAAGCTGGTAGATCTCTTTTGCAGATGTCAAGAAAGATACCCGTCTGACTCAGCGCAGCACGCGTGAATTGCAACAAATATATACGAAAATTATTTTTTAGAATATCCTTAAATAATAATTAATATAATATGTTAGTTGTAATAATGAAATAATAAATGATTTAATATAGGCTACAATTTTTTTCCTGTACGTTCATTAAAAAAATTGCATGGATTCAAAGTGAATAGTCGTTAGTTAATAATAAACAAGACTAGCTGAATATTTTGGCTTGTGCACTTTACGCACTTGTTGGTACTTTCAAATTCAAGCAAACACTTCAAGAATTCTCTTTTTCAAGATGTGGCTATTTTTTGTTTTTTAACAAAAACCCGTTCAAATTGTGCTCAATAGTTCTTAATCATTAAAAGCTATTGCTATACTTTAAATTACAATTTTTTTTTAATTCTTGAGTATTCTCGATAAATGGGGCATTCCTCACGAAGTGGGCCACCTCTCTTTCGAGATGTCATATTCGTTTGACAAAAAAATTAGACTGAATTTTGAATTTTTTGACTATCAATTAATTGTGTGACATAACAGTTGCTAGGGCTACCAACATTTCTGTAAGACTAGTGTACAAGTCGAGAATTTCTAAAGTCCTACAACTCAATCAGGCGTACATCCACAAAATTAATTAATCTCATCGATAAAATAAATTTTCGTTAGGGATTTTACACTGGATAACTCGTAAAGCTATTAATCGATTATTCTCTCCCAGTAATCTTCGTCAGGGTATTACAGGTTATTTGGTTTACTGTTGCGGAAGAATATCGAAATAATCCTGAAAACTCTCTCTCTCTCTCTCAGCCTTTATTTTAGGGGAGGAAAAAAAAGTGTAATGTATACAAACACATATGATGAAACTCTACTCCTTCAATTTCTGCAACTAATTAAAATTAGTTACGATAACAATGTAATGTAATTTAATTAAAATTTTAATTAAAAAATCTTCGCGAAAATATTTTTGGCCCATAAATATTAGTGGTCCCAATTTCTTGAAAAGATCAATAAAAATGACATTCGTTACGGAAATATAAAAAATAAAATGGTGTCTCCCAACTTCTCTGAAGATAATAATTGAAAATAATTTACTGATACTTCTTGCGATAGCTGTGGTGATAAAAATTAAGGGGCTTTACTGACTTAAAATATAAATGGTATTTATTTTATGATTAAATTAATTAATAAATTTCGGGTATTACAAAATTTGCGGTACATGCAGAAATGTGCTTTTTTTTTAATTATTACGTAAAATATTTTTGCAGGTACGGTATGTCGTTAGGACATTAGGTGAATTTTTCGTTTGCAAGCGAAGATTTCAATTATTTTATTCGCAGGAAGTTCAATGCGTGCACAGGTAGAGTCCTTTCGACGTGTCGGAGGTCCCTGCTCTGCTCTCGTGTGACTTGTCGGTGCTCACTGCGATTGCTCGGTGTTGACTCGACCTCCGTTTCGAGAAAAGTGGCGTCGCCTTTACTTTAAATATAACCAAAAATTTAAATACTATATGCACTCTTATCACTTATCTTATCTACTAATCTAATCGGTAATCTTATCGGGTGTCCTTGTCTTCAAGAATCATTGTATCTTTATTCCTAGAGCCATTGAATCAGTTAAAAAAATTAAACAACTGCAAACAATTTCAATCAAGTGTATAAATACGAGTTGAACTAATCTCTGCTTTCCCGTAGAGGAAGTTGGATTTTTATGAAAGACAATATTTTTTTCGAGACTTTCATTTCAGGATACACAATATGGTTCAAAACGTCGAGAAAATGAGATTCGAAAAAAAAAAACTGACCATATGTATTATATATGTGCATTCGAAAATTCAATCGCGCTTCCGCACTCAAAAACCATTATTAGACAAATTAGATTAAAATTTGTCACACAAGTGAAGCAGCACCTAAGGATTAATGTAATTACTTTTACATAATTTATACATAAAATTAGATTAAATCGAACTTTTGATTTTTGGAAAAATTTTAATTAATTTAATTGAAAAATTGTACAATAGCGATGTCACCATAAGCCCTGCTCTATATTGATGCGTTTGGGCATAGAGATTGATAGAGGAGTTCAGATTTTTGGAGTTTGAATATTTTTTAATTTTTCACTGCTAATAGGTCTGAAATTGTGTAAGAGATAGAGCTAAAATTTTGTACACATACGTTATCAAAATCGATGGAGATATTAGAATACTATGGAATAGATTTTTCTTATTTAAGAAAATTAATGTAAAATTTGTCACGCCAACAATGTACGGATACAAATTTGACGCGAATCGATCGAGAGGTGAACATTTCGTGGCATTTAACATTTTTTTAAACCTTAATTGGTTCAAAATTTGACGAGTATCTGTATCGAGTAATTAAAATTTTATCAGATTTTGCATTTCTCGTGTTTTTTGTTTACAAAGTAGAACCTTGCAAATTGTTCTTTCACTATTTTGTACCTTTGATAAAGCTTTCTCTCCGAGGAAGCCAACATTGATCAAGATACTTTTTCACCTAGCCTTGTCAAAGTTACAATATAATGAGGAAACATTTTGCAAGGTTCTACTTCGCTGGCTTTTTTTTTTACAAATTCACATGGCTTTTCGGTATCTGCGAACAAAGCAAATAGCTACAGACCATCGGAGCTTGGACATGGTGAGCCTCAGAATCTCGTTCGCACGCGGAGACGCCCTCTCAAACGACTCTGTCTCGCGTGAGCACGCGTGGGCGACGAGTCAAACTGGTTTTGAGGATCTCGCTCGCGCGTGCGTCGCCCCAGACACTCGGTTTAAAAGGTACGAATGAAATAAGCAACGTGAGTCGATCAAGAGAAGAGAGAGAGAGAGAGAGAGAGAGAGAGAGAGAGAGAGAGAGAGAGAGAGAGAGAGAGAGAGAGAGAGAGAGAGAGAGAGAGAGAGAGAGAGAGAGAGAGAGAGAGAGAGAGAGAGAGAGAGAGAGAGAGAGAGAGAGAGAGAGAGAGAGAGAGAGAGAGAGACGGCACGCGCGCGAGTGCACGCTAAACAAGAATAAGTAACGAGAAAAGGTATTACATGCACAGCTTTATAACTATATAGCGTATGGTGGTATGCGTGACTGTTAAGCCTCTGAAGATCTTAACACACAGGCTTCCCTTGCCTCTGGCACGTTCGTTGGCTGCGAAATCTCGATCCACGAGACCATAAGAGACTAGGCTCTCTGCGAAACTCTCGCGATAGAGTGAGAGGAATGAAAAGCCCTGCGAGAGAAGTAATCAGGATTGAGTTCTGGTAGATCTGTAGAACTCTGCACTCGCTAATTACGCGCTCCTTTCTCGAGTATCCTTCTTCCTCTTTTGCTAAACGTTATTGCTTTTATATCTCTACAGAGAGATTGTAAGGTGAATACTTAACTAATGCATGGTCTATGGCAGTACATATAGTAGTCACTGAGTGATGGAGACCGGGGCTTCTTGGCCAGCAATAATGCGAATTAGCTATGGAAATTTGTATTGAAAAATGAAAATTACATTTTAAAAAAATCAATAAAAAATCTATAAAATCTATGAATAATGCCTGTCGCTGGTATTAAAAAATTATGCGAGCGATAGCATGCACAAATCGTCCATTTGTGCAATCGTGCATTTCTCGACGTTTTAGACTATTTTAGGTACGTTGACATTAAAGTCCCGAAAAATTTTTTTTTCACGAAAACATAATTTCCTGTATGAGGTAGCAAAACATACTTCCACTATGAGAAAGTAAAAATGTAGGATCTAAAAAACAAACCACGTTACACACGAAGTACAAAGTTTCACTTGATTCCTAATCTTTTACGGAAGCTACATAAAAAACCACAATTTTTTGAACAATTCGAAATCACGTAAAATCCGAATCGCCCTGTCGATCTTGTCGAAATTAAATACAAAAAAAAAACATTAAGCGTGTCTTCAGTTATGAGGAACTATTTAGGAACGTGCGCCGGTGAAACATTTCTATCTGTCGGCGTTCATTGATTTGTGAGTTGGTGACGGCGTATTGGAGTCGGGCATGTGTCGAATAACGACTGTAGTGAATTTTCTGCCCGTGGAGAGATTTCCTCATTGCAGAGGATTGCCGTGGTGAATTTTGCTCATGCACAAATTTATCGTTTCTAGAGTCGGCGATGTGTAGAGTCGATGATGTCTAAAGTCAGTGATGTGAAAAATTGGTTATGTGTAAAGTCGGTGATTTTTTAGAGTCGGTGATTTGTAGAGTCCTCGGTGGGTAGATTCGGATTCTCTGTATAACCGCTATATTGCCGATCCAGCTAGCCCCGGTCCTCCGTAAAGGCTTGCTCGCGCTCACGGCCTCGATTCAATCAATCGCGATTAGAAATTATGTCCCGCTGCGTGCCGGCGCTATAACTGTCGAGTATAGAGAGGCAAGCCTCACTCGGTCTCCGTCAACACGAAACCGGCGGTTAAGATAAACTGCAGTCAGCACTCTTCGATCGTCTTTCCTCATGTCTCGACGGTTATTTTATAGCGGCTGGTAGTTGTTGCTTGATTATATTATAGTCATGAAACGTTTCTATCGGTTACTATCCTCGGGGCTTGCTGGTTCTCCCGTTTCTGTTATTCGCGCCTTAGAGATATAGAGCTCGAATTATTGATCTGATGAGCCCAACGATCCGGTTGTCCGGCGACGGCTTCGATGACTGAGAATGTCTGCATTTCTTATGAGTGGCTCTCCCGAATCCACGCGACAATACGATGTATCGATATGTCTCCTGACTTTTGGAGCTTTGGATCAGAGCAACCCTTCCATGATTTTTCAACTCCCATTACTATTTGTTTATCTGTTTTATAGATTATTATATGTATATTATTAATTGAAATGTCCTAATGACGATAAAATATCGGAATCTTTCGCAAAGTCTTCTCTGTGATGAAATTTTATGTTGATTGACGTTTACTTCATCGTACACCGAGAGAAAAAGTTTCATTGATTCAAAAGAATCTTTGTCAAAGATACAAAATAATGAGGAAGCAATTTGCAAGGTTCTACTTTGCAGGCTTTTTACATTTTTGTTGATGCCTGCGTAGGATTTTCTTTTTTTTAAACTGGAATAATGTTTTTCACTTCACTGAACTTTAAAAAAAAAAAAATCCTAATTTTTTTTGTCAATAAAGCGGTTCACAATCTCGAGCGTCACATGAATCCCTGTGTCACAACGTAGCCAGATATCTCCTACATTCTGAGCAAACATGCATGAGTATTATTGGCTTTATTTTATGGTCATCCTATATCTGTCTCGATCTATTGCTCGCGCGTTATGATTCGCAAATTTTATTTTTCAAATTGAAACAAACATGTAAATAGAATGAGTTTAAAAGTAGAAGAAGGAACACAACACTGCTTTCGACAAAGTTTCCTGATTAAAATTTCAGATCGCCGCATAAATTCTAATAAATTCATTAGATATAATATTAGTATATATTTCGACGGTATATTCCATATAATCTTAAAAAAATATTTTCATCCTTGAAGCACTCCAAGGGGTTAACAGCCGATGGATCGAGGGTTCACCTTTTGACTTTTGATGAATGACTGACCCCATATGTCGTATTGTACCCAATATCGAAAGGGTATGAAAACTTGATGTAAGATTTTGAAATTTAAAGGGTATTCTTGTATACTGGCGAACGTGAAGCCTTTCTAGAGTGCGGCAGTCAAAAATCAAATCGGATCTTTGGCGCACAAGTGACTGGCCTCTCTGATATATCCAGTTATATCTATTGGATATATATAACACAGTTGTAGAAGCTTGTAGCATAGTAGTAGCATTTGGATCGGGTGAAACCGCGAAACACTGGACGAATCACGGATTCATGAGCAGTGAATAATGCACGACGAGATCCTGACGTAAAATTTGGCTCGATACTTTGCCACTTCTGCTACCAGAACACGAGAGACCCGTGACGTTCATGACTCCCTTTTCTTATAAAGCGAGATGCCGCATATAAGTTTGCAGTATGTGCGAAAATACGTGTGCGGACTTGCGAAAATCCTATGCCGAAAGTATGAAATTCAAGAAGAATAGTAGATAACACTGAGATCAAGATGTGTACAAGCAAAGTGAAGTTTCTGTCTATTCAGAACTGTTAAATTGGAATTAAAAGGGTAATCAATAAATAACCAATAATTACTTTAGAATCTTTAATTTAGACTTAGATTCGACCCACATAGCACAGAATATATGGCAGAAATATTTTCAATATTTCATTAGAATCGAAATATTGTCGCAGGTTTGTGGTGGAATATTGCAAAATATTTACTTGGAGAATTAGAATTTTCATTTTGTGAAATATAATTGAAAATTATAGAAATAAGATCACTTCAGAAACATATTAGAATCATTCTGATGAAAGACCGTTAAAAATCCGGTGTTAAAAAATTAACACGGTGTGGACTTATGAGGTGTTGCATAAAGTCAACACCGTGTTAATGGCCGATATTAAATAGCTGGCGTCAATTTGCACTTTAACCTCAAAACTTTAAACACATTTTATTTGGAAGTAGCCAAATGGAATTCAATTATGTTCTTTGGCTTTTATTTGTGCAATGATTCTGCATCGATTGCTAACTATTAATTGATTTTCATCGACTTATTTCAAATATATATCGGTTTAAAGTTTTGAGGTGGAAGCCCTATAATTTTTACACCATCCGCTTGTGTAACCTTAACACTGCAAAAAGTGTTGCTATTACCACCAAATCAGTTAACACTGGTTACAAGTCCACACCAATTGCGTTTAACACTCCGGATTTATAACAGTGAAGGCATGGGTTTTTCCCTATTCCAATAATATTTCAGAAGATTTCATATCAATTAGTCTAGATCAATATTTCTTAGGATTTTCTTAATGTTTTAGGAAATTAAATAACGCTACATAATATTTCAAGTAATATTTCTATAATATTTTCCAATTATTCCGCTGCTATTTGGGGAGTTACAACTCGCCGTAACATCTTGATAACGGTTGCCGATCTACGCAGCTTAAACTACACTATCGTCGTTAATTGACTCTTTCAAGCATACGTGTTTCATTTATTTTTCTTTAGTGTCATCCGTCTCATGACATTTTTGTTCGGTTATTAAGTTTCTTTGATTCGTTAACTATAAGACCAATTTTGTTTGCGAATGATGCGTTTCGGCAAATTTGATCACGCAAGACGTAGCGTTATCCGTTCTATCCCAGGATTTACTGAAATTCGACGAGAATTGTTAGAGAAGAGGTAACGATGTCAAATGTAGCCCAGATTTGCCTTAAAATTGGCAAGCCTGATCAGGCAAGTTGTGTCAATCACAAATGTGGTCTACATCGAACATTTTCGTTCGAGAAACCTTACATGATCTCTTTACTTACATTGTAATTAATTAATTTCTACAGAGACTGAAATGATGATGTTAATTAATACTATCATATATTTATTTGTTATTATTAAATACGAGTTTCATCAAATATTGTCACAAATTCATAAGCATATTTGATCGAAACATGTTGTATCATCAAATAAATTATCGAATCAATACTACAATTGCATAAATAAAACCATTTAATATTTTTGTTTTCTCGACGAAACTGCAGAATACAATATTATTTTGTAAGATTTCGATCTACCCCAAAGCGGATACAAGTTTAATTTTGTCAGTAGCTTATATAAAAGTACGATTTTTCCGGACACTTTGATTTTTCAAAATTTCCAGAAGGGACGTATTGCTTTTTGAAGATGCTTTGCACAATTTCACTGAAATTTCCAAAAGTGTCGTAATGCTTTTTAAGAACACGTTTGCCTAAAAAGAAAATAACGCTTAAGACATAACATATTTTGACATCAAACAGCTAAGAGGTGGGGGTGGGGTTGAAAATACCGAAAAATAAACATTTTGAATGGCCGAAGTTTTGAATTTTAAAGTTAACGAAAGTTCAAATGGAGAAAGGTCGATCTTATGAGAGTGTATGAAATCTTATATAAAAATAAAGAATACCGAGATGTCGAAAGAAATTCGTGCGAAATGGACATATTTAGGAATGAACGAAACAACAAGAGGAGAAATATCAAATTGACGAGAGTTCAAACAGTTTATAACCCAATGATGCAATATTTTGGTTATTCAAATTATACACTCTCTGAAAATATATATTCAAATAATTGAGTGTTTGAATAATGAAATTATCAAACAAACAATTATTCGACTTAGTGGTCTGTTCAAATAAAAAATTCAAACAACTTGTCTTTCGTTATAGTAATTTTCACAATTCTAGAATGTCTGGATATTAATCATTCGAAATTTTAGTCGTTCAAAATTTTGTACCCCACCCGAGGTGGACACAACTTTCAACTGGTACATCTACCCTAGATTATTTTTTTAGTCATACAAACAGTTTTTTTTATGATACAGAAAAAAAACAATTGATTTGTTTTTTCTCTTTGCTGTAAGGACGAGGGTCAGTTATTTCGAGAGTTCTTGGATCTTATATGTTAGGGTAAGGAGTTCTGTCGAATACGGTCGTTAAACATGCGGTAAAATATGTCTAAGCGTTTCAAACATTCATAAACATAGGTAACATGTGGCTAAGCTCATATCGCTGAATCAGTGTATGTCGGGGAGTTTCAAAGTCGAGGACACAGGCACTTCGAATGCACTGGAACGTACCTATACATACGGTCGTTCGTAGGCTAGCATGGCAATCGAACAAAGCTTGAATGCCGCAGCTTTCACGAGCTGCAACCACTTGGGTGCCACTTCAGACGCGTCGACGTCGTCCACCACACTCAGATCCTAATCACGCGCCATTCACACTTCCCTGCTTGGATTCGTAGAGGACTATTTGTTCGTTTTCCAAACAAGTGCGTTTTCGGTCCACCAACTGTCCGAATATAAAAAGTTGAATGTATTAATTTACGCGAATTTTAATTAGTGTCGGTGTATCATGCTTTATATGTTTTAGCATTTTATATGGTAATTAGAATAGTTATACTTTTTACTACGTAAACCGATAATTTCTCTCGCGAAAGGAAAATAAATGTTATATTTTTATAATACTCGTCGTTGAGTTAGACATTTGAATATACAAGATATATTTCCACCAAAAATCTGTCTTAACTATATTTTAGGATATGAAATATATTCAAGCAAAAATATATCAAATTCATGTGGATTGCAGGTTCCAGAAACATTGATTTTCAATAATAATTCTAAAATGTTATGAATAGATTAGTAACAAAACCTGTTTTAAAATTGGATAGAAAACTTTTTTATGATGTAAAATGAATTGTATGAGTTTTCAGAGTATACCTAATTTGTTAAAAGAATTTTGTTGCAATTGTAAAATTTAGTTTGATTATAATTGGACTTATTAAACGCTAAGAGAATTAATAATTATAAAAAAATTCTGAAGAAATCGGTGAATTAAATTCATATTAAAACAAATGAAGTTTTCTTTAGAATGCATTACACAATTTTCATTTGAATAATTTATCAATTTTGTGAAATTATTATTATAAAATATCAACATTCTTGGTATTTTTAATAAAGTTACTTTTTCAGATTTTTTCTCGTTTCAAAGTATTAAAGTCTAAACAAATGAAACTTTTGGTTAGAAATATATATGTAATGCATCCTTAACAACCTGTGATTCGTTTCTGTCAAAATTTAAAGCTGGACCAAGGCTCGAATTTTTTGGAATGACGTTTCATCGTAAGGTCATCTTAAATATTGGAAGTTCGATCTCAAAAGATCATCTTAGTTTTTTCAACTAAATGTTTAGTTATGCTAAGTTCGTTCTTAAGTACCATTTAAGTTCGTTGTTAAGTACGATCTTAAGAACGAACTTACGTTAAAAAATTCGACATTTATAGTAGCTGCATTTTAACAAGTTACTGATTAATATTTCAATGTGGATCATTCACCTCGAATATCGACTCGGCGAGCAGTGGCAGCTGCAACTGTGTTCGACGACGAGATCGGGTTGAACAAAAGTGTGCGCCGGTCTATCAATAAATTTCGTCTTATCTGTGGCCATAAATCCGTGTGTTCGTGCACACGGGGATATCTTTGAGGTCCGGCCGAGCATGCAAACCTTCGTCGCCTTCTGCAACCTTTCGGTGAGAAAGTCTGGCGGGTCTCACCGTTCAAAAATCGCAAATATATCTTCATATTACTCCAATCGTTCTCGCGTTTTTTTTTTCACCAAATCGTCTCGTCTCTCCCCTTCGAATTGCCAAATCGATGGCGTATTAAAGTAAAATTAAGGCAGATGTGAAAGCTGTGAACCATGACAGTCTTCATTAATAATTAGCCGCAATTTCACGCAGGTCCGGCGTTCCAAAGAAATTAAAAGTGTCTTAACGGATACGTGGCCAAGGTCGCGTAGAAAGTGGATGAGGGTGAGAAAGAAAAAAAAGAAAAACGACCGCGGGACTCTTTAAAAGTGAAATTGTATTCACTCAATTCACTCATATTCTGCGAGTCTCGTTAGCCTCTTTCAGACGACGAGATATTTGAGATGCAAGCTTTTGGTGCCTCACTGAGATAAAAGTAGAAATGGAAGACATTGGACAGACAGACGTTATACACTCGTCGAAACTCTCGCCTTGGACTCTCGGGTGCTTTTATTTTTACATTTTATCACAGCTGTGGCTTCCTCATTCAGAACGCTTTAACTTTTCTGTAAACAAATATTTCTTGTAATCCCAATGTCAGAAAGAGTATAGAATTAGCTGAGCTATCAATCTTGAAAGAAAATAAGATTTAAAAATATCAATATTTAAAGAAAAGCTCTTGTTTAATAATTGTAATTCGAAATATTTTAATAAAACCATATTCACACGTAAAGAACACACAGATTTTTAAAAGAGTCAATAGAAAAATAAAGAATTTACATCACAATACGTTACGAAATATAGCACAAAGTATTCAAAATTAACACTCACGCTTTGTGTGATTTAAGAGTCTTCCGCAACTTTTATTTGTTTTTTGACATTTTTATTGGAAAGCTTAGATATTTTCAGGAAGGACACATACATTTTTATAGTGGGATTTTTGTAAATTCGCAATGATATTTATTTTCTAATAATTTTCATTTGATTAAAAATGATACCCATGGAAATTTGTTTCGAATTATTTTATATTTTATTTTCACGAATACGGGTAACCGTAAAAAAATCAACTTTTCTCATAAAAGATCATCATAAAAATCAAAACGTGTCAAATTTAGGGGGAAAAAATCCAAAAGAAAATTCTGAGTGCTTTTTAGACGCGGGACAATAATACAAAAAATCATGGGTCAAATCTGAGATCTCGAGGGTCTAACCCTGGTCGAAATGATATCGCTTGCCCCATACATTTATCCAAACGCGAAAATTTACCTTTTCTCTTTGCAAAACAACAGACACACCTAGTTTTATCACCCTGCAAATAAAAATCGGGTTACTATTTATGTCTACCCATCCATCGATTTGTTTATTCAATATATGAACGATGGATCTCACCTGACTCACAAGTTATTAAGCGCGTTACGGAGTCGACGTAGAGTGATGGTTTAGCACCGAATAGCCCAGTGACATCATTGCTTTACAGCGCGTAAAGTATAAAGAGACTGGTGGTCGCGGACGTCTACCCTGGGAGTTCGGCTTTATTTATAAAATTAGCGTTATTTATGGTCAATAGTTCCGTGCTCGTGCTGTGGACTTCTGGCTGTTCGTTTTTAGCGTGTGACCAATGCGTTACGAAATATACA
Source organism: Perithous albicinctus (assembly GCA_964016905.1). Classification (NCBI taxonomy): domain Eukaryota; kingdom Metazoa; phylum Arthropoda; class Insecta; order Hymenoptera; family Ichneumonidae; genus Perithous; species Perithous albicinctus. Next base: position 12,979,123 of record OZ024693.1, on the reverse strand, counting down.
GACTCACCAAGCTGCAGTTAGCGCCCGAGTTGCGATTCGTTACAAAAATAGTTTATCGAGTTTCACGAAACTCAAAGATATACATGGTATATTGGTATTGGTCTTAAGATGATTCGACGAATTTGTCATTGCCGGAGAGAAGAGGCTAATGAACAGTCGAGAATAAACTCTTGTCGATCGATCTTCCAATACGAAATTAAATTTCATTTATTTTCGTGCTTATGCTACAGTCGCAGCTATAATCACGGACGTGTCAATAATTATGTTTACCGATACGGAATTAAAAATAACTACGACGATTTTATTCCGCAAACATATCTACTATGTAATTAAGAAAAGTATGATGGAAAAAAAGGGTCCAACAAAAAGTCGTTTACCATTTACATTTACACGTATATTGCTACATTGTGTGGCTCACGCGTTTTGCGTGCTCGCTGTAGCTTCCAAATTCAAGCAATATATTGAAAAAATGTATTTTAGGTATTCTGATTTTTCGTCAACCTGTCCAAAAATGAGATGAACATTCATGTTCAACGCAAAATAAATTACGTATATGATTAAGTGTTTTCTTTTATCCCCAAATAATCTCATTTCATCGGAGAACTTAAAGAACCTAAAGAGTTAGAAAAAAAAAGTTGCAATGTAGAACTTTGCACATTGCTTCCTCGTTAATTTCGACTTTTCACAAAGCCACCTCTATGAGTAAGCTTATTTATCAAATTTGGCTTCCTCATGGAGGAAGCTTTGTGAAAAAACTGTGCACGTGTTTACAGCTCTGGTCCGCTTTATGACATCTTTCTAAACTATAATCTGTTAAAATAGGAAATTCAAATTGCTCCGATATTTTTCATCTGTATTTTTCATTCATAAAAAGTTTCGATTCATTCATTGTCATTTATTGATCTGAGTAATAACATAACGTTAATTAAAAAAAAAAAACAAACCCACGTAAAATTCGAACTGTTTTACCGATCATCACCAAATTTGCTACGTAGTAGCGCTTAATGTTATTTTTCGTCTCTAGAACATTTCAGTTCATTTGGTGAGATTTGACGTGAGATAGAAAATGATTTTTTTTTTTAATTCGACATCTCATAAAAATCTAACCTATTTATAGATTAATCCCAAATTCAATACCGATCCGCTTTAGCATAGCTATCGAGGTAAATAATTTGTATGTTTTGTACAGACATTTTTCTAAATATTCAAAATTGAATGAAAAATATTTTTATGTTTGAATTATATTTGAATGTTCAAAGGTGTCTACCTGCCCCGCGGGTGTGCCAAATTTCAGCTCGATTGTTAGGTATCTAAGTTTGAATTTTGCATACCGGTCACAAACACATACATACATACATTTTTTCTAAACCACTTTTATTGATATTTCGGATCATTCTCAGTGTCATGATATGTAATTTTGAAAAAAAAAAAAAAAAAATTCTCACTGAAACAAAGGTTCCACTATATGGAAGCAAAAAGGAGGTAGAGTGTCTCTTTTGGAACGGAGCCGCATTATCCTTAAGAAACACGACTATATTTCGGAACACCTTAGAAAACCCTTGATGCCTAAGAAGTAAAACCCCCATATTCCTAGTGAGCGCTCAATTCCTAAGTAACGACCCATATCCCTAGGCAAGACCCTCCGACAGATACCCTCCGTATCTCTAGGGAACCCTCAAACCCTAGGGAAACCCTCATGTCTCAGAGGAAACCGCTATAGGAATCTCTCTATATCTACGGAACCCTTTATCCCTAGGGAACCCCCTATCGTAATGAAATCCTTCATCGAAGGATGTACGCCCTTCTGAGTCTGGTTGCAGGACTTTCGCTTTTATGGTTGCCCCCCCCCCCCCCCCCCCACAAACCATAAAAGAGAAAGTCCACCCCCCCGGTGGACTTTCGTCCTTCTAATTCTGAGAGATAGAAGTGAGTGGGACAGAAAAACAGATCAACAAAACACTTTCTAAAATATATACCAGATTTAAAAAGGGGAAAATGCGTTTGACAGATTCACAATTTTCGTTCGACAACACATGTCTTTCTGTTTCTCGTGCCGTAAATACTATTCTTTTGTACTTTTGTTTGTTAAATTATAACAATAATTATGGTTTGATCGTAGAATAAAAAAAATAAAAACAGAAGAATTATGCACGTTTGTGGACATCAAAAGTTTTGTGGAATAATTTCTTTACTGTCTTGTAAAATACGGCTGAGATGATTTCCATTGTTAAATTATGGTAGATTTGTTTTTATTACAGTAGAAAATATAATGATAGTTAATAAACGTGCTCGATGCTCCAGAATAATTTTAGACTTTATGAGCAAACATGTTTTCGTAACTTTTTGGTCTCATTTTTATGTCACAGTGTTTTAAGTACTTACCTTAAAGCTTTAATATTATCAATATATATCATAACATCAACTCTCATTAGGGACTTTTAAAGAAATTAGATAAATTAGATAAAGATAATGATAATGACGCAAGAAAATACGTAGAAATTATTACTGCGTCTATAAAAACGCCGTATAGTATTTTCGTACAACCAAAACCGGGGGGTATTAAACATGCACGTGTCTGGGCAGCGAGCTTATAAATATCTTATATTAATGTCTAAGAATTACGTACATAAATATCCATCCACAATACCCTTCAGTCTGCTATGGTAATTTCTATTAATATGTAAAATCCGATATAATAAAGTAACACAGATGTATTTTGGGAATATCTTTGTGAATGTCGGCATTCAAACAGTTGGAAGCTTTCGTAACGTAGTTAATACGAGGAGAAGACCTCTTCGAGGAGTTACATACCTTTTATACGTATAACATTATGTCAACGTTATTGATTTTTAAAATTGTAGATATAATAATATTTTTTTAAATCTCGTTCCATAAGATTTTCAAAGAAATTTAAGTATGAAAATTAAATAAAATGGCCATCTGTCAATTATTTTTCCAAGGCTTTTTGTTTCGTAAAAGGTACTTTCGAAACCAAACATTTAATGACACCATCTAGACCTAAAAAAATGTTGTTAAGCTATATGAGTAAAAATAGTGTTTGTCATAGCCGATTTTCAAAATATTGATTTTTCGAATAATCGCACCACGCTGTTAACAATATTTGTCATATTAATATACTTTTATCGGAATTTTTTGTATGTATAAACCGGCATATTAAACTTAATACATATTTACAGAGCAATATTATTATAATTTTATATTAAACGTGCTGTTTTTCACGGATAAACACGCCGTTGTAAAGAATGAATTTTTTCTACGTGTTCGAAACCCTTTTACGAACAATCAATAGCATGAACATTTTTATGCGTTTTTTATTACGGATAAGCAAAATAAGATACGTTCTTTGCGTAAAATCGTCGAATCCCCTTCCCCCGTAGGCATTAGAATTTTCTTTCCCTTTTCATCAATTTTTTAAAAATCTTTTCGGTTCTGCTCCATATATTGCAATAAATAGTTCATGAAAAAAAAAATTTGTTTTTACATTTTATGGGTTTGAAAAAAAAACGCACTTCCGAAAGAAGTGAATTTAAAAATATGAAAAAATTCCTAGGGAATACTTATAAGTAGTACTTCTATAAGGCCAATTGTGGAGCAGATCCAAAAGAGTAAAAAGAAGTGGGCGTGTTAGTGAAGAATGCCTCCATATCTCATAATCCATATGGGCAAGAATTAATTAAAAATTCTTTAAAACAATCCTTCTTCATTTTTTTTATATAACATCTAAGCATTTCAGTTGCAATCATTAAAAATGACTTATTTACGAAAAATTCTTAAAGGGCTAATCACGTGCGTGGAAAACGAACTATTGTTCCCCTCCTGTCGTGCTTAGCCAAAAGTGTAACCAGTGACAATCCAAATGTTATAATTTATCAACGACGTAGCCATAAAATGCATGTAAAAATGTTGTGAGAGATTTCACTGTATTCACTTGGTGTGTTCTTTACTTACTTAATTTAAAACATTGTATTCGATTAATCTGTGGTTGCCCTGGGAAATTATATTCGGTGGTGCTTTCTTATCGAGAAAGACCGGTGCACGTATAGAGAGCAACGTGCGATTATTATTAATATGATTTTTATCAACTGATATGATTATGATTATCGATTCTGGATGCACTTATCGTGAGGTTCTCGACGCCGCTTACGTCATCGATTCATTGGTTTCTTTTTATTTTTCACTATATCCTCAAGAGTTTCTGCTGCTCTGATGTTACAAGGTTCTTAAAGACATGTAAAAGAATTATGCGACGTCGGTTGAGTGCGAGGCCTCTTGTAGTAGTCAAGGCGACGTTTTAAGCCTCAGGGCGTACTTATATTATCTGCGAGCACTGTCGCAAAGTGTCGGACCAACCGAGCAATACAGTTTTTGTTTCAAACAGAGAGACTTATTGAAATACGAGCCATGTTTCATAAATTTTAACGAGTGCATCAGCTGCAATGGACGGAATGCATTGACAGTGAAATTGCAAGTCGATTTCATCAGAGCTTTTAATTTTCTATCTATAAATAATAAGGAAGGTGTATAAATAGTTTCTGTATTATGGATAATTCTTTAAATAACCGATTAAAAAATCACGAACGTCATAGTCACCGATTGAATTGTATATCTATAGCATATGTTCGGACATAGCGCGTTGAGTGTGAATTTTTTTTTTTTTAATTTTCAGTCGACATGTCTAAGCCATTACTCTACATATAGGTTAAGCAATAAATAATTGTATAATGTCATTTAAAAAAAATAAAAAACATGCTTATGTGAAAACGTCTCAGCTACATTAAAAAAGATATTATTGATTCAATGAAAGCTCAAGATAAGAAATAAACTATTTTTTAAAAATTCTAATAAAAAGTTGTGCATTTTACTGCGGCGAAAATATCTTGCTTCATCGTATTGGATTTTTTTGACCCAACTAAATATTGTAATTGAGGGTTTCTAGAATAAAAGCCACAGACTTACATTGACACTTTGTATAAAACTAACATGCAATATGCTGATAATTTATCTAGGCCATACGGTATAACGGTTTTCGATAATTACATCAACGCCTCTAGTTGGAAATAAAGCTTCTAAAGTATGTAATATCTTTACATCATTTAATTTCTTTGCAGTAGAGGAAAATCTTGTTTTTAACATTTTTAGCCGTTCCTGTGTAAAAAAAAGTTCGTCTGTGTAGAGTGGCGATTTAGGTTTACGCAGGAAGTCTACGAAAAGTCCACCAACTGGGACGATCGTAAACATTAATGCAGATTTGTCGAGTAAGAAACCATCGAAAAGTAGTCTACGTAGATCTACGTAGATGAAAACTAGTCTACATAGATCTATGCACACGACTTTTTTTATGTTTTATTACTTGACAAGTCTAAATTCAAGTCTACGAACGTCCCAGTTGATGGGACTTTTCGTAGACTTCCTTCGTAGATCAACATAGACGATTTTTTTTTACACGGGTTTCAGATGCGAATACAATCGTTATTTTTAAATTAAAATCATAATTATTGTTTATATTGAAATTGTTTTTATTTTTTAATAGTACATTTCGATACTAGTGCGAAATAGTATATGTCGCTGAAACTCCCTTCGGGACTTTTGCCCTCCGAAGGCAGCACCCGACACACTCGCCAGGAATGTTCAACTTTCCGCCCTTGGTGCACATACGTTTTTTTCACACATCTGCACGAAGAGTTCGTACTCTGTTCCGTGATGAGAGGGGGAAAAGTGATTACTCCCTAAGGAGTGCTTTCTTCCCTAGGGAATAAAGTACTTACTTTCGCCCCTCTCACCGGGGAGCAATATTAAAACTAAATATTAAAAATATTAAGTAAATATTAAAACTTTATTATTTAAAAAAAATAAGCCTTATGAGGCAAAGTATTATAAAATAAATATTATAACTGTGTTGTAACTATGATACAAATATAACGACATGTTAATAAAATAATTTATATTACTACTACTCTATAATAAATAATAAATATTGTTTTATTTATAACATACTAATAAAATTAGGCTTCCATAATAAAATTAATATTGTTTAGGAAAGTAGTGTCTATTCGGATGTATTTGATTTGATGCCTGCCCCCGACCAGCAACACTCGCTTCGCTCGTGCCGCAAATGTCGGGGCAGGCATCAATATCTTTCAATAAAAAAATGCCATTTTTTTCGTACTTTCGGCCAAGTATAAAGAAAAATAGTATACACTACACGGGCAGAAATTTGAGAGCCCTGAACTGCGCGCCATGATGCCCGAGGCGTAGCCGAGGGCATCATGGCGCGCATTGCAGGAATCTCAACTTTCGGCCCTTGTAGTGTAATATACTATTTCTGGCGAGTGCCAATTTGCAGCACGAGCTGAAGGCGAGTGTTGCAATCACACGAGTGAAGAAAACGTTTTTTGCACGAGTATTGAACAAAATTTTATTCTACAAGGTGTGTAAATTGTAATTGCATCAGTTCCATTAGTGATTCAATGATTAAGAACCAGGTTGAAAATATATATTTTGCAATATGTAGTAACAGTCTCGTATTGGCGTCTATCTCTACTATCTAAGTCTATTGTGAATCATAATTCTAATCTTGCGTAAAGAATTCGAAATATTTCGAGTTGCGTACTCTCGTTATCTCCGGTAAGATGTCCTCGCACCGGTTCTTCATAGTAAGTGACGTTTTAGTAAGTGAGACGCGATTTTGTAGTCGCGTGTACCCGCCTTTTTTTAAATCCCGAGTCCGATGACACTTGTACCGCATTCAACTATTCGCCATCTCAGTCGAGTCTATCGAGAATCAGTGTAGACGAGAGGAGAACATATGCCAATGACCTTTCGTATATAGTCGCGAGACGTGACTATTCTTCCTCTCGTCGAGTGTATCGCGTGTGTCGTTCTGCTACCGCTGATGGGGATAATTGGGCGGCAACGTGCTCTCGATACTCTGTCTATATCTCTCTCTTTTGACACGCAACATCATTGAGATTTATCAAGTGCTATCCTTTAGCAAAAATACTTTTTCCACTTTTTTTTTTCATCGATGCAAAAAAAAAAATCCTGCATCGCGACTATACAGATTAGCGTTATTATGCAAATGAGTCAGTAATAACGGATCATTATGATCATTATCAACACTTTAGAGTTAAAAATGCATTACGGATACATTCCTAACCAAAAGTTTAATTTTATTACAATTTTAGTGGAATTTTATTACAATTTGGAAAGAGAGAAAAATCTGTAAAGAAGCTGCAGAACCTTGCAGATGGCTTCCTCTACGAGCTTACGAAGCCTAAATTAATTAACATACTTTTTTTCTTCCTCTCATTCACTTTTCCTCTTTCTCTCTGTCTCTGGTTCCTCTGTCCTCTGAATATTTTTCTTTTATTTCCTTGTAAATATTGTATTCATTTTTTTATTGCTTTTTACGTGTCAAATTCAGATAGTCTCATTTATGTTGAATTATCATCACCGTCATGGATAAAAAAACAAACAATGACGACGTCAGACTTATTATCTAATTTCACGGAATTTGCAATAATCATCATTTTAATTACTGTACATGTGTGCCTTTAGTCTCTTAAACATTCGTACAAAGTTTCAGCTCCATAACTGAAGGTTCACTACACTGAAAATCTTTCTATTAATTTTTCGAAAAATATTACATTTTATAAAATGTATAACCATGTACAGATGAAGATTTGATCGATTCTAAAAATTTATATCAATTTTTCATTAAATTAGAAAAATTCAAAAGCTCATAAAATTGAAACGATACGAGCAATTCTCGCTAAATTTAATACCAAACATCGGCCAACATTAGCCTACTTTGAAATTTGAAAATCGCATAAAATCTTATCGGCTGCATAGATTTTGCTGAAAATTGGAAGAATCGATGAGGTTGGATTCCTTCCCACGTATGATAAATTTCAGCTCGATACCTCTAAGCGTTCTCGAGTTATAGCAGTTTGATTTTCCCAGATCCGATTCACACACATACGCATACGCACACATCCTGACATTTTTTCTAGATCACTTTTCTCTACGTTTCAGATAATTTGAAGTAAACTAACATGAAAATCTAAAAAAAAAAAATAACGAAAACAATGATCACAAAATAAAGGTCATTGGAAATGATGATTCTTCTCACCTCTCAAAATGCTCAAATCTTCTCAATCAAAACAGATGTGCAATGTATTACTCAAAAAAGTCAGAGCTTTGCACATTGCATCGTCATATATAATTTGTTAAAATTATAAAGAGGAAATTTGAAAATTTAATTTTTTTACAAAGCTACCTCTATGAGGAAGATATTTATTATTTTGGCTTCCTCATAGAAGAAGCTTTGTGAAAAATTGAAATGTTCAAGTCTCTCCTTTACAACTTTTATGATTTTACAAATTTTATATGAGGAAGCAGTGTGTAAAGTTTTACTTTGTAACTTTTTTTTAATTGGATGGCGTATTAATACCGTTGTATTATATTTGCATCAAGTACAAAGTTTTGGCTTACTTTCTTAACTTTTGCGGAAGTTAGAGAGAAAGTCTAAATTTTTCAAAAAATACTATAAAATCCAAACCGCTTTACCGATTTCGTCGAAATTCAATACCAAACAACATCGAACGTATCTCCAGATGTGAAGAACTATTTAGCTAAATCGTCGAACTTTTACGAAAGTTAGGGCGATCTGTAATACCTGTATATATGCATACATTTTGTTAAAAATCACACTAATTGAAGAGGAGTTATTACTCTATTTGCGTGCCAAATTTGAACTCCATCCATCGTGCCGTTCGTGAGTTATGGACGATTGAATGCACGCACACACACACACACACAAAGCTTCCTCTACGAGGAAGCAAAAATTGTTATTTCATAATTGGTTCGTAATTATTATTTAAATTATTTGCGGACAGAGAATATAGACAATGAATAGTGAAGATTCCCGGTGTTGTATTGTTTACGACAAGGTAATTAATGTTCAACTGGTTAAATAGTGGTTAACACCAGAGTGGTGAGAGCGCAATCATTTCACGTCAATGCCAGTTTATTATAATCCACTCCGACAGTCAATTACAGTAACGGTATGAAGCGAGTACATGACTATATGTTTCTCTCTGTATTACAGAGTCGCGGCAGGCCACGCGAGATTATTAATCGTTTCATTGAAACTAAGTCGAGTTGAGATCCACTGATTCACAAGTGAAGATAACTTATCGTCCTCGTCACAGAACCGGCAGAAACCGTGCGCCAGCGCATTCCTAATTCTTCGGTTACACCCCTCTGTCTCGCTGTTAGTTCGCACATAGAATGAAGAAAAATTCGTACGCAGCTCGCGACGACGACGACGACGTATTCTATATTCCCATATACCGAACACCACTGAACCGAGAAGTGAACCGTGCACGAGTGTCGCCAAGAGTGCTAATAAGAGTGCATGGAGAGGAACGCGAGAAGTAGGATTTAAGTGGATGTCCCAGTTATTGACCAAACCTGCCAGCAATCTATTAGGTGTCTTATAATAACGTGGATTTTGATACAATCAAAAAATCTGATACCACTATCGAATGTCGATTGGTCCATAATTTGGACAATCACTTCACATAAAGCCAAGAGCGAAGTCGAGTTTCTTATAATCAAAGATCGACAACTTCTTCTTTGAATATGATTAATCGCAGGTTACAATGATGATTTACGTGGATTTATATATACTTATTAATGTTAGATATTTGTTATCATTATTAATAACTAATAACGATTGTAATAATTCTACTTTTAAAAAATGTCTAATTTATGCATTGTTCAGAGTTTACACGCGGTTTTGAACAAGATTCAGTAATTTTACATGGGAAGAAACTACATTTCAAATTTTGTTTTTATTGCGTATTACACAGTTTGTATTTTTATCCACAATCGTCTTTGTTTATGGACAAAAAAACATTGAGAAACTTTGTTTTAATTTGCTAGCTTAATCTTAATCGTAGCTGTACAAAAAATCGTATTTGGTATACTTTTTATTTTTCATTCCAGAAAATATTTTGTTGTATCTCGTGCATGAAAAGCGGCCCTTTTCGTGGCAGTTTTGCGCAACGAAAGTGACTCTTTTCATAGCAGTGTCGAAAAGTTGGTTTGCGCATGCGCTGTACGCTGCTTTTCGTCCCTAGGGCGGAAAAGTTCACTTTTCTGCCCTAGGGACGAAAAATTCTAATCTCACTTGTCACCGTTCGTCCCGCAAACATTGCTACTCAAAGCGCCTCTATTCCTGCACTAGTTACAAAAAGTATCGTCTGTCTCTCGCTTCGCTCCGGCAGCAAATATCACACTCGTCGCTAACGCCAACTTTCGGCCCTTGTTGCACAATATGCTATTCTGTCGTTAAAAAAAAATTAGTGCCATTTTCCTGTAACAAAATATATTTATCATTTTTACAAGAAATAATTTGTCACTACTGGTTTAACAAATTTTTTTGTTATTGCTTATTCGACAATTTCTTTTGTCACTTGTAATTTAATAAATAAAAATGTAAGAAATTTGAGAGAGGAACGCGAGAAACAGGATAATGTCCCAATCATTGATAAATGCTAAATTAATGTACAGTTGTATTATAATAATGAATGGTTTTCAAACAGTCAAAGCACGCACTGTCGATTACTGGTATAGTGGACCATAACTGGGAGATCTACATTATATATAGCCAAGAGGGAATTTGAGGGACGTCTCGTGATGAAAGATTGAACGTTTTCCATTGAATACGATGAACTACAAATTACGACGATAATCTCGCTGAACTTACGTAGTATTTATTAATTTTATCGAAATTATTAATATTGAATATTTTCAATGATTCCAATCATGATTGTAATACTAAAATTGTTTAATGAAGATAGAAAAATAGTATATTGTGCGACAAGTGCGTGAAGTTGGTAATTCGAGACGAGTGTAAAATTTGGTTGATCACACGAGTTGACAATCATCTACCACGCACATGTCCCACATTTTACTTTTTTAAATACCTGCATGAGAAGCTTCGTTTTCGAGATTTATGTAACCTTTCAAACTGACAATAAGTGAAGCAAACGTCTTTACTTCGCAAATGACTCGACTGACTTCGCACACGGTCGACTCACTTCGCACACCACTCACATAAAATGTGAGAATCGAGCACCTCCCGCTCGTTACGCAGACACGAGAACACGAACTTCACACGCAGGTGTTTAAAAAAAAATGTATCTGCACAATTACTGAAATATAAATTCAAAAAGTTCTACCATCTTACATGAGTAGTATACCAAGCATGAAAGTCATCATATTTCTTGGAGAGTTGGTACACAGAAATTTTTTTTTAATTGACACAATATCCTTTTGTCGATTTTCAGTTTCACGAAAAAAATTCTAATAGTAATTTGTTAAAAATATTGGATTTTCATTGTACATAGTATTTTTTGTAATTTCAATAACAAAAAAAATGTATTATGAAAAAAATTGTCATTTTCCTTTTACAATATTTTTCTTCGGTTTATGATAAAAACATTATTACCATTTCCAATTTTACATATACATTTTTGTATATCCGACATATTTTGAAAATCTTTTTGTAATCCAAAAAACTTAACACAAAGTCCGTGAAATACAAACAAAACCTGTGAAACTCACAAAACGACGTTTGTTATTTCGAAAACCAGCGCTCCGACATAAAAACAAAATTGTGGTTTTGCAAAGAACTAACCATAATAAATGTGTGCCCTTTGTGTATAATGAAGCTTTACAAATTAGAAAAAAGTGAGTGACCAAGAATTTCTAAATAAATGTAAAAATTCATATACATTGATTTTTGTATCACGCACTGCAATAGAAAAAAATATATAACACATATACGAGAGACATCATCCCGTACATTTGCTCTGGAAAGCCCCAAATGTTTTGATGTTAATTTACTTAGAACTCCGGAATAAAAGAACACGATTAATTGAGAATATAAATTGTTTTTCATACTTTTCCTATGCCTTTTACACATTTGTGGTGTGCATTATTAGACAGATAATATCCAAATGACCCAGTTGTCGACAGTACTCTATAAATATACATTATTAGTGACCTAACGAAATATAATCATCCGTCATTTCGATATGCATTGAACACAGTTACCGATATCCGGTCTATTTTACTCCGATTATAATTTTTAAGTCGTCATTCCCTTTCTCATTTTAGTACCGAACTATTTTTAAAAAAATTATATAAATATTACTTCAAAATATTGCAGTTTTGCCAGAATATTTTGAAATCTATTGAATTTTTTGCAATGCCCGAACAAAACATTGTATATGTTATATTTTTATAACATTGCAATAAATGCAATAATGTAATTGCAAAAACTTTTCAAACAAATAAACACATTTTACACCATCGAACTTTACCATTAATTAAAAGTATACGTTACATTAATGCAAATTGCAATGTTATTATATCCAACGATAAAACAATTGCAATCTGCAAAAAATTACACTTGGGCGTTTTTACGGTTTCTGATTTTAAATATAACATTGACATTCATAAGTTCCAAATTTCGAAAGAATTCTAATTATCACGCTGTAAACTTGGATTCGAATTGTTACGGTGTAATTTCGAGATTGCTCTGTTATTTTTGGAATCAAAGCTTTTGGAGTCAACATTCTTTAGAATCCGTTCAGTTGCTTTAGAACGTAAGAGAAAACAGGATGAAACTGACAAGATACAAGCCATAATTGATGTTCGTTATACGATTTTCTAATATATTGGAAATTTTAAAAAAGGCTATAAAATGGATCTTTACACATTGCTTCCTCATGATTTTCGAATTTTTACAAAGATACCTCTATGAGCAAGTATGTTGATAAATTTTGGTTTCCTTGTAGAGGAAGATTGTAGAGACCAATTCTTCTGCATTTTTCTTCTAAAGTTTTAATAGGAATCTGACTGATTCACATATATTTTAAGGGACATTGCAGACAGATTAGAAGTTTTCACTCTTTTACTTGGGTACCTAATTGTAACTGTATTGCTCAAGTGATTCTTAATGTAGAAGTGTTCTTTTATTAAACAATATCAATATCAAAATTTGTAACTTGAATATAATATAACATTTAAACCCTTTTATCGATTTTGATAAAATATTATATTGAACATTCCTTAATATTATTAGGTGTGCAAAAAATGTTAACTCACTGTTTCAATAGTTTCGTAAGTTACAACTATAAAAAAAATAAAAAATTATAAATCGTATACAATCTGAACTACATTATAGGTTCTGATGAAACTATGTGTACCAATCATCACCGAATAGTAACTCGTTTATGTAGAAAATTTGTTTGCGCCCGATAAAGTTTTTTAAATTTTCGCAAAAATTCGAAGCCTCATAAAATTTGAACCACTTTACAGATCTTGTCGAAATTTAATAACAAACAACATCGAACGTATGAGTATATACAAGTACGAAAGTTAGAGCGACCACGCCCTTTTTTCTAAATAATCAAATTTACATAAAATCTGAATGGCTGCAAACCTTTGGTAAAAAATCGTAACATTCAAAGAATTCACTTACGAGCGAAATTTCAATCCGGTCGCTCTAACGGTTACTGAGTAAGAGGCGATCGAAAACTTTCGGAGCCCTTCCTCTATGAGAAAGCAAAAACAACAATCAAAAAATATTATCGACACTGAGTTACCTTGAAATGATATAATATTTATACTTTTCAAAAATGTTTTACATAAACATATTTCTAATTTTCCTAAGGAAATGTCTTGCAATATTCCACCTCAAAGTTGCGATAATATTTCAATTATAATGAAAAATTGGAAATATTTTTGCCATACTCCTGCTATGTCCTATCTAGGAAGAGTAAAAAATATATATACAGAGCGTAGAAGAGTGTGAAAAAGATCGGTACAAAGTAAAAATGTCTGCGTGTCACGAGTTTCCCTTAAAACTCTTTCGTTTTTCCTTCCGCCATGTAGAGAGCGAGAGAAAAACGTCCTCAGTAGTAAAAGTTATTCGGGTCGCGACTCACATATTTCCGCGGCTCAGTTCCGAGAGTCAAAGTTAATTGCACCACAGATTTAACCCTCTTTGCTTACAGGGACTAAATTCAGGTGAAGTGCTTGCATGTAACTATATGAAGTCTAATGTATTCGAAAAATCTCTGTGCATAACATTCACGTGACAACGTGGCGCGATACGCTCGTGTGCGTATGAATGCTCGGGCGCGTTAAATGCATCGCTCGAGATTTTCAATGGCGAGGTAACGTGAGCATACACACGGCGACCTGGAATTTCGCAAATGTTGGCAGACCCCCTTTCCGCCTTGGCGGATGGAAGATTGCGCTGATAATTTATAATCTTATATATATATATAATTTATAATAACAAAACAGAAAATGAGGTGTGCACACATCTGGCGCAAAAAAAAGTGTTAGGTGTGAACATGGGTTTGAAAAAAAAATAATGTTCGTTGTTTCAGAGACGAACCGAGAGTACAGGAATATAAAGTCAGCGGGAAGAGACTTCCCAGAGTCTATTTTTGATATAGCAACGGCCTGAAAGCCTAGCGATGAGGTGACTCAATTTCGTTGGGCTTTTCGGTGAAGTTCGTAGCGAAATATGCTGCAGACGGTAACTTTGCAATAATACAAACAATCCCAAACCAGATATTTAGATCAACCTTAATTTGTTTTGAGTAATTTCATATTTTTTCATTATTATTAATATATTGATATGAAAATTTATATTCCTTCTCTCAACGTTCTGCTAAAACTGTACAGCATTGCGAATTTACATTGATGTGTATTTTATTCGGTTCAATTGCAAGTTTTTATTTTCAAGCTGTCGTATAATTAAGAAATAATATTTTCTTATGCTTTGTTTAGAGCATTTTTTTCAATGATTTTTGAATATTCACAGTGGAAGAAAGGGATGAGAATAACTGAATTATTGCATGTGAGGTTATTCAACTTGTGTATATTTGTGGACCATCTGTATTCACTATTTTTTATTGAATTGAAACATTTTGCTTCGCTATAGAGGAAGCTTTGTTTTCATGAAATTGTTGTTGTTGAGATTTTCATATCAAGACACTCAGAATGGTCCAAAACGTCGAGAAGATTTTGTTATAAAAAATGTCCGTATGTGTGTGTTTGTGTATGTATATACCAGGGACGGAAAATTGAAATCTTCATAACTCATGAACGGCACGATGTATCAAGCTGAAATTTCGCACGCAAGTAAAATAGTAACTCCTCTTTGATTGATGTGATTTTTAACAAAATGTATTCACACATACCGGTTTTATAGAATTTTTTTTCTACAAAATCGCGTGATGTCTCGACTTTCAGTTTGATGATTGTGTCAAATAGTTCTTCATAAGTGCGGGAACGGTCGATCTTGTATGGTATTAAATTTCATCAAAATCGGTAAAGCGGTTTGAATTTTACGTCACTTTAAGTTTTTAAACAAATGTACATTTTGTAGCCTTGTTTTTAGGATTTTTCTAGCACTTTTACAGGGCATGTTCATCTTCTCTACCGATTTATTTTGATGAATAAAAGATACCTCGGCACTGATTAGTCGTATCGAAAATTGTTATGGAAGAGTTCATTTTCGTCGTCTATTCACCAAATTCTAATTAAATATTTCGCAACAAAAAATATGTAATAAAGAGTTAAAAAATACATCTGAAATTTAAAAAAAAATGAAGATTTAAGAAACTTGCTTTAAATTTTTTTTTTCAAATTCCGACCGAAAATACTCTGCATGAATGTGAACTTTTTGAGCCATGAGTGAACTTACGATCTCCGATTTAAAACATATACTTTTTTTTGATTATTTAATTAATTGTATTACATATAAAAATTGCGTAACTCTAAGAAGCTTACGTTATTCCTCACCACAGTTTACTTAGAATTTCATACTCCGAAGTTTTTGTTGGGTCGCTGATAACGAATCCGAATTTTTTTTTTAATTAGATTTCTCTCTGGAGAATGCCGCGACCATTTCAGCATTGGTTTAATCAAATCATAAATAGTTTGGTCTGTAGTGGTCTACTCATTTGAATTGTCTCACTTTAGACATTTCTTTAACCTGGATGTCTGAAAAATCATAGAATCAAAGCGATGAGAACGACTGACAACGAGTTTTTGTATATTTTCTATGCAATAGCTACAAATGTCCTTTTGTATGTGAACACAGTCAAGTAGTTGAACACAAAGGCGTTATTTCTTGATGTTAAAATACTACATGTCGAGAGTTGGAGCATGAGTTGCTGCCAAGCTGTTACATACATTGACATATACATATATATATATATATATATACGCATGAAGTCGAACAGTTGCATAGACGTAGATTACTTCTTGGGCTACAATGTGTCATGCACCCTGCATGACCGGTATGCCCCATGGCAGAGGCATAGCAACGTCATGGGGAGGCAATTTTAAGGAGGCTTCGACGGTACAGTCAGGTCAATACAGTTCTAAGCTTTTAAAAATTCTTCATACACGTTTTCAACAGGATATAAGTCTAGACGAAGATAGATTAAAATTAAAGAGGTCCTAACGTAGAAAAAAAATACCTCAATGAATTTATACAGGAAGAATTCAATTTATACAAAAATATTCCATGAGATATATTTCCACATCGTTTTATAGAAATCAACGCCATAATTTTTGTTAGATCTTGACAAGTGAGAGATCATTTTAGTTGTTGAAATATGCGCTATAGCTTTTTCCCTAATTAAAAAATTGATACAAGGCCAATGACTTGGTGAATTAAAATATAGTAAAACCTATGTAACGATGTATGTGAAGTAAATCATCATGTAACGAACAAAATACGCCCTCCTTATTGATTATTATACATGTTTTGTACTTTAAGTAGAAATTCTTAAAATCATATTCATCTGCATTTGCGTGAATTTTTTTTTTTTTAAATGTGTACAAATAATTTTCGAAATCTTGGTATTCGAATGAGGTGACTGTACCGTCAAAGCCCTTAAGTAAATGCGTGTTGCTTTTATCGTGCATTCTGGCACGACAAGAGACGAGATGCACAGTCAGCTTAGCGATCCCGGATGGAAGGTATGTAATAGTTTGCATGGCGTGACTGCTGGAGTCTCGTGTCGACAAGAGTCTCGCTTCTATAATATTGTTACGAACGAGCAAATAAATAAGTCACGATTATAAAAGAAATAGCAGGGCGGAACTTTATTAAGATAGATATCGCGTCCGTAATCTTTGAGGTCTCTGTCAAGACTGTTAATCAATCTACGATCGTTGTCAAGCGTCATTCAGTTCGTTGTCAGTTGTCTCATATGACACGAGCGGATCAATTCCAATGCCACTTTCACATACAATTCCATAAATAACGCAATATAAATGCCGATTCCGTTACACTACTCCCCTCCTTTTGAGTTGCCGCCCCGGCAACTCCCTAACTATCTAGGATGTGGTTGCCATGGTCCATCTAGATATGATCGCGACCTATTAACACTGCTCTGGTATTTACCCAAGTCCCGAGGGAAAACCATGGCTAAAAAACCTGGGAAGAGCAGCGTGTACATTTGAAAAGCTAATTATTTTATCAAATTTAAATTTAACTTTCTGTCGGTCGGTCTTTAAAAAAAAAAATCTGTCTCTAGATAATACAATTGAGTTTAATAATTGTTTCATTTATTATCTTCTTTCTTGTGAAACGTAACGACGTGGAGCGATTTCTCCAGAAATCGAGTAGTCCACCTTCGAAAATTTCGTCCAATCCATTTCCACGATGTTTTGTAAGATATCCTTATTGATGTTGAAGGGATCGGGAAGAATGGAAGGGACTAGGTCTCTCTGCAGAATAGTCAACCTGTGACAGAAAAACGGAAAAGCGTAGTGCTCTGGAAAATAATATCGTTGAAAAATAACAACATTTCTCTTTCTTTGGAACTACATCCCGAATAGCCGACGTTATGATATCAATAGGAAAGCTTTAATTCATTTATTCATTTCATTCATTTGAGTACTCTATCGGTCACCTTACAGAACAATACAGTGTGCGCACCCCTATACTGCTCAAGTGAATCCGACCATAAAATATCCAAACTTGTTCTCGGGAACTCAAAAACATCCACTAGCGAGAACTATGATCAGTAATCCAAGTTAGTTAAAGGAATATTCTTGATCCACAGCCAGAGAAAATTCGGACCAAGTGACACCAACGACTAACCATGCCCAGTTAGACATTGAATACCCACTACACAAAAAGATTCTTCGGAAACCCTTCACAGTACACCGAGCTACAGTATGACCTTTACCGAGGGCAGTGCACCAGGCTCCAGCCAAGCAATCTACTTTCCACCATTAACGTCTCAGAACTGCCATCGCTATTTTTTAATTTTCAAAAGGTGCTAATCTATCTATATGCACAATCATCAATTTTCCTCGAGGAAGTTTCTGAATCCTATATACTACATCGTTAATTTTGGTTTTAACTAAATATGGACCTAGCCAATCTCTTTGCAACTTTGGGCACTTTCCTTTGACTCTATGGGGGTGATAAAGCCAAACCTGCTGACCGGGTTTAAAGGAAAGCATATGTGATTTTAAGTCAAACTTTGATTTAATTTTATTACTCTTTAAAATGAACTGCTTTCTTACTTTTTCGTGAATTGTATTCAATCTCTCTCTCAATTCTCCAACGAATTCAGATGGATCACTAGCCTCTGAATACTCATTTTGTGGATTTCCACGAAGAAGTTCTAATGGCAACTTAAGTTCCCTACCCATAAGTATCATTGCTGGTGAAAATTCAGTAGTTTCATGTTTTGAAGAACGGTAAGCTAGTAAAAAAAGAGGTATCCATTTGTCCCAATCTTTCTGATTTTCTGAGACAAACTTGGATAGATATTGAAGAATAGTCCTATTCAATCTTTATTCTGCCGAAGGAGGATTTCTACACGTAGCTTGTCTATGACCCTTTTTCCCACATTTCCAACAGTCGAATGAAAATTGTGAATCTCGATATTCGATCCTTCGATTTTCCTTCGATTTGTCTCGTCTGTAAAGTTCGTTTGAGTCGGAGGATTTGTTGTTAAAATTATTTTGTCTGAAGTTAGAATTTGAATTTGAAAATTTACTTTTTATCGATTCGAGCACTGTATCGATTTCTTTAGCTCGATTCAGTGCGTCTATAAGTG
This sequence comes from Perithous albicinctus, assembly GCA_964016905.1. Lineage (NCBI taxonomy): Eukaryota > Metazoa > Arthropoda > Insecta > Hymenoptera > Ichneumonidae > Perithous > Perithous albicinctus. Next base: position 12,959,918 of record OZ024693.1, on the reverse strand, counting down.
TCGAGACTTTCTCAAGTTTGATCGTTTTCTTGATATTATAATTGGAAAGCCCCGAAATAAATGCTCTGCATGCAATTTTCTCTCTCGTTTCTATGTTGGCTTCGGCATATGCTAACCTAGCCAACCGATTGATATCTGTTGCAAATGTCGCAAAATCTTCATTATATTTTTGTTTCCGAGCCTCCAATTCATTACAATATCTCTCGTTACAATTTTTTGTCCCGAAGCTAAAATCTAGAGCTGATTTAAGTTTGGAAAAATCTTTACTTTCTTCATCGCTGAGACCGTCTAATACGACTCGAGCTGACCCGCGAAGTGACGAAGCGAGCAAGATTGCTTTTTCAGTGATCGAATATCGATAGAATTGTGTAATTATTTCGAATTGTTTAAAGTATTGGTCCCACGATCCGGTACCATCAAACAAATCGTGTTTCAGCTTAAGATTAGTCTGATTTGAAATGGGAGTTGATGGTATGACAGATTCGCTTTGAGGATTGTTATTTTGTCGCGGAATGTCGTGAATAACAGCGTGTGTTGTTATTGAGTTATCAAGTAGAGAAGCGGAAGTGTTAGGTAAAGCGGAAGTAAGGGAAGGAACATTATCTTTATTTTTTTTGAGTTCAGCGATGATGAGACGTGCTGACTCCTGTGCTGCTTCCTTGGCTGCGGTCTGTGCAGCTTCACCGATTGCTTCTCGTAACACATCCCGAACCGATGTTATGGCTGCTTCTCTTGCTGACTCGATTGCTATTTCCTTTAATTTTTCGAAATCTTCGGCCATACGACGATTATTTTCTTCAATTTTTTGTTGGAATTCTTCTCTAAGGGTGTTGATCGTGTCTGTTTCGCCGTGTCCATCTTCGGACACTGTTGCTCGTATCCTCCTTCTTCTACTCATAATTACTGCGAGTTGTCACTGATAATCCGATTTGACCGACACACAAAAAAAAAAATCGCTTTTTGAATTATTATCCCGACCGAATTATTTATATTTTTACGCGAAGATTCGTTAAACACTTCTGACACCAATGTTACGAACGAGCAAATAAATAAGTCACGATTATAAAAGAAATAGCAGGGCGGAACTTTATTAAGATAGATATCGCGTCCGTAATCTTTGAGGTCTCTGTCAAGACTGTTAATCAATCTACGATCGTTGTCAAGCGTCATTCAGTTCGTTGTCAGTTGTCTCATATGACACGAGCGGATCAATTCCAATGCCACTTTCACATACAATTCCATAAATAACGCAATATAAATGCCGATTCCGTTACAATATTAAAAGATAGTAAAGTCGCTATTGTCGTAGCAATATTCGCTATCGAAACTGAGCCGTCTACAAGATTACTCGGAGTAATTCTATTAACCTCGTTCTATGGAGAACAGCGGCAATTGGAAGTTTTCCGGGAATTAGAAACGGAGAGTTATTATCGTCCGCCAATATCGCGAGATATCGAACGGGATTTTTGTAATTGAATTCAAGGATAATACGTCAGACACATCGAGCAACTTTGGATACAATACTTCGACGCTTCAATTATTATTTGAAGTTGGAACGAATTCTACCGACGATAGTGAATAACATATGATAAGAGGTAATCGAGTAGAAGCAGGTGGGGCCGATGGGGAAGATGTAGTAACACCACTGGCAAACACACACACACGCGGTGAGAATGTTTAATTGCGAAGCGTGACTTGATATAATGAATCTAGAAATAAAACGTCTCTATATATCGATGAAGAAGTTTTTCTTATACACCATTAAAGTTCACTTCTGATTACAATGAAGTTGGGAAAACTTTGAGAGTCTTCCAAGAACCACTGACAGTTCTATTCTAAGGGTCGAATTTTTGGACATAAGAATGAACTTAAGTTCAATCTGAAGATCAATATTAAGCCTGAAGTTGGATCTGAAGATCAATTTGAAGTCTGAAGTTCGATCTGATGATCGATCTAAAATTCGAACTGGCGTCTAAAAGTTCAAACCCAAGACATTTTGTCAGGCCATAAGATGTGACAAAAATGGTTGTAATATTTGTAAATATATATCCGCTTCTGTCAAATCTAAGCTAAGGGTCCAATTTTTTTGCGTAACTTCAAACTTAAGTTCGATCCTAAGATCATCTTCAGTGCGAAATTTGATCTCAAGATTAACTTAATAAGTGTGACGTTCGATCTCAGGAACGATCTTAAGTTCGAACTTATGTCTAAAAATTCGACCCTAAAGTCTAAATTATAATAAAGTATACAGACAAAACTGTGATTGAGATTTGTCTAGTTTCGAAAATAGGTTTCAAGAAGTTTTTGTGAACAGAAACTTTTTTGTTAATTTGACCCATATTTTTTTTGTGAATATCGAACTTACAAAATGAAATAAATAACCAGTATCGAAAAGACCGAAATACTTAAGCTGTGAAAAAAAATCGTCTTTCCGTTGGGGTATGAACTGAACAAAAAACATGTTAAGTAAAAAATTGTCATTCATCCAGTCAGCACCGTAATTAAATAACACACATGTCAGCGATACGTAACATTAAAGTCAATGACATGCAACAGAGGTAATTTTTCTACTTAATGTCATCGCTTGTTATGTTAAAAAAGAAAAACTGATTAATATAGCACACGATTCTCATGGAATACCCCTTTTATGACTTTTTAAAAATTTTCACTGATAACAAGATGAATGTCACAGAATATTCAAGAATATGATTTTTTTGCCTACGACTAACCTTAAAATAAAATTGCGTACGAAATATAGTGAATAATCATGTTTTTGAATCATTTGAAAATTCTCGCTTAAACAGAGAGACGAAGGGAATATAGAAATCTGAAAAAATTGGGGCATTTTTTTTACCATTTGGAGCCGGTTTGACGGGCTCCAACATGAAATTTTTTTCAGACGCCATATAAGGACCATCCTAATGTAGACAGATAGATATTTATTTAATTTAGAGGCGTGTATCTCATACAAATAGCAATTAAATTTAAGTTTCACTTTAGTAGTTTTAATATGATTTCTTATTTTAGTCTTAATTTATGATCGTAGAACGGGCATTTTGTAACGGTGTTAAAAATGATAATGTAGACGATAGTAAGATTTGTATATCTTAAAAACTTAAGTACTTACTCCTTAAAAATGATGTCGATCTTGTGTGATTTATATATGAATTTTACTCGGACACTAAGGCACTGACAATAGCAGCAATCAATAAAATCCTTTCGGAATTAAAAAAATTTTAACTGTAAACTTTAAATCAGTTACCTTAAAAGCGCATGGAATTTAATTATTGCAATTTTTGCTATGTTTATTTTTATCTAATTTTGCGTGCGAGAAAGTGTGTCTTGTCTCGATGTTATTTCTTATATTCGCTCTTGATGCTATCGTTATGTAATAGCCCGGCGCCAGATTAATTAGGTCAACATCCAAAATGCGGGAGACATTCGCGATAAGAAATTAAAACTCGATACTAATTTACACACATTTCCCTGTAATGCTCTATGATGATGTCGGAGATGTAACCATTCCGTTTGTTTCTAACTCAGTCTGTGTTTATTTATTTATTGCATAGATAATTTAATATCAAGAGGACGGAGTCAGATAAAAATCACTGGTTTAAGGGTCTACATCACCCTGATGGTCGGACAAATCTGTTAAAAAATTCTTTTTTTTTTTGGACGCAGATATGAAATTTAGAAAAAAAAACTTTTATTTCACATACATAAAGTACATACTTAAGAACAATTTAGAGAGAAAAAAAAATTGAAAAAATTACCAAATGGCGGAGATATGAGTCATCCATTAGCCCCCTCTTTTCAAGATCCTTGTTGACGGTGTACAAGATTTTTCAATCTTGCATCGTCAGAAAAATACAAAAAAAAATTTGTTCTTATTTAAGAAGGTAGTAGCTATGGCGCTACGTAGGGAAAAATTATAAAAAATTTTATTTGTAAAAGTGGCAGTAGTTTGAAGATAGCGACGTGAATTTTCATGAAAATTTAGTTAATTAAATTTATGCCTTAGAAACGGGACACCGAATCAAAAAATCTCTACGTAGCGCTATAAACAATGTTATAAAGAATTTGCGGTAAAAATGTCAGGTAAATCGGTCCAGTAGATCTTGAGATATCTTGTACACCAGTTTGAAAAGGGTCGTTTCGAGAAAATCGCAAAAGAACAAAAAAGTGCCGCGGCAGCAGCTACGTACCGGTACGCACCATTCTGCGTACCAGTCCGAGCGCTATCTGAGTTTCGGCGCCCTTCTGCCACTCCCACTTCTAACGGCTGTAACTCTTGAAGTACTTTGAATTTTTGAATGGGCGAAGCGCCTAAAATATTCTCAAAAGTATGTCGAATTATTTGAATGAAAAGAAAAAAAATCAATTTTTTTTTCAGGTTGGTGTAACCCCATAACTACTTTGATGAATGTCTTGCTTGTTTCACTGCTGATGTTGTAAGAGAAATTAACTTTTTTATTTTTAATATCTTACCATGTGAGTACGATATCGTATAAATATTTTTCTTTAAAAGCTGCATAATAATACCTTCCACATAGCTTCCTTATTATTTTTCATCTTGCACAAAGTTCCCTCTATTAAGAAGTATGACGACCAATTTTTCGCCCTAGTATCGTAATGTACTTATTTCCTATAGACTCGATTAAAAATCTCATAAAAAGAAAAATCATGGAGAAATCTTCATGTCATTTTATTTTACTGAAGATTATAATCTTTATTTAAATTATATTTTTCAATTCTCATATAAAATTTTTCTTCTTCTATAATTGGGAATGTAACTGCAGTGAAGTAGTCTGTTCATCTGTCTGCAGTAGCATCGCTCATCTCGAGTTCAGCTCAGACTATATTTCGGGTATCTGCATCCGAAGGGTCATCGCCAAAGTTGAATTTCGCAATAATTTTACGTTGGTAGAGCGTCCGACTTCGATATAAGACTAAAAGGCAGCGGGGGCTTTATGTTTGCTGTGGAGAAAGTGACTAGAGGGGAGGACCGGCATATGCACGCTTATGTATTTAACGAGTCGGCGCAAAATCTTTCTACCATTTATGGTAAAGGAGTCGGGTAGTGTCGGTGCCGTTGCATGTACGTCTCGTACGTGCCGGGACCGAGATTTTTGCGAGGTCATGTGCGTCATTTTATTAAAAAAAAAAAAATAATAATAATAATGGTCATAATTTAGCGTGAAAGAGTTTCATTGAGAACCGACATCTTTTCTATAGTGTAGTTTCGTTAACAATATATGCGAATCAAAAAAGGATTAATACAACAATCAGAAGGGTCTTGACCAGAAAAAGATCACGAAATAATATCCGCAACATTTCGACTATAATACAATTCATATAATTCTAAGAATTATTGATTACCTTTTTAAAACCAAAATTTAAAATTAAATATTACCCATAAAATACCAGTGTAAAGTTTGATTTTTATTAGAATTTGAGTACTAAAAATCTGAAAAATAAAATAACCGCAATTGCAGATAGGAAGAACATTGATTTTAAATAATAATAATAATGACAAACAGGTCAAAACTTAAACGTTTAATTTTGCTTAAATAAGCAATAAAATGTATGATTTTTTCGAACCCATACGATTTATTAAAAATATTCTAACAGAATTTTTGTTTCCGAGTTTTTTATAAATCCGTTTTTATGAAACCCTTTGTTTAATGATCTCGAAACTTTTTATGTGCAATGTGCAACCTTTAAGCGAAGACGTATCGAGAATTCACAACTTTCAAAAAATGTATAAAATAATCACATTTACAAGACAATTCTAAAAAAAAAAAGACGTGTTCAGAAAAATCAAAAATTTAGTTTTTACGTGTTAAGTTTCCTATTAAATTTTGTTAAATATTTTTACTTACTAATTTGTTAATAACTTTGGACGTTATTATTGTTATTGATAATGATGTTTTTTGAGTTTTGATTTTCGAATCTGTCAATATAGCTCTACAGACTCAAAAAAATTATATTAATTTAAGAAAAATTACGGTTTAAATTTATTTGGTGAATCTGATACATCACCGAATCGGAGTCTTGGCATCGATAGCTTGTACCAATTTGTGTGCCACTCTTCTAACCAGAAGCGTCAGGTTCCATATAAGCAGCTGTGAGTACGAGAGTTGTGAACAAGAAGAAAAAAAAAACAACGTTTAAGAGGCAAAGCGAGGACTGAAGTACTTCCACGTTATTCCGACATCTGTCGAAACGAATGAGCCCGAATAGCTTGAAGCTCGTATATACATGCTAAACCGGATAAGCTACTGCGGTCGCTGTGCTTATATATTACGCTACGACGACGGCATACAGCCTCAAGCACAGGGATCTAGTCGTCGAGATCAAACGTAACGCACTTACGCGCAATATGTTCACGCACGGGAGCCTCTTGACGCTCCTTATGCATGCTAGACGTGGGAGTACGTCCGGACAATTTCGAGTGCTTGCGAGAGCCCGCGGAATATATATATATATACTAAAGGAAAACGGTGGGCCAAGAGTAAAGGAAAAAAGTATATGACATGTCGCTTTTACAGTATGCAAGCATTATCCGAAGTTTCCATAGGTTAGCAGTGATTGGCGACCCTTCGACGACAGACTAAAATGAGTTTTGCATTTTCTGACCACTTTGAACAATTTGGACTAAAATTTCACTGAATTGTCGATTCAAAGTGTTTCAATTATTCTATTGGAAATTTAATCCTCATCTCATTTGTCATAATTATGATTTTATAGTAATTTATGTATTTGTGTAAATTAATTTATACAACATCTTTATTTTTGCCTCCTCATCGAAGTTTTATTTATACGACGGAAAATTTCCGGATGTGTGTGTGTGTGTGAGTGTGTGTTATATTTTATTCTATCGTTTATATGAGAAAAATCGGATGTAAATAAAATAAAATGGCGTTAAAGCAGTGACAATCCAGACTTCTTGTTAGACTCAATCTCTAATTAGTTTTTTTTTCTTTCTGATTTCAGGTATAACCGGAACTGGTGATCGAATCTTAATTAAACGTTTGTGGAAGGAAGAGGGTAGCTCGACCCACGTGCAAAATTGCAGGAAGATCTGTCAAACCACTATGAAGTTATAGAGGTTTAATTTCTGCAATTTCATTGCATCCATCCTTATACATTATCAACACATATTTTTTCGAACTTTTAAGATATTTTCAACTGACTTATAAGCATCTCACAATACTTGTTATTTGTTTATTAACTCAGTTTAATATTAATCATTTTAAAAAAATGTATCCCACCAAAAATGTACAAACGTACTTTCAAAAACAAAGAAAAAGGTCTCCCATAAAAAATCATTAATAAACTCCTTGAAAGTTAAAGTAAAGAAGAATATAATGGTGGTCATTATTTTTCCCATGACCCATAATCGATATATTTTTTCGTTTCATGGCATTTTCTTAATTTGAATCTACGTGAAAGAAAAATAAATTTACATAATATGTTTACATATTTTCTTACTAATATTCTGAAAAAAATGTATATGAAGTATTTATAAAACAACTAAACAGAGTGCCATTGAATTGATCTATACAACTCTGATTCCGAAAACCTCTATTAATTTGCACATAATGTTAGAAAATTATTTAAACGATTAAAAATAGTATATTATGCACTAAGGGCGGAAAGTTGAACATTCCTGGCCTACATTTTTTTCACACATCTGCACGAAGAGTTCGTATTTTGTTCCGTGATGAGAGGGAGGAAAGTGAGTGTTTTCCTCCCGCGGGAGTGTTTTCTTCCCTAGGGAGTAAAGTACTTACTTTCGCACCTCTCACCGGCGAGCAAAGTACGAACTTTACGTGCAGGTGGGTGAAAAATTATGTAAATTGTTTCGACTTTATTTTTCAGCAATTTTTTTTTTACAATGCTTTCTCACAGAGGAAGCTTTGTAAAAAAAACTGTAAAGAATTGAGGAAACAATTTGCAAGATTCTACTATGTAGGCTTGCAAACATTTGAAAAAAGCTGTAAAATAATGAGGAAGGAATTTGCAAGGTTCTATTCTGCAGGCTTATTTGTGCTCGAAAGATATTTTAAAAAAATGCAAGATGTCATCAAATTTGAACGGCTCGACCGATTTGCATCAAATTTTTACTCAAATCTTGTTCTACGGTAGTCCATACGTGAACCAAATTTGAATCCGGTATCTCGCAATTTGCGCAAGCTAGTGCGCGAAGCATGTTTAAAAAAAAAATTTAAACCCAAAAGGGCATAAAATTTGAACCGCTTGACTGATTTGCCGTTACAACAGCACCATCACGTCAGTATCAATCATGATGAGAAAGTCACATGCTGCGATCATGCCATGAGTAACTTTTTGCTAACCCATTTTTCTCGAGGTTTTGGACCATTCTGAGTGTCCTGACATAAAATTTTTGATAAAAAAAACTTTTCTCACAAAAACGAAACTTCCCCTATGAAGAAGCAATAACAACAGAAAACACTACATTCCGCATAATTCTTTTTTTTTGCGAGAAATTAGTACTTAAGTTGCAACTATAGGATTATCGAAACACCTGTGTAGCTCAGGAACTTTTGCCTCTGTCTGTTCAATATGATTAATGGGCCAACTTCCCACGACGTTGCCAATAGCTGCTACATGGCCAATAATTGCATCAATCATGTCGTACAGCTGTGTTACTGCTGTAGATATTGCTAATTTGGGAACCGGCTCTTCGGTGCGGTCTCCGACTCTGAACTGAGGCGAGAAGAGCTCGAACACGCGGTTCTCGTTTGCACACATTCATATATGTATGTATACATATATAGTTCTTGAACGGATGCACGCGATAATGATTTTGCCGAGGACCCACGCACGACCCGTGAACTACGAATGGCAAATTCATTAGGCAACGTCTGTCCTCGAGACTGCTATGCATGCATTTATGATCCTCTCTAATAAATGGTTTGATGCCATATATAATACATGTGCAGCACCAGGACTCTCAATGCCGATGAATTCATATTATTTCATCTTTGTTTCTGCGAACGATACGTTAAGCACACGAAATTCTCCAGTGTCACATTTGTCAAGTGATTAGGACTCTCGTGTCGTGATTCTAAGAAGGATTCCGTCGTTCCACCGACAAGATAGGACTCCGTCATCTTAGTTAATTTGCATTCGTAAGCTCGGACAATTTACAATCTATGTATTAACGAGCTAGAAGGAAGAAGTGACGGCTGTATGAAGTGGTGCATAACGTTTGATCGTTGAATTTCAACGAGTGATTGTTCGATTCAAACAGATAATCATCATGTCGAGTTATAAGAGAGACCGGGGCTTGTTGGATCGATGAGTCTACTTAAGGATACTACACAGAGATTCCCTACCAAAGAGTTTGATTTGAGTGAATTTTTAGTAGTTAGGGATCTTTTTTTTCAAATCTTTTTTAAATCAATGTGGTTAAAGATAACAAAAACATTTAATTTAAATAATAATAATAATAATCATGATAACAATAATAATAATAACTTGTGTTTAATCTTTCTAATATCAATTTCTAATATATTTGGTACATTGGTAAAACAATCATTTCCAAAAATTTCTTCTTTAATTTTGATCCAGAAATTACGTCGAGTGGTTATGTATTTTAAAGAAAGTTTTTCGAACCAGGTTACATTTTTGATTAATACTGGATTTTTCAAAAGTGACAATTAAAAAATATTTTGACACGGAAAATTGTCGATCGGTTGAGAAATAATATTTGTTTCAACAGGAAAGAGTCTTTGTACTGAAGGAATTAACAAGTTCGATAGAAAACTTTATACATATTTTTTTATAAGAAATAAATTATACGGTTTTTCCAAATAAAATAAATAAAGATTATCTCTGAATGAATTTTCGAACGTTCTTGAAATTTCCGTATGTATGAATTCTATAAGGTCTTTTTTTTATGAAACTGTTCAATTATTCCACCTTCTATATGATTCGGAAGTTTTATACGAAAAATTATGAAAAATTCGAGACTTTTGAATCAGTATTTTCGGAAAAAGACAAGGAACATCGCAAGTCGAAATACTGAAGCCCCTTTACAAGCCTCCCGATTGGTCGGCGATGGCCGTCTCACAGCCAACTTCAGTCTGTCGAGGCCGCCGCTGCAAAGTCGCGTATGGTACGCATTTTGAATTGTCGCTTTCGCTGTTCTGTTATGGCCGCTTCAGAGCCACATATCGTCACTTAATGGCTGTCTTTTTCCTAGTTTTTTTAAATTGCATGGAACTGACTCTACACAAACAAATACTAATCGATAAATAGATTCTTGCTTCCTCAAAAAGCTTTGTTTTCGTGAACAACATTTTTTTCCAGACTTTCGTGTAAGCATTTTCAGAGTGTTTCAAAACATCCAAAAACCAGATGTTTAGAAAAAATGTCCGGACGTATGTGTATGTGTGTTTGCGTGTGTGTGGCAATTATTTAGACTTCGTAACTTGAGAACGTCTCGAGATATGAAGCCAACATTTAACCACAGATATTGAGGGGTCAATTACACTTGCTCGATCAAATTTTTGGCAAAATCCATGCAGTTCTCTTGTTTCCACACGATTTTGAATTTTTTCAAAAATCTCTGTGGGCGCTCTATCTTTCACAATTTCTGAGATATCGGGCTAAAAATTGGTTCGTACTTGGACTATGATAGACCGAGGATTGGTATTGAATTTCGACAAAACTCATGCAAACCTTTTGTTTCCACACGATTTCGAATCCTATAAATGTATTTTTTTCACAATTTTTTAAATATCTGGCTGGAATTTGTTACATGAGTGGACTATCATTGACCGATGATCGGAATTGAATTTGAAGACGAGCCGTGTAACCGTTGTATTTTAATGAGATTTTGAGTTCCTGGGGTTTTAAGAAATTACATCCATTGTATAATTACATCCACCTCTATAATTTGAAAATCGCTGAAGATATCAAGCTCAAATTTCTAACATATATTTTCTTAGACTCTTCTATAGGATTTTTTAAAAAATATTTCTAAACAAAAGTGACTCTGATGTTAGTAATCAATACAGTTGTAAATCCGTAATTTTTTTGGAAATAAAATTGATAGTACAATTGAGTTTGTGATTATGTTTTTCAAAATAATAACATGCAGCAATTAGAATGTGATGTGTAAACTCTTGAATAGCTGCAAAAAATATTCATTTGGAATATGCCCTCTTAAAACAGAGGTACATCGAAATGTAACGAAATCTTGAAGCCAGATTATAAGCTTGTTGATTGGTCAGTATGTCACAGAGCCTACTTCAGTTGTCTACTGTCATGAATGGCGCTGCGGAGCCATAAATCGCGCACACAACGTGTTCGATCTACGGCAGCCAAATTGAATCGCCATAAGTTTAGATACTTAAAAAAGATTACAGTCTACAAAACGTCTGCAAAGAATTAATATAGCTCGCGCCTTGTTGCTAGTTCCTATAAGAAGGGAATTATTTTTCGATAAATTATTATTATTCCATGAACCTTGATAATTTAATTCACGTATTAGGAATTGAGAAAGTTTGTAAAAATAGCATGGTCGGACGTGATCCAAACCAGCCTCAACAGCCTCTCGCAAATTATGCATACTATATTGATTTTCATTTTCAAAGAAATCACTGTATTAACCAATATTCACGGAGAGCAGCTTAGAGAGTTTAAAGTAATATACATATAACGTGCGTTAAGTCTCTCGTGAGTTTCGAGAAGTGATCGGCATCGGTAAATCGTTGAAATACATTCTATTGTGGGTGAAACGAGATGGCATGCACATGTGTATAATATTGCCGTTGCGTTCCACGACATATGATGTCACTCTGTCCCGATGACGTAATTCGAGAAACAAATATTACGCGACGTTTGTCTTTCTCTCTGTGCAGCATTCCGCGTTCAGTGCTTTTTCATCTTCGGTTAAAGCAGCTAATAAACACGTAATAGCGAGACCGACGTATGGCTGATGGAGATCAGCGTGAGTGTTGTCAACCGTGCGAGAAACCGCGACAGACATAAAATAATGTTAATGAACAGGGTCAAACACCCAGACGACCGACTTCTTATGTAGGTGCAGAATTAAATTTTCTTTCGCAATTACAGTGACACTATTGCACAATGACATTAAGGAATATTCGAGCTAGACGCGTATTATTAGATAATAAATACTCTCCGGATTTTATTGCTGAAGTTAATAGTACAGTTTACACTCACCTATTTATCTGAGTGGCAAACACTTATAATGAGCTGTAAGGGCGTCTCATTTAATCGTAAGTATTTTTTGGCACTCCTAAAAGTAACCCGTTTTTTTTTTAACCAAAAATGTCAATTAATATATTCGTAGTTTAAACAGAAAGTTTATGCCCAGAAAAGACAAATTTTTTGTTGTTGGTTTTATATAATAATTTGTTTGTTCGTTTCATTTTTTGTTTGAAAAATTTACAAAAGAACAACGTTTTTGTAAGTGAAAAATTTGTATTTAATTTGACAATATATTTATTGTAATTTTTATAAACAAACAATTGGTACTTCCTTTTACACATTTTTTTGGTCACTTTTAATAAAAATTCCGTGAACCCCAAGAGAGTGAGACCACCTTTATCTTATGTATCTAGTTGCAACTCGTTAATCATTTTTTATCCTAAAGTCGAGTACCACTTATAGTGCGCAAAACGTGTAAGAATGGGAGAGTTACTTCTGAATAGGTATCAACAATCCTTGATCTCGTTTATCGAGTACTTGGGTCCTTGTCGTAAGATATCATTGATTGATATGCATTAGTGAGTTGCTATTGGTTTGTTAGAAGTTATGTTATTTTGTTTATTACATTAGGTTATATATTGTTTTAGTAATATTTTCTGTACAAATAAAGAAATATATTCTGAAGAGGACTCGGATGAGACTCGAAACGTAATTACATTTTTTTAAAAATTTATTTTGTGCCGAAATCATTGCTGACACCATCAACGTCTCTTCCATACATCGGTCAAAATCATTCTTAACAAATTTATTATTTAACAACAGTATTCGTACAAAACGTAGTATTCTATAAAATATGATTGTCGCTTTACTTGTTCCACAATAAAATAAAGATATGTTATTTTGTTACACTTACAAATTGACACTGGATTATTTTTTTACAAAAAGTAAAAAAGTGATCCAATTATACCGTAAAAAAAAACGTATTTACCACCAATTAATTTCGAAAAACATGTCTATCCCGTTATAACTCTGTCACGAGACAATTATACCGCACAATTTGTCATATTAAATAGAGAACATTGAATGCGGAATATTTGGTAGCTATTAAATAGGCGAGACTGTGCTTGCATTCTATGTTAGCAAATTTTCGACGTAAATCTTACACGTTAATTTCCATGACAGCCTTAATTATAAATCAACGCATATGAATCAATTATTTATTTTATTGTAGTTCGTTACTTTAACCATAAATGCTATACGAACTCTCTTGAAATATATTAAACTAATGTTTAACTAATGCGATTATTTTATTTATTTCCCATATAAATACTAAAATTTGTGTAGATATTTATTGTATTTTTTAATATTCTATAAAATAGTATTTAATTTACGACGCTTCACGCACGTGGAGATAAAGTATATTTGAAAATATATAAGAAATATTGAACTTTTTGCCACAATATATATAATAAACATATTTTTCCTCACAATCAGACAGATAGACAGATCAGACACCTCACACAGATACCTCACAGAGATCCCTCACAGACATCTCACACAAACAGACAGTTCTTCTTTTGTCTATTTTGTTTTTCGTTGGACACAGTAACGGTCTCGCGGGTGGGTCCATATTACAACGACCTCCACATGGTGGACCTGGGAAATTAATACTGCGTTCCAATTGGCAATTGAAGTGTTTACGCAATTGTAATCTACTATTATTAATTTTCAAACGTTTGTACAATGTATTATTTGATTGATTCAATGATGGTATATTAATGCAAACTCTATCTTTTTGTGTTCCTAAAACCGCGACGTTTACAATGACTAGCAACAACGTGCGCGCCCTCTATGTTGGTTATTTTGTCTGTAAACTGTATAAAATTATTTAAGAGCCGCATGTTATTGTAAAGACATTTGTTATACAAAATGAAAACTATCATACACGGCAAAAGATCTGCGATTCAATTTAGCCGCCATACATCGAACACGCTGCGCACGCGATCCATATGGCCTGCAGCGCCGTCCATGACAGACGAGTGAAGTTGGCTATGAGACATACCAACCAATCAACAGGCTTATAAACTGGCTTCACGATTTCGATACATTTCGAGATATTTAGGCCATGTCTTTTTTAAGAGGGGACAGCAAAGATTGTTTGCCTTCGCCAGTGAAGGCTATGCAAAGGGGCGAAATACCATCGCTACAATAACCCATACAATAAAAAAATGATTGAATAACGAATTTTATCTGTGATTTATATCTACAATTTATAAACTTTGAGTGATTTAGGAACAACGCGATGCGCGCGAGCATCTATAACTTACTAGTAACTTATATATCTATATAAGTTACATATAATATACTTTATTTCCACAGGGGCATAATTGCAACAATAGTGATAACGTATTATATATTTTTTTCATTATTAATAAGTCTGCCATGAAAAGTTAAAAATTGAGATATTTTCTTTAGCTAAAAAATGGTTAATTAAAAACACTTAATATTTGTTTTCAATTCCCCAGCTGAAGAAAAAAAAGAGTTTGTAGGATAGATGTACCGGTTGTGGCTCTTGCACTGGTTATGGTCACAAAAATTACGTTAGCACGTTTTTTGTGGCTACTATTAATGTCTGCCAGTATACAATCGTGATTTTTCAAAACATTATGAGAGAGATATTGAGACGAATTCGTCTCAATAACAAAAAAAAACTATTGAAAAAAATTACGTGTCATCTGTCGATTCTCTACCTTCTTCACTTCTCACAAAAATCGACAGGAGTTCGCGGTAAGCTCTAAGTATATTTTCGGGCTATATTATATAATTGAATACCACTCGCTGTACGTCCCACATGGAAAAATAGTATATTTGAGATATATAAAAAAATTTATTTAAAATACATAAAATATATTTTGTCCGCAAACTTGTATATGCCGAATATATTTCGGAATATATGTCAAATAGATGTCGATAAAAAATGTATCTCAGATATATCGGAGATACATCCAGAATATATTTAAAACCTATTTTTACTATTTTATCGTTCGAAAAGTTACGTATGTCAGATATATTTTTGGATATACTTCTTTTCCGTGTATCAGTCTTAAAATGTCTTACTGGAAATTTTGATGTGGTAAAAGTTCAAAATGAACTCAGATGTTTTTTTAAAATAACGATGGTCACAGTTGGTGCATCGAGTAAGCATGGTACTTATGGCCACAATGATATAACTATTGGTTTCGAGTAAGTGATCAATGATTTATCGAGTACATTGATATATTGATATATTGAGTACATAATCAATTGATTTATTTATAAAGAATCACGAAAAGAATTCGAAAAGCAATTGGAGCTTAGAATAACAAAGTCAAAAATACGTAGAATAATGAAAGAAACTACATAACTGTATGGACAATCTTTCATGCTGGGCTTTTCTATCATGATTACGCGAATATTACACGAAAATCTACTTCCGAAAAAACGCTAATTGAAAGACACGAATATGTAAAAAAGATTGCTTAAGTTTGCTTGGCATCTGTGTTTTAAATAAGCAAATACATTCTTATGTAATGAAAATGGTTGATTCCATCAGAGTACTATTAAAAATGATTAAACTGGATTAATTTAATGTTTCAATCTGAATATGCCTTGAGGTATTCGATTTAAAAGCACGGCCAAAACCGGTACCTTACGTAGCCAGAACCGGTGCATAGATGGACAGAACTGGTGAAATGGCAATTAACATTCTATCCTTCATTTTTCCGTATTTTCTCGACGCATATAAAGATTTTAATGCTAGAAATCCGAAATTATGTTCTTCTCAGATACGAAATATAAAAGTTCAAATCCATTTTACGAAAATCGGCCCTAACCATGCGAATTTGAATATGAGAAAAAGCTTAAAAGGGCGACAACGGAATTACTAAATATACCGTAACGAAATACCTCATTAAAGTTTCTGCGTTAGTTACATCGATCTCATATTTTTTTGTAACAAGTTTTCTCTCGTTGTAATTAATTTTCGATTCTGCGTGTTTACCGTGCATGTTGTTCCCTCGTCTATGAATGCTAAAAGCAAGAAGTAGGCAGACGTATTTTAATTCTGACTGGATCGCTAGGCTCTTGGATATAGAGAGTCATTATCACGCTTAGGACCAGCATAGAGAACGGCGGAGCTCGAGTAGGATAATGACGATCAATTGAGTGTGCTGCTGGAACTACAGTGTTGCACTGCTTCCACTGATCGGCCGCAGTTGCTACGAAATATTTTGGGCATAATTGCGCCGTAATTGGAAACCCGAGAACTTCTATCGTAACTCGAAACGCGAAGGTATCTGTATTCCATTCGTTTGGCTTCTCATTTATATAGGACCCTCATGCTCAGACCATGGTTACCCATATTATATCTCACATCTTTCATGTAATTATCAGTGAGACACTTTCTTCACAAATCTAGGTTCGATTAATTCATGATCTCGACTTTCTGATCATCTGTAACCAGTTACATATTATGTACATTACATATTCGGCATGAATCGATATTTCTTTATTTAACTCTGGTAAAGTCACAAGAAGACATTTAAAGAATCAGACAGCTATGTTTTGTACAAAAAAAGTTGAACCTTGCAATGTGCTTTCTCATCGCGGTATGTCTATGACAAGGACACCTCTATGAGGAAGTATGTTTATCAATTTTGGCTTTATCATAAGTATAAAATAATAAGGAAGAAATTAGCAACGTTTTATTTTGCAGGCTTATTCAAATAGTGCATACATTAGTTTATTATCAACGCGATATTTGTGTAAACTTTGTACCCGTTTATATTCGGGACAAATCGATGAATATCATTAAACTGTCAGTTATCAATGCAGAATTATGGCACGAATAAAATCTAAAAGATATAACAGCGTTTTATTGATCTATTTTTACGTAAGATGTGTTGTAACACTTGAGGTTCCAATCCAAATTGACACCAGATATTAAATACCCGTCATTAACACGGCGTAGACTTTATGGACATCTCATAGGGTTGCATTTTAACTCCAGATTTTTAACAGTCTATTTCAAGGGTCGCTATGGCAACGGGAATTCTGGATAATCAGGGAATTCGGGGTAATCTTTGATTGACCTACACGACGGCGACGAGATATTTTTATAATATACGGAGATAACAATTCTGTTTATTAATTTAACGAGAAAAAGTAAGGTCGTTGAACATTCCAAAAACTTTTAAATTTCATCTTTACTGTATTGAATGCAAGAAATTGTAAGGGTGACATATACAAATGTCGTAAAAAAAGTGTCGCAATAGGAAGAAGGATATCTGGGAAGAAAGCCTTGAGTCGAGTCTGAGCAACGGGGTAAATAGGGGCCTGAAGCAAAAGGTTCTGCAGCGGAGGCATAGCTATAGAATGAGTGGTGGTAAGCGTGGTGCCTACACGCGAGTTTTACGAGAGGCTGAGGACCCTCAAGCCAGCTCGACGTGCCACCCTCTCAATCCTCTCTGGCCGCGTCGACGGCTGAGCGGGACCACAAGTGAGCGTGATGTTCACAACACACGTGTGAAAGAGAAGGAACGACACAGTGAACCGAATGGGAGTGTGAGAAGTTTCGGCATGAAGCAGAGCGGCTTACCACGGAACTGCCCTAATAGTCTATTGTCTAAGATCCAAGCGACAAATCCTCATCCCGCGCTTCCATCTCTCTTTTCACTCCTCTCCTTCTCTGGGTGCGCTTAAACCCAGCAACCACCGGTTACAGCCCTCGGAATGCTCACGCTCTACCGACCTTTCCATTTTTCCCATCCCTTCATCGAGGTAACCAGGAGCTGCGGAGTCTTTGCCTCTCTCGTGTCGAAGACTCGCTCGTTCTATTTTTTCGTCGTTCTTCTCCTCCTGTATGTAATTCCTTCGCTCTAACGGTCTCTCCCTCTTGTCCAATCTCACACTCAACTCTTTCGGGCACCGTAACAGGTTTAAAATCGTTAACAACCGCGTTCCCTCGTTCGTTGCAGACACAATAGCATTTTTAATTTGGCATAATCAGGGATGGGCAACATTAAAAAAAGAATCATTAAAACATTGTTTGAAACAGGGAAAGTAGAATGTTGAACACAGTGAACTTAAAACAAAAAAAGAATTTTTCGAAGTAACAAACCCCATTTTTTTTGTTAACTCTAAAAAGTAACAAAAAAATATGTACATATTTTTGTTTTGTTAAAGGAGAAAAAAATATTTGGTGAGATGAAAATACGACTTTTGCAATAAATTGTGTTTTTTTTTTCATAAAATTGAAGTGCCATTTTTTTAACTAACTAACATTATGCTTCTAATGTGGGACATTTTTTTCAATTTCACGGATTTGTTTGTTAAGATTGATAAGTGACAAAGAAAATGTGTCAAACATACACATGTTGTCAGTTAAAATGCTGAAAATGTACTCAAACTTTATTGAGTTATTTAGGATTCATATTTATATCCTGAATAACTGAGGTAAGTTCGAGTCTAATCCCTTCCGACTTACCGCATGATTTTTTATATTATTTTAGCGCCTTAAAAAATTACACTGATGTAAAAAAAAAATTTGTTGAGCAATATTTTTTTATAATTAATTCAGATATAATTACATTAGATACTTACCATTTATACTTATGTTTAGATTTCAAAATTATTCATCTCATTGATCCGCGCGGTTTTGGACTACTTTTGAGTGATCACGATTCTATTTTTTTTTTTCAAGAACATGTCCCGTCTAATAAATCAATAAATGAATACATAAATAAACTCTGGCCCAATTAAAAAGTCTGAAAAAATTCTCAAAAATCCTGTGTTATGTATACAAATTTTCAAGCCACAGCCTACAGCGGACTGATTTTCTTTCTAATTTTTTCAATGTTTCTTGACGAAAATCGCACGAAAAACATAGAAGCGGACGCCGGCCCACTCTGGGATAAGTCTTAAAAATGTTCATATCTGCTACAGGATTTTTGAGAATTTTTCACAAGTATCAAGTTTTAAAAAATGTATAAAAAAAATGTTGGCTACTAAAAAAAAAGCCTAAAACAAGTGCAGAGTATGTTTTTATCAGGTACAATAACATAAAAAATAATGGGACAAACTAGAGATAGTCATGGTTCAGAGTTTACGGATTTGGCCGGATTAAAAAGCATTTTGTTTCACAGAAACACTTACCGATAACATTGATGACCATTAGCTTTGTAAGATGAGAATTACATGAACCTTGTATTTATAATAATGCACTCGCATTATCTCTGTCCACTGTACCTCCTCGAGTAGTAGTACATTTTCCGGGGAGCACCAACACATGAACCCTCCATCACTGGGGTTCATGTTATACGCGCGTGTGCTAATGATCGTGCGGGCTTGAACGCCGGCGGTTGCTCTTGCGTTTCAACGCTTCCGCGGCATCCGACAATTGACGTTAATTGTGCGGGAAGCGCCCGCGTGTAGATACACAAAGCTAAGGGGCGCGCGCGCCGTATAGTTTACTGGCGCAAAGTAGTGCACGCCTGTAGTGGTCAGACACGCCGCATTGCATTCATGCTCATTGCATACACATCCGTATGACGAGCCGACTCTACTCTTCAAGTCTAGACGACTCTTGTTCATTTAGCCTTTTGCGATACTATTTATTACTTTCACACGGCATATCTTCAAATGAGAAAAAAAATATATATATACGTTGGTTAAAAATATCAAATGCTGTAACTATTGCAAATATTATAAATATTGTGTAATTGAAATTTGACAATAATATTTTTGTGTTATTGAGGGGAATGAAGATGTGTTTTTTTGTGAACCTTTTTTGTATTCAAAGATATTTTTGCGACATGCTCGTAAATATTTGACTTATAAAAATAAAATTAATTTCGACAGTTATTTAAAAAATACTTGCGGGAAGTCTTTCTTTTTATATTAAAATGTATTTGCCCAATATTTTCAACTATTGTTACTTCGTTATTGATTTTCATCTCCCTTCCCTCCTACTTTATACCGTCGCTCTGTCGATTCGTACAAAAATCGTTTCGTATAATAAAATTAACGAGACGCTCGTTCTGAAAAGACGCCTTTCATGTTTTTCCTACGAATATGTAGCGCGTATTCGTTGCACTAATGTTACACATCGTTGCGTATTTTTGAAAAGACAGAATTGTACAGTCTATCCCGTTGACTGCCACAGAGTTGCAGAGACGATTTTTTTTTTTTTTTCAATGCTCACATATAGATGTAACATGAAAAGGGAGAGGAGAGATATAGAGGCAAAACGCCGGCAGGAAAAGATTTAAAGCATCAAAATCGAGGCATTCGCTTGCACCCACACTCTCGCAGTAATTTTGTAAAACTCCACGCTCTGCGAGCGCGGGGTGTAAAATAAATGTTAAATCCCGGATGCAACGAAAGGAGTCTAAGCTGATGCAGACACTTGACTCTCGCGCGCAGTTGGATTGGGAGGGAAGAGGGGCACGCAGCCGATGATATTTTTTTTTAAACTCGCGCTTCTTTCACTGTATCTTCCGCTTCGTATTTTTCTTTCCATTACGAAAAGAGGAATGCCGAATTGATATACCAGTTGTCGTCGCACTTCGGATATTGAACTATTTTCCACGATTTCGACATAATTCGAAGTGTATGCGAATTTAAATTTTCAGTACTTTGTACGTGAAATCCAAGCTTGTCAAGGTTTATATGGAAATTGGTTAAGGGAAGACTATTATGATCTTTTTTCACTTTCAACCCATGTCAAACAGTTTCCTTCAATGTTCCACATTTTTTCAGGCTATATATCCTTAATGCCTCTGAAAATTTTACAGCATTTTATAATTATGTACTAAGCAAAATGTAACTTAAATAAAAACTTTTTTTTTCCCTTTCAGCTGCTTGAGGGTTTAGTTTGTATCCTAATCTATAATTTGTTATAGCGGGTTTTCGATATCTGATCTTGAAATATTAATTTTATAGCAATACGTACTTTTTTCCAGTTTCATCAACTATTTCTGGAAGCCTTATTGAATTTGAAAATTCCTTAATACATATTGTAAATAATATCTTTATGAAGATTAGTGCTAATTCTAAGTTTCAACCCGATACACAAAACGGCTGCGCAAGAGAAATTTCTTAAATATGGAACATCAATATTTTTCATCACTGTTATTTTCTTTCATTATTATAATTATAATTCAGTATCACGAGACCGCGTCTCTTGAAACTTAAACATATTATCTCGATTCATCTCGCCAAGCGCTTAAAATAAAAATGTTACCGTCACGCGACCGTGCTAACTTATAATATTCGTGCTCATAACACTTGGGAATGGCGCCAGATTAAAATAAAACATGTACTTTAAAAATAATGTACTACAAGCATCAATTACACTTAGTGGATGCGTTTTTTTTTATATAAACTAGTATATTAAATTTAATATACAAATCAGATGTAAAATGAATGTAGTTTATACTAATTATTTTTAAACTAGAAAATTTCATATAAAAACATTTCGTAATTTAACTGCACTTATACATTAAATTTGCTATATGATCTGATAAATTATATTTCCTGCAATTAAAATTTGTTAGTATTTTTTAACAGTGTGGTAAACAATTAATTTCTATAAACATAAAATATTTATTAAATACGGAATAATGTGGTTATTTTTCGTAAAAAAATTCTATAGTCTTCCCTCAAAAGTTCATTTCAGTGAAAACTCGGTATTTTGATTGCGAATTTTAAAGAATAGTTGTTTTTGAATAATTATTTTCAAGATAAAACGATTATGGATGTCCGTACATCTACCTTAATAGAAAAACAATAGGTTACGTGTAGGACCACGCGTAAACTATACGAAGTACCATTGTCCGAGGTCGAAATTAGCGAGTCAACACACGAGTCAAGTATGACAACGACGACAGCGACGAAAGCAGTCGTCTCAATGAGGAGCGGGGTCCAAGGAATTGGTATTCGAGAATGCAGGTTCGCGCGTGAGGAACGGTTCCCCGTGCTGCAAACGAGCTCCTTATTGCCATTAGTAATATAGCTATGGTAGCTATAAAGTGCCGGGTGATCCGTTGAAAAAGATACCAACAGTGTTGCACAAGAATTTACGCAGATGGAATACGTTTTTGGTTCCTTGTCATTTTTGTCTTGCGAGGTGACGTCACCTATTGATGTCGAGCATAAGTAAAACTGAACTGAGCCACCAAACACATTCAGTTACTTAAGTGTGTGCAAAAGTGAGAGTGAGAAAGGGAAACTCTCAATTGGCGCTGTCTAATTATTAAGACTTCTAGAGGCATTATTTCACTTCTATTTTTGAATGCTTTTTGCTACTCGGCGAAACACTTTTACCGAGTAACTTTAAATCTTCTTGCACGAATTTGTGTTTTACGAAAAAAGAAAAAAATAACACATCATGAACAACATATTAATGGAATTTTGGTCTAAAATAAGAATTGTTGCTTATTGAAATAATTGTAACGTTGTTTTCTTGATGATGTTACAAGTGTAATCGGGCTTAATCTTGCACACTCATCAGAAAAAGTTTTATGCCACGCTGTGCGAGAAGTCACACTTCTCACACTAGTGGGATAAAGTTGTATTCGAATCTCGTGCGAGAAACTTTTTCTCAACTCGTGTGATTGTAACACTCGTCAAGAAAGCGTTTGATCGCAGTCGTATCGTAATATACTATTATGCCACGCGGTGCGAGAAGTACCTACTTCCCGCACTAGTGAGATAATGTTACATTACGATACAATCACACGAGATCAGAAAAAGTTTCTCGCACAAGTTTCGTATACAACTTTATCGCACTAGTGCGAGAAGTGCCTACTTCTCGCACTTTTCCTCAACTCGTGTGATTGTAAGACTCGTCAAGAAAGCGTTTGATCGCAATCGTATCGTAATATACTATTATGCCACGCGGTGCGAGAAGTACCTACTTCCCGCACTAGTGAGATAATATTACATTACGATACAATCACACGAGATCAGAAAAAGTTTCTCGCACAAGTTTCGTATACAACTTTATCGCGCTAGTGCGAGAAGTAGGCACTTCTCGCACCGCGTGGCATAAAGTTGTATACGAAACTCGTGAGAGAAACTTTTTCTCAATTCGTGTGATTGCAACACTCACCTTCGACTCGTACTGCAAACCCACACTCGTCAAGAAAAAGTTTACTTTTATCGTTTACTATTATTGCACTGGTATCGTAATGCACTATTTTCGGCTGACCTAACGCGCCAAAACTCCAAAAGATGATCATACAGTCAAAATATATGTATGCATTACGTACAGTCTCTATATTCATATACACACTTTTCTTCCCTTCGAATTATTGCCCATTCCCATCTTCTCTTTCGTATGTTTTACGACGTAGCCCGCACAAAATCCTCCGAAGATTCATTGACCGTCGGGGTCGCTTGGGTCACCCAGCCAATAATAAAGGTTTCAAAACCGGAGGGACAGAAGGCGTTGTGGATCGACTTGAGGCTTCTGTTGTCTGCGGAATAGCAAATGCCGGTGGCATGTTGTGTTAGCGTCGAAAGCCTTTTCCACGAAGTGTCGACTCTTCGAGCGTATTGCTGTCACTTACATACAGAAGAGACAGTAATAAGCAGCACACTCTCGATAAAATGTACGAAATACGGGGTATTTCACGGGAAATGGGACAAATTTTGGCTGAAGGTCCATCAACCTGAGATTCATCTATTCAGAATCTCGTTCATTAATATTATACAAAGAGCTTCCCACAGATGTAGGTTCGAAGACATTTTGTATTCCTCTTGAGAACCGAGAAAAAAAACGTCGGATAATCTATATTTCGTAGCTTTTCAATTCCATATGTGTCGATCGGGCAAAAGCAAAATCTAACCAGTGTTTTGTAACCATAAAAATGCACTATTTTTCAACGAAGTAACCAGAATAGTAACCATATTTATAGAATATAGAGTCTAGCGCCCCAAATCTACATTTTCATCGGTGCTATTTTTTTCGATCCCTAGGGTCTACTTTATTTACGTGAAGATTTTACTGAACGTAGTCTAAAGTATCAAGAAGACACGACAAGATTGTCAGTTTTCCTATTTCTTTTGTTCACTTGCAATTAAATATGATTTAATATGTTTTTTATCGTTAATATTTTCATATTTTTTTCTGCTTTTACAATCTACTTTATATTTACGTGAAAATGTTACTGAACATATGTCAAGATGTGACAAAAAACGACAAAACATTCAGCTGCCTGTTTTTTCTTACTCGCTGTTTGATCTGATTGAATCCCGCGCAACAGAATATTCGACTAATCATTATGAAATTATATATTTTATTATTAGCAATAAGAAAGGCAAGGTGAAAAGCATTGTCGTACTCTTAAAACATCTTTAACTATATTCAGTAAAATTTTCAATTAAAGAATATAGATTCTACGAACGGAGAACGGAGATAAAAGATAAAATATAAACATTTTAATAATTAAAATATATAAAATCATATTTAATTTCAAAGCGAACAAAAGAAAAGGACTAGCTGAAAATTTGGTCGTATCTTTCTGATACTTCGAGCTAAGTTCAGTAACATTTTCAAGTAAATAAAATAGACCGTAAGGACCGAAAATGAAAATAACGGTAAAAATGGTCTGGTTACGTAATTGAAAAGTGCATTTTTCCGGTTACAAAGCAGCTTTTAGTTTTACGACACCGAAGATATATGGAGTAGAAGCTACGGAATAAAAATTTTCCGATAATTTTCACTCGAGATCTCAAGAGGGATAAGAAATTTATTGGGACCTACAACTATGGGAGATTATTTGTGTCATATTAAGAAATGTGATTCTCGATGGGCGTCAGTTTCGTGGACCATTAGCGAAAATCTGTCCCACTTCCGTGGAATACCCCGTGCTTATACTGTCTTTTCATATATCTAGTCCGATATATCGAGCTAGATGACTAATCAGACTGAATCGGAATTGTGTAATTTGACTGGTGATGCTGATCAGGATAAGCTATTTCGCGACCCTTCAATGATGGCCTGATTTCAATCGATGCTCGAACATCGTATTATTGGTCTGCTGCCGCGATGGATCAAGTATCACTAACGAGCGCAAATCTATTTTCATTCTTGTTAGCTTGAATAAGCTCGCGCGAACCAAAACCATAGTTGCTCTCGTTTCCTTACATCGCTAAGTCATACCACCAAATTGTTTGGCTTTGCCAAATAAGCAAGCATAGCCACTCGCGCTTGCTTCCTTTGTTTGTGGTTTTGGGCTTTTTCGAGATTCAGAGGAAGACGAGGATATGCTGCAGCCCGAATCAGCCGTACGTCTCGACGAACAGTGAGCCTCTTGTCCGGCTGTTGTTGGGTCCCTTCCTTTGAGTCTCGTTGGACGTGTGTTTGTTCACCGTGCTCGCACACTTTTTCATCCTTGTCCTGTGAAGATTTATAAATGAGCTCGGTTCGTACACCTATTTTAGATATGATTGCCAACAAGAATCGGGTTTAATGCCCGTTTTACTTATACACTATAGTTAATCTTGATGTAAAGTCTCGTGAAGAATGATTACCGGCTTGTTTATTCAAATAATTCCTACCCTTTTGTGGAGGAATTTGAAACAATAATATTAAACAGTGATTTATACTACAAAGAGGTATTGAACAGTTTAATTAAACCCTGTTGCAACCGCAACATGTTTGATTAAAAGTGATTTTGATTAAAATTTTGATATCATTCTTCAGACCGAATTTTTTAACGAACTTGATTACATGCTTAAGTTCGATGTTATAATCGATCTCAAGAATAATCTTAAGCTAGAATTTTCATTAAGAAAATATTTAAAAACGACGGAATTTTCAAAATGAAGCGTGGGTTCCATCTTAACATTGAAGATAGAAGACAGAATTTATGATTTAAGAACGTAAGATCGATTATAAGATGGAAAATGAAGCAGAAAATAGTTTCCCTTGTTTCATCTGATTCTT
Source organism: Perithous albicinctus (assembly GCA_964016905.1). NCBI lineage: Eukaryota > Metazoa > Arthropoda > Insecta > Hymenoptera > Ichneumonidae > Perithous > Perithous albicinctus. Next base: position 12,933,718 of record OZ024693.1, on the reverse strand, counting down.
TCTAATAACATTATAGCTATTACAGTAGTGAGAGAATATCGTAACTTAATTAAAATGTCACATATTGCTTAGAAATAAGAATCAATAAACCAAAATATTGATCCTTGAATCCAATTTTCAGTTGCAAGATCGATGTTAAGTATGATATCTTGGGTTTCATCTGCAGTTCAAGCTGAAGATGCATCTTGCGATAGAAAATACCGCCCTCTGCAGTAAGAGCTAAGTCTAATTGAGAGCACTACATCAACACTATGATTGGAGTTAATTTTATGACGGTCCATCATAAAATTAACTCCAGGTCTTTTATTGCTTTATAGAGCAGTAAAACTAATTTTACTTCATATAAGTAAATGATGACGTATTTTTTTCTACAAAACTTAATTATTTTATTATCAACAGGCGTGCAAAGTAGAACTTCACATGTTTCTTCCTCATATACGAAACTTTTTTTCGAGATTTTCATGTCAGGACACTTCCAATGGTGTAAATCGTCGAGAAAAGTGATTTAGAAAAAGTGTCGAAAATTGATCAACACACTTCCTCGTAGACGTAGCTTTGTGAAAAAAAAGCTTTGTCTGAGATACAAAATAATGAGGAAGCAATTTCCAAGGTTCTACTTAGTAGGCTTGTTTTGTATTGAAAAAAGGCCGAGAAAAGTAGAAGGAATTGCCGACCCACTTCGGCTTGGTTATCAAACATTTTTGATAACCGAGATGAACTTTGCACATTAAGAAATTAATTGGCTTTCAGTAATAATAATGCCAAAAAGTTACAACAAGTGAGTAAAAAATATTGTTGAACTAATTCGAAAGGTTTTAAGATTAATTTCAGAAAAACCGTCTTAATATTTATTCGAAAATGGAAAACTCACACTTGCCAGAAAATTCCTTAAAAAATTATTTGTATTCGGAAAAATAATGGAGTTCATTTAAAAAAAAAAATGTTCTCTGTCGATGTATTCAAAGAAATTTTACTGTAATAATTTGTTAATAATTTTTTGGCAGTATTATTACTATTGAAAATTTATGCTCTTGGTATCATCTAAAACGTTAATAATGCATACATTTTTTTTAGTCTGAAAGTACTCAAATTCTAATAAAACCAAGCTTTTCATTATAATGCATTTTTTTTCAATCTCGAAGAACAATGTTTCAGGAGAAAATAAGGTTCCTCTAAGAGAAAACGAAAATATCGATACACAATAAAAATAATGATATAACGAAGCGGCCGATTTAAAAATATTGGGTCTTACCGATCCAGAAACGGCCACTGTCAGAAAATTCAATTCTTCAACGTCTTCCCAGCTGTAAAAATAAACGGATTATTTCTTTCCGTGTTTCTCCAAGAATGCGCGGATTAAGACGCCGATCAAAACAAAAAATACGATAATCCTATCTAAGGTCGCGGGACCAGAGCTCGCATCAACGACTTATCGTCCCGCGAAAAAGTTGAAAAAGCAGGTCGAAGCTCTCACGGCGTTTACCGTTGCTCAAGGCTAAAGCGCTTGCCGAGAGTGTGCGCGCGATAAAGTAAAGGGAAGAACGAAGTGAGAAAAATATAGGAAAGAGTGAAGATGAGTGCGAGATGTGAGCGGGTTCGTTGTGTTATGAGAGCGACGTGTTACAGGAGAACGCTCTCTACAAAACCGCTTTACCGCTTCTTCCTCCGGGTCTCAAAATCCACTTTCGAACGTGTTTGGAGAGGTCCAGAAATACGTTGAAGCCTTCGCAGCCTGCGGTTCGGCACGAGAATCGTTCTCGCGCGCTCGCATCCGAATCTCTGTTACATATTACTCAACTTCTGACCATAAAGTTGCTTCAATTCTTTCCGGTTGGTTTAGTTCACGTGCCCGGATTTTCAGAGAACTGGCCACGTTCAGCAAAAAGCTTATACCCAGCTATTAGCCTATATATTTTTCGGCTAAAATATACGGGAGCAATGGGCTTGGTTACAACAGAACGGCGTAAAATAGTAAACCGAAACTCCAGGGATAATAGGCCGGTACATAGAGGAAAGATGAACGATCGTGCGTGCTCGAGTGCCGAACAAACGTGACCAAGCCGTGACTCTTCGAGACCTCCTGCCTGAAAATATTGTGTCTGGAGTTAAAGTCACGTGCCACTTTGAATTACACTTTGGTGCTTACTCAGAATTCGTAGAATTTTCACATACTTTGTGTCTATAACATATAAATTTTTAGTGTTGTATGAATGACATCATTACTAATTTAAGGGCACTGAGCTATTTTAAAAAAGCGTAATAAATTTTTTTTTTTTTGGTATTACTGTTGACTGAAAGAAAAAAAACAAGCCTACAAATTAAATCGTTCTACAATCCCAAGTAAAAAAAAATATTTATGGAACATATATAGGAATTGGGTATACTTATTTTGTATACAATCTGTACGAAATCTGTATACAATTTATATTTATCAATCTCAAATTTCGAATAAGGACATAATATTGAACATTTTTAAATCTGATTTCTTGCGAATAAAATTTAGAAGAAAATTTACTGCACTGAGGTCTTTTAATTGATTTTCGAAAAAATACCAAATTTTATTATATTTATACACATGCATAGATTTTGATCAACTTCGATTACAGAATAAATTAGACTTTGTTAAACATTCGTACAAACTTTCGGATAGGTAGGTCAAGATTTGATCGATTCTGCAAATTTATTTAGAATCTTAACAAATCTCAAAATCAATATGAAATATCGGTCGACATTAGTCTACTTTGAATAAATTATTTTGCCTGATAGCTTATGCATTGTAAGAGTAACAGTAACACATACAAGAAATTTCAAAATCGCATAAAATGTGAATGGCTGCATGGATTTTCCTGAAAGTTGGAAGAAACGAAGAAGTTGGACTCCTTCAGATGTGTGATAAATTTCAGTTTGATTCCTCTAACAGTTTTCGACGCACGCACGCATGCACATTCTAGACCACTTTTTCGACATTTCAGACAACCTGGTTAAAAAATCTGGTTTTACATAAATAAACATTTGACCAATCGCCGGTAGTAGATTAATTATTTTTTCTATTTTTTAAATAATTTTTTTAAATAAAAAAAGCTTAAAAACTGTAAGAAGTAAAATCTTCTCCACTTTGGCTATAAGCTAGATAATTTTGTTATTGAACAAAGTATTCTTCAGAATTTTTTCAGGTTTTTAAATTATGGCATTCGGTATGTCACTTTAAAAATATATTTAAAAAAAATTTCAATAAAAAAAAAATTATGAAGTCGACGGTCCAATTAAGCCTACAAAAAAGTATGAGCCAAATCGGAGAGGTCGAGGTCAAATCCAGATCGAAACGGGGTGGAATGGCCCTATATGCTGAATCTCATCTCACAATTCTTACAATTTTCCTCAGTAACGCGAACAATTTACTAAACACTTGCCTCGCTCTTGGACTTGCTGGAGTTGTGATTGTAGTGACTGTAGATTGTTTAGCTAATTCTTATTGTGTAAAACGCTACTGTAGAGGCTAGAGTAGGAAGAGAACTGCAATTATTATGCGCGGGACTTTGTGATTGTAAAGCCTATCTCAGCTCGTTCAAGACTATTTAACTTGCAAGAGCTACCTGCGCTCGTGTGTATTTGTACACTTCCTTTTTATCGGGACTCTCGCAACGAGAAATGAGTTGATGGCTTGTCTGGCCTTTGCGGTCAACGTCGATGAAGGTATTTTAAAAAAAGCCACGTGTGACGCTCTTTACGACCGTGTCGCAATAGATGAACAGAGGAAGAATAACAGATATAATATACCCAGAAGAATCTTGCATACCATTACATGGTGATGGGTCCCATTAATGACGAGTTTTGTATTGGTAAAATGAAAGGTTATGACTATACGGGTTGATCAATTATCTTCTGAGAACGGCACTCGTAGTAGCTTAAGTTAATGGGCTGTATAACCTACCGGTAGTGACAGCATCGACGATAATGGCATCAAAGATGTTTTGATGCATTCGAAGCTAAATATAATGCAAATGATAAGAAAGTCTTAATAATAAATACCCCTTCTTACCAGACGCTTATTTCATTAGTGTATGTGTAATGCTACATCAGGCAGAATAAAACATTTGTTTTGCTTTAAACAATCGTGCTCTTGGACGAAGCGGTCGAATTATCATAAATATTTTATAACTTATGAATCTTTACGATGTGGACCAGTTTTCTGAATGCTAGCATTTATTTTACTCAGACTTTCTTTTAAAGCGATGTTAGACAATTTAAAAAATCTTTAATGGGTGATAAAAGCGGTTTTTCGATCTATTCAATTAGCTTTTATATAAAATATTAAACTGCTCTGTAAATAATTAATAATTCAATATTAATCTTCTTTTTTTTTTTTAGAAATTAATACAATTAATTTGTTTCAGAATTATATGCGTTTTCGCATTTTTTGAAGTAGCATAAATGTAATTCTAAAAAAATGTATTCTACTACGTGAAACAAATGTTTATATACATTTTCGTGCGAAAAACTATCAATTTTATAATAAAAATATGTCTGATTTTATAGAAATTAAAAAATGGTATAAAAAATGAAAAATAATAAATATAGCGTATTTGAATGTGGTTACGAGAACAAAAATATTGTCATTCATCTCATTAGATAAATTTACATAATCCCAACAAAAACGACTTCTGAAAATGACTGAAACCAGAGTCGAAACGTTAAAATGAAATTGTTCATTTATTAAGGCCGTCCTAAGCCGCAACAACCCACACAATCTTTGTAATACTGGATAATGACCCACTTAATGGCATTTTCAAAAAATGGATGTGGAAAACATTTTTTGTATTTTTAATGCAATATGTATACATTTTCTTAAAATACTTGCATGGTATTGTAAAAAAAAAAAAATCATCATCACAATGTTTATAAAAATAAAAAGACAAACATAGTGAGTTCGAAAGTAATCAAACGGTTCTAAAATGACAACATTTCTAATCTTAAAATCACCAACTTTATTTGTAATTAGTTTTAAAGCTACCCAAAATAAATATTTTTCTTTCTCCCTTGACGTGAAATATCAGTGTCACTAAATTAAAAAAATTCATTCAATTTCGTTAGAATACAAGTTTTTAATTCTAAATAGATCTTGAACTAGGAGAACAAGTTAAGTAAGAATAAGCCCTAAACGAAAAACTCCGTGCAGCTCACTATATAAAAATCTTCTGGTAGGCCATTTAACGCTCTGATTTGAGATTGCGTCTCGAGCCAGTCTGTGGTCTCAGGGGGGTTGGAAGGAATCCCTTCAACCCTCCACTTGGTAGGAAAACGGCGGTAGACATATCCCCACCAAGAGTGATACTCTTGTAAGTGGCGAGAGGGAGCGAGTTCCGTAATTTGTCGAGATCGCCACTCATCGCCTCCTCGGATTTCATAGGGTGTGTATATATATAGATATATAATATATATATATATCTTCACGTGTACATTATGAAGAAACGATGGGGAAGGAGGAGACGAAAAAAACACCCTGAGTGGGGGTAGGAACGAGGCGATGAAAAGTGGAGACTGCAAAGAGAGTTGGAAAAACTGAAAGAGCGAAACGTGAGTCGAGTGAGAGATATAATGCTGGGTTATATAAAGCTGTGGAAGACCGAAGATACGGTGTCGGGGTTCGCGCTCTGGTTTAACGGACGTGTTGGGTGTTTACCGCCTGAGAATTTTACTCGTAATATGGCAACATGACTCTCTTACTCGACAGATCATCATTCATTGGCGCATTTTGGACAGATAAATGTCCACTCAGACGTTTATGTTTCTCCTATTCACTTGTGAATTCAGCACGGCTTCCGGGTCATCAATTCTATCAAATTAATATAATAAATGACGTTTATATATTTTGTAGTGTGTTATAGAATTTTATTATATTTTTGAATATTGTAATGGAGATTTTATGGAGAAAGATACATTTTTTAAATAATGTTGAAGCTAACATGAATAGAACCATTAATAATGTATATAATCAAAAGAATCATGACAATATTAAAAAGTGAATTAAGATATTACCAAGTAATTTTTGAATTCATAACATAGAAATAAAAAAATAAATAATCAACAATACAAGGTAAATTTAATAAATCAAACATCATTTATTAGTAGTGTATTCAATTATATTTATAATAGAGACTCTTTTGGTCAATGAAATATTCAAAATATATATATAAGGCATTCTACACATAGTGGACCACTCCTATTTCGAATTGTCTGAAAAAAAAAGTTCATAATTTTTTCGTGAGTGGTTTAAAGTGTCTAGAATAAGTGCAAATTATTTCAGATTTTTTAATTCTATATTTTAACCTCAATTATATGTCGAATTTTGTGTTTTTTTTTTTTTTTGATTCGCTGTACATATAAATCGGGTTCTGTACAATAATATTTCAAATAACAAATATAATATAAAAAATAACAATAATAATTAAGTCGTTCTTTCCAACATATATACAGGGTGTATCTTATCTATTGGTTGATCCATGGAGAATAAACAGTTTACATCATACTGAGTAAAACAGAGTTTGGGCGCAAATTCGAAAAATCAAAATTGACGGAGATATGGGGATTTCGATATCTCTGACAATTTTTATCTCGGCGAGATTCTTGAGAATTTATCTCAGTTTAAAAAAAAATACAATATCACGCCGTGAGTCTCGCAGAGACTATCGCCGGGACTATCGACGCCGCTGCTCTCGGCGAGACTATTGGCGAGAATCTTGGGAATAAATCCCAGATTTAAACAAAAAAAAAGGTTCCGCCGAGAGTCTCGCAGAGACTATAGCCGAGACTATCGCCAATACTTGTCCCTATATCGAAACCGCGATATCTCCGTCAATTTTAATTTCTCGAATTTGCGACCAAATTCTTTTTTACTCATCATGGTGTAACCTTTCTATTCTCCATGGATCATCCAATAGTTAAGATACACCCTGTATATATATCAAATATGATTCTGCAATATTGTTTTATCCTCAAAACTAAATCAATAAATTGTCGAGAATAGTGGGGAAAGTTCAATGAAATGAGAAAATAAAAATAAATTCGTCGATAGAATCTTCTCCTCAAATATATTGTCAAAAGAAGCGGCTAAATTCGTCAAAAGATTTCGACTAACTGTAGAAGATTTCGTGGGTCCACATAATGACTTTTGATAAAATAAAAATTAGCAGACGTGTTCCGCATAATAGAGCTTGTACTTAACCGAATACTTGCGATAACAGTCAATGCGGAAACAGAAGATTGTCGACACGTGGCGAAGCAAATAGCCCGAAACAGGACGAATCCTCGATTGATCGTGTTGTGCTTTATGTATTTTGGCGGGTAGAGCGTTCACATATGAAACGTTTCATCACCATTGGCATCACATATCTGAAAAACAATAGTTCTTAACATTATAAGCGAGAATCAAGTTCATCTCATGATTATTTTATTTCACACACCTCATAATACCTAGCGGAAGTGAAGAGTTCGCGGTGGTTTCCGCAATTTGTGGATTGTCCTCGTTGCCACTCGACGGAAAGCGCATTATTTGACCAAGTGCCACGCTATACTGCGATTACTGGATTCTCATCGCACCCCCGGGATATAAGACTTCATATGAGATCATCCTTGGGTACAACGAAACTCGAAGCGAAAGCCACTTCCGCTCTGTAGTAGTAAAAAAAAAAAGTATACGGTGGGAAAGGTTCGTCCATCCCTTTATTTGGAATGATGGGATGATGTCGTCTAACCGTTTTTTCGATCATAACAACTGAAGATTTTGACATCTAGTGATAGACTGTAGTGAATTTTGAACTATATGTTGCCAATCATTTTTCATCAAATTTACACATTCCTTTCAAGATGTTTTCGCTTAAAATCGCGGAGGATTTGAATACTTTTTATGCACTCCCTGCTGAGCTATCAACGAAGAAAGCCTAAATTGCATGACAATGTTCCCTTATTACCCCGTCGCGTGAAAATCGCGACAAACTGACGAAGTCTCGTCTAATGTTTCGTGCATCTATTTCCAATCGTCGATGGGTGAAGAATGGGTCCAGTGCCTGACGTGCAACCAATTGGCTCTTCTGGACTGTACGTCGATGGACACCCGATTTTTCAGTATGAAAAACACGTCTCTTCTCTCCCGTAAGAAAAAACAAATAAAAGGAAAATGTAAAAAATCAATACTATCAAACATATAAATATCATTCAAATTTATCCTTTACATTTGAAATAAAATGTAAATATTTCTGGACAAAAAATGTTATTTTCGTTACGTTTTTATGAATTTTTAGACCGTTCTAACTTATCCCTTAGCGGGGCAAGTTTTATTCGAGACAGGAATTATTCGATACCACGAATAGCCGGGGCTATACAGGATGTTCAAGATTTCAAAAAATATAACAAATTGGTTATGAAATCCAACCTCCGTAACACCATTGCAAATCATTAACGAACATTTTTTTTTCAATACGCCAAACAAAAAGTGTTCTAACTAGCCCCAGTCTCCCTTATACGCGGTCTTTTTTTCGCTAAAGGTAATCGCAAATTTTTGACGGGTCCATTTTGGTGAATATGCGCATAAATCATCGATGCGTCTGTTAGCTCAGAGTGTCAAGGATCGAGGTTAAATTTCAAGGGTCCGTTAATGGAGAGACTTAGTGTCATACATCAGACCATCCCTCTTTCACTTCTCCTTGTGTCTTTCTTTCTTCTCTGCCTCTTATCATCCACCTTCTTTTCTCCCACACACCTATATATGTATATAGTATACACATATATCACTCTGTGCTATCAACATAGCAAGCACAGAGTGTAGATACTTCATCTCCCTTTCTTCAGCAGGTGGGCCAGCGTTCACCGCGTTCCTCAAAGTTGTTCCTCACTTCTGAGAGAGGCTGTTAAAATGCAAAGGCGCGGTTAAACGAGCTCTTCTTCGGGAGATTTGGCGTGGACTCGTTAGTATTCCGCTACGGTCCCTCAGCGCCCTCTCTCGCACTCCTCAACACTAGACCCCTGCTTCTCTCTCGCGCGATTCTCTCACCACACGGCTCAGGTCCTTCTAACATGTTCTTCGCATTAATATAGCATGGCTTAAGACAAAGGACGATCGCCGGTAGGTCCTTGCCACCCTCTTTGCCTTCCTTCTCACCCGCAACATCGTTCTCTCTTGCTTCTTTTCTTCACGTCTTCGGTCTCGGACTTGCCTCTTCCTTCGGAATACCCCGCACGTCCGACGGGCGCAGCGTATATATTCGTTAAGTTGACGCCTCTCGAGAAGTCCCTTAAATTGGGGATTTCTCGCTTGCCCATTCTCGCGTACACTCGTCTATTTTGCTTCTGCTTTTTCTCCTTCTCCTTCTTCTTTTTCTTTGCCAAGAGAATCGAGTGTCACAGCTAAACCCGTTTACATCTCGTGACACACAATCGATTGCATTTCACCAAATATTATAACCAGAAGCTGTAACACGAGCCCTTCGATTTAGTTGTAATTTTGTGATTTGTTCGTGCTGTTCGTGTGCAGACTACTTTAATTATTTTTTTTTCATTTCTGGTTGACTACTTGTTTTTCGTGGCCGTTAGATTATTGGTTTATAAAAACAAGTTCTTGATAATTGTCGAGGTAAAAAATAAAAACGATATTAAATTCACAAACTTAAAAAATAATCATTTTCTATATAGAAATGTGATGAAGTGAAGGAAACTAGTATTAATAATCTTAAATGAGTCAAAAAATTAAATAAAAACGTACTTTCCAATAAATATTGAAAACTGCAACATTTATTTATTTTTTAACATTTTTTTGGCAACGTATTTCTTTTAATGTTCTTTATTGTATAAAAAAATTATATTAACTTTAGAAGATTTTTTCCTGTAATATATGGTTAAAAGAAGGGGTGTGGATTTAATGAATATTATGTCAGCGGTTACTGATAAAAGTAATTTATTACATCTTGAATTTCAGTAATTCTATCGATTTCAGGTAATAAATTGATTTTTTTTGTCGGTATTAAAAATTGTAACGAAAATCTCCTAACGATCTGAACACAGAGTTTTAGGAGGAGCTCGGGTCTTTAAATAAAAAATGTTCATAAAATTGTATTTTTATTTTTTAATTTATTTATTGTGCATTGCAAAAGAAAGTAAAACATGATAAACTCGACAAATTGTGTTGACGTATTAGATTTAACGTTGAGATTATAAAGACATTATACACTTATAATTGTTATTTCTGATGTGGCATTACAAAAATTAGGAATCTTCGGACCTTAACTTTCCACATCTTTGATATGAAGAGTACCGAGAACAAAGCGAAACCTATCCAATTATTGACAACTTCATTCATACATTCGGCAAGGCGCTGAAACAACAATAATAATACACCTGAGTTGATAATTACATGGGAGTTGCTGGAGAACATTACGCAAAATGTGTTCCAGCACCACCCTGGAACACATTTCGTAACTTTACCTACGCTACAGGTCTCGTATTTTTTTATGGAACGATAACAAATTTTTGTGGGAAAATCAGATTACAATTATTCTACTAAATTCGTAAATTTCTGTCTATATCGCTCGTAACTTTACCCTATAAATTTCACGGTCCACACCAACTTTACTCGTGTATACCTATGTGATCGATCTCCTATCACAGTATGTGACAAATGTGACACTCAGCTTACAGTGCAACATCTTATCATCGAGTGTCGAAAATTTAAAAGCCAACGTGCCAATATGCGTCTCCCAAATACCTTAAAAGAATGTCTCAAGGACGAAAGTAATGCCAAAAAAACTCTTGAATCTACCAAAGTGATAAAGCTATAGAAAGAAATATAAACAATTTTAAGGATTCTTTTGTAGCAATATAATGTACATGTATATGACGTAATATGTGATGGTCGCTAATAACCTTGGATGTTGATGCGACCTAAAGTAAAATAAATCAAAATTTCACGATATTAACAACATAACACCAATTACAATATCATGAGAAATAAGTCACGTATTCCAATTACGAACTTCGTAACAAACTTAGATTTAGAGTGAAGCATTATTATTTAAGTGATCCTCGTTCCAGGAGTTCTGATTTGCTTATATTTTGTCAATAGTTTGTACGAAGTTGATTACGTGTTGTTCGAAACTGTTTCTGCTACAAATAATGATACAAAAGCTATACGCAAAACGCGCTATGCACCAACAGTACCGTAATAAAATGGTATAACCAGTCGTGAGACCAAACTGCATACATCCCATGTCGCAATGCATTGCGATTTACCACCCGGAATCATCCAGGAGATTTTTTGGGACCGGCTCTCACAGTGCTGGTGAGTCATCTCGCTCGGTTTAACGACCTCCATTCGCCAGAATCCACGTGGTCACGAACGACAATCTGCTTCTTTTTATTCTTATTATTCTTTTGGTCAGTTCAACTCCACACTCACTTACATTATGGGGCTTCACATTTATTGCGCATACAAAAATTCGCCGAAATAATAAAGCCACATGTGGCATCCATTAATATAGGACCGAAAACCGTTTTTGTATTTCTAATCATTACAGCCTTTTTTTTTTTAGTTCAGTACAATGAAATATGTGATTAAGATTTTCGATAAAATAAGCATTTTCTATAGTTCACAAAAAATCTGATTTCAGTAACTATACAGGATGTCCCATTTTAATCTTCCAGTTGATTTATCTCGAAAAATTTTGCCCGGATCAAGTATTGAGTATAATGAAGGTTTTAGGGTTCGAAGGGGGACGATAAAAAAGAATTCAAAATTGGTCCACCATTCACAATGGCGGAGTTACCACCGCCGAAAAGATTTTTTTAAATGGTACCATGACTTTTTGTTTCTATCAAAAAATTTGTCATATCAAAACTAGCAACTTTTGCAGGGAACTTTTTTTGACAAAGTCCATATTTGTTAGGATTGAAGACCACTTTCGACTATTTTAGCTAGTTCATTTGTCTGAAAAAATACTGTCAAGATGAAGTATTGAGTGTAATGAAATTATTAGGGTTCGAAGGGGGACGTTCAACAAAAAAAATTGGTCCAACATTGAAAATGGCGGAATTACGACAGCCGACATGTTTTTTTAAAATGGAACCATGACTTTTTTTTCTACAAAAAAATTTGTCGTGTCAAAGCTAACAACTTTGGTAGGAATCATATTTTGATAAGGTCCATATTTGCTAGATAAGAAGACCATTTTTGACTATTTTAGCGTTAGCACGAGCGAGCGCGCACGCACGTGCTATGCCGAATTTTTTGATAGAAAAAAAAGTCATGGTTCCATTAAAAAAAAAACATGTCAGTAACACCGCTATTTTGAATGGTGGACCAATTTTTAATTTTTCTTTTTAACGTTCCCCTTCGAGTCCTAAAAGTTTCATTACACTCAATACTTGATCTGGATAGTATTTTTAGAGATCAATCAACTGGCCAAAATAGTCGAAAATTGTCTTCAAACCTAACAAATATGGACTTTATCAAAAAAAAGTTCCCTGCAAAAATTGTTAATTTTGATATAGCAAATTTTTTATAGAAAAAAAGTCATGATTCCATTTTAAAAGAAAATGTCGGCGGTCATAACTCCGCCTTTTTCGAATGCTGGACCAATTTTGAATTTTTTTTTTTTTGAACGCCTCCTTCGAACCCTAAAAGCTTCATTATTCTCAATACTTGATCGGAGCAGAATTTTTCGAGATAAATCAACTGGAAGATTAAAATGGGACACCCTGTATATAGTTGATTAGAAAAATCTCAATAATATTTTTCAAGTTACCGTAATTAATAAAATAAAAATATTACTAATAAAATCAATTCTGGACATAACGCGATAGCCGTAATTAATATTTTAACCGTACTACTATTTTTTGCATTATTACTTACGGCAACTGTGAAATGTAACTAATAATAAAATAGTCGCCTGGACTAACAATTAATATTTGTTACTAAATTGTTACCAGGAACACTACGATTTCAGCGAGCGCAACAGCGATATTTAAAAACTAAATCCTAATTGGACGTATCAGATTCGCATTGAAACGAATATTTATTGATATATTTTATTTGCGCAAAATATAAGTCTTGATATGTTAATACTTTGTAAAAAAAAATAGCACAACTGATAAATTAATAATTTGCAAATATAATTTAAAACTTTTACAAACTATAGGATAAAGTATTCGCTACAGTTGGAGTTCGCGAATACACTAATCCAACGGACGTTTCTCCGATAGCAGCGGATACTCTTTCCTAGTTCATTAAATTATTTCATTATTTTTGCTACTTGACAATTTATCAGTCGGGGATTTTTTATTTTTATTTTATGCTTTTTATTGTATATTGGATTTATAATAAAAAGGATAAATAAACGGATTCGGAGCTCTTTTCATCCCGAATCTGTTAAACTTCGTTATCAGTCAGGTTATTTTAAAAATCTAGTGACTGTCACTGACATACTGGAATGCAAATGACGTGACACATTATTCGAATTCGAGTACGTTCTAAAAGTTTGATATTTTTCTTTATTTATCTGGAAATAAACAGAGATTTATGAACGAACGACGTGAATGAACCGACTAGCAACTCGGCTAGGTTTACTCAGCGAAAAGTTCTGTACATTTAATTTCTGGCATATATTAGATTCTTTTGAACAATTCGGACGCTACGGGCGAGCACAGACAATATACTGATAACTTCACACGAAAGTCTAGCACTCTCCCTCTTTTTTTTTTTAAGTCGGGAGTGAAAAATAAAGTTTTAACATTTATGTATTTAAAAAAAGATGATACATATCAGAAACATTAGAAAACCCTACCGCTGTCATCAATAAAACAAATCAAATGATTGTAAACAAAATTGTATCACGATTGGCATGACTAAATAAAAAAAAGTGAGAAGTTGATTCCTCTTCCGCGGCGCGTCGATGAATCGGGAGAGAAGAGTATAATCGAGTATCGAATTCCAATCGTTACACGCTCGATCGCGCAGCTCCCTCACTCCTTCACTCCTCTCTCTCTCTCTCTCTCTCTCTCTCTCTCACTCTCTCTCTACGTAGAAGAGTGCACGCCCGGTGTTTCGCGTCATTAGAATTTCAAAGCTATCGCGTCCGTCCCGTTTCGTATAACGAAGCCAGCAGACAGAGAGATGAAGAGGAGCGCCACGTCGGCGTCACAATATTGACCAGCCACTTAACCACGTGTATTGACATTCATGCGCGGCTTCCTTTCTTTAATTTTCTCCATCATATCCCCACCCCCCCCAAACTCCGTCAATCTTATTAGGAACCATGGTGGTCGACTGTAGGAAATGAAACGAAACATTTTTTCTCGTCACCTCTGTCAGTGTGGCCCACTCCGCGGTCCTAGAGTCGTTAATGCAACGATGATAACGAGCGCGTATATATATAAGTACTTCTCAGTGAAGAAAGATGGAGAGCTTGAGAGCGCGAGGCACCAGAGAAGGAATTTCCTTATCTGCCGTGTGCGGCGCGCGTAGTACAAACACCGTTGGCCTATATATTCTTGTATGATTTCGAATTCCGGTGTTAGTAGCTTTGCGCTTCTTTGCTACTTTTGCCAAGAGTTACCGATACAATATACACTAGAGTGTAGGGGAGCCCGGGGCTAGTTGTAAACACGGAGCACGTCGGAACGCATGCTGTTAAAAATCGAAATTTCGATGTGAATTTTTGTCACCCCAATGCTTTAATCGCTGGGGTGAATCGCCCATTGAATGAACACTTAAGGCGCGTGTCACGCATTTCGGTCTTGGAATAATAAATCATTTGTTCATAAGTACATAAAACCCCTTTGCATTTGATCAGTAACGAATTGAGTATCCGATAGCATCTTTTTCATGTGAGCATATGCAATGGAATTTAAGTAAATTAACAAAATTAGACGCAAGCCCCGAAATTCTAATGATTGAACACTTTTGTCATTGAATGGACACTCTCGGTTCAGTTAATGAACACTCATGAAAAATGTTGATAACCTACTTTTTATTTCACTTTTTTACTTTATATTCTTGACACGTATCCGTAAATATTATAGAAAAACGTATAATAACGCATAGAATGCACTTTACAAAAAAACCATTTCGAAAATCGACGATTCACGCTGTGTGTTCAGTCAATTGGAAAAAAATTGTTGAGATACACCCGAAATATGAACACTAACGATACACGCTGGGTGTTCATTCAATGGAAGGAGATCGGAAATCTTACCATATATTTTTCATGGTTTCCTATTATTTTATAAATATTATCGTTGAAAATTGAAAAACAAACATTTTCATGCCCCAGTCGATTAAGATTTCTCGTTCGTAGTCACTGAAGCTCCAAACATCTGTTATTTTAGATGACGAGCGTTCATACATGGCTCATTACAACAATTTGCCCGAAAATGAGTGCCGTCAACTCTTTATTTTTTTGGTGTTGTGAGATGTATACAACATTGAATCTTGCAAACATCAATAAATGTATTGATTCAGATTCAATATGAAAAAATATTTAATGCGTTAGGTCGTCGCGCAAGCGAGATTTTTCGGTAATTATAATTTTGCCCATTCAATGGATGGTGTTCAGTCAATGGACGATTCACCCTATTCGAAAATGTATCTTGTAGTGAAAATATATCTTATAGATTTCGAATGGCTACATTTAAGATACCAATTCAGTGTTGCAAAAGTAAAGTTTTACCATCGTAGTTAAAAAGGTCCTACGAAACGACCATTGAAACTTTCCCGACTTTAACGTTTATTATATTACCTACAATTCAAGCCTAAGTGGATATCATTTGGTACCTCCCATGTCGAGAAGCTATACACATTGAATCAAAGACTATATGCTGGGCCTCAAATTGTAATGCGGGCCTTAGAATATTTTCCATAGACATTCTCAGCCCTCCTGAACGCAAAGATCAATTACACATTAGATTACCACGATGTTCCATCGTTCGAAGAGCTTTAACTCCGGGGCAAAATTGTCGCCCATCTCGCCAATTTTTTTCTAAGATTCTAGATATTTCAAAGAGCAAAATGTGAAAATTTCAGCTAAATCGGAAATGCCGTTTAGGAGGGAAAAAAGTGGCAACTTTATTTGATTAAAAAATAGCATAAAATAAAATTGGACAACTTTACAATAAAATATTATTGGAAAGTACTCTGAAAATCCAAAATTTGATGTTCTTATGATCTTTTTTTGCGAGCCGTAGTATTGGCGTTGAAAAATAAACAACGATTATTTTCAGCGATTTTCAGTGGCTGGAATATGCAATAAAAAAATCTGAAAAAAATTCCTACGATTTTTCTTCAATCAGACCAACATTCTGAATAAATATGAGGACGTTTTGTTGACGTGAAAAATTGGGTTGCCCGACTTGACGTGTTTTGCCTCACATGTATATTTGTGTGTGTTGTATATAATCATCAAACATCTGTAGTTAAAATTCCTACGAAATTTGCTTTCGAAAAAGTTACTGAAGTTACTTTATTGAATTTTCGTGTATTTATAATAATACGAATTTTACAATGCCTCATAAACATACGAAACCCGATTATCATAAGTAATATTTTTATGCACTTTTTTTTTCTTTACCTAATTTCATATCTAAGACGATATGACGCCTGTTACAGCGACGTATACTTAACTATCGCGAACACGTATTTGCCATGCATCTCGAGGATTTCGGACTGTTCGAGAAGAAGAGAGAAGGAAAGAAAAGAGCAGGCTGGTGCTCTGTTTTGTCGAAGTATGAGCACGTAGTTGCCGCGGAAGGATCATGGAGTGGACTTAACGTCGAAATCCCGCGTAAAACTTGTCCGGAATAACAAAGTTTCCGGTACAGGCTGCTTCGGTAGCTGCTTTGCGCTCCTTCTTCTTCTCCATCTTCATCGTTGGCGAGTGTCGCCCGGTGACTTCCGTCTCGTCCGTAGCCTTCTCGTTCGGTTCCCTCGGTCGCCGTTTTTCCTTCTCTCTTTAGACTTGTAGCCGTAAAAATCGACGCGAGATTAGCGAAACAAGGAAGCTCTTTGTAAACGAGAGTTTGAAAATAAAAAGAATGCTAAAGCCTTTGCCTCGTTTACCTCTTATCCTTCGTCCTAACCCGTCTTTTTGCAAAGTCGTCGAGAAACTCCAACGCAAGTCACTGTCATTCCATGACCCAAAAATATTTTTCTAGTCATTGTCCAGCAACAAAAAAACGATGGAGAGTAGAACTTTGTACATGGTTTTGTTATTTTTTAAAAATTTTTACTAAGCTACCTCTATGAGAGAGTATGTTTATCGAATTTGGCTTCCTCATAGAGGAAGCTTTGTAGAAATTCAAAAATAGTGAGTAAGTGATGTGAAAAGTTCTACTTTGCTACCTTGTTTTGAAGAAATTTAAAAAGTATGTTATATTTATATATCATTACTTGACTACTTTCCACAATCTTTTTAAAATAAAACGCTTACCATTTCTTCTATCTTTAAAATTAAAATACAATTGTGAATACAAAAATGTGGTGTTTTATAAAATTCAGACAACCTTGCCGATTTTATATCAAATCTGGTATTAAATATCTCTGTGTGTTATTACAGACGCGTTTGAAGTTTTAATCCGTTTTGTCAGATGCATCGAAAGTAGAAGCGATTGAAACATAAAAAATCAAAATTGCTATACAATCCGAACCTCTTTATCGGTCCTCACTAAATTTGTCGCAGCGCTGAATATTCTTTTATGACTGCATAAAATTTGCGTTGATCTGGTGGTCGCTGACGTGAGTTAGAGCGAAACGTTAATTATTCGAAAAATTCCAAATTTAATACTATCCGAAACTATCGGTAGATTCAGTTCAAATTTAGTACCGATCGTCCTTTAACATTACTGTACCTGCAATTAACTACTTTCCTCAGTAGTTAAAAATTTGCGTACAGAAATTTTTCGAAAAAATCAAAATCGAATAAAATCTGAATAGGTGTTCCAAACTTTTTAAAAAGGTATTACAAATAAAGGTATTTTATTGTTCGACATTTGTGCTAAATTTTAGCTCGATTGATGGAACCGTTCTTGAGATATGTAGGTTTGAATTTTGCAATCCGTCCACGAACACGCACTGAGAAGAAAAATTAGTTGACTCAAATAAGTATTATTTCATTCACCTACATCGTTCGGGTCTATATATGCGAACGATCGTGTATGCAAAGTACACCAAATATTGTGTTGATCTACCAAAAAGACATAAATGGTATGGGCAATCTGATATTGAGTGGCTTCAAACGATTGACATCGAATATTCGTTTGAATCAAGAAATGTACTTGACTGAACTGGCGTTTTGGTGCTTCAAGCATATGGGTTTCATTAAATATTTTATTCAACTAAATGATACTTAGATTTAACTCAATAAATTCATTATTAATTAAAGATGGTTATATCAATTATATTATTTGACTAATATTAAAAGAAAAATATACATATATATATATCGTCCATAAATACCACTTTTTCGTAACGCTTTCTGAGAAGTGATACTTGCGGGATTCGAACCTGAGCCTACGCGAACTATCGATTTGCCACACTTACTTATCTATTTAACGACTTAGATAGATAGCTAAGTGTTACCTATACAATATTTTTATATAAAATCCATAATAGCTACATCGCGGATAACATTCGCAGGAATATCGGGCGGATTTAGATGAAACTTGGTCTTGCTGGATTTTTGAGGTCACTGATTTTTGTTTTTTAACTCCCGGCTGCCCCCCGGGAAAAAGACGGGAGTTATGCGTTTCGAGTAGATCAGACGGTTCCATCTCGAAACTTAGAAATGCATGTTTGTCAAAACGACAAAACTTCTCTTGACAAATTTTGGCACAGAGCTTCTATGGCTGGGAGAATCGATCGAAAGCCATGCTTTTTCGATATTCATTGCATCCTCGCGAAGATATATATCTTTTAAAAAAGTCGTAAAACTGCATATTTGAAAATATTGATTTTACTACTACATTCTTACGTACCTGTGTCAGCCTTGGCGGCGGATTGTTGAAGTTTAGGCGCTGTCGTCGTGCCCTGACGGTTGCGCCGGGTTACGCTGCTTTTTAAATATTTATTTTAAATTTTCAAGATCTATTAATTGTTGTTTGAGTGATTAATTAAGTGCAAAGAGGAGTCTATTTTCTTAATTTATAATTGTTGTTCTGTGATAATATTTGTTAACATTCCGCGTATTGTCAATGATAAATGTATGTACAACAATATAATACGAGTGAAAACTTTTTTGTTTGATTAAAAATTGTTTAACACTTTTATCGGGAAAAAATTCCATTCTATTCAAGTTTATTTCTCTTAGAATGTTAGTGCTATAAATAAAAATATAAAAAAAGATTACATAATTTATAGATTTTTTTTCTTATGTTTTTATAATTCCTTCAAGTTATTATAGAGACTAAAAAATATTAAGAAAAAAAAATTGTCATTGGGAAAAAATGTTCTGGTGTTGTTATCATTTTTTTTGTTATTATTATTATTATTATTATGTTATCATATTATCGAACAATGTATAAGGGAATAATGATATCGTGAAAAAAAAAAACAAAAAAAAAACAAATGGAGGGGTGGGAAACATGAATAAATACAGTAAGATCTCGATTATTAACTCTTGACTGCCCCTGGGCAAAAGACGGGAGTTATGCGTTTCGAGAGATCTCACCTCGAATCTTCGAAATGCATGTTTGTCAAAATCTTCTATGGCTGAGAGGTTTGCCATAAGTCCATGGATTTTTGGGATTCATAGTGCCTCCGCAGAGATGTCGGGAGACGTCAAAGTAGAAGTGCCAAAATCATTGGTCGTTTTACATAATGAACAAGTTAACCACATCAGAAAATACGTCGCCCGACAGTTGTAAACAAAAGACCCATAAGTTGAATAATTACAAACAAATAATTGAAATCTATTGTTACAATTGAAATAAAAAAATTAAGGAGTTATCCTTACTCGCCTCACTCATGCGATCAACTTCCCAACCTCCGTATAATGCACACAAATAAGGTATATTTTTATTTTTTGTACCTAATCACAAATTATATTGCTTTTAATGAGACAACAGAACCTGATGAAAAGGGAATCAAACAAAATATATTTAAATATGTAGCCTAAAGCAATTACAATTTTGCTAGCTCACAGAGAAAGCTTTGTTTTCATAAAAAAAATTACTTCCGACATTTCATCTTAGGATACTCAAAATGGTTCAAAATTTCGAGAAAAAATGTATGTGCATGTGCGCGCGCGCGTGTGTGTGTATGTGTGTGTGTGTGTGTGTGTGTGTGTGTGTGTGTGTGTGTGTGTGTGTAACTTAAAAAATTCAGTAACCTATAATTCAAGAACCGTTGAATTGAAATTTCGAGTAGTTTGCCACACAAGGATGGTTGCCCCGGTTTAACAATTGCGATTTGTGACGCCTTTATGATTGTTATGGCTTTTTTTATTTTAAAAAAGGGCGTGGTAGTTCTAACTTTCGTACAGTTTTTACTGTTGTACCATATGGTTATTCATAAGTGCAGATACTTTCGAGATTGTTTGGTGTTGAATTTGACCAAAATCGGTAAAACGGTTCAAATTTTATGATGCTCTGTATTTTTCGAAAAATTAACGTTATCGTCAAAATTGACCAACGTACATCTTCATAGAGGTAGCTTTTTAACAATTCGAAAACAATGAGGAAGCTATGTGCAAAGTTCAACTTTGCAGCCTTTTTTATTTTGTTAAAAATTAGAATTTTGTTTCGCATTAAGCATTTGCTGCTTTATTAACATCCTCTCATACCCTTTACACATACTTTTTTTAAATGCAAAAAGCAATAAATTTGGTGTACGGGATGGAAAGAAAATATGCCTCACTTTAACTTCATCCTAATGTTTAAAAGGCTAATCTTATTACAACGTCTCACAGATTAATTGACCTCAGGTAAAATTCGTAATTTGTTATTGCTACATAACAAATCATTGTGCTTCCCGAAAAATGCTCCGTGAATTCACCACCTAGATATTTAATAGTTAAGTCATTATTAACTGCTTAACAATTAGAATCGTTTGTTCATAAAAGGATTTCAGACTAAAGAAAAGGCTATATTTTTAAAACGATTAACACTATCAAATATGTAGACGGTTTAATTTAGTATTTTTCAAGAAACCGAAGGAACCATCCCAGATTTAAAATAGTGAAGTACTGACGTTAATTTATTAATATTTTGCAAATACATCAATATTCTTATTTCATACATAAAACAACTAAATTACAAAAAATTCGAAATATTTTCACCAAAAGCACTCTAACATCCTTAATGTGCAAAAAAACGATAATCGCAACACATCTGAATTGATAATTATACGGTATTCAACATACTATTAAAAGATAGGAGTGAAACGATTAAATCAAGAAGTGGTTGCCCTGCGATCACGCAAATATTTGGATTAGAAAACGGCGTCGAGCCAAGATTAATAAACTCGTGTCAGTTATAAAAGTGCTGTTATGTATATCTCTACGTAATACTAACACCCACGTGTCGTTATCCTCGTTAAGTCTCGGAGGGTTCAAAGTTACATAAGATAAACAGTAGCGCCGGCTGGTTTTGCTACTCGCAATGACACATTCGCTTATAAGACGAGGCATTTATCACGAGGCATTCTTTACCTGCCCTGATTCGAGTATTATATTATCTCTTAATGCCAAATCTTTCGAAGCCTTCGATTTTATTTCGACTCTTTTTCTCAAGGGTCCTTGACGGACTTTTGGTGAACGAGATTATTGCTGCCCACTGGTTGGTATTATCGAGCAAAGATATGTAGGGGGAGACTGGGGCTAGTTGGAACACTTTTTGTTTGGCATTTTTTAAACATTTCTTGCTTTAACAGTTTGCAATAAAGTTACAGACGTTGCGTTTCATGGATTAGTTACATTGCCTGCAATTTTGATTATTGTGTGCAAAATTATTCGTGGTATCGAAAAACTTTGAATTTTCCCCGCTGCGCTTTGAAAATGCATAAAACCGTAACGAAAATAACATGTTTTTGTCCAGAAGTATACACTTACGTTTTATTTAAACCATAAATGATAAATTTAAATAATATTTATAAGTTGCAAAATATAAATTTTTTGCTTCCTCATAGAGGAAGTTTTGTTTTCATGAACATTTTTTTGTTGTTGAGATTTTTATGTCACGACAGAATGGTCCAAAAAGTGGTTTAGAAAAAATGTCCATATGTATGGATGTGTGTTCAGGGGTTCGAAAATGCAATCGCCTCTTACTCAGTAATTGTTTGAGCAATCGGACTGAGATTTGGCCAGCAAGTAGTTACTCCGCTTTGACTGTTGTGATTTTTAACAAAATATATGCAGGTATTTAGATTTTATAGCTTTTTCAATTTAAAAAAAAAAGGCGTGGTCGTTCTAACTTTTGTAAAATTTACTATACTTTGCTAAATAGTTCTTGATAAGTGCAGGTACATTTAATGTTGAATTTGGCAGAAATAGGAAAAGCGGATTGGGATTTTATGGAGTTTTAAAATTTTCATAATTTTTTTGAAAATGCTATAACTCGAGAATGGTTCAAGTAACTACTCTAAAATTCTGCTTAAACTTAAATAGAGAATGTCAATGTTTGATACTGAATTTGGACAAATCGATAAAGTCGTTAACATTTTATAGAAATTTGCATTTTCGTAATTTTTTTTAAAGCTGTAACTTGACAACGGTTCAAGCAGCTGATCCAATTTTTTTTTTTTCATAAAACTTGAACAGAATGGGTCGTTGTTTAATACTGAATTTGGTGAGAATCCAAGACAGAGTTTATATTTCAGAGAATTTTTTTTTCTAAAGCTTTCTCTGTGAGGAAGCCACAAATGATCAACATACTTCCACGTAGAGCTTTGTACCTTTGTAACTACGATCATAAAAGTTAATTTTACAACACTTGATTGGGTTTTTGCTTCCTCATAGAGGATGCTTTGTTTTCGTGAAATTTTTTTTTCGAGATTTTCATGTCAGTATGCTTAAAATTGTCTAAAACGTCGAGAAAAGTAGTTTAGAAAAAATATATGTATGCATGTGTGTGACCGTCATTCAAAATTCAAACTTGCATATCTCAAGAACGGCTTTAACATTCGGGCTAAAATTTGGCACGCATGTGCGGCAGATAGACGCCATTGCTTGTGATAATTTAAAAAAAAAATCAAAAATATGTTCAAATTTTATTTAACTTTGCAATTTTTGAAAAATGTCTGTACGCGCTCTAGCTACCGCAAATTTTTAGCTATGAAGCTAAATAATTTTTTATACATAAAGCAGTCTTAAAGAAGGATCGTTATTGAATTTGGGGCGAATCTATAAACAGGTTCGGTTTTTATGAGATTTTGAATTTTTCAAAAAATTTACGTTTTGCTCTAACTCCCATAAAATCTCACGTAATCAATTGATATATTCTACAGATGAAGAATAACATATAATGCTATGTACCAAATTTGGTGATGATCGGTAAAGGGGTTCGGATTTGATAAGATTTTGAATTTTTTGAAATATATATGTTTTGCTCTAACTCACGTTAAATATCGACAAATCAACTGAAATTTTCTACAGACGATAAATAATACTCAGCGCTGCTACGTACCAAATTTTGTAGTGATCGGTAAAGCGATTAAGATTTTACGTAATTTTGAAATTTTGAAAAAAATTATCATTCTCTTATAACTCAGGACAATTAACAATAAGTGAATTAAAACTTTTTCGAAATGAAAAATACGGATGAAAAATATTCACTGTTGCTATGTGCCAAATTTGATGACGATCGGTAAATGGGTTTTGATTTTGGAGCAATTTGAGATTTTTCATGTTTTAACAGATTGCATTTCCATTTTTCATAAAGCTTCCTCAATGAGGAAGCCAAAATTAATAAATAATCTTCCTCATAGAGATCGCTTTGTGAAAAAAAAAATGAATGAGGAAGCAATGTGCAAAGTTCAGCTTTGCAACCTTTTATATGTAGCTATTTGAAATTTGTTCGACTGCCATCTGTAAGTTCACTATAAGATATATTTCCGAATAGTGATTAAAGCCTTAGAGTGACGAAAATTCACATCGAAACTTTGATTTTTAACAGAATGCGTTCTTACATTCGCATCGAAACTTTGATTTTTAACAGAATGCGTTCCGACGTGCTACGCGTTCCAACTAGCCCCGGTCTCCCCTATCGAGAGAACCTTGACACATGAGAGTATCGATACAGCTGCTCTTACAGAGGAAATATGTATATAGTTGCAATGCAAGAGGTATTGGCTTTTTTCAATTCTGGGAGCGTGGTACTGATTCTTTACCGGCTACCAAGGACTTCTACTCTGTATCTCAACTTCTATCTTCAGTTCTTGCGTCTTCATCTTCTCCCCATTCGCCCACGGATACGAATCTTGCCAATCCCTTGGTTACTTCCTGTCACGAGCAACATTATCGAGATACAAATACCCTCTTACTTTGCGAGCGCGATATACTTATGCATATAACGTATATGCTGGATATTATCATACACGCGTTAGAATGCGATATAGCTTGGCGCTTGCGGACCTGCCACGCCGACGAAATGCGAAACTATCACCAGTTACTCGACAAAGCTGCTGACTGCGTTAACAGTATAAACGTTGGTTCCTTGGCTTTCAGACTGAGATCTTTCGATGCAATTCTTAATCTCTCATATGAAAGTCCTAATATTTTTTATAACTTTAGTTTCTTTGCAGTATAAACTTTGAGCATGTAAAAAAATTCGTGTGAAAACATGGAGGATTTTTATTGTTCTTTTTATTCGAGGCTTGCATCGATGCTAATTGATAGGAAAGAGAAATTTATGGCATTAGTTACGTTTTTGCTTCCTCATAGAGGAAGTTTTGTTTTCATGGAAAATTTTTTTTTCGAGATTTTCATGTCGGGACACTCAGAATGGTCCAAAACGATGAGAACAGTGGTTTAGAAAAAGATGTCCGTGTGTGTGTGTGTGTCTACGGCTTTGAAAATTCAAACGCCTCGTTCTTAGTAACCGTTCAAGCGATCCGGCTCAAATTTGATACGCAAGTGAAGCAGTTATCTCTCCTTTGTCGCAATTTTTGACAAAATTTATTGCATCCATTCTGTTTTTGTGTAATTTTTAACTTTTTGACAAAAGAGCGTGGTCGTTCTAACTTTCGTAAAAGTTCGACGATTTAGCTATCTATAGTTCTTCATAACTGAAGATGCGTTCAATGTTGTTTGGTATTGAATTTCAACAAGATCGGTAAAATGGTTCGGATTGTATGGAGTCTTGAAATTTTCGTTTTTTTTTTTAATGTTATAACTCGAGGACGGTTTAAGTAACTGACAAAAAAATTTGCATAAAAATTAAATAGATTGTGTCAATGTTTAATACTAAATTTAGGAAAAATCGATAAAGTATTAGTGAAGATTTTATAGAAATTTGTATTTCTGTAACTTTTTTGAAAATGCAATAACTCGAGAATGGTTCAAGCAACTGATATAAATTGTTGCATCAAACATAAATAGTGTATGTCAATGTCTGATACAGAATTTCGACAAAATCGATAAAGCGGTTTAAACCACATTCAACCAGAATCTAATAGATTTTTTAGAAATTTGGATTTTCATAAGTTTTTGAAAGCGAGAACGGTTCAAGGAAATAATCCGAAATTTTGCATACAACTTGAATAGAATGTGTCGTTGTTTGATACTGAATTTGGTGAGAATCCAACAAAGCGATCATATTGAGTATTTAATTCGAAATGTTCGAAAGTATTGAAGAATGGAATTAGAATATCACGCTCGTTATATTATTGAGCAGTTGTACCTCGACAATGTTTCATGAAGCAGCTCATCTTTTTGTATTATTGCTCTTGAAATAAAAGTTTAGAAGAAAATAATAATAAATATATTTGATAATTTTTTTTTTACGTTTCAAGTGCAGTTGATGTAGAGAGTATATAAACAACGCTGCAAAGTAGAACCTTGCAAATTGCATCCTCATTATTTTGTATCTTTGTCAAAGCTTCCTCTATGAGGAAGCCAAAAAATGTGATTTACCTCATAGAGGTAAATTTGTCAAAGTATATGTTGTGAAAAAACATTTATTTGTGCATTTTACGCATAAATATGAAAGAAAAACATCATATTTTTCATTATATTAAAACACTTGCTGTTGTCAAATGATTCAAAACTTAAAAAAAAAAACATTTTTGTTGAGTGTAACTACTAAGTCGTAAGTTGATACGAATTTGATAAAAAAAATAAAGAGGCACTTTTTTAAATTGGTGAGTATCTAGAAAGCTGGCTAGTAATTTTTTTAAATCTTTGTGGCAGCTTTAAATATTATTACAACCTTAACATTTTTATCCCCCACGGTTTGAAATATAAATGACGAATACCTACATATCATCTAAATATTTCGAAAATATTATAGAACTATTACTTTGAAATGTCAACAATATTGCCAGAGTATTTTCAAATTTATTAACAATATTGTTGAAATATTGTAACGATCTGGTAGCATCCGTTCAAAACATTGCATATCTAGAGTTCTAACAACATTGCGGAATAACATTGAATTAACAATATACGTTATATTAATGCATATTATTATTATAATTGTAGTATATACGGTAAAAAAACTGTCGAGTCTGCAAAAATTCGTACTTAAAGGCCTTTAAGGTTTCTGAATTACAAATATAAGGTTAAAATTCACAAATTATAAATTCCAAAAGGATTCTACTGACAGTGCTGTAATCTTGGATTCGAACTGTTACGGTTTAAATTCGAGATTGCTTCGTTATTTTTTGGATCACCGGTTTTAGAGTCAACACTCTTTAGAATCCATTCTGTAATTTTAGAAGTTAAGCGAAAATAGGATGAAATTGACAAAATATAAACCATTCTAATGATATTCATTATACAATTACCTAATCTATTGGATCTATTAAGAAGCTAGAAACAGAAAGTTTCTTCGATACAGGTTCTAAGTTATCTAGATTGAAAATTCCGTTTTCCAGCAAAATTATTTTTCAAACGTCCTTTCCCGTGTTGTAAAAAATCTTTAGAAACATTAAACTAAAATCATTCATACGGAATCTTCTGGAATATTATTGAAACATGGAAAAGCACATGCTCATAAAAATGATTCTAAAATTGAGCTGAAATGATTTAATATTTCTTGTTATTCGCAATGTTTGACAAAATGAAAATTGTAATTTTCCAAGTGAATATTTTGCAATATTCCACCATAAAGTTGCAACAATATTTCAATTGTAATGATATATTGGAAATATTTCAGCGCAATATTCCTGCCGTATTGCATGCTATGGGATTGTTAGTGCTAAAGCGTGTTTTTTTTTAACCACCGTGGTGGCCAAAACCGGTACATATATCCTACTCATGAAGAGCATCCCTGATGCCAGGATTCGGAACATCTTCAGTTTACTCTTCTCATATAGATATTTCATGAGCTCTAATACATGAAATATCGCAAGGATTTTTTTTTCTTTTTCGTTTGTTTTACTTTTTCTTTTTCTTCATTCTCCCGGGTGATCACGTCTCCCATTGCCGAGTCGTTGCGGGCATTGCCGTTGACCCGCGCCAAGGCACACGATGCCCTTTGGCCGCGGAAACATCAAGGAAAGCAGTTTGCAGACCCGTCCCGGGCGCTTTACGAATCACGATGCCATGAGCCAGGAGAATGGCTCTCCGATCCTGAATTTATATCGTGTGTTTAGGTGGGAATTGGTTCTTTATGAGTGGCACGTGAGAATACTTCCCACGACAGCCGGCAGAACTGTATCACCGCAGCGTTTCATGCCTTCTGCTTCTAAATAAACCAGAACAGTTTGAATCTGACTGTTCGTTAATTTTCATCTCAAGTTTTAGAAAAATTGTATTATCATCCTGGAATATGTTTGCGTTGAGTAATTTTCAGCTACTCATTTTATTATCCTGCGACTTTTTTTTTTTATTTCACGAGAGAATGATAGCTTTAAGATGTTTCAACAATTTTTGAAAGCTCAATAAAAACATTTTGTTAAGGAAAAATTTAATTTGGTCTCCTACCCTGGATTTAAAGTGAAAATAATTTATTCTCCGGTTCTCACAAAAAAAGATCTCTGGTGATCATGTTTAAATGCCTCAATGAAATAAAAACCCCTTAAATTTAAACGCCAAAATATGACTATTTTTGAGAAGTATAGCGGTAAATTACTTTCGATTATACTCAAGAGTAAAAGACGAAATTTTATTTATTTACTTTTCTGTAACGAGTTTTATGACAGAATATAAAAATAAAATTAGTGACACACCGATTGACGGCAAAGTGTGTATATTATACATATTCTTTCATTTACGGTATTTATCAATGGAGAATAAAATGCGTTGCAAAAGTGAAGTCAAATTATACACTGGAATTTTTGGTGTTGGAAAATAATCGGGGATCTACTGTAAAATATTTTATTCGAATGAATGACGATGATCAAGCTCATTAAACCTGACACTAACTAATCTGCTGAATTGTCACAAACGACGTTGCACATTCGATCTTCACCGTTTTCAATTACGAACTCTGTGTTCAAATTTTAGATCATTAAGCATTTTTTCGTGTAAATCGAACTATTAATAGCTTTCGACAATGCTCTTTTCAACATTTTTCAACGGCTTTTTTTTGCCATTTGTATGTTCACAGAACGATGACATAGTTTTCGATCAAGATGGAAGAAATTCTGCGATCGAGGTACCCTTGATCGAGAGACAACAGGCGCCATCCTTCTTTCAAAGGGTGAAAAGAGGTATATGGGATTTTTTCGATATTGCTGAGACTACACCAACTCCTACCACCGTTGACACTGAAGGTAAATTAGCACAATTATGTGATTGATATGTTGAACTGATTTTTGTACTTAAATGATATTTCTTTTCTGCCATCAGGGGAAAATACTACGGAATCGTTGCACGATCATACATTAGCGACGGATTCGATACTGAACACCTTGACGGATGAGTCAAAGAGTAGAAAGTCTCGCGAAAGTGGCGAGGAAAACACGGTAGATCAGACTTCACCTAAGGACGAGGTGAGAATTTAAATTAACGTCCGTTTATCATATATTGTACGATAAAAAATGCCATTTATGTTCGATAAACTTTTTTTTGTGTCTATTCTTTACAATCTGCATTTTGTTATTTACGAAGCTCCGGTCGTTCTTTTTTTTTAATCTTTAAAAAATCCGTAATTTTTTTTTTGAAAAATACGACTTTATATACAGAAACGCTTGACGAGTTGCCTATGGTAGGTTGATCTTTTTACCATTTTTTAAATAATTTTTTTAATCAAAATATCTTAAAAACTATAAGAAGAAAAATCTTGCGTACTTTGGCAATGAGCTAGAAAATTTTCATATTCAATAGAGAATTTTTCAGAATTTTTGCAGATTTTTAAATTATGGCATTCGATACGTCACTTCAAAAAAATATTTTAAAAAAATTTGCATAGTTAAAATCTGAAAAAGATCCTAAAGATCTGAAAAAATTCTGAAAAATCCGATTTTACATAAATAAACATTTGACCAATTGCCTGTAGTAGATCAATCATTTTTTCTATTTTTTAATAATTTTTTAAATAATAAAAGCTTAAAAATTGTAAGAAGAAAAATCTTCCCCACTTTGGCTATAAGCTAGATCATTTTTTTATTGAACAAAATATTTTTCAGAATTTTATCAGATTTTTAAATTATGGTGTTTTATAAGTCACGTTAAAAATATATTTAAAAAACAGAAATGGCAATAAAAAAAATATATATATATGCAGTTGAGGGTCCAACTAAGCCTACAAAAATAATGAGCCAAATCGGAGAGATCGAGGTCAAATCCAGGTCGAAACGGGGTGGAATGCCCCATGTGTACTTTGCATTTTTTTTTTTTTTATTAACGTAACTAACTCACGTATATGAGTTATTCCTGGCCAATACAGTAAGCGTGTTCAACTCTGATTCCTTCTAATTCGCTTCATAATTTTTTATGCTATTCTATATGTTAGAAAAAAACACTTAATTTTTTTTTTAGATTCTTTTTTTTACAGGAATTCATAAAATTTAAATTTTTTACCGCAATTAAAAAATGTTCTCAAAATTCCTATAATGTATATCATATTTTTTGAGCTTTGTCCCAGAGTGGGCAGACGTTTACGCCGATTTTTTTATCCCATTTCTTTGAAAAAAGCCATTAAAAATGGAAAAAAGGAAATGAAAAATAAACTTGCGTTATGTATAAAAAGTTTACGCAACAACCGACCATGAACAGTCATGACGTTTCATTTTTTTTCATTTTTTAATGGCTTTTTGAAATAGAAAATGAAAGGAGATATTTCTTACTTTCGATTTGTAAATTTCTCGAATCCAACCATCAACCAACCATTTTTGCCGTGATGAAACGTTGGTTTACGATCGCTCCTGAAAAATCAACCAAAAGTCAACTATCGCTATTCTCAGCTGAGACTTGGAATTAGGGTTATCTTGTCTTATTCGAAAGACTTTAAAAAATCGACGCAAACGTCTGCCCACTCTGAGTCAAAGCTCAACATTTTTTTTATATTTAATACAGGATTTTTCAGACAAATTACAAATTTTTTAATTCAGGCAAAAGTTTAATTTAAAAATATTCATGAAAAAAGAAAGATCCTGAAAAAAAAAATCTGAATGAAATTCAAAGTGTTTTTTCGAGTATATAGAATAGTATTAAAAAATATGATGCAAATTGGAAGGGGTCAGGGTTTGTCGCCCACTGAATTGGCCGGGAATATCTATATATAATTTTATAGCAATGCATAATTCGCACAGAATGTCTCGCTGGAGATATTCTACTAGGTTATCTGTGAACTTGTCAATAGAAAAAATAACAACGTTTGCCGCGAAAAAAATATTGTATTATTGTTCTGCAATTATGTTTTATCTTTTTCTTGATGTATTGATAAATTTCAGAACAATGACATCGGTAATATTTCCGCTGGTCATTACCCACTGCCGATTTATCCAACAACGGATGACGAGGATCTCGGTGGTTCCGGCGATGTTGAGGGTAGTGCTGGTGACGATGACAATTTCTGGGGCAATAGTGGTACAGAGGTATCAAGACCGGCTGGACAACGACGTGAGACTCATTTTCTTTTTATTTACAATTCGATTTAATTATTTAGTAATACAATAGTAATAAAAGTAAAATTTGATTCTGTAGCAAAGAACTTTTATCAGTTCAACGGTGAAATAATTACCACCTTATCTTTTCAGGATTCTACCGAGTTACGCTGTCAGTTATCGAGCCATACAGAAGAGAGTATTCCGACAGGACAAGCGTAGACTACAAAGATCTGTCTGACAACATTACTAACGCAATTGCGAACTTATATCGTGAAAAGATTCCCGACTTTGAACATTCTGCCAATGTCGTCAAGATCTCGTTAGTAACAGCTATCTTTCTTGCTCTTATAATTACAATTGTGACAGGAGAAAAGTACTTTATGAAATAAATTGTGAATTTCAGGCCACTTGCTGATCCCTTCAGCACACAAGTAACTGTCGACGTGGGATCCGTGTTCAGCGACGAGCTCGAAATACGACAAGTACTCGAGCGGCAACTACAATTGCACTCATTGGGCAGTATGCAAGTCAAGCCAGACGGTTTCACCTTCCGCAATTTCCAAGGTAATCGAGTCATCCTGGACTCTGCCAGACAAAGCAATCACTTGCGTGTTATACGAACCGAACGTTTCTGTATATTGCTTGGCCACGCTCAAAGAGCACGATAGGCATATCCCTTGCCTCTGCAAAGTAGATCTTTTAGATATGAGAAGAAAATATGGGTTTAACAGACATATATATCAGAGTGTTTAACCATTTTTTTTTGTTTATAAAAAATTGTCGTTAGGAACAAATAAAAATGTTCTCTTCCTCCGCTGAGTTAAATTGAAAATAATTTGTCACTGCTTTGTAATAAGAAAAGAGAGCCTAATGAAATGAAAACCATATTTTTGTTTAATTAATTGTGGGAACCGTTAAATTTGATCTTTCAATGGCTGTAATTCTTTTGTTACTCATACAAAAACTACACGAATTTTTTCGAATGTTTTTTATTTTTTCGCATTCATCAAACTAATGAATTAGAAAAAAAAACTCCTTTTTCAATAATTTTCTAGATGATATTAAAACCTCGAAACATTTTTTATAAACATGCATCCCCACGTCAAGGATAAACAACATAGAGAAAAAAATCATTCTTTACTTTTCAATTTGGCAAAGTACTCAAAATTGACGTTACATATTTATAACGTGTTTTTAATTATCAACCGCAAACTTTTATTTATTTTCGGAATTCTTGAGATATTTGAAGATCGTCGGTAATTTTTTTTTATTTGTTCAACACATTTTTTTTATTTGTTCAATATTAGAAGATTTTTTTCCACGTGTTGTATGGTCAAAGAGAATGGTCTTCAGTCAATGAATATTATGTCAGTGGCTACTGATGAAAGTAACGTATTTTATCTTGAATCGTAAAAACGGCTCTATCGATATAAGGCGATAAAGCGTATTGTCTACTTTATATACGTACAGAAAAAAATTGTATAAAAATTCCTATATGACAGTGCTTCGTTCGAGTTGTCAAAATTTCTAGGTCCGAAGATAAAAAAACTGTAGAAATTCGTCTTTAAAAAAAAAAACAGAAAATGTTTTGTAAGTGCTATTGAAAAGGAAAGTGAAATTTCTTTTACAATAAGATATTTCAAGACCAAATATTTTGCTCTCATTAGTAACCGCTGACGTAATATTCGTTGACTTAATACAATTTATTTTCAACACATAACGTATGAAAAATCTTCTTTGACAAGTTAAAAAAAGCATAGATAAAAAATGTAAGAAGTTAAAAGCATCGCGAAGTTATGAGGATTCTATTCTAAAATTCATATGTTTGTAGTTAAAAAATGGGCGGTTTTAAATAAAAATGTGAAAATATAAAAATAAGTTATATAAATATAAGTATAAGGGTCCTCCGCAGCTTTTATTAACTTTTAAGATACAAGTTTAAATAAATAAAAGTCATTTTTAAGGATTACACATTAAGTATTAAAAGGTCATTTGTAATATTCATTGTTAATTTCATGTACTTTGTTACATTGCGATGTCGAAAACAATTTTTTTTTCTTTTTTCGAAAACCTTAGACTCTTAGACGTGGGAAAATATTTTATTTAAAAAATTTCGAAGATTTCATATCAGTTACACAATTAATAATAATTCTGATTGTCAATCTAGATGCGTCGACGAATACGCAAAAAATGGAACTAAAAATTGACAAAAACTAAAAAAAATGTATATAGATTCTGCATAAGGGGCACCAACGTAACACAAAATTACCATGAAATCAGAGGCTTATATCGGTTGAAAATCCGCTCGTTAATTCGAGTATTCCGAGTAATAATATTATAATATTATTTAATATTAAATAATATGATCGTTAATATATTAGTTAATATTTAGAGCCCAAAAATTATGCATATTTATTTGCATCCACAAGACGTTGTTCCCATAACGTAGAGAGCATTATCGTATATAGAAATCCCATTATGTTTGTAAAAATAGTTTTAACTTAGTATGCGCCCGACGAATGCTTAGGTATAGTGTATTTTATTTCACGCTTATACATATTTATTTATTTTTTTTAATTTGGTTTCATATTTTTATTCACCTTTTCGTTGGAATGATCTGAATCATTGTCATGGCAATGATAAGCTGGTGGAGAGCCAGAATGCGACGAGAACAGCGAGTTGAGGTGTCGCGACGGAACCTGTATCCCGTTGAGTCACCGATGCGACGGTACTCATCAGTGTCCCGATAATTCCGATGAACTGGATTGCCCGGTAGAATCGACTACTGAACGTAAGTATGGCCTTAAGAGCCAAACCGATCGATCCAAACATTTTTAACTTTCGATCACCGCGTTGATCTTTCTTCGAAGCTAATACTTACTATACCTACAGTTTGATGGATCCTATTTTTATCGATTTGAAATTGTCTCTGTACATTTACCTTGTCTGTATTTTAAATTTGGGGAACACTGCACGTTTATCATTCTACTGAGAGTCGTTCTGTTTGATCGCTTATTTTTGTTTATTTTTTTACAATTTTTTTTTTTCTTTCCATTTCACCGGGTCTATTCGCATTCTATCCTACCGACGAACACTCCATCGAATGAACAATAAAAATAACGAATCAGAAGACCAAATCACAACTAAACGAGATGAGGATGATGAAAGACACACGCCTTCGATCATTCCCGGTGAAACCACATTCTCCCAATCGACGAAGCCGTACCTCACCACTCAAGATCGTTCCGCCGATCATCTCAAGTGTCGAGGCGATGACTTTCCCGTGGTTTGTAATGACGGAAGCCGACAAATTTGTACGTTACAAAAGTGTGACGGTATTCGAGATTGTGACAATGGATCTGACGAGGAGGGATGTAATTCGTCAGGTAGGAATTATTGGCCTGAGTCGTGAAGGAGAGCTTTGTCGGAATCGTCGCAACAGGTTTCAGCTATCTTGCGAGAACCTTCGCTTTACAAAAAAAAAAAATCGATATCTCTAATCTTAGTGTCACCAAATCCACACGGAAATCTATGCAAATGCATGCACCAATTCTTCTGTTATCTTGTGTTCTTTTCGTCTGCCTTCTCTTTTCGTATTTTCTTTTGGCTTTCTAAATTATTGGCATTGCTCAAATGTACTATGTTGCTTTTTTGCTGACGTAGTTCGGAGCGCTTGTATAAAAATCGTTGAAATGAAAAAAGATAATAGAACCTGGATAAGGTGTAAAGGTATATAATGTAGCTGTAATAATAATAGTAGTAGTAGCAGTAGTCAGGTCACAAATGTCATCATAGGCAAGTTATGTGACTGAGGCGTCGTACGTCCGTAGGTATGTAATACGTTCTTAAAAATTTCATTCACATGGGTCTGTATAATTTATCAGTCTGTTCCCAAACTCTTAGTTTCTGTTCATGTCGTAACCTTTACATGAGCACCGCACATTTTGATAGATATAAATTATATACGTACATATAGGGCATTCCAGCTGAACTCGACCGAGGTCCGACCTAACAGCTCCGCATTTAGTACTCAATTTTTTCTAAGATTCTATCAGATCATAAGTATACTTCCAAATTTTTTCAGATTTTTTCGATGATATCTTTTAGCGTTATAATTTTCTTTTTAAACCGATATTAATCGATTTTAATCGGCAATAAAAAAATGTCATTGAACAAAAATATTCGTATTGAATCGAAGTTTCAGGAAAAAAATTATTTTATAAATTTAACTTAACAATATTAATGATTTCGTTATTCGACTTAAAAAATCGATTTTTCGTAAAGTGTGTATTGATTTCTTCACTCTCAATTTTTTTTAAATTAAAAAGAAGCATTCATAACAAACATTTTGAGATAAAAAAGTCAAGTATTGAATAATGAGATGTTGAAGTAGAAAATTAAGTGAGACATTTTTAACTCTCAATTTGTAAATTTCTCTAATCCAACCATCAACCAACCGTTCTTGGCCTTATGATGAAACGTTGGTGTTACCTTGAATAGTACAAAATAATCGTAATTCCAACTCTGAGCTGAGAACAGCGATTCTTGGCTTTTGGTTGATTTTTCATGGCCAAGAATGGTTACTTGATGGTTGGATCTGAGGAATTTACAAATCGAGAGTCGAGAATATCTCACTTTATTTTCTATTTCAACAACCCATTATTTAACACATGATTATTTTTTATATCGATAAAAAAAAACTTCAGGAAGATTTGAAAATAATCTTGCGTGATATATTAAATGTTTACGCAACAACCGACTGTGGACTTACATCTCGTTTCATTTTTTCCCAATATATTAAATGGCTTTTTTTCGAAAGTATGACTTTAAAAAATCGACGCAAACGTCTATCCACTCAGGGGCAAAGCTCTAAAATTTTG
Organism: Perithous albicinctus; assembly: GCA_964016905.1. Lineage (NCBI taxonomy): Eukaryota > Metazoa > Arthropoda > Insecta > Hymenoptera > Ichneumonidae > Perithous > Perithous albicinctus. Next base: position 12,897,658 of record OZ024693.1, on the reverse strand, counting down.
ATATCTAATGCAGGACTTTTGAGAAGATTTTCAAATTTTTTAATTTGGGCATTTTTTTTTGATTCATGAAAAAAACGTTTCGGTAAAAAAATAAAAAAAAAATTAAACGTGTTTTTTCGATCACACAGAATAGTATAAAAAAATACGATGCAAATTGGAAGGGGTCAGGTTTGAACGCTTGCTGACTTGGCTAGGAATAACTCATATATATATACTGGTTATTTAACGTCTCAACTACTAAAGTTATTAGCGACCGTGGATATAAATTGTTTAATTTGTTTAAGGTAGATTATTTACCACGAAGCTTGCAGAAAACAGCTCTTATGTTGTCTTAATTTCGCTTCACTCGGTGTAGGCGAATATTATCATCCGTTCATTTGAAACCAGGGGGAAAAGCTTAATGTGACGTTTCTACGGCAATTACTGAAAACGATGTCACGCCATCTAGAGAGTAAACGACATTTAAAAAATCCGCCTTGTAGAAAATCTGTAGCGTTACTTCTGCAAATAAATCAAATCCTGCTAAGTGACTGTTAAGGGGACCGGATCAGCTGAAAAATTAAGATTATCTGTGTGCTATATTTTTTCGTCCCCAGACAACTGATAAATATATCATTAAAAGTATGTACAGAAATTATGAACTTCGATGTAAGTGTGACACCTAATTTAGACAACAAGTTCCCATGTAAACCAGTTTTGAGTTTTTTTTTTTATTCCGTGCATGAGTCACTTTACGACGTCTCATATTCTATGCAATATCGTTTTTATGACGGGACGTCAAAAGAATTTTGGTCGTTTAACCAATGTAGAAAGTTGTTGCGACAAAAATTTTATTCTGTAGAGTGAAATCCATTGAGTGATTTATTCTGAATCTTGCACAGAGTAGAAAAATTCCAAAACTGGCATACGAGGGAATTGGTTGATCAAATTCGTTCTGACGTTGACAAAAAAATGATTTTAGTTCACAATTGATCGACTTTTAATCTACTTGTCAGTTGATTGGAGTAAGAAATGTAGCAAACAGAAGCATTTTTTGTATGCTCTTTAAAGCATACCAAAAAACACGGATTTGTACGGCTTGTTTACTTATAACTCTTCGTTTATAAGCAATAAAAGTTTGTTATCATTTTTTCTAGACTTATTAAGACCTTCAGCATGTTATGCCATCAAACAGTGTGCCGATTATAGTAAAAAATATTTTTTAAGCATTACAAACGACCGAGAAAAAGGTGGGTCGAAAAACGATCCATCATGCTTCAAAGGGTTAAAGCGATGTGATACTGATTATTCTACCATCGTTGATTTCTCGGATGAAAACCTGTAACTATTCTACTTGGCACTGATCTTGTTTCTTATCCGAAAGAACAATTTTGATGCCGATATTCGGAGTTGTGAAGATCAGATGTCATTCACATTCATACATATTACACATCGTATTCATGGAAGGCATCTTAGTTTTGAATGAAGTTTAAAATCTGAAATATAACGTAAAAAGATTGGCTTAACTTTGTGATTATTAAAATATTAACACGGCTTAATCGCGGTTTTTTTAGAAAAAAATATCTCAACAAAAGAGTTGAGAATTTAAGAAAGCGTTTTATGGAACGACGGTTTTCTCGAAACTTCAATAAAAGAAATTAAAATCATTTGCGATTAGATAACGTTGGATAACAACGTCGCTACTTGTACATCCGATTGTAAGGATTTTAACGCGATCATGAATAAAGTAGCTTACCGGATTCATATAGATATCTTGAATTAAACTCTAACATGGCTAGACTTAAGTTATCACATCGATATGTCTGTCGATGAATGTGTCGCTGATCGAACCCGAATAAAATCGGCAACCTAAAATAAATGATTTTCAATAAATAATCTAAATCCGACATATGCATAAATCCGATCTTCTTGCTACTTTATTTTTAGTACGATTATTCCGATGTCTAAAGCTTTGAAATTTATCGATTTTAATACGTCGGTGAACAAACGGTAATTTGGAAAGTCGGATCCCGAATCTTTTCCTAAGTTGTAGTTTAAATATTCCGCGTTATGTCGTGAATCATTTTTTGATACAAACTGATACAAAGTTTAAATAAAAAATAAACAAACTATGTATTTGAAACGAAAAAAATATAGGCTGACCAGACATTTGAAAGAGCAATATGACGTTGTAATGTGTAATATCAAGCTATCGTGGTCGGTCAATGTGGTGAAAAGCTATTTTGCTCTGGTCGATATATTTGCATTATATATCTCTCTATATTATAAAAATATCTCGACGCCGCCGTCGCTGTGTAGGATATATAGGGCATTTCATGTCAAATGAACCTCTCAAGCCCGGATTTTCCTAAGTCCGCAAAGGACCTCGCAAAGGATTTTTATAATATAATAGAGATATGAACAACCGGGGGTTGGCGCGCAAAGCGCGGCGTGGGGGGTCGGGTGGGGGGAGGGGGGGGGGGGGCTAGTACATATATTAAAAATATTAAATCAATCACTATGTGGTGCATTCCAAGTCAATTCACTTGGTTATCGGCCCGATCGCCTCGAGATCTGTCGACGGATTTTTGTTGGACATATTTTAGTCCCAAAAAAGAGGATATTTTTTTTTTTAGATTTTTATCACATGTTTTACCCTAAAAATAATTGTTTTCCATATCTTTTGAGTAAAAATGAATTTCGACCAGGTTTAAATTTCTGAAATTTTTTTCCATAGTTCGAGAGTGGGTTGAGAATAATTTTTGTCTTTTATTTTATTTTAGGAACATTTTTTTCCCCTAATTTTTTATCTATTGAAATAGCTTTTTTCAAGTTTATGTTAATTACTGGGCAAATTTTCAGCGTTTTACTCTCAAAATATGAGTTCTTTTCCACGGCATGTTTTATTTTTCTTTTTTTCCCTACAAGAAAAAATCATTGAAATTTTTGACTTTCAGAATTTGGAAAAAAAAATTTCTGTAATTAAAATAAAAGAAAAATAGAAGTTATTCTTGGTCCACTCTTTCAAACGACGATGGAAATACGTATTTTCAGTCCTAGATCTTATAGAAAACATTTCAGAATTTAAAACCTGGTCGAAATTAATTTTTACTGAAACGTTATGGAAAGAAAATATTTATAGGGTTGAACAAATGATAAAAATCTGAAAAGAATATCTTCTTTTTTCCACCAAAAAATGCCCAAAAAAAATGTGTTAACTGAACCCGAGTGGGTAAGCCCGATAACCAAGAGAATTAACTTGGAATGCCCCATATATAATATTGATAAAATAAAATTAGATGCTAACCTGTTTAATAAAGTAATATTTCAAGTTGTTAAAGCGTAATTGTCGACATCTTTAACTGTTCTAATTTTTAATAATTGGTATCGATTGGTAGTTGTCAGGATGTCATTGGTTGCACAATTAAAATACTTGGTCTAAGAAGCGCCTTCAAACACAAACACTTTAATTAGAATATTCTAATTAAGGCATTCGATGGTATATTTTTTCGTCTAAAAATCAACGTGACCACATGATACACACTTTTGGTAGAAATTTTGATAATTAATGAGGTTCTGAGACACATGCTAAGCAAAAGTAGGTAAAGAGATATTTTCTTGTATGATTTAGAAAAATGGTTGATCATTAGATGTTTTAATTAGAATATTCGTGATCAATAATCGATGATCAAGCTAACACTTCGGTTTTTATATTTTGAGAAAATTCTTAACCATCAAACTTTGTAATTGCGCAATAATGACCAATGATGAAAAGTCAGAATTATGAAGTTGTTGTCGGTTCTCTCTCTCTCTCTCTCTCTCTCTCTCTCTCTCTCTCTCTCTCTCTCGCTCTCTCCAATTTCCCGGCTAGCAGTTCTAGATTCTCGCTGGATGTAACAATACAGATTTTCAATTGGGACCATTGCTTTTTTCTCCTGTTTAATGTCAATTTAATGAATTGTCTCACATATATTGTTTGACTGAACCCTAATGATTTTCGCAGGCTGTGGGGAGGGTGAATTCGCGTGTGACGTGAGTCGATGCATCTTGGACTCCAAACGTTGCGACTTCAAAGAGGATTGTGAGGATGGAAAGGATGAGCAAAGCTGCAGCTACCCTGGTGAGTTTGATATTCTAATTATACCGTTTTTAAATCAGTGTCACGCTTGAAATCGGGATTCAAAGACAGTTATACTCTAGACTGTTAATACGTGAAAAGATTTTATATGCCCTTCGTCCTACATGCCAACAAAGTAAGAGTCCTGGAACTAGTCTTACGTTTTTGATTGGTCGTGTATATAAATATATGGTTCATTCCAGCTGAATTTGATTTATTCCTTACCGCATCTCTACAAATTTTGTTCTAATTTTTTTATATGATCGTAATATCTCACAAGATTATTCTTAATTTTTTTTGTTAAGAATTAAAAAAAATACTGTACGTGTTATCATACTTTTTTGAATCGTCAATCCTTTATTCAATTTTTTTTTTTAGTTGGCGTGCTTTCAAACCGACTGAACTTTTACAAAAATATCGAACCGATGGAATGTTCAGTTTGGATTGAAATTTAATAAGACAAAAATTTATAAGCTACGCAACTTCTGAAAAGTTGATTTTTATCTATGAACTCGACAAAGTATTTGACTCTTCTATTCGACAAGCAATACCCTATTTTGTTTAATGGAGAGCGTTTCATAAGTCTATCGATGGAATCTTTTTGCTACTATTAGTCGTTAAAAAGTTATAATCGTTTGTTTTTTTATATAACGTAGCCAAACGTTACACATGATTGTAACTTTAGAATAACCGATATTATAAAAAATCTAGACAGTGTATGACCGTTTATTATTTTTTTTTAAAGTACGAAAAGGCATCTTTCTTTAAATTGGCATTTATTGGTCAATTTTATTCCAATTATTCGACCATGAATATTTCTCTATCTTAAGAAGATATACTGCTGTTCAAGTTATTCCCGAAAAACAGGAAATTTAACCGCAGAAAATTGTAGGAATCCTCTTTTTAAAAGTTCGTGAGAAACCATTGTCATCATTCTATTCGCCCTGTGATTGGTTGCCAAGAAAGTCCGCGATGAACAAGTTCAATTTACTGTCAAATTTGACATAAGAAAACTGGCGCTGTAGCGCTCCTAACCTTTTTTAAAACTTTATAAGAGCGCAGCAGCGCAAATGTTACCCAGGCCCGCGCGGCAGCGCGTGTGATTAACTTAGTTCTTTATAAAATTGAGCACTGATTTTACTAGCGCGAAATCCTTAAACTTCCTCAAATAGTAGAACTGTTATCAGCAGTCAAGATATCCGATTATACTCGGGTCGGTAACGTCGATTTCTTTCTACAGTGAAAGTTGATCGGTCCATCGCACGATCAGACAGTTTCCTAAAGTAGTACACTGTACTACCGACTTCAACAAGACCTGCTTTGTCGACTGCTCAACCAATAGCAATGCTTCTGAGAAATTTCTGAAAGAACTTTTAATCCTTTACCTTTCAATCGATGGACCACTTTTCAAGACGTAAGTCTTGCCCATCTACTCAATGAAAACTGCGCGTAATTTTCAAACAAATATCCGACCCAGACGTTCCAATTGTAACATCCTTGCCTTCTTTTCCACTAAAAATCGACAGTTCCAAAGAACTCGTAGGAATGTTATCAAAAAAGTTTTATACAATGCGAGACATCTATGAAAATTCGTCTTGAAGTTTTTTTCCCCATGGGACGTGCCCTTCAAGAATTCATCAGCATGGTTCGAGTTGAAGCTTGAAGAAGCCCCATTCTTTCTTTCGCATAAAAATAGGGTCAGCGTTGCATGAGTAGTGGAAGAAGAGTAAAGAAGCGGCGTTTGCGTCTGTGAAGCAATGCAAGCGAGACGAAGCGATGAATATTCATCGCTCGAGAGCTTTTTCTCCTCGTTCTCGGCGATGTCGACGCGGTGTTTGGTACTTTCCTGGCATTTTCCGGCCCGCGCAAAACCGCTCCGCACGAACCCAAGTTTGAGGATCATCGTAGTCAACAACGTGGAAGCCTCGGAAGTCGGCCAATGTTCTTTCTCCTCTCCTCTTTGCCTGCGAACGCTCGTGCTTCCTAATTTTGTTTTTTTCTACTCTCAATGCAAGACAATTGGAAGCCAAATTGTAACTCGAGCCACGAAATTCTCCAACGAGATAAGGCACAGCAACTTTTTTTTTTTTTTTGCGGGATTCAACTTTTTGCAAACTTTTTCGTCAACAAATTACAGTCTGATAAATACTATCCTCTGGGTGGCACGCGTTCCTGTAAAAAAGCTTCGCTCTTTCTCGTGCTGCAGTAATCCTTTCCATGCTTAATCAATATTCGAATATTGGTTGGAAAGAGTAAACGACCTCTGGGGACTTGCTTCGTCGGGAGTAACGCGCCGTTAACCATCCAAGTAAACATCCAAAGAACAGCGTAATTGGCAATTAAAATAGCATATTCGTTTCACAACAAATATTTTGTGACATTGCTAATAAACCTTTGGCTAATTTACCTAATGAACTTCGTTTTCATCCATTTACTAGTAATAGAAAATTGTACATTATTGCACTGTTGTTAAATAGTATTAAAAATATTATTTTCAGACTGAAATTAGGGTAACCACTTTGAGTCCTATAGTTACCAACTCGCGCCTGCATCTACACTGAGATAAGAAATTGGTTGGTTAACCCTTTAACGGACACATACGTCCCACTACCTTCGACAAGCCATAACTTCTACAAAAAAAATATGCCAAGTAGAACTTTACACATTGCTTCCTCATTGAATTTCATTTTTCGCAAACCCACCTCTATGAAGAAGTTTATTTATTCATTTTGGCTTCCTCATAGAGGAAGCTTTATGAAAAATGAAATTCAATCAGGAAGCAATGTGTAAAGTTCTACTTTACATCATTTTTTATTTTAATTAGCATTTTTCTCATCTCGTTACCTCTATATTTTTGGTAGTTATTTGTGCAACAACATAAAAACGTAAGCGTGCTCACGCGCTTCTTTTTTGAAAACATAAAAATTCTATGAAACCTGTGTGTGTATGTATTTCTTGTACGACATCACAGTAACTGAAGCAATCCAATTTTGAATACAAAATTCCAGCTTGTTTCATCGTGCCATTCGAGAGTTATGCGCAATTGAATATTTGTAATTACGGGCATTAGAAATAAAAAAATGTAGAATAAAAAAAAACAAACATACGGCTTCGAATCACCATTGCAAACAACGTTGCGTCATATTTTTCTTGTGTACAAATTTTCGGCTTACTTGCTGAAGTTTTGCAAGAATAATTTTTGGAAAAATGTAAAATCACCTAAAATACGATCCGCTTTACCCATCATCACCGAATTTGGTACGTGGCAGCGGTGAATGTTATTCTTCTGCAGAAAATTTCAAAACAATGACGTTATACCGTTTTGAGTCCATAATACGATAGTTACGAGTTTCCTCTAACTATATATAACTATAACTGACAATTAATTTAGCCACTACAGTTTCGCATTTTATAAAATCGTACAATAAATAGGATCAGGAGCTTTTTCAAATACATTATTATTCTCTGCAGTTTCGTTTATGCCTGGGCTAAAATTCGTTCTGCACTGTAATAATGCTTCGCACTTCATTGAACTTCTATAAAAAAATCCGAATTTTTCTGTCAATACAGCGTCCACAAACTCGGCAGTTACATGGTTCCCTCTGCCACAACGTAACCAGGACTTCTCTATAATTCAACTCAGCATACATTTTGATTCCGTCCGTAAATTCTAACATGTACTGCTAATTCGTATTAAGTAGCCAAAGGCTATACCTATCATAAATTCCACATCTATGTCTCCAGATATTGTTACCCTCTATTCTCTCTTATACCCAGTATTTCCTGAACTGTCTCGGTCGAGGACAATTATGACTAGGCAGGGTAGGAGAGAACCGTGAGTTGAGAAGGAGTAAGTCATGGTAGGTACCGCAGAAGTCAAACGGGAGGCACGCTAGGCACCACCACGCCAAACGTCAACCTCTCTGTCTTCGAATATTATTCAGATAAGCCTGCGGTTATACATACCAAATGAAGTCCAGGACAAGGGCTATAGCCTGAGACTATGCAGTTCTCTCTAGGGTGCCACAATACATCCGGAATGCTTTCAATGAGGTAAATATAAATATTGCACTGTCCCAAAAAAAAAGCTTTTTTTCTTCTTCTATTTTTCACACCATTAATCTACCATTTGGTCCATAATAATGAACCTCGTGAAAGGAAATCTTGTTGCGAATTTTTTTAGTGATGGCACATCAATATTATGGTCCATACCATCGATTTATGACATGGGAAGTAGAATAAAATTTTTTTTTTTTTCGATAGTGTAATAAATATATCAGCTTCTCGTAGAAACAAGACAGCTTTCGTTTTGCCTATTATTAGGACATGAGGCATAACACTTCTAGCAAAAATAACAGGAAAAGCATTAATATTCTTGACGCTATACGCCTTCGAGAAAAGTCTCTCGGTGAGAAAGAGAACTTCCAGCAATAAGAAAGCCGATACCAGTGGAAGAAACGTTGCTAGCCGTTTTTCCTCGCACTTCACCGCGCGCACCTGTTAGACGGAGGCACGATCCCGTCAGCCGACGCTAATAGTCCATAATGCTAGACCACCGCACCAAAGCGCTCTACACCGACCATGATGCAATTTTCCAGCAACAACAACACGCGCCTACAGTCGCAGCCGAACGGTTAAAAGTCAATGGAACTTTTCACGACCATTGATTCGTGTGAGGCTACTGGGTTGAGTTATGTCTTCGTGTGCAACCCTCTGTACTAGTTTGCGCATAGAGGTTCATGGTGGAAGTACCGGCTATACAAGGTAGACCTCTATATAGAACGTTTTCCATCTATTCACGAGTCCGTACCAAGCGACTCGTGTTTCGTGTGGTTTTGAGCCTGAACCAACGAAGTCGTGAAACCGCATGCTGCTGCGGCCACTCGTTCGATTCCATCAGTCTCTCGAGTGTTCTTCGGGTGCTTTATGACCTTCCTTCTCATTTCTTCGCTGTTGGAAGGTACCGAAGGTGCCTCAATTTGTAGTTACATTTACGAGTTACAGTACCCGCCCGTTGAACTGAATAACCTGATTCGATTTTATTCACATCCTGACACATATGTTTTTAACTGGGAACAGTTTTTCGGATCATCTTTTTTTTTTACGGAACGTATTTCAGTTTCATGACATGCTCTGGAGAATTTGAAAAATACACGACGGCTTGAAAATCCAACATACTCCAAGTTCTATATACAATTTTTAGCACAAAGATTTACTTGACGTGCAATTAAAGCATATCTGACCCGGTCGTTGATCGCAGCTGATTACTAATAAGTGGTCGAAAAAAAGAACATTATTGTAATTCCAATGACGGTTCGCGAGTGGCTTTTTAAAATAGCATGAGTATCATCTGTACGTATACAGAAAACTGCTTTGCTTCAACTGCCGTTTTTCTTTTAAAAAATAGTATACCCGTGTAAAGATTTGATCTCACGGTTATCTAGCTAGATAGTTTCGACCTAAATTTACTGGCCAAATCCTAGCCACTGTTCAGTGACACTGGCGAGTACCCGAAGTGTAACGCGACGATTTCTAATCGCTAGATATTTTTCTGTCTAAACGCTATAGATTTTTACACAACTCTGCGGAAACAACCTAAAAATTAATTAACTAATGTTTTTTTACGCGTATTTCACTAATTTTTTTTGGCACTTTATTTCTATCATTGTCTATACTAGGGAGACGATGGCACGATCAGTACAGAGACTATTTGGATAGATCCTCTTTTAGCGTTTGGCTAAAAATATTAAGTTGAATTCGTTAACTGCGACAGGAATCAAAAATACGTAGCAACCAAAAAAAAGCAGTGACTGAAGTTTAATATCAATTCGCGATCGAGTCGCTTGAAAAAATAATATCCACAGACAGAAAAATCTTCTGCTTCTGATATCACTGTTCCTCAGGAGATGACAATTTGATAATTCATATGACAGTGTAATCAATAGTTAGTATGTTCTCAGGGCCAAAAATATTTTACTACCTGTATGAAATAACCAACGTTGCGAATCCGTATGCTGCTAGAGTCACAGGTTCAACTCCATCAGACTCGCTCGTGTATTCTTCGAGTATTTGTTTATGCATATTACGTAAATAAAATATCGTTTGCGACACGTGAGTACGATTTTACGCCCTTGTCGCATAATATGCAGTTGTGTCCTTGCTTTTCGTTTATTCGCTATATTCAAAGATACACAAGGTGGGTCAAATAATATAATTATATTCAGGGATTACAGTCGTTGTCCTTTCAATTGAATAATCTGATTCTAGGATATAACGCTTATGGGAATTTGTAAAAGTGACTTTTATTCAAATCATGACAGAGATATATTTCAAAGGAGGATAAACAGGGCTTTTCTGTTGAAATTTTTATATCACGACACATTTCTCTTCAAACTAGGAAATTAAAAAATTACGATACTGGTTGAGAATGCACCAAACTCACAGTTCTTTATACATTATTTAGTATGAAGATCTAATTTGCTTGCTATAGACGTCCTTTTGGCTCGTTCATTGACCGCGGCTGGGATTATAAAAAATTAATGACGATAAAAAGCAGTGACCAAATTCCAATTCCTATTTGCGAGATGCTTTTCATAATTACTAGCTCATAACCACGCTCCGCGCGTTTACCCGCTTTGTGTTACATCATTTCATTACATTTTTGTATGTAACTAATTATTGGACAATGAAAGTAAAAAAAAAAGCATTGGTTGCTGCAATGAATTTTCTTTTCTTCTTTTCTTTTTTTACCTTTGGCATTATCTCTCCACTGTAAAGAAAATTACATGAAATTAAATGTACCAGTGCTGGAAGTTTTTATGCATAAACTGGTATATTGGGCATTTTTATACACAAGTGTGATGTACAATTAATTTGCGGTATATTCAAATCCTTATAAGTATACTTTAATTTTCACAGTTTAAATTGTTTTTACTATCAAAATACATTAATTTTACTTCACAATTGTACGTTTAAATAAATATATGTCAGTTTAAGATGAACGTCGCAATGACCGCACAGGTTTCATTGTCTGCAAGATGTGTGAGTGTGAGCAAAGAAAAAAAATACAGAAATACGATTATGGGTTTGCGGCCACTGGAACAATTACCTTATACATAAAACTTGTAGTCACCAATATTATCTTAAAATCTTTCAACAGTGTTTCCCTCTCCGACTCTTTCTCTTCCTTTGCCTGTTCCTCTGGCTCTGTCAGAAGATCAGGACTTGCAAGGGTACTGGGAAGAAACCACAACCACACTTCTAACCCCGCACGCCCGAAAACTGTCAAGATACAACAACACGAGTGAAGCTGTGTTCGTTGCATGGCACGCGCATCGGGAGCCCCTTCAGCCAATTAGAGAACGAATAAACCGACAGCAATACTGATATCGAAAATGCGAGATACTTTACACACTCATTTTTTGAGAGGTGCGAATCAGTAAAAATAAAAAATTATTTTAAGAGATTTATACTTTTTATTCTAGTCATCCAATAAATATGAAATAAATATATTATTTCTGGATTAGAATGAACTATTTTGCCGTCAGTATTAAAATCAGTTTTATTGACTGATACGTGAATCAGTTTCTGGCTTTTTCAACTTTACGTGCGATTCAGAATTAAGCACTTATAAGATTCTAGTCTGTGGCATCCCATTTTGTTTGCAACAACATTCTACACTTGCTAAGCGAGGGAATTCTTTTTTAAAGTTCCCCAGATCTATGATATCAACAGATTTATAAATTCAGGAAATAATGTTGGTGTTTATAGGCAAGGGTCTCTTAAATTTTTGACCTTTTTTTCACATTTGCTTCTCTCAACTGGTGCAGAATGTTGTTGTTACAAACAAAATGAGACGCCATAGACTTGAGTCCTATGAGTGGTTAACTCTGGATTTACGGGCAGAGTTGAAAAAGCCTGAAACTTATTCACAATTATAGTAACAGTCAACAAAACTGATTTTAATAATGACAGAAAAATAGTTTATTCTAATCATGAAGTAATATATTTATTTCATATTTATTGAATAACTAGAATAAAAAATATAAATCTCTGAAAATAATTTTTTTATTACTGACTCGACCCCCTTAAGAAACGTATGTCCACTCACTATACAGATAAAAAAAAGGGTTGTGTTTCAAATACAGCCTATCCTGGAAACACGGGATGATGATATCATAATCCATATCACCATGTGATGAATTGCAGCTATGTTCTCAGCACCAGAATGCCTTGCTCTCTCGGTATCAAAAGCGAACGTCAATATTCGAGCTCCCTATTCAATTTTTTAACGAGTTATTAGTAGATACTACCCGATTTGATCGATGCAATAGCATTCTGCTTTTATTTATAGATATTGAATGAGTCGATGACGGAATTGCGAATGAGAACTTCCCGAAGGTTACTTCTACCGATTGACTTTTGTCAATTACAATTTGCTGAAACACAGACCGAAACCATACGAGCAACAGTAAAATATATACCATCACTTTATATGACAAATTTGTTCCTGGTAATTGCAGAAGAGGGAATGAAACTGTTACAGCGAGCACGTTTCTGTGGGATGATCGACGCTCCGAACTCTTAACTCACAGGCTGAGCGACAGATTACGCTATCGGTAATCGAGTTTTAAGCTCGCGAAGAACGAAATCGTCGACGGTTTTCATTAATAACGTTTGCCCGGGATAAAGACGAGAGTATCTCCGGGTGCCGATTATTCGCTCGAATAGCGTAGCTTTTTAGAATTCATTTTCGGTCTCGCTGCGGTGTCAACGCTGGGTCACACTCACCGCGTTTTGCCCGTTCGTCTCTGTTCTCCGCAACCGAGAATTAAACGTACCGCGGGAGCGAGGCACGATAAGCGAGCCTGGTTGTAACCAGCGGGTGGGCGTCCTCGTGGACCAGATTGGTAGGCGTTACCAACAACACCGGCACCACTCTCTTGCCCCTTTCTCTCTTGCTACGTGATTTACACGAGATTTTGCAGAAATGCAACATCAGAGGATTCGTGTAGAGCCAAAGGGTAGCATATATTTCGCAGATATTCTATAGATTGCGAAGCAAAGTTTTATGTTCTCTGTTTATTACAGTCGTTTATTTCCTACCTCATTTTTTAATTTTAATCTACCAACTCAAAAGCAGTGCCAAATACTGAAAAAAATAATCTTCTCACATTATTAGAGCGTAAATGGAAATATTTCAAAGTCGCTACGGAATTTTGGAGAACAAAAAAAGATACAGTGTATGCTCTCTGTATTTTGTTTAGGGTAGTTTATTTGGAATTTATATTTTTGTCGTCTCCCACTTCATATAACAAATACTATACATAGTCAAAAGAAAATTCTCCTAGAACATTAGTGCGTAAAAAAATATATTAAGAGGTCGCTACGGTATTGTAATGAAAAATAAGTAGAGTTCATTATTTATTTGTCTTATTCAGAGTGGTTAATTGAAATTCGGGTTCTTTTTGTGGCTCCTATCTAAATGGTCAACATTATTTTTTTTCACTTTCTTTGAAATTTCCTAAGTACCTCCAAATATTTGTTGCTCGTTCTTGTGTTTTAGCAGAATTTTATTTTGAGTACTTGTCACCGTTCTCTTAGGTGGTAGACAATGGAAATATTAAAATCCCAGACAATAGAAATTTACATTATAATGAAAAATAATGTAAAAAAATCATTACTGAAAAATAAAAAAATGGACTTTATTTTTTTCTTCAAAATTAGGTAGCAACCTCGAAATATTTTTTTCAGCATACAGACCATTTAGGAGGATTTTTTTGTCAGTATATGACACTACTTTTGAAGTTGGGAAATAAAAAAAAATTCAAGTTGAAAATGATCCACACTACTGTTTACATGTAGTGGAGAGTTGCGATCTCGGACCGGTCCCTAAATTATATCACTCCGATACGCTTTGATAAGGATAACCAAACGGTTGATTGTATATGAGATATTCCACGGTAGATTTGCCACGTAAATTAATCAACACACTTTTAATTTTTTTAAATTGTTTAAATTTCATGTTTGCGTCGTTTACTTACATGATTATGTGATTAGTTTTTGAGAGATTTTTTTATATACAGAATTTTACAGCTGTTTCTCAATTATTGTATTTTTGTCTTTATTATTACATCGAACTTTTTGTATTTGATTCCTTGTTATTTACATCCAGCGCAATTGAAATTGAACAGAAAATAATTATAGCATGCGCACAAAATTCGTTCTATTCTCGTTTTTGAGGTCACTATGAATAAAAATTATATCTCCAGCACTGGTAAGTTCTCTATATAACCCTACGACTGAAAATTTCTCCTCGTTTTGACAAACGTACAGATCAAAACATGAGTCATATTAAAACTAACGAAAACTATTCACAGGTCATTTCTTTTAAACAACCAAAACAAATCTATATAATTTTTTTCCAAAACACAATAAAAAACAAAAGTTTTTATGAAATGTTTGTACAATTAACTCTTGTCTCTTGGCATTTTGTAAATAAAACAGGCATATTATGAGCAGTCTTTAGAAGAAATAACTAAAGTCTCGGCTTAAATCTCCTATAGTCTCGAGTTTTAAGAATCGAGGAGCGATGTAAATCTTGTTAAATATGAAACTGAGAAACTACAAAAAAAAAAAAACCAAACATGTAATTTGGTGAATTTGAAAATTTGCAGAAATTCATCCGTAATCTCAGGGCTTAACGGATCTGAATCATACTGTACTTAGAATCTCGTTGTCGTGCATAAACTGTACATGCAAGCAGAAGCTCAGCGACTAACCCCAGTGAATCGTACTTTCGCATCAGCGGAGTAATCCTGCTGTTCCACCCTTAGTTTTTTTTTTATCCGTGATTTATGATAACCGCCACACCGCCTCGCACTCATCCTGGAGAGATGAATGAAAGAGGGGGTGTGTTTTCCAGCGACAGCAGCCGATGAGAGACACTATTTATACCGCAATATTACATTTGCAAAACTGGACCTGGGTCAAATTTTGTCATTATCAACTAGAATATATTCGCAGCTTTGAAAAATATATTTTCCTCTCCGTATCGTGACTGAATTACCTTTAAGGCTGCTCCTATTTTCAGTTTGTAATTAGTGGTGCTTCTCAATCTCGTACCAGCAGTACGAGAGCTTCTGTAGCTCTTCTGTAAAAGTTGCGGTAATAAGAAGAGACCCGAGAACGTGACGAGACATTTTCGACAGTAAACGCGTCTCTAAGTAATTGCAGGCTTGGAACTCGCGAGTCTCTTAGAATTCGGGTCGCAGTGCAGCACTATACGTCTTTCCTAGGTTCGATATATATAGTCGTTCCTACGTGCTGGTGGATCCCGTAACGTGAATTGTTTAAACCCCTCCGTGGTTATAACGGTTCATCGTATCGCATATTTTTGGTTTTCACTATAGTATGTATAACTGATTAATTTTACTGTACACGGAGAGCATTTTTTAAAGGAATATCTCGTAGAAAAATTACTATTTTTGTGAAAATCCCCTGACTGAAGAATGCTTAATCTACAAAAATCCTATATAATAAAGTGACAAGATGATGCGCTATGGACCTTCCTGACACCGTTCGATTTCGAGAGTTAATTCTTTTCGGTAGTCTGTTATTTTTTGGCTTGTCAGTTTTACCTCGATAATTTTTATTCTTGTGAAATATTCTGCTAACCATTTACATTTCTGGAAATGTTAGAATATTGTGTGTCTTGATAGAAACTATTTTGGAGACAAAAGGTCGGAGATCATATCGAATTAAGCTTCAGAACATACATCATGAATCTAACCTTTCGCAGTTGATCTCTGTAGTCAGTTGTTTTTTACCCTATCAATGTCATGACGACAGATCACAAAGCTTGAACAGATATCTTTCTTACCGCTAAAGATTCTCGGATGTTCTGAAAATTTTGGTTGCCATTGGAATTTTATTTTATGACAATAGTATTTCGAACATTGATTATTCAACGAAAGGCAAATGTTGCAAAAAAGACAATGAACGGCACCGGTCTAACGCACATCAAAAGCGTCTTCAAGATTTTACAAAGATTCGGATATTCGGAACCATATTGGCCTACCTCATATGAAAAAAATTATATACAACGTACATGCAAAAAACTTATTTCTAATGTAAATAATAGGTATTTAACATGTATGCCCCATATATATTACACATACGATATGTATTCAAAATATATTTGAAATATATACAAGATTCTGAAGCTATATGAGTCTCGTTCGTATGTATCACTAAATACATATGAGTTACATATTTCATGTATGCAATATATACATATTTCGTATAGCGTTGATATAAACGAAAAAATAGGTTGCAAAGCCGAACCTTGCACATTGCTTCCTCATTTTTTTGGCCCGTCACAAAATCTCCTCTAAGATAATAGTACTTTATTTCACTCCGTACGTAAAACGCGGTTCGACTGATGCTTCGCGTCCGCCGATCCTCATTCACACAATTTGTGAAATAAAATTTTGTTCGATACGCGTGCGAAAAACGTTTTGTTGACTCATGTGATTGCAACACTCGCCTTCGGTTCGTGCTGCAAACTCATACACGTCAGAAAAAGTTTTTTCATTCTTGTAACGAAAAGTACTATTTCTGACGAGTGTGAGATTGCGGTATAAGCCGCAAGAAGCAAGCAATCGACTTTGCAATTGTTTTGAAAAAAAATTACGAAATTGCAAATTTCTATAAAATCTTAGCTACTCTCTCGATTTTGCCCAAATTCAGTATCAAATATTGATATACATTTTTAAAGACTTATTGAAAAATTTAGGTCAGTTGCTTGAACCGTTCAGGAGTTATAGCATATTCAAAAAAATTTTTAAAATGCAGATTTTTATAAAATCCAAGTACTTTATTGATTTCGCTCAAATTTAGTATCAAACATTGGCAACCTCTGTTTAAGTTTTATACAAAATTTAACAACAGTTACTTAAACCGTTCTCGAATTATAGCATTTTCAAAAAAATTACGAAAATGCGAATTTCTAGAAAATTTAAACTACTTTATCGATTTCGCCCGAATTCAATAGCAAAGGTCGCACCACTCCGATAAAGTTTTATGCCAAGTTTCAGCCCGACAGCTGGAAATTTGTTCGAGTTAGAGTGTTCACAGACATTTTTGAAAATGTTAAAAATGCACTAAAATTAAAATGTTTCAATCGATTTTTATAAAAGCTACACCAAATAGACACTTGACTGTACATATACGGCGAAAAAATTTCAGACGATACGGTTCAGTAGTTTCCGAGTTATGGCAATATGAATTTACGCCCTGCCATCACATATGTAACATACACACACATACACACAGACACACATATATGTACATACATCCGGACCCTTTTTCTAAAAAAAACTTTTCTCGACGTTTTAGACCATTCTGAGTATGCTGACATGAAAATCTCGAAAAAAATGTCTTCACGAAAACAAAGGTTTCTCTACGAGGAAGTAATATACATAAAAATATGAGGCATGTATATTTTCTGTACCGCAAATGCATACGTAGAGGCAGTATATATACTAGTGCTCGCACTTTGTTGCATACCCGTACATATCCGTTACGCGAAATATCTCGCAATTCTGATACCAAATATCAAATCCATTCTTCAAATATCAAATTTGCCGTATATGATAACCCAACATTTTTCCGGATATTTGAATTTGGATTCGCGGATTTCAAGCTTTGCGTTCGTTAAATTAAATCAATTCGGGTTTCGGGTATCCGAATAAGTCCGAGCACTAATATATACGTACAGCTATTACGTTATTTATGGTTTATTCAATGTATGAATCATAAATATACATATATGAAGCCTGCAACGTATATAGGGATATGAAATTAATATATCATACAAAGTTTTTGAAAAGTCGATCTTGATAGTGGAACATGAATAAGTATACATCAGGCTATATATTTATTTATTGCAACAGGTGCACTATTATAAAAAAAAAACAACAGTACTATTATTTGTAAGGTATATATAGTGATACCTTGTTCACAATTGCTTGGATGATCGGTGACACTAGTCACTGACTAGACCGATTCGCGGACACCTTATATCTTACTTATTTAGAAGCTGTCTCGCTTGCAAGACAGTAGGGTGCACTCGCCGGATATCCAAGAATGTTGAATTATCTTCAAAATTTATGTCTGGCTAACCGCTGAACTGCCAAATACTTCCTTCACTAAAGAGTTGGTGGCGCCATCAGTATCAAAATTATCTTGATAGCGTCTCTTCAGCAGCTGTCCAAGAATCTTAGTCTCGCAAAACTCGCCAAGCGCTAGACTTAAGCTAGAGTGTCGGAATATTTCTCAATTGGCAAACTATATATAGGGATCACTCCTATATTCGACTCCCCGATAAAAATATAGCCGATTATGTCTTAATATCTAATGACCCTTCATTTTTGTTCACTTCAATGAAATCTGACTATAACGTAGGTCATTTTTTTACATATTCGATTAAAATTTCTCTATTCTCAAATAGAGACGATTGTACCTTCAGTTCAGTCGGATCTTCCTTCTAAAAAGTTGGTGGAACAAAAGATCGAAGGCATTATCACCGTTTTATTCGTGCTATGATTGGTCGCCAATCACAGCACGAATAAAAGAGACACGGGCGCTGCAATGCCCGAGTCCGCCTAACCCTAGTGTTTCTTAAAAAAGCTAGCAACCAACACGGTCTAAAAAATATATCGATCGGAAGTCCAGTGAGCGAAAGAGATTAAAAAAACTAGGGACAGCGAGATTCTCCGTAAAATCAGAAGACATAAATGGCTGGAGGTTCATAGGGTGCTGCAATCCAGTAATACTTATTGTCAGATATCCGTCGGAACTGCTGGTTTATGTTTGGATGTAATCGAAGACATTTACTGCTATCCGTTTAGTCCGCCTGTTATAGACACTTTAATATATGTAGGCATTACTGTTGTATTTTCACGGCATAGACCATTCTCTAATTCGAGTGCTGTCGCACTCGAAATACCGTAGGTATTGAACGAATGAATCTCGTCACTCGAACTGGCGCTTGACGTAACTACACTACCTCGCTCTTACGTCAATCTGTATGAGCTTTGGTATTTCGGTCAGTGATCATTGGTGAGAGGTTTCGAAGAATTATCGAGATTATAATACACGTATCTTGATTCTGTAATTACTCACAGGAAATTAACACGTTTACGTCGGCGTCCATTTTTGGTATTCAAATAAAGTTTATTTTCCGTTACGAAACTGTGACGAATTTGACAAAGATAGATTTTAATTAGTTTGAATTACTGAATGGCTTTCCGGTAAACATTCATTCAATGAGATTCATCATTTTCAGCAAATTTACAACCATTGATATATCTACCAAAAAATATCGCAGTAATACACGAGAATATGATAATTCAAATGAACACATTATCATGCGGCAAAATATGAGATTTGTATTCTTTGTTTTTGTACAACAATTGAAATACCAGATGCGAATTGTAAACAGACTTGGTAGAAATTGAAAGCCGTTTAAAGCCCAATTTGTAATATTGTGGGCTGTGTCTCTCAAATATTCTACGACGACAACTTCAGCTGTCACGTCCACGACAACCGTCTTCAAGCTGTCGACAGGCGGTAAAAAAAACCAGCGTGTTAAATTCGGTGATGTGCACTTTTGACTAGTGTTGATTTATTTGGTGTCAATAATAACACTTACCAAAGTGTTGAATACAAACGAGCGAGTACGTCGAATCGCACCTCAAAAGTTTCAACACGTTTATGTTCGAGATGAGTAAATGAACATTAATAGATTGCTAGTGATCTCTGCAGAAATTTTTTTTTTTTGTAAGAACTGTGTGAATACAATCTAAAACAATAATGGAGTTGTATTCAGCAATTAGCAAGTAAAATATTTGTAATAATTGAAATTACAATGCGAATTAAAATTAGATGTTAAACACCAGTGAACATGAACCACAGCTCTCGCATAAATTCTTTAGTTGCTTGTTCATCAGCTAACACAATGGATGATAATCCCGATCGCTGTGTGAAGTTTTCACAATCCGGCCATTAGATCGAGTTAATAATTTAAAGCTTCATCGATAATATTTCACAGTATTTTGTATATTGCACTTAATTGATTCATTTTATATTTATTGTATTACCGTTTTTGGTAGAAAAAAATAAATAAAAATAATGGTAGATTTATAAACATGCCTAATGTTCTGTTTTACGGCTGATTGTTTATAACTGAAATATATTTCAATATCTAATTTTGTACTGATCAATTGAGAACAAAGTACAGTTTTAAAAATGTTCCTTTTCCTTTACGCAAAATTTGTATTACTTGACTTTCTAAGTTTTCTAAATTTTCTTGAAATTTGTTTAGTTATTCTACCATTCGCAGATGGAATTGTAATAATTAGAAGAGTTAAACTTTGCAAAATATTTTTGTGGAAGAATGTTATTGAATCATCGAGATTTTTTTTAGTGTGCCAGTACGCCGAAGAAAAGTAAAGATCAGAGACCACGACGAGGATGAGTTGAAAAAGTCCATTAGTATGAAAATGTGATACACAAGATGCTGTTGAATAATCATGTCGTTCTCTCCTCCGCGATGACTACGAGGACGTTCAGAATATCGCTATATAATATATATATATTTCGTTGGTGACTGGTGTTGCGATCACGTCGCGCATTACTTCTTGCCCAACTGAGAAGCGTCCTGCTAGCGTAAACGCAAGGAGGAGAAGCAGCAACCCTCGGAATCTTTTACTCGAGAAATCCGTCGAGCCAGGGTTACGAATACGCTAATGGAAAACTTGCTTTATTTAAACTTTTAGAATTTTCTCGAAAGTCCGCGCTATATGTTATTTATGTTGTGTGTGTGTGTGTGTTGTGCTCGACAGTGCATTTGATGCGAATAGGACGTTATATTGTCGGAAATTGAATCTAGAAACCGAATTATAACTTCGATATAAACTCGGCCACTGCGGTTACGCTACTTTTCCGGCTCAAGCCTCTCGACAAAACTTGTGAATATTATTTACGATATACGGCTTACGTTGCTTCGCCATGGAGCGTGTCAAGCGGTACGTTGACTCTTGTTAATCAGCAGCCTTCTGTCTCCATTTTGGCATTAATTCCTTGTTTATAATTCCGACCTGGAATGAAGCTTGGCATTAATTAGCAATAACATAGTGACTTATATTTTCCAAAGCTTACGTAAATGTGATTTCGCGACACGGATTCTTCTGTAAAAACAGAGTGCTGCATTTCGAAGTAATAAATCTTCTTGATTTAATTTAACAGATCTTTTTTCGTAATTCACGTTTTTTTTTATTGAATTAAAAAAGTTACGAAAATCAATCCCTTAAATTAGAAGCGACAAAAAGTTCGTTGTCAAAAACACAAAAAATACTTCGTAAAAGCTAAATATAAAATTTTGAATATGTTTTGTGTAGCTTGGAATTTATTTAAAACAAATTGTACCGAAGTGTTTGCGATGACTTGTGTGAAAAAAATGAGCACAATCGGTCGAGGCGTGTTCTCGAGACATAGCTATTTCAATGATTTTGAGTTCGATCTTAAGGTCAATCGTAAGTTCAATCTGACGTTCGATCTTAAGGTCAATCTGAAGTTCGATCGTAAGGTCAATTTTAAGTTCAATCTGAAGTTCGATCTTAAGGTCAATCTTAAGTTCAATCTGAAGTTCGATCTTAAGGTCAATCTTAAGTTCAATCTGAAGTTCGATCTTAAGTTCAATCTGAAGTTCGATCTTAAGTTCAATCTGAAGTTCGATCTTAAGTTCAATCTGTAGTTCGATCTTAAGTTTAATCTGAAGTTCGATCTTAAGTTCAATCTGAAGTTCGATCTTAAGTTCAATCTGAAGTTCGATCTTAAGTTCAATCTGAAGTTCGATCTTAAGGTCAATCTTAAGGTCAATCTGAAGTTCGATCTTAAGTTCAATCTGAAGTTCGATCTGAAGTTCGATCTTAAGTTCAATCTGAAGTTCGATCTTAAGGTCAATCTTAAGGTCAATCTGAAGTTCGATCTTAAGGTCAATGTTAAGTTCAATCTTAAGTTCACTCTTAAGTTCAATCTTATGGTCAATCTTAAGGTCAATCTTAAGTTCAATCTTAAGTTCAATCTGAAGTTCGATCTTAAGGTCAATCTTAAGGTCTATCTTAAGGGTAACCTTAAGTTGAATCTGAAGTTCGAACTGAAGATTGAACTAATAAACGCCTACCGAAATTTCGATCGTAAACTCTTGAAGTTGAGGAATGAAGGATGCGCGCGCGTTTCAAGTGACGAAGGGTTATAGTTTTCCGGGGGTTGTGCGCGCGCGTATGTTCAGCCACAGTGACGACGAGAAGAGAAGCGTCGAAGCGCGCCAAACTCGGCGTTAGCTGATGTTATATAGCAGCTGATGTTGGTGTTGGTAGCGGCGGAGGCGGAAAGTGGCGGGAGTCAGCGCTGCGTATGAGAGGCGCAGAGCAAGAGCAGCCACCGCCGTCGGCCGTCTAATGGCCATTACGCCACGGAACCGCGGTACCTGCAAGACCTCCCACGCTTGACCACCTCGACAGTCAACGGCTTGAGAGTACATGGAACGGTCGCAAACTTTTATATTCCGTTCTGCGTTCCGAATACATCTCAATGCAATTCTCGATCGCGATTGGAAATTACCTAAAAATTACATTAAATAAAGCCAGTTTATTAATTAGTCTATAATGAATAATTAATAAGTTTATTAATTGAATACCAAAAAAGGTGAAACTGTCTATTAACGCTTAATTTTTCATGAAATTTTTTTAAAAGTGCATTAAACAGCATTTTATTTTTATTTTTGCGGACGTTTTTATTATCCAATCTTCTTTACGTATTTAAAAAAATGTTTTCATTCCTTAAATATTTTTATTTTATATACGCATCTGAGTAGTTCTTGACTTTATTCCAATTTTCGTTCGCAATTAGACACTTCACTAAAAACTAAAAAAAAAATAAAAAAATTAAAAAAAAACAAGAAGATTAGATAACAGAAAACCAGTAGATTAATGCATTATTGTATGCCAAAAATGTGAAACTGCGTATGAACCTTTTTCTTTTTTGTTGGTTACTTTCGCGAATGTTTTTATTATTGCATTTCTTTTAATTTTTAAAAATGATCATTAATTAAATTAATATTTCGAATTATTGATTAATCAATTGTGTCCCTTCACATACATTCTACATCCGAATACTTCTCGGCGTTCAATGCAATTGTTTATCGCATTTATACACTAAAACTAAAAAAAAAAAGTCAGTTCATTATAAGACATTGATATTGAATGCCAAAAAGGTCAAGTATAAAAAAAAAGTAAAAGAAAAAAAAAACATTTCTATTATTATACTTCTATTACCTTTTTTTAATTTATTGATTACATTTTTTATTTCATTTTTGTTAATGTTCTTTTTATTTTATTTCCATCGTTTCTCGTTCCTTTATGCTTTCAACGATCGTAAAGCTGAAGGGTTTTTATAACAGTCACGGTACTATAATACTGCTGTTATATGCTGCCGGGTGTACGGGATGGCACAGTAGCACGTTGCTGATGGTTATACGAAGAGCGTGGTCGGATCGGTCACACTATTTTTACAATGGAGCGAGAGCATACGATGACATAGTCGTGAGCTTGCTAGAGCGAGAGCGCGGGGGAGGTACGCCGACCGCTCGACACCACAAGCGACGACGCATGGTCGCGCTTCCACGTCGTCAACAAATCACCGCTTCCCCCACGATTTCTTTTCACCAAACGAAAACATATTCGTCGAGGCTTTCTTCCACTCTCTCCCTGTCGTTCTCTTTCTCTCTCGCTCTTTTGGTCCACGGCTTATCTACACCCGTTGGTGTATATTTAAAACTCGCTGAAAATCATAGGAAACTCGAGACAGCCAACCGTTGAGTTTGCTCTGTTGGATCGTAACACGTTTTCTCTGTAGAAAACTATACGGGTGATATGAGCTTCGAGCATGAAAATCTTGTCCCTCTTTCTACCGACCATCGAAAATAAACAATCTAGTCCATTACACCTTAGATTTATTGACTATAGGATATTAAAGGAAATGATTTATGATCAATGCACATATTCTTTTATGTCCTGATTTTTTTTCTTAAATATAATCAACATTTTTTTTATCAGGCAAGTTTGATCCTTTCTTAAATAATAGATCCCACGAAATTAAAACAATAATATAAATGAAAAACTAGTGTCAAGTTAAAAATATAGTGAGTATATCAGAAATTAAGTGAAATTTGTTTATCAAAGTTTTATGTGGTTTCGTACATAGTTACATTGACGCGTAGTTTTTAATTAAAAAATTTTAACGAAATATATGACATCACTAATTTTGGAATATATTTATTATGTGTTTTCCTAATCTCGATTTTTGCAGATTTCGTTTTAATTTGATTTACTTCAGAAGGTTCGAACGGTTTGCACTGGTCAAATGAGTAATGTCTGTATTTTAAGATTTTTACAAATTTTGTACGGAAATTGGTCGCAGTGAAGGGTGATTTTCTGATTTATATTACAGCATCAGTATCCATAATCCAGAGATATATTCCGAGCAATTGATTTAGAAAAATATTTAATGAAAAAAGGTATATTTTTATTTTTTTTTTTCCACGGATAATCAGTCTTTTAATTATCAATTTAAATGTAGCATAACTCAGACTATTTCTTAAAAGATATTCCACGAATTTGCCATATAGATATTTGATAGTGTTGACTGTTTATTAATTATAGCCGCTTGCTTATGAAGGACGTTTTGTACTGGAGAACAGACTGTCTTTTTTTTTAATTACGTTATTATGTAGACAGTTAATCTGTAGTTCATATTTCTAGAAACAGAATATATCGTTTCGCATTACAATCTGTTAAGAATTACGAATTATTCTTGGAAAGAACACAATAAAAATGTATCGCCTTGCAAATTAACGTTTTTGCAAATCCATTACTACTCATGCTTCGCTGGATTAAGTACAAATTCTGAAATAAAAAATATATTTCACTATTGTTATCGTTTAATATACAAAACTTTATGAAAATCAACACGAATGTTCACAGATTTAAATAGCGTGACATTCTTAATTTACTGATAATCTCTTTTTCTTTTTTTCCTTTGACCACTGAACTCACATTTACTTGAATACATATTGATGAGTTTTATTTTTTTTTTTTGCTTCGACATGGAGGATTTAAAGTTTTGTTCGATTTACATTTTTTTAGGTAGGAGTTTTTTTAGGAGATTTTTGGTTTTCAAATTTGTCAGTGCTAAAACTCTGAAAAGATTCAATAAATCGATTTGAAACTTTGTACACATATTTAATAAAGTTAGGGGTGGTTTTGTTCAACATTTGGCAAAAAGCGTTAGATGCGTAACAATCTTACAGAACATTGAATTTATTATTCAAGATTTGCTGTAGCTTGCTAGAAAAATATCGAACTTGAGAATTACATGCATTCGATCTATAATTTCTCGCATCAATTACAAAATAAGTTCTCCGTATTGGCTCGAATTTTCGTGAAAATATATTAAACCAATGAGATTTCAGAGCACTTTAAAGTTTTCCAATTTTCTTATCACTCATATTTCGTTAATTTTTTATCATTTCTATTAACAGTCATGCAGAGTAGTACTTTGCACATTCTTCATAGTTTCTCATTTCTTGCACAGGAAGACAAAATTGGCCAACATCATGTTTCATAAAGCTCTTTAACAGGCTTTATAAAAAAATGGTAAATAATGAGAAAGTCATGTGCAAAGTTTTGCATTGCATCTCTGTTTTTTTTTCATTGTTATTGTTTTAAACACAATGTGATAAAATATAGTGTTTCGGTAGTTAACTACGGAAAAAGAGGTGGGAATAAAAAAATCGCAAAAGTAAAAGAGCAGAGAGATCCAAAGTAGCTTAGTGCCTCCCACGCTTCCACTTTGGCAGTGGAGGTGGGGCTCTGTGCTTGCTGGTTGCTCGTCGTTGCTGCTGCTGCTGCTGCTGCTGCTGCTACTGCTGCTAGTCAGCATAGCTAGGCACAGAGCGGTGTTCTCTCCTCGTTCACGTTGTTCGTTCGCCACGCGACCACTGCCGGTTTGCCAGTGCGCCAGGTTCGGCCGTGGCGATAACTCCTAACTCGCGGTACCTCAAGACAATCTCGACACTTTCTGTCACAGACAGTCGGTTTCATATTGTCATCACAGTACTTCGTCTGGACAAATTTCTCGTAGGAATATTATTTCTTTTACCATTGTATTTTTGTCTAGCAAAAAAAAAAAAAAAAGGTCGATTATCGTTAATACAAGAGAGATTAAAAACAAAAAAGTAATTTTCCACATTTCAATAGAACGATACTTGAAAGATCGAATAAATAAATAAACAAATAAAAGTCTTGCAAGCAATGTGCACTAGGAAATAGTTTGAATTCGCGTAGGATTGCAGTAAGCGCAGGACTTTAAAGGTGCGCGCGCTCCATGTCTGACTATAACGAGTTTAAACTACTTCGCAAATTTTTTTTTTCTTTCTTTTCATAACTCACTCGCCTTCCTTCGCTTCAAAGCATCGCGTATAACGGACTGAAATTAAAACAATACAATACACACGAAACAAATAATTAATTTACGGGTTAACGCGCGCTGTTTATGTGTGTGTTGGCGAGGTTTATATGAAAGCACGAAAGAAAGGGGTCTTGTTATTTTAATTGAACGTACCTCACAGAATACACCAACCTGCTATCTTAGCCTTCAAGAGCGACGTTTTCATTCTCGGGAGTTCACGTCATTCGTTGGATATACTCAGGAAAAAATAATTAAAAATAATGGGTTCTTTTTTTTTTTTTGCTTTTAATTCGTGCGGATAGGTGCTGTGGCTCGTTGTTTATACTGGGGAGGTTCGAATCAATTGTCCTGTGTCGAAGAGCAATTTTCTACGTCCCAGTTCTCTAGTATCAAAGCATAAACAAAACCGGGAGCAGGAAGGCTTTACGCGTCTGGGGCGCTGTTAGAGTTTAACGCACCCGCGCAAAGGATTTCAGTGACAGAGAGCAAAAAACTTCGCTTTTCGCGAACGCCTTTCATAATTGAAAACATTTCTTTTAATCTTGAAGCATTATTGTGATTAACAAAACCGAATTGTCGGGGAAAATAAGCACGCGGTGATGGAGAATAGAGAACTAGTTAAAAGGCGAGTGAAAGAGGTGGATAAGGATTTGTGGTGTTACGTAGAGCGAAAAACTAACGAGAATTTTACGCCTGACGAAATTAGTTCAGTGTTTGGGTTAATCCGGGATTTTTAATTTGCAAATTTTTCCGTGTTTATAGTTCTAAAAAATGTAAGATATCGAGGTAAAACTTTGTAAACACTAATTGGTAAAAAGACGAAGATTGTTTTGTACAAAATTTAGTAAATATAGATGAAAGGTGATTGCGAATCATTTGAGAAATTTATCTATATTTTGTCACACTACTTACAAAAAAAGTTATCATTATTGGTTACAATTTTCTTTAAAATATATCGATGCAATGAGATTTTAGGGCATCTCGAAATTTTCTTATTTTCTTATGTCATTTTGTTAAAAGTCAGTGGCAATTTTTTCTTTTATACCATGTCTTTTCATTACTGAGGAAAATACTTTTAATTCTGGAGTATTATTGTGGTAGACAAAACTGAATTATCGGGGAATGTGCCAGAGAGAAATAGTTGAAGGGCGAGTGAAAGGTGGATAACGGTTTGTGATGTTACGCCGAGCGAAAAATTAACAAGAATCTTCGTACGCACGGTGAAATCCTTACTCGGACAAACCGCGTGCTCGTCTCTCTTAAGGTACTTGGAGCGTTAAGCAACTGTCAAATTACTGCTAAATTTTTGTAATTAATTTTTTATTACAAATGTTCAAACTTTTAATATCAGCAGCGATTGATGATTTGTATCACAACGTGTTCAGTTAATCCAGAAAAACATAAATAGTGATGAATTTTCAAAAAGGATGAAGTACGTTTGTATTGAGACTTTTTTGAAGAAATATTCGTAATTCTTTACCAAGTTTAATGTCGCATGACTTATAAAAATTCTTCGAAAATGCTCTATAAATTGACCACCTATGTAATTGATAATATTCATTATTTAAATCATTACAGCCTGTTAAAATTGGCTGTAATTATTAGATGGTTAAAACTACCAAATGTTTAGATGGTTTATTCATAGATTTCAAGAAACATAATGAGCCATGCTTTATTAAAGTTATAAAAATACGAATTACAATTGGTTAAATTTGAACAAAAAAAGTAGCTCTTCGAAAATTGCCATTCTTCTTTTAATATTTTTGTAAATCCATTGCTGTGAATTGTTTTCCATGATTATAAACACATACGGTAGGACAAATCATCCTTTGTCGACAAATCAGTCAATTTTAAACCTTAGAAGAATGCTAACAAATGTTTAGCACTGTCGCAAATTTAAATTGTTTCCATAACTTATTCTATTGCGAAAATCGACTTTTTTTTTGCTAGAGACCATAAGACTAATTTTCTGAATATTACAGCAAATTTTTTAAATAGTAAATTCACGTCGATAAACAATTCAATTCGCTAAACAGAAACTTTTTTTTAGTGTACGAAACAAATTGTACAGTACAATCAAACTACTATGGTAGTACTGGCTACTATAAAATGAAAGCTAGTTAATTTTGGTGTCTGTAACTATTTTTTCTAGATTCATTAACTATTAACTATTACAAAAAGTATAAAAATAATTATATTGACTGACAATTCACAGTTCTCAGTTAATAGCATCCTTAACAACCAAAATTAATTCTTGTCATAAACTCATTGGAATTCTCTCATTACATTACAATATTACTACAAAATAATGAAATCTGTTTTAAATTCTCACGAGAAAATAATAAATTGATTTTGATGATAGATCACCGTTATCACCGGCAAATATCTTAGTGTTCTCTGATCGCTCTGAGGAAAATCTGAAGAAAATTTGCTTCTTCGCAACAACAGAAAAAAGAAACTATTTTTAATGTAGTGCATTTACGTAAAAAAAAAAAGTCGTGTAAATCAACGAGGGTAAATCGAATCATTGAATGTCCGTGCGCGAAACTTGAAGTCGTCTTGCTTGTGTGGCGGGATAGAGGTTTGCGTTCTCGAGGCTGCGCGCGACAAAGAGAGAGATTCTCGAAGCAACTAGTGGCCACCGTCGGAGTCGGCAAATGAAAGCTCCGTAAACGTCTGGTCTTTCGTGAATCGAGTAAGTAGCCGAGGGGCGAATAATTGAGCTTTCGCCTCCGGGACAAGATTTCTCGGACATCATCGAGAGTTCGATATGGGAATTCCGAGGTTGCGTGTGAGCGCCGTTATCGGTGCTATTCTTCTGCTGGTCCTCACGGATTCCACCCTCTCGCAACAACAGAGACGTCCGTATTCGAGGATATACACTGGAGGTAATGTCTCAAAAATTCACATCTAATCAATGTTGCCGCAAAAAAATTTTATTTTAATTATCATAACAATAGCTCTTTGTAGTATTAATATTAAACACACGAAGTTTGCACATTGCTTTTGCATTATTTTTGAATTTTTGCAATGTGATCTCTACGAGGAAGTATGTTGATGTTAACTTTGGCTTCCGCGTAGAGGAAGCTTTGTAAAAAAAAAAATAATTCTCTGGAATATGAACTCTTTATTGAATTCCCACACGCACACGCACTTCCGAACAATTTTCTAAACGCTTCAGGCCATTTGAAGCCTATAGGCATGAAAATCTCGATTAAGACGTTTTTCATACATCATAAACGAATCACGTTGAAGTTTGCATCGTTGGAATGCAACGAAATAAAAAAATATAAGATTCCCTAGATTTCACCCTCTATTAATGGTGCTGTAATGCAGTGGAATATTTTTTCTTCGTATTCTTAGTCATTACGGTAACTTTTTATACCTGGTGTAATCATTTGGGTTCATTACAATGAATTTTTTTTTCTTCATTTCATTTCATTCCAACGATGCAAATTTTAACATCATTGAAACGAAGTTTCCTCTGTGAGGAACCAAAAAGGAGAAATCTGTCCAAAAACTAACATGCACATTGCCTCAACTGTGCAAATAGCTTTAACGTGCAAATTGTTTATGATTTAGGTATGAGGATAACAATACTTATTATTCTTAGTCTCACCAAAGAATTATCCTCTGTGCTGTCATAAAAATGACCTTAAAGAAGCTTCACTGGTAAACAAATATTTGGAGGTTGCTTGTAACCTTAAAAGTCATTGTTCGCCAGGATTTGATTTTTTTTTAAATCAAATCTTGGCTCTTCTATGTTCTTTATAGTTATCGGCCTCGTCATATTTTTATCTGCATGGAGTTACTAAAAGTCGGCAAAACTTCAGAGAGAAATATTGATATTAAATTCTTGTTCAAGTGATAAAACCAAATATTGGCAACTAACCAATTGATCGAGTGGACAATAAATATTCACCTTTTTCCCGGAAAGTTGTACACATCCGGGAATGCGCTATTGATGAAAAAATGAGGGGTGCGAGGTTTGATAAAACAGAAAGAAAATTCTTAATTTTGTGTTCAAGTTCATACTTGAGACTAAAGATGTTATTCTAAGAAAAAAAATTCAAACTATTGTCACTCTATAACATATATGAGGCACATTTCATACCAATTCGATCACACAATTTTCAAGAGTTTTAAAAATATTCTGTAATTCAAT
This sequence comes from Perithous albicinctus, assembly GCA_964016905.1. Lineage (NCBI taxonomy): Eukaryota > Metazoa > Arthropoda > Insecta > Hymenoptera > Ichneumonidae > Perithous > Perithous albicinctus. The sequence continues at coordinate 12,866,804 of OZ024693.1, read as the reverse complement.
GAGACTAAATTACTGTAGCTTAAGACAATATTCGTGCGTCAATAACAATTGGTTCTTTGGCGTTTTTGAGATCGGCGATTTCAAATTTGATGTTAAGATTACGAAATAAGAATTGCAGTAACAGATTTTTATTTAAATTCAAATATAAAATAAATTATATCTTAAGAAAAACTGTCCATCCCATCTGGATTCCATTGCCCATTTCATCATTGTTGGTCAGCCAATATAGAAAAAAAAGTTCAATATATAAATTACAAAATTGTAATTTAAACAAAAAATACTGCATTTATGGTAATTTGTAAAAGTTGGAAAAAGTTATTCATAAAATACTTAAGAAACCTATCGTTTTCGTTTTTTTTTTAAGTTACAATACACTTTGCGGTCGCCGAGATATAGAAAACTGACGCATATAAGCTCATGAAATTTGGTATTTTTATCGTGATCATCAATCTCAATGAAGCAGGTAATTATTTAGGAATATGAACTCTAAAGTCTCCATAGACTATTATTGACTTTAGTAGACATGTAACAGACGGTTTCTGCTGTTATTCTCAAGATCTAAATCTGCGTCTACAATAATCCCAGTTGACAGATTACTAGTAGACATAAATTTATAGATCTACCCCGAACCTGCCAACCACAGTTATTTTTAAGCCATGCCCATTGTACTCAAAAGTATCTTCTCCAGTTTTGAAGATATTATAGTGGAGCAAGTATTCGTATTTAATGTTCTCTATTTCCAGCTTGAGTTATCTTTGACTGGTGTATGATGAGTTCAAGTCGATTTTCTATTATATATCTTGGTATTGTCCCGGCTGCCACACAGTATGACGACGACTAGACATGCCTGTCATCGCTCACGAAGTTATACCTTCACGTCATGTGCTCTTTGTACAGTAAACTGTGTATTAGAGGAAAGATGAGAGTGTGAGTTGTCCGCACGACGAGTCAGGGTGGATCCGTGCCGGCGCGCACAAAGCACTTAGTATAGCATAAATGTACAGAGCACATAGTAGAGTATAATGACTCGTTTTTTTTTTTCTTCTATTTAACTTCATAATGCACCGCGATACCGTCGCATAATTATGGATCGAAAGGACGACCCGGCACGCAATCGTCATTCTGCGCTTGCTCGTCTGTAACTCCTTCCGTTCTTCTACTCCTTCGTCTGCCTAAGCGATATACTCATATTTACGGAGGGTTTGACTTTTATGCAGGGCAGATCGGGTTTAGTTGGATTACTTTTCATTTTTTAATTTATCCACAAAGTTTGTTAAAGAATACTACGTCTTAAAGATAACGTTATTTTTTACGTGATTCTTAAGCTACATAATCTGTGCACTAAAAAAATGCGGTGTTGAATTTTACACTAAAGGAATTGAAATATTGGGATTAGATAGCGGTGGTGAAATTAACACCAATGGGAGTTGATTTATATCGGGGTAAATCTGCTATAGCCATTTAGTACAGATCAACACTGCTTGCTTTCAACACCACCGTGTACACTGAGAAAAATAAATCATTGATTCAAGTACAGTGACCATTGCGGGCTGCCAATGACATAAGTTATCAGTACAACTTTATATGCTTTCTAACAATTACATATGGAATTGAAACATTAACACATTTTCTTAGAAATTTTTTAGATATTGGTTTAATTTTCTATATAATTGTTAGAATGAAAATAAAGTTGCATTGATGTCTTATGTCATTGGCAGCCCGCAATGATCACTGTTCTTGAATCAATGATTTTATTTTCAGTGTAGTCCCAACAGGTACATTCTTTACACATTTGGTGTAAAATTGAACACCTCGCACTCAAATCTTATGTCACATCAGTGGCATTCAGATACGTCAGTGACAGTCAGTAGGTTAATGAAATAACTTGACTAATAACAAAGTTGGACAGAAATTTGGGACAAGAAGAGGTAAATATCCAATACACTGTAAAACAAAAAGTTGCAAAGTAGAACCTTGCTCATAGCTTCCTCATAATTTTAGTACAAAAACTCTTCTATGAGGACCTATGTCGATCAATTTTGGCTTCCTCATACAGAAAGCTATGAGTAGGTTCTACTTTGCAACTTTTTTTTTACATATGAGGGTACAATTCTTCTGTATTTTTGATAAGCTTTATTCCAAAATTTTTATAGAAATCTGATGGGCTTACATGAATTTTAAGGAAAATTGCAGTAGATAAGAAGTTTTCATAGTTTTATTTGCGTAAAAAATTGTTGCTGTATTGCTCAAGTGATTCTTAATGTAGAAGTCGTTTTTTTATTTATTTTGAAACAATAGCAATGTCAAGATTTTTAATTTGAAACCTATGTAACATTTAAACCCTCTTAACGATTTTCATCAAATGCAAAATGCGGTGTTTAATTTTATATCAAAGAAATGGATCTATTGGCACTAAACAGTAATGTTGAAATTAACATCAATGGATGTTGTTTTTTACGATTTTTCAACAGTCGACAAAAATCGTAGAATACATGTCGTACTATTAATTATTCATAACGGTATTCTGATCATACAGAAAGAAAATCTCTAAATCAGGATATAACAAATTGTCGAAGTTTAGTTCCTTTAACATACTTTAAAAAATATTCTGTACCAAGAAATAAATGGAACTCCTACAATTAGTTATATTCGACTTATAACCGCATGATATATTTTCTATAATTTTTTTTAACGATTAAAAAAAAACATGTCTTTGCTTGAAATCGATGAAAGTCCTCCATAAGTAAAAAAAATGAAAACAACTTCCTTTACAGTGATCTTTAATTTTCAATAACAAAAAGTTCACCGGTCAAGAAAGAGTAATAGTAATAAATTATGAGTTATGTATGCCGTGTTATGTGTGAACAGGGTTTAGTAATGTCCTCACCCTGATAGTTCTCGTGTTCTATAATAAAGTATGGGTTTGTGCATCAAGGAAACTCTCGTGAGCTCCTTTAATATCCGTGGACGGGAAAAAATATGGTCTTTACTTTCGAGTGTCGAGCTTACTTTGCCGAAGAAAAGTGCTCTTCTTATTCTCTTACTCCGAACATGGCATCTTCTTTCGAAGTATTCCAGGCCCTGAGCTCGCGTCATTTTCGAAATAAAACAATTGCCACACGTAGTATGCGCAAGAGCAAACACTATAAATGTGTCGTATATTATATCCACGTCGTGTGCTGTATGAGCTCTTTCTATACTGTTGCTTCTCTTAGTGGTGGAGCTATGCTGTGGCTACTATAAAATGCATGCAATAAAGGAACCGCCGCCACTCTCACGCTCTGCCCCTTTTTCGCACTCGTACGCATACATAAATGCATGCTATTTTTCGCACGAAAAATGCTGCTACAATTAAAGCATAATTTTTTCACGGCAAACGGTTGAAAAATGTGAAGTTTCTCATATGCTCGATGTTGGGACTACAAAATTCACAACATTTATTTTCTCGGACGTTGAAAAAAATTATTCAACAGAATTTCCAGAAATCTTGTTTTTAATCTTGAGTACACCTCGAGATAGCCAATTTATTTAAATTTGTTTGAGCAATTTTATATAACTAAATAGTGCTAAATTATCATTTTTTATATTCTATACAAATATATTTTTATTTGTATATATGTCATGTAGGCAGTTTTTAAGATTCGGAGTACGATTTTTTTTGCATTTGCAGAGCAAAGTACGAAGCTTTTTCTTTTTAAGATTAAGAAAATATTTATTCACACAGTTGCTGTGATATAAATTAACAAAGTTGAGTTATTTCACATGAGTCGATTACGATGACGCATGACGGCTATTATATTTTCTGCAAAACCGCAGTCTTTGTGTACATTAAAGTCTTAGATTCATAAGTAAACTGAAATAGCAGCGAATGCCCAGACGTTATAAAGGATAGTGCATTTTGAAGTGGTATTGAAATTCATATGATTATATACCTCGGCATATACCGATCGTAATGCTACAAACATTCATATATATCCTCAAGTTATGCACGATTTTTTTTACCAACAACTTCATCGATATTGACAATTAATATGTTCTATAATCTAAAATATGTTATTTTATCATCTATGTATGATGAAAAGAACACTTTTATTTTTATTCTGAAATTACTATATTTCTGTTTTTATAAATTCTGTATCATGAAACTTATACATCAAATCAGTAGCTATATTGATAATAATGAAGATCGGAAAATCTGATTTCTGTGTATTTTTGAGGAGAGCAAAAATACTTTTTAACATTCTTGAAGATAACAGATTTTTTAGTTGCCCTTTAAACACCATTTTTAAATATTGCGTGTTCAGTGGTGAAATGACACAATAGTATATGTGACATTCGATTAGAGCATAACTTTTCACTGCGCTTCTTTTTTCAATTTAATATCAATATTCGGCTTTTATTTGTATGAGAAATATATAAAATCAATAAAACGAAAATATAAATAAATTATTGTTGTTGAGTAAAATTTACATACTTTTTTCTTCATGACAAATGATTTAAGAAAGCAAAGATCAAAACCCGTTCATTACCAACCAAGAGTTAGATATTGCTAGAATTCAGGTACTTTGAGGCGACTCGAAAATCTGAAAAAAATCAACGTCATTAACGACACCAGAAGAACATCGATCTTGACTAATAATAATGACAAACACTTATTAATAAATTAGTTTTAAAAAAACGTTTGTTTACCAAATTCTATAGACTTTTTTGTTAATAAAAAATCAATTCACTGATTATTCCTAAATATATATGATTTTGTAAAGGATCTTCTTACAATTGAAAATTGTACTGAAAATTCTTATGTATAACGTGGAATCTTTCTACAGAAATCTATCCAAAATTGTTTTGAAAATGACATGTATTGGAAAAATTAGAGAATTCACTTTACACAAAAAAAAGTTCCATATAGAATTTGTTAAGTGATTTTTTGTAATCATTTGTTAATATATTATTGGCATTATTAATATTCAAAAGCATTGTTCTTGATATCCACAATGATATTGTTTGTTAAAAAGATTTTTTTGCAGAGCAAGGAGGGCGAAAAAATTAGCATTTTCAGAAATGGTAACTAACTTTGCTTTCATGATGTTGAAGTTTGCATCGTTGGAATGCAACGAAATGAAAAGAAATATATATAAAATTCAAAAGATTTCATCCCCTGTTAAGGGTGCTGTAATGCGGTGCAATATATTTTCTTCATGTTCTTAGTCGTTATGATAACTTTTTATGACAGGTATAATTGTTTGGGTTCATTACAATTAATTAATTTTTTTCTTCATTTCGTTTTATTCCAACGATGCAAACTTCAACATCATTTGCTTTCTCAAACAGGAAGCTTTGTTTTAGCGAAAAATTTTTTTTCGAGATTTTCATGGCTGTACACTCCAAATGGTCCAAAACGTCGAGAAAAGTGGTTCAGAAAAAATGTGTGTGGCCGACATGCAAAATTCAAACCACCATATTTCAAGAACGACTTTATCAATCTAGCTGAAATTTAGCACACATGTGGGACAGATAAATACCTTTGTTTGTGATTTTTTTTTTAATTGGAACATTTGTTCAAACTTTATTCACTTACATTTCGAAAAACGTCTGTACGCACTCTAGTTTCCGCAAATTAGTAGCCAGCTCATTTTTTACAAATAAAGCTAAAAGTTAGAGCATGATTGATATTAAATTTGGGATGAATCTATAAACAGGCTCGGTTTTTATCGGATTTTGAAATTTTCGAAAAATTTTCGTTTTACTCCAATCCACGTTAATTCTCACCAAATCAACTGAATTGTTCTGCAGACATAAAATAATACCCAGCGGTGCTACGTACCAAATTTGGTGTTGATCGATAGAGGGCTATTTCATAGAAATTAAAACTTTTTAATTTTTGACCGCTTCCACTATCAAAACATCTGACAAAATGAACTGAAGACACGTGCCTAAGAACATATAGAGATATTATTGCTACCGCAGATTTGGTGAAAAACGATAACGTGGTTTGAATTTGATGAAACATTACATTTTTGTACTCACATTTGTATTTCAATTCTTGATATCAAAAAATAGTGAATGTTTGACGTTTAAAAGGTTGTGAAAAATGAGCAAGGAATAATGTAAAAATATAACATACTTTTAACATTTTTCTTAAAACAAGGATTCAAGGTAGTATTTTTCATATTACTTCCTCATTATTTTTTAATTTTTACAAAGCTTCCTCTATGCGGAAGTCGAATTAAAAAAATATACTTCCTCTCAGGGTTACCTTTGTAAAATTTAAAAAATAATGAGGACGCAATGTGCAAAGTTCTTCTTTGCATCCTTTTTCTCCTACTGTTTCGTTGCTCTCTGATATACTAACCCAGCATCCAAGAATGCTGCGTTAGCCTCTGCTTCAAAATGCATTTGCTATAAAACGCTTTGGTTATACCGATTATTATTTATTAATACATTTATGATTCAGTAGTAAAAGACCGAAACTTTATGCAGTTTGGTGGGTAATTCGTGAACGGTACGAGGATAGTCTAATGGGCCAGAACCTTCGGAGACCCGTAAAATCAGTAGCAAAAGCAAACGAGGGCTCCTCGCTCCGGACTTTCCGGACGTTTAACGATGCGTTGCTTTTATGTTATGCGGCGCCGGTGATCCCGAGTCCTATATGCTTTTGTAATTCCGGTACACGACAGTGCTCAAATAAAGTGGCGTAAAATACGTCACTTACACTAACAAAAAAAATTGTATATTCGACACCCTCGCAGAGGCAACATATGCTTTCTTTCATGTATATTCTTTCGTTCTATTCCACGTTGCTTGGTCCTTGCAACGGTACCGCAGACCTCTTGAACTTTACATGAAAAAAAAAAAAAAAAAATGATAAACGACGTGACGATGTGAGTCGACACTTAGAATTAATTTGAGTTTCTTTACTGCATATTTCAGTCACTGCATCAAACAGTTTTTCCGCGCGTTTTTAAGACCAACAGTAATCCACAAAGACTGCAAATCCCTTTTAAATTAAGGTAGTCCTTTCGGTACAGTCAAGTCAATCGAGAACTAAAATTTCAAATATCTTTTGCACACGCTTTAAAAGAGAACCTAATGTAAATTAAGGTGGGTTTGAATTAAAGAATTTCTACATAGTGTAGAGAAATATTATAACAATGAATTTACAGAAGAATAATTCCGTTACAGCACCAATAAGTCGACGGTCTTTTTTTTATGCAGATATTTTTTTTTCAAGTTTGTAATTTTACTTAAACATAAATTAAAAATATAGTAACATACTTTTAGTTAGACAAATTTTATTTATGTGAGACATCGAAAAAGTACGATATTGCAGAAATTTGTATTGTCGTTGTTGTTTTGAAAACGTTATAATTTCAGAATGGATTTTATTTACAAAGGTTCCTCTATGAGGAAGCCAAAATTGATCAAGATACTTTCTCGTAGAGGTAATTTTGTAAAATTTCTAAAAACGATCCCATAAAAACCGAACCGCTTTACCGATTTCGCCCAAATGATATACTGAAGGTGACATTACTTTGTTCAATATTAATAGGAAATTTCAGCCCGCTAGCTACAAATTTTTCGAGCTAAAGCGTTTACAAATATTTTTCAAATTCTCGAAAATCTCATAAAAATGAAATTCGTGAAGCGATTTTTATAAAATTTATACCAAGTAAAGATTGGCTAATACTCTACATGGCATTAAAATTTGAGCCTTTCATCGCGCACACACATACGCACACGTACATGCACAATTTTTCTGAATCACTTTTCTCGACATTTCAGATCATTTTGAGTGTTCTGACATGAAAATCTCAACAAATAACAAAATTCATGAAAACAAAGCTCCCTCTATGAGGAAGCAAAATAATGAGGAAGCAATGTACAAGTTTCTACTTTACATATTTTTATTTTTTTTTTTACTTTCGCCAAGGCAAGGATAAATTTTCAAGCTCTGGAGTAACTGGAGCATCACAAAGGTTTGGTGAAAGACCTTTCAAAAATCACTCTCCTTTTTTTTACCTCATGTAGACCATAGTATTAACAGCTCGGCGTAAATGCTTTAGAAAAATCCATTGCACACTTCAACGAAAACTGACGTCTCAATTAAGAATTTTTCTTTTTCTATAGAACGTGCGAAGCAATGTTAACTGTTCCCAACGAGTGGGTTAGAGCTGGAATTTACTTTCCCAGACTGCCCAAGATCAATAAAAAAAAAAGTCGTAAACTCGTAATTCAACAATGACCAATTAATAAGGTCGATGCGAGCTTGACAAAGCGTTGACCTAGTTCAGTCGCGATTATTGCAGCTGTGCACTGCGAGTATTATTTAGTATTTCGTTTTTACGATCGATCCCACACGTGCTCCTATTAATTCCACACTAGCGCAACTTGCTTGGTTGGAAAATGCTCTGTCAGTGGCTTGTCTTTTCCAGGAAATTATCGCAGCCACGTGCGATAAGGACAATGACGCTGAGTTCAGTGCTTTCGAACCAGATCACGGATAGATTGACGCTTTTATCAAATCTGTCGTAACTCATATTGACCGAATAAAAAAAACTTATTGTTTACAAAGTAGACTCAATTCTTGTGATATAATTTAAAAATTTTCGTTTTTATTCGAATGACAGTAGAGAATACCGGGCGGCTCACCTATCGGTTTTTAATCTTTTTGTCCATTAAATTTGTTTAAGTACATCGGGATAAAATAAAGCAATTATTTGGTGTCAATCCCAAGAAAAAAAATTACTTTTATCTGTAAGAGTAAGAGTTGTGCCTGAGAGAACTTCAAACACAACTCGCTATAGAAACATTTAGTTTAACCATTTTTTTGACAATATCTTATTGAACGAATCAAAATTTGTAATTGTGACACATTTTTTTGTCACTTCTAATTTAGCCTAAAATGTGTGTATATATAAATATATATATATTTAATTTCGGCTCGAAAAATAGGAGATCGGTGAGTCAATGCTTTTTTCAGTCTGACATCAAAGCTGCTGTCGTAACAGGAAAACACGTGCAAAATGCGGCTTTCACTGCAAGTTCTTGTATATTTTTTTACTACCTTTCTCTTTCGATCTTTTTTTCTATTAGAGCAATAGAAATAAAAATAATCCTTCCATCATATGACCTATAACATTATATCAGGATCGACATATTTTTCGCAAAAGGTCGTTCTGTAAAGGGGAGGAATTTAAATAGAAGGAGTAGGCATTCAATATTTTCCAGATATTCTCGACCAATGCATTGATATGAGCACGCATTATGGTTCATTTTACTGCACTTGGCCATATTTACACCTCTTTTATCCTATAACAGTCCCGGCCGAGTGCAACAAGCATTAACGTTTATGCGCGGCGCCTCTGAACATTGTTCACTAACTCGTGATTTCTTTCTCGCCTTGTTTCCATTCCATGCACTGGTTATTTCTACGTTAGCTTTTTTGAAACGTTTTTTTTTTACGTTAGTGGCTCGACTTAATTCGAACGCTCATTAGTACACATTAAAAAATAATTTTGTAAAATAGTAATGCTACGTTTCGTAAAATATAATTACGTTTAAAAAGTTTAAAAAATCGTTGGTTACCTTTTTTTAAAAAGTCACTTTTTTCTTTTATGATTTTTTCATAAAACTTGTAAAACGACTATGAAAATCGCGAATGTTTCATTAAAAATCTGTCCAATATACATATTTTTAATGAAATATTTGTAATTTCGACAAAATCGTATTTGGTAACAGGAAAAATAGGCAGATATCCCTCACGAAGTGGACCATTCCTGTTTCGAAATGTCCAAAAAAAAGTTCATAATTTTTTTATGAGTGGTTTAGAGTACCTGGAATAAGTAGAAATTATATCAGATTTTTTAATTCTATATCTCACCCAGATCTGTATACCGATTTTTGTTTTTTGTGTTTTTTTCGCTGTACATACAAATCGGTCCACTGTACAAAGAAAATGCATAGCTGGGCAGGATAAATTGCATGCAAGAGGAACAATGTTTTTCAAAAATGTTTCGTTGATACGGATCGTTTTGATTTTGCTCCATAATTGATAAAGTTTTTGTGCTTTGTATTGCTCAGGAGACACAAAGAAAACAAACATTCCCAAAAGGATATCGTGTACTTGCAATGTTGCCTAGATTACATTACTAAATCCATGCGTACAGTATATATGTATACTGGAACGCATAGCCAATCAGTCAGTCAACCCAAAATGCTGCGTGACTTAACGCAGTTTCGAGAAATCGTATTTTCGGTTGTTAAATAACTGAGCACACGTGGGACAATATCAATCTACGCGGCGACACGTTACAACATCCGCGATGCGGCGACGTGGAAAAAAAGGAAAATGCGAGTTCTCACGTGTCAGAAAAAGCAAGAGAATGCTATAAAAACAAAAATAAAAACTGTATACATCGAAAAAGTATAAATACTCAGACACATGGGACAGTTCCACACAGTAAAAAAAAAAATAAAAGTAATAATTTAGAACACATTTAACAACATCTGTCAGTTCACAAACGTGTACAATATTCTTTTTGAGAAAAAACACTCTAAACAAAAAAGATGTTTACTTTAAGATTTACAAATAAGAATATAGAAGAACAAAAAAGTATTATTATTCACCATGGCTCTTTGTGTTATAATGAGATATTCTGCACGACATGGGCCACTCCTGTTTTCAATTGTCTAAAAAAAAGTTTATCATTTTTTTTATTATTGGCTTAGAGCAACCAGACTAAGTATAAATTATTTCAGATCTTTTAATAATATATTTCACCCAGAATTATATACCGAAAAACGGTCCATGTTGTACAAACAACGTGTTATAACATAAAATTTCGACCATTGAATGTAGTTTCAACTGAAAAAATTTCATAAAATTTCGTTGAGAGGTATCATTATGATTTTACTCCAAAATTGAGAAAATTTTTGTTATTATGTATAAACTACAAAAAAAATTGGCGCGATGGTAAATTCATATCTTCGACACGTATTGTTGAACGAAGAAAAAAATTAAATCGATCAAATAATAATAATTCCAAAAATACCTCTCTGCATATGCAGTATCAGAATGTCTTAAATGAAGCCTTGCTTCTTTTTTTCTAAAGCCCCATTACCTTTTTTCATATTTTTAACATTTATTTTTGCATCCTAAACATTTTTTTACATCTTCTTTTTAAATGCCTTTTCATCTTTATTTAGATTAATTACATTTTTTTAAACATCTATGTTACATTTTGTTAAGATGTTAAACTTTTTTAATAATCTACAATAACATTTTCTTTTTTCAAATCTACTCAGAATCAGATGTATGTACTTTTTCGTTGATCTTGCTCTAAATCAGAGCGGATACTTTTTTTTCTAACGTCGCATCGCCGATGTTGTAACGTGTTGCCGCATAAATTGATATTGTCCCACGTGTGCTCATTTATTTAACGAATGAAAATTTGATTTCTAGAAACTGCGTTAAGTCACGCAACAGTTTGGTTTGACTGACTGATTGGCTATACGTGCCAATATACAATATACGTATATTGTATACGTACGCATGAATTTACTGATGTAATCTAGGCTGCGATGCAAGAACGCGATATCCCTTGGGGACTGTTTGTTTTCTTTCTGTCTCTTGAGCGTTGACTATGAATCAATCGTCGGCACCGCGAATGAATCAATCCTAAACGAGATGCGAGTGTGGAGCATTTCAACTATTTCCAGTTACAACGATATATCCGAAAGGATACGGTGCTTAGGGATTACATTACATATACATTGCCAACTAACTCTTAGGCTTCATGAGAGTTTCAGTAGAGAAAAATCTAAATTAAAAAATCAAGACTGATTTAAGCTACCAAGTATAATTCTACAAAGTTGTAAATAAATTACTAATAAAAACCTCGTTTTATGAACTCGACTGACTTTTCTCTGTAAGTAATAAATACTATCATTTTACCGAACCCATTACTATTTTTTAGACTTTTTTGCAATCGAGTAACAACGTGGTTTCGTTTTAAAAACATTTTTAATTGTTTTTAATAATTATCTGCAATTCTGATCTAATTATCTAAAAAATCTCCAGAAATGAATATAAGAATTCGTTTCCATCGTTCCATTGTTTCAATAGAAAATAATGTTGAAGACTTGGTTTTCTTAGGTATATCTGACACTGTCAGGACACCGTTGCAAACAATTTATCGTAACGAATTTTTTTTTATTTTTATTTTGACCGGTAAAAAAGAATAAAACACAATTTTGTATTGCGACGGAACAAAGTTCAAATGAATGAAAAATATTTCAATCATAGCGAGACAAATAAATATTACCTCAAAATTGTAATATAAAATAATAAATTCGATGTAATATAGTGATAAAAAAAAAAAGCCAATTGTGGCAGGGGTAATGATAGTTGAATTCATTTTCGGAAAAAAAACAATTCGGTGACGTGTTGTCGTATTAATATTTTCGACCGAAATGAAAATGCAATCCAATGATTATTAGTCGAACATATAACCTATTTTGTTGAATTGAAAGTTTTATTCAATATTTTCTATGCATACACGAATGAAGAATACATTTTTGTTTTTTTTTACAAAATGGCTCATAATAAAAAGCTCAAGCAAAGTGGCCTATCTTCGTAATTCTGTGATTCACGATCTTCAACAGAAGACTTTCTTCTTTTATATTGAAGATTATTCCGAAGCAATTGCGAAGAAAGAATTAACGTACCACGTTCAGCTACCTCCACTTCCTCTGTCTATACTTCCTCATCTTCCAGTACGTAGGTACACGCAGTACGTACTGTTGGAGCCGTAGATTCATGCATATTGCAGCGGACGGCTCCACGGGCTCTCGCATAATCGATTTTATCGCAGCGGTACGAACTGAGAGAATTTTTTAAGAATGTAAAATTAAATGACAGAGAAAAGCACATAAAATCCGGGCAGGTTCGAAATTTTGGTGCGTTTATTGAACTCAAGAGTATTGCTAAATTTCATCATAGAAATATTCTATATTTGTCGTTTCAAAATATTTGACATTTTATATTCGTGGTATTTTGCAACATTCAAGTTCCGCTTTTACAAAATACATTTTTTTATTTTTTTTTTCAGGAATCTACCAATTTCATAAAAATATTTGTGTTCGTTGGGAAATTATTTGACAATAAAAAAAATATATATATAGAACTGGGTCACGATTTTGTTGCTAGAATTTGAGTCGATATGTGACCTTTTTCTACTATGGATTTCCTTTCAATATTTGAGACCAACCAACACTCCACCAACATATAGCGACGTACAATAAGCCAAAGTACAGGTACCATTACCAGAAGCGAGTGACCCAGTGTAAGCCAATGAGAGTCGTGTTCGATAGAAATTCAAAACAATTTTACTCTTATCGCATACGAGAGTGTTGGCCGGCAGGCTTGCATTCGTACTCGGTGTAAAAGGCGCTCCACGGCCTCCAAACTGAAGACGGCGTTGAGGAACAGTACATGGAATTCTCTCGGTGTATAGATCGGGAGCGTTGTATATGTACAGCTAGTATAATAGGTAATAGGTACCTGCGATTCTATTCACAGAGAAGTGAGAAGCCGTTCTCGGTTATTCTCCGTCTACTGTTATGCCTTTCTGTTTCACACTCACTCGCTCACGCACACAATTTCAACTGGGTATACGGGTGCTTTCAGTAGCGGACGAACTTAAATGGTTTTCTGACTCTCGTTAACGCCCTGGACCTTACTCGGATTGAATGCTTCGTGTTCTTCTTCTTATTCTGTCTCTTCACATTTCTCGTTCTTCGAGATATCTGCAAACTGTTCAGGATTCGCCTATTGAAACTTTATACGATTAAATAATCGAACCTCTCCAATGTTTGTCCTGTTAAGCAAGAATTATATAACTTAGGTAACATATAAAAAAATTATGCGCATTAGAATCTTATGCACACTGTTTCCTGAAAAGTTTTTATTTTGTTTCATCATAGAGGAAGTTTTGATTTCGTGACATTTTTTTTAGATACTTTCAGGATACTTGGAATGGTTCAAAATGTTGACACAAGTGGCTTAGAAAAAAATGTAGGTATGTTCGTGTGTGTATGTACAGGGCTTCGAAAATTCAGTCACCTATCATTCAAAAACTGATATTTGGCACACAACATGAAGTATCTGCCCCAGTTTGACTGTTTTGGTTTTTATCAAAATGAATGCAGGCATTTAAACTTTATGTCTTTATTTAAAAAAAAAGAACGTGGTCGCTTTAACTTGCGTAAAATATTGGCTATTGTATCAAATAGCTCTTCATAAATGCAGATACCTTAGAGGTTGTTTGGTATTGAATTAAACGAAAAACCGTAAACTGGTTCAAATTTTATAAGGCTTTAAATTTTTCGAGAAATTGACGTTATTGTACTAATTTTTACAAAACTTGAGCTTGTTAATACAAATTTACTACATAAGCGCACTATTCGGGCGATTATTGGTAAATAGTTTCGTCACAATCTGTAACGTGGTTTAGATTTTAGAGTATATTTTGAATTTTCTATAGTTGTAATCTCTGAAAATATTGAAACAATGCGTCTTTATTTCTAAGTTTCTTTTTACCAATTATTTCTAATATCTCATTATTTAAATATATTTTGGCCACTGTAACTGATACCAGAAACTAACTATGTAACTAGTGTGACAAAGTTCACTTGGTTCAGGTCATTTATGACTTAAAGTTTTTTTTTTCTTAAAGAGCTTTGACAAAATCGTGAATATAAAAACTTAACGTTTAATAAAATTCGAAGGCCTCTATCGATCTTTATTAAATTTGCTATCAAATATCCTCGATCGTTTTGACATAAATGCCTAATAAAGTTTTAACTCTTATTGCTAAATGTTTCAAAAGTAGAAACAGTTACATATTGAAAAATTGAAATTGCTGTAAAATCCGAATTCGTCTACCGATCTGCACCAAATTGAATATTCAATACAGCTGATTAATATTTTGATTTTGAAAAAAAAAAAGAAGAAAGAATTGATACATTTGGTCAAAGCTTGAAAGAGTCATAAAATAAATTAATAAATAAATTAATATATATTAATATATATATAAATTAATAAATAAATTATTGGCTTGTGTGTGAAGAGTAATTTTTCAAAAACACAAATATTTTTTTCTAATGTGTTTTTTTTTTTAATATTTTAACACATTCAAAACTCACTGACATGAAAATCACGGTAATAAAAGTTCTCACAAAAACACAGTTTCGTCCACGAGGAAGCAAAAAGATTAAAAAGTTAGTGCATTGTTAAAAATGTGGCGTTAATAATCAACCCTGCGCATTGTGTGTATCCGTCCGCCCCGTCGGCCCTGCCAATTTGAGGTGAAATTATAATCAATCAACTTGAATAAAATGTCCACAGGGAGACGATTTGTATAAGACAAATAAAGACAAGTCTATTAACAAAATTTTGTAGATTCGATATTAAACTATTCATGATGATAGACACCAACAACCTCCGGTCTCCAATAATAAGTTGTTGTTTATTAGGTCTGGTATTTAATTCTAAAGGATTTAAAAAAATTATAAATAACTATTGTCTTTAAATAAAAAATTAATTTTATTTTATCAGAAAAATAAAATTTAGTCCATTATCCATCGTTTATTGCAGGGCGGCACGGTAGTGCAGCACTTCCGAGGACGGAACTGCAATTATTATATTTCCTATTTCTTTTTAGAGTCACATTGTAATTATTGCGTACGCAAAATCAAATATTGCATTGTGGCCATTCAACTTACAGCAGCTCAGATAGTTAATACAGAACTATTCTTATATTGTGACACAGTAATATTAACAACTCATACGAACAACCAAATCAGTCGGTTTGATGACGAAGAGATCGAAAACGTAACGAAAGTAGAGTTCGACAAAATTTTTTCAAAATGCAAAAATACCTCTCCAGGCATCGATAACATTCCCATCAGCATAATAAAAAAACTAAACATCAGAATCCACCAGTTCATCATAGAGTCCTTCTGTAATTCGAATCATCATAGAATCCGATGTAAAAGTGACTTCCTTTTTTATCTTTAAAACAGGATTTCACAAGTCATCAAATATCTGTCGATACTTCTTGCTATCAAATCATCCATTTTCTTTCTTACTGACCCCATAGCTCGTAGATGTTTACTTATAGATTCTCGACTGATTTAATTCAATAATTTAAACAATAATTCTTGTAACTCGATTCACATTTTTTCGCTTGACCCGGACATTCTTTATCTTTTACAATCTTTTACAAATCTTTAGTCAATACACTAAAGATTAGTAACGCCATCTATTAGAAGTCCTTTTAAATTAAGTACCACACGTAATATTTCTTGGCATTTTACAATTCAATTTTCATCCCCTAATAATCTGATAGGAAATATGAACGAAAGGCTAAGGATCGCGAAGATTTCTACGCGGATTTTTCTAGGAGTAGAAAAAAAGCGGAAAAGGCGCAGACGACAAGCGACAGGATACCCGGTTAAGGGCCCTGCGGTGTACATACATACGACATAAGGCATGTGTGTTCCTCGAAAAGCGTGTTTACTCCAGGAAGGAAGGAACAAGGGGGACGATTCGAGGGTGTACTAGCTACATCGCGCTAGTCGCCAATCTAATAAACCTCCCCCGAGGCGTAGCTCCGGGTAGTTCGGGGGTGGATATCTCAACGCCGTGCGACGTGAAACGTCTACGACGGGTTGTACCAGTCTCGAGTCGAGATATTCTTCATATTTTTTGCTACTTCAACAGTGGCGGGCCGAAAGTGACTCGGGGGTTTTGAAAATGGGGAACGAAAAAAAAAACGGACGAAGGAAAAGTTTCGTCAAGTAAATATTTGAGAGGGTTGAAAGCCAAAAGAAGAAATCAAACTATCGAAATAGATGTAGCAATTCAACGTCATATGTCAATATTGTTTGCCAAACAATCGATGGGGTACAAACTGGCTTTTACACGAGTTCTGACGCCAATGGATCTGGCAAGAAATATGATTGCTCTCTCTCTATATTCTCGCTAAACGCTATTATTGTGCTGAAAAGTGACGTTGAACATATCAGATAATTAATACCTCTTTATTACCAGTTTACCAAAAAAAAAACACATTATTAGTCCGATTACGACGAGCAACTGCTCGAAACATGCTTTATTGACTGACCAAAGAGATGTGTTTATAGTACCCTTTGTAAAAAAAAAAAAAATATAACCGTTAGTTTATCCAACCTCACCTAACGTTACACATACACATAGCAGTTACCTGTAAACAGCTAAAATGATTAAAAAATTTACTCGGTCAATGAATAAAGCATCTTTCAATAAACAAAATAATCTATCCCTCGTCATAATCGGTCTAACATTATGTATTTTTTTTACAAAAAAACTGGATTACGAAATCGGATTATCGGACATTTCCATATATCAGTGTACTCTTTTTCAAACTCTGGCTATAAATATATTTGTATATTAAGAAAACATGCTGATACACAATATACTCATAAAAACCTTCAGTTGAACCACCAAAATTTGTAGAAACGCTTTTAAAAATGTAGCACTGATTTGACTAGCACGTACCAAAGCGACTACCTTGATGCAATAAATTCAAGTTCAAGCTGAATTGGTGGTGAGCCTCCGATTTATCGAAGCCACGCAGTGAAGCTGCTATCTTCACGTTGGTTACGGCGATGCTCTTGGTGCGCCAAAGTTGTCGACGTTGTTTTGTACGTTGGCTGACTTTCGTCGATTTGCGACTGGAGGAGTGTATCGTGCACCACCCACCAGGCTTGTGAGTCGGGATGTGTGGGGAGCATGTCGACTTTTCTGACCGGAAGTAAAACTCGAGTATGACGTACCACTTCCGGAGATGCCTCAGGATATAGGACGAGAGCAACTCCTCATACTTCTTTTTCCATTTTCCTACCTTCTACCATTTAATCGACCTTTGATATTTTATTTATCCCTTGAGTCTCGGTGCTGGGATTTTCTATATTTTATCGGTGTAGTTTGATGCATCGATTGCAACAGTAATTCTTGTTTTTTCTTTCGCAGCAGCGTGAAAATGTGATCTTTTATTGCCTGTTATTCAACCAGCATGTAATAGTAGTTTTCGTTACAAGGAGGAAAAAACTAGAAAACGTTTTTCGTACGAGTAACGAACAAAAGTGTAATTTACAACGTGTGCAAATGGGGTTTAAAAACGCGCAAAAACGCCCTTTACGGACACAGTGAATTAAAAGATTTTTATACATCAGGCTAGTATATGTATAAGTCTGATTAGCACTATGACTTCATTCGGTTTTTATAGTAATCTGAATTTAGTGAGTAACATTAAATTCAGTTGGCTGAAAGTGAATTTAATTGACATGACAGAATAAATTTAATATTGGAACTAAGTTTGGTTAGATTCAACTAAATAGCTTTTCTTAGTGTACGAATGAGATCAAATTTCTCTCCCCCTTAGTAATTCCACAATTTTATTCATTATCAGATAAACCCCAATTCATTTGACGAATTTGATAACCAATTTTTTAGAACTAACTTTATTTATATACGATTAGCATTATTATTATTATCACTCATAATCAGTATAATTGTTATATTCAATAACATATCTCTTCACTCGTACCAAAGTGCGTAAAATCTGCTGAAATTAAAATTGTGATTGAGAATATATGGGTAATGCATCCTTCAAATCAACTGCATATATCGCCCATCTCTATACAGCACAATGAATAATATAAAAACTGAAACAAAAAACTTGATTTGCTTAAAAATTCCGAGTGCAGCTCATTCGTGTTTACGCGTGAGAAACTTTTCATTCATTCAATTGTAATTGACAATACAAATGACTAGTGAATGAGTGTCAAACATTTATTCCAATCCACTTACATTCTGTTCATGAAGAACGAGACTGGGATGTTTGGAATGCGCCAAACTATTATACACGCGAATGGTTTAGTTTCCTCGACGTAACAACGTCGAGAGAACTCTGAATGACGATCTCGCGCTACTGATCTATGTGCGGAACTGCGAGATTGAAGGAGCCAGAGTGAGTAAAGGGCGGTGCTCGATAAGTGATTTTAAATTGGTAAGAATCCGCGTGCAGAGTGCCGTTAGAATCAGCCAAACCCTTCTCGTCCTCTTTCTTCTACTTCGTCTTCTTCTTCGTCTTCCCATCATTCGTCCATCGTCGTTTTGCAAATTCTCTCTTTCGTCCCTTCGTCGATCACAGAGTAAGCGCGCCAGCGAGAGTTTATGACCACGGAACGCGGGCATAAAGCCGATGCCGTACAATCATTTAAATTGTGTTATTTACGAGCAATGCCACGCGAGGAGCGCCGGGGCCGGCGACCCGTGTGCGCTGAGCAAAGAAATTTTCATTCGTCTATACATCTTTAGTTACGGTCTGTCTTTCTCTCTCTTTCTCTCTCTCTCTCTTTCTCAGTTTCTGTGGCTATTTATTAATCGCTTGACAACGTGTGTATTCAGGACACGGGATCTTATTACGGTGACGCGATTGCGCGCGGGCGGACGAATCACAACATTAACGCTGTGGTGCGTCGCATATTCTTCATCTTCTGTATTTCTTTCAATTACAACAAAGTACCGTGTCGTCGCCAGCTAAGAATTTCAGGGACGTTAATGTCCCTGACACAATTGCAATTGTGTCAAATCAGATAGATTCCTTGATGATTTATATTGAGGAATTCTGGGATCGTTCACCTACGGCTAATACAGATCGGTGGAATGTGTAGTGTAGTTGGGTTGACGATGCTGTTGGGTTCGATGACTCGAGAATAGTTCTACTCACGTGCATCATTCGAGGTAGAACCACATGCAAACTCACGACAAATTCTTCGGGCGAATTTCCAAGTCTTTGAGGGATCCTCGTTATTGACCTGGGTGAACGTTCTAGGAAATGTTGTGACGCGAATGTTATAACACCGTTTCGGGAAACAAGGGAAATGCTCGTCAGACTTGTTATAAGAATTGCAGATTTGATATCAATCGACTTGAGATTTAAATGAAGACTCAGGTGAAATCTGCAAAAAAGTACAATAAGGATTATGATTTCTTTTCTCAAGGTTATTTTTTTTGGACGAAATTTTGAACTCATCATCAATCTTAACATTTTCGTAAGTTCGAAGTTTGAGCTCAAGATTGATCTTAAAATCAACTTAATTTCAAGGCTCGATCTCAAGATCCATCATAAGTTCGACTTACTTACAAAAATTCGACTCTAAGGCAAAAAAATACAAAAATACTCTAAGGCGTTCTTCGTATGTATATACGAGATATCTGTGCCTTTCTAAGCCACAAAACAAGCAGCCTGTAGTCCAGGAGTATTTCGGACTATAAAAATCTTTGATTTTTTGTTTGTTCTGTGTTAATTTCTCAACGAGATATCCACTGCACCATAGGTTTTTAAACATCTGCACTGGACTGTGAATGACAATAAAAAGATGTATATTGTTTTTTCATTGTATTTTCATATCGAGGGTTCTTTGCATGGGAAAATACTCCTAAATAAAGGGTCTTTTCTTTATTAGATAGTTACTATAGTGCAATACTTTATTTTGTATATTTTTCTTTTAGTTTACGTTCATTAATTATGCAAAAGTAAAAGACATAAGCTGATAATTTTAATTTAAGACATATCAAGGTCCAAGTGGATCGTTGGCTTATTGGAAAATGTTTATTCTAACTTCAGTGACTAACAAATCCTTCCTCTTCGATACCGTTACATTCCCACATACCTGGATCAACTTGCTCAGAAATTCCTACGTACAATAATTACATGTATCGTTTAAAGATCTACATTGATCATGGGAAAACGGTATTTTTCTTCGATAGAAGTACACAATTTGCTGCTTGAGTGACCAGGACAATAACCACCCTCTCCTATGCTATCGTGATATAATAAATACCTAAATCAACTTGTTCAGAAACTCCTATGTATCATTAATTAGATATATCGATTGAAAATCTACATTGATCCGGGAACTGGGTACTGGCACGCGACACCAGGACCTCGATAATTGCGCACCCGGTCAGGATACAATCTCCAAGATTCCTTGTCCATGAGTTTAGTCTCGCTGCTCCCTGTTAAAGTTGTCACTGACGTCCAGGTGCAATACGATGCGGCAATAAATAATTTGTATCTTTTTCCACAGTAACCTTGGCGATTCTCGCTCGTGAGTGCGGAACGAATGTAACGAGTAGTGACAATATTACATATGCACGCAAATACGTATGTATATATACCTGCTTATTGTCGCTGTCGGACGTTTAGCGAATAGATAGGCGACAATGTGGGCGTGAACGCGTTCGCGATACAGTTGAGATGTTTCTTCAATGATGTAATCGCCGCTGATCGCTTGGAGCGTCAGCACACACACACACATAAATTTGCACAGTGCATTTGATGCCAAAGAACGGGAGTGTGTGGATCGCGATCAACAGGACGACATCGATCACCGGAAAGCACGTGCTGACAACCCGAGTTAACTGCAAACGGTGACGAACGTCATCTTTTCTATTACTTTGACTTGACACCTGTAGCATTTCGTGAATTCTGTAAGATTAATTTAACAGAATTACTAGACTTAAATTATAGGCTATGAAGCAAGCTTTAAAATGTTTGAAGTTTGAACTACCAGACGTTTAATAGTCGTTTCTTCAAAGGTGATTTATTGCGATTAGAAAAGCTTACTTCTCAAAGCACGAATCGGTTTTTGACGTGTAACTCTTAATATATTAATCACACATAGTGATAATTTTATTAAAAGTTGTATATTAGCTATGTGACCACAATGGCTAAAATGCTTAGTGCAAATTTTGATTTTTAAGTGATTCATGTTACTTGTCCTTAGTTCAACGAGACCCGGTTTCTGGCACTCAAATTTTTGACTAAATTTAATTTCTTATCACTTTACTATTTTTAAGTAATAATATTTCTTACTATCCAAAATCGATAAGGATCGCGTTTTCGACCGACAGATGATAGTTTTTTTTTAGGCGTCGTCAAATATTATTCAGCTAAATATTCGAAGAATACAATTAATTCCTTTCCATTCTTAAGCAAGAATAATAATTTATCACCAGGCAGGGTGACTTTATCATTTGATATGTCCGTTACTATGCACAGTACATTCAATAATGAAATCAACAAGACGATATATCTGTCACCAGCAAATACGTGTACACAACCCAAGTTAGCGGCAAACGTTTACGAACATCACCTTTTCTATTACTTGCAGCGGTAGACGGAGAAATGTTTCACCTCATTAGTCAACTTTTTGGTAAAGTAATGAGAAATTACAAGCTGCACACTGCAATTACGTTTTGTACACTTATAAGTGTCTAAGTTATAAGTAGTTCAACGTATTGCAAGGATGCATAACAGAATATGCTTGCAAGTGTGCTAAGAGTGACTAGAATGAAAAGGATAGGGGAACAAAACACTTGGCAATGCGCGTCGTTTTGAGAGTGTTATTGCCGTTTATCTTTTTTTCTCCGATGGAATCTCGAGTTATGCGACATCTTTGAACAGTTACGAGGACACTAACACATAGCATTGATATTGCATTGTAGGCAAGAATATCAGACGTCTGTATAGACGTGCTGGCGAGCCTGATTCAGTAACGCAACACCAGCGGCAGAATCATCATCGCATACAAGAATAAAGAGTCACTGGGAAGTTGTGGGCGAACTCGTCCTTGAATCTAAACTCGTGAATGATCTCGTGCTCTATTGAAATTCGATCTGGATAGTCATCGCTGCATCTTGATGATAATTAACGATGTGGACGAGCGATTTGATTAAGATTATTGCACCACTTATCAACGACGTATCGTTGTACGTTGAATATGTAACTCAGGTGATTATTCCAAGTTGGAATTGACCCAGAATAGCAAAACTGGATGGGATAATAGCACAATATGCGGGGCAACATTGTAAATCTCATCAGTGAGCTATTCTGAGAAGCGAAAATTAAGTAATCAGCAGTCACCAAAGAAAATTTATATTGCATGGAAAAAAAAGAATGCACTCACACAAGAATAAAGTTAGTTGTAACGACCAATTGATGATGCTAACTTTCGATGTAGTTCAGCTTAGTTAAAATAGCAGAAAGATAATTGGTAGAACGAAACACATTTTGATGACAGATTACCTATCGGTTGTGAAAATGAACTCTGATTGTAAGCTTATGTAATCAATTAGTTGTCATCAATAATTCGAATGACAGCTAAGCACGTTAAATCTGTTTCGATTGCTATCTTGTGCGAACTAGCCGTGAACAATTAACCTTAAAACTTTCGGGTTAATAGCCGAAATCTTAGCCATGATCTTGTGTATCGACACACAAGTTTCGAACCGCAACATTACTTCAGAACGAGATTATGTAATATGCGACTCTCGTATTTTGACTATGACTTTGTGTTCTCTATATCGATTTTAATTTATTTTATTTTGAATGTAGGAAACAAGAGTATATGTGTTACATCGGGAAGTGTGTGCAATGTTACGAAATTTTGGAAATATCCCTTTTTATTCGATAAATCTAAACGAATAAGTTAATTTCGTCATGAAGATATTTGTTCAGATGGTCCGTAACATATACTGTAAAAAATCCGGTGTTAAAAATCAACACTGTGCGGTGTCCACAAAGTCCATACTGTGTCAATAACCAATGTTCAAAATATGGATCAATATTCATGACAACCTCAAAACTTTGAACACATTTTTCTTCAAAATAGGTGAATGAAAATTAATTATATTTTTAGATTTTATTTGTGCCATAAAGGTGCATTGATTGCTAACAGTTTATTGATTTTTACTTGTTTATCACGAATATCAATGGACCCCAAATTTTGAGGTGAGAGCGGATTAATTTTATCACTTTCGTTTGTGTGAATTTAATACTATCAAAAGTGTTACTATTAACACCGAAGTGGTCAACATTTGTCAAAAGTTCACACCAATCGCATTTCACATCACGCTGAATTTTTAACAGTTTACCCTGACATTTCAGGGACATAACAGTGAATACGTAAGCTATAATATATAGAACAAGATTAGGCCATTCCTCCTAGAGTATTACTGGAATCGTTTCACAGAAATAAACTTTCCAGTTCACAGCATTCGCAAGAAAGTTTATAGCAAAACACCGTAAGCATTCCAGTTTCCAGCATTTTAATTAGCACACAATATCTAGGCTGTCAACTTGTATTATCAAACATATTTGTAGAGAGCGTTACAGCTCTTCTAACAAATCGAAGGGGTATAGACAACGATGAAATAAGGGCTTCATTGTCGAGTCCCGCGCCCCTGGAGAACAATGCCAAACTTTCCCAGAGCGGGATGCCTGCCTGATGATGCTATTGCCGAAGTTGTACAGCGTGTTTTCATCGTTCCACTGCTATATGTGTTGATGAGGGTATCCTTAGATTTCTATATATATATATATATACAAATCACAAGTGTGTACTTATATACCGAGACATTCATTGCTCCACTCGTTTAGCTAGTGGGTTATACAGGTTACGCAATAATAATATATAACGCGTGTAGCCATTCGCGGTACTTGTATTGGCGGAAGCTTGAGCGGCCGCTTTGACGGAGTGAAAAAATTGATGGTTCAACTGGGCTTTACGTAGCTGGTTGGAAGTCTCCTATCGATGTTTCTCATCGATGTTTTATATTATTATAATTCTCATCGTTGGAGTCGCGATGAAGGTCTGGTAACCGAGTGAACCTCTTAACTTTTTGTCTTCCTTCTCTTTCGTCTTCCTGCGATCATACACTGAGCATGGGAGGTCTCCTCGGAAGCATCAGAGGCTGTTCTACCGCGAAAGATTCTAAAATCGCCGGTTCAGTTGTTGTCCATTAAATGCATTCAACGAATTGGGAGACAGAAATGCCTAAGGCTAGCAAATGGCATACTCGTAAGAGGGCCTATCACTGTACCGTTTAACCTATCTATCCATCTCTTTCAACCAAGCATAGATGCGGCGCTACGATATCACTTCTCCGCCTACTAAGAGTAACGAACTCCGACGCTACTGTATTACTATACCGCGAAGGCAATCCACTACCCGCTAACTCGTTTCATACACCACACGTTACGATATATACCAGAGATTCCGGTTTGAACGAAGCTGAGAGTAAATCTTGATTTTTGGCACAGTCATTATTATTTTTATCCATGCCGAACTAAATTCTTTATGTGCTGTTTATATTCTAGGCGTTTTATTTAGATTGAAACTAACGGTGCGCGAATCTTGATTTTTGGTATGCTGTATTATTACTTTGCGTACTAAATTCAAATTTTTATATTATTTTATATCATACTAGGCATTCTATTCAGAGTGAAATTAAATGAGAATCTTGACTTTTGATCTGTCTGAAACTGAGTGTGATTGTTGATTTTTGGTACAGTCACTAATCTTTTTATCCACGCTAAGCTGAATATTGACGCTGTCAGTTAGTCATAAAATTCAAACCCTTTCTGAGAAAGTACGGAAACAGAATTTGGTTACTAACCCAGATGTATCAGTTCATCTTACTCATTATTCATTTCTCAGTCAAATCTTTTAAGTTAATAAATCCTTTAATTTCTGTTGTACATCATTCTACAGACTTTCGATGCTGAGCTAAGTTGACGATCAAATTTCACTTTTGGTACAATCGTTATCTTTTTTATTCGCGGCCAACTATAAACCATGCAAATGTTTTCATTCCAGTCTTAATGAGTGAACCAGTCTTGCAGTGGGTAGATTCATTTTTCTCTCGTTACTTTCGCTGTCTCTGTATTTTTTCCTCCTCTTAAATTCAATTAATGTCGAGCTCAAGATTTAGTCACAGTTACGGTAGATTCATTATCTCTGTTATAAATAGCTGCAAACCGCGTGGTCAATACGTTTCGCCATCCAAACTGGTCATCACTACCATAATTCGAAATACAACATATGCGGTGTGCCATCATTTTCTGAGTATCAATGGTGTCAGAAAGGCGGAAATATGACTGTGAGAATGATTTATCGCTCTCGACTGCCTCTTCCTTGACGACGACGATACACATAAAAAAGCCGGCATAGCAACTGGGAACTCATGCACAGCGAGAAGGATGCTTTGTTTTCTTTCAATCTTCAAGATGTGAATGTGCCACATATTAACGACCGACTGCGAGGCGTCGTTTTAGTTGTCACATAAACGTTGCAACTCCTCGACTGGAGCACTCCTAGCGAAATAAAATTTCTGTGGTTTTACATCCGGCGACTATTATCGCACGTGTAAACGGTAGGATCGACAGAAAAAAAGCCTGCAAAATAGAAGGTTGCAAATTGCCAATCATTTTAGATTCCTCATCATTTTAGAAGCCTGTAAAGTAGAACTGCAATTGCTACTTCGTTATTTTATGTTCTTGACAAAACTTCGTCTATGATCAAATTTGTTGATCAATTTTGGCTTCCTCGTTAGAGAAAGCTTTGTAGAAAATTGCTGTTAGATATCTCAGAATTTACAAAAGTTACTTACTAACAAAAAATACAAAATCGTATTAAAATTTGAACGATTGACCGATTCTTGTCAAATTAAATATTAATCATGGTTCAATGTTGGTCCATTTATAGAGATTATTGCGGCTAGATATGTCGTAATTTTTGCGAGCTGGTCCGCGAACGACACGATATAAAAACGATATAAAAAAAAATGACGAAGGCTACCAACAAGAAAATTTGTGCACGCATACAGACATTTCTTTGTAAACCACTTTTATTGATGTTTTAGAACATTCTGAGTATAATCGCATGAAAATCTCGAAAAATTTTTTTTTCATGAAAACAAAGATTTCGTTATGAGGAAGCAAACCATTTATCATTGATTTGTTAATCAAACATTTAGTTTCTAGTTACACTGTGGTGTTTGCCATGTTTGTTTATTTTTATTCTAAAATACTTTACATGTAATATTCAAACGTAGATAGACCGACGTGGATAAACTTAATAGTAAGTATAACAAGGTACAGAGGATTAGACGCTCCATTTACTGATGTTCCTGCATTCAGAAAGTGTAGTTCATCGTGATATTACAAATCTTCTGAGCAAACAAATACTCCCTCGTTCTCTGGGCGCCTGAATTCTTGAGCTCGACAGGAAGCTGTTGAGAAGCGTTGGATCTTAATGTTATCTTAATCCCATCTTAATCCTCTGGCTTCGATAGAATATATCTATCTTTTTCGGTTAGTAGCAGAGGATGTATCATCTTGAGGCATGGAGAAACCTAATTCTCAGTCTATATCTTATACACCCTGCGCCATTAGTTTTCTTTCACATATTCGTCGCGGTTTTGCTCCATTCTTTTGAAAAAAAAAAGAAGCAATTCACACACAGCGTGTCGTGATAAAATCAGATTAATACGTGACTTCCTACATTAACTCTTTAATGTTTCCTGGCAGCATGGTTTATATTCTACCTTTAAATCACGCTGAAACGACTTGCATTTACAACTCTCAGCCTTGCGACACAAATTTATAGAGACAAAAATGATTCGCAAAGTTATTTGCGAATAATTTTTTTGAAGTAAAAAAACCTTCTTGATTACAATTTTTTTCATTAAAAATAGCAGTGCTTTTAGTTTATTTGTAGAGCACTCTAATAACATACTCGAAGAAAAGAAATAAAAGGTTCACGACCCTGTCGATTTGCCGTGGAATGTCCTGCATACGATAATGACGAATGTCTGTACCAATTTTCATCAATTTGAAAGCATGTCGCACAAATTTTCAGGTCACAAAGTTAACTACGCGTACAGAGATCTATTATAGCGATTGATTTTTCCAGAGGCTTCCGAGTGCCATCAAACATGCCACTCCTAGTGCCGCAATATTATTATAACGTAATTATTAGTCATCGCTGATGAAGACTCTCACTGTGAGTCTTTATCTATTTCCCCGAGTGTCTACAGTTTAATGTCTCTGTGATGAGTCCCTCTCGATAGGCTGTTCATTATAATACCAGCCAACGGAGTTAAGCAGTTGTTGCTCATCGGGCGGATGCGTGTGAAAAAAGCTGTACAGGGGAAGTGTATACGCTGTAAATACTTAACGTTATAGCAAACATTATGGCAAGACATGCTGGCGTCACCGAGTTAGCCAGGCCACGACAGTGATGCATGCACTCGATTTGACCGACTAGAGGGGAATCGCCAGCTTGCCCGATGAACTCATCAACGCGCGCTGCACACCAGTGACATAATTTGCGACACATGTGCGCTTGCAAAGGAAGAGATAGAGAGAGAGAGAGAGAGAGCGAGAAAAAAAGAAGAGATATAACGCAGACCTCACGCATGAGAGAGCATTTAACAATTAAAAAGTCAATGCAAGCGCGAGCGATCATTCATTCTTGTTTCCTTTACACGTCACTCGACTTGCTTACTATAATTTATCAAACAATTGCAATATTCCTGGTAAAGTACGCGAGGCACGCGACAGCCATGACAATTGCTGGTCGAATTACAAAGAAGGTCAATTCGACACGTCCGTACTAATTTGCATATAATCTAGGATTCCTTGAAATCGCGATGCAACGAGCTTAAATTGACCGACAAATCGGCAACGACTGCATCTGGTTTCCAATGTCTCGACAATTGTTATCTTGGTGCAATACAAGTCTTGTTACATCACTTCCTTCAGACTTTTATTAGACTTATTCTCATTGTTAAGCTTTGGGGCATGAAGTCTCTTAACAGCCAAGGTCTCACTAGGCGGAGATAAGGAACTGGTAGACATTACCATGTCGCCAAAAAAAAAAAAAAAAACTACCATATCTTTATGGTAGTCGAGAATCAATGACGACTTGTAGATAATTTTACTAGATATTTATGTGAAAATTCTTCTAATGAAAACTCGATTGCACTGAGAGAATAAAATGCAATAATCTCGATTCTCGCGTGGCATTCGAGTTATATTCTAGCATTTAGTTTCTCTTATATGCCAAGAGGTATCGGGAGAATTGTGAAGACCCGGAATACAGTTCGATTGCCACACGAGAATAGAGATTATTGCCATTTTATTTTGTCAGTGTACCTTTGTAAACATTTGCAAAATCTGCCCTTCATTAAAATTGAAACCATTGAATTCCCATTGTTCTAGACGCAATGGAAATGAAGGCATTTTTGCCAAAGATAAACTCCACACAAAATCCCATTCATATTGCCATTGCTTATACGTATGGGGATTCGAATTATAATAATTTATGCTTGGCAGAAATGCTTTCGTTCCCATTGCGTTCGGAGCAATGAAAACCTAATGGCATTTCTAATGGTTCTATTTTGTCCTTTGCATGAATATGCCTTCATTTCTATTACCTTTGACGCAACGGAAAGTTAATCGCATTTTTAACAGGATTCTATCATTCGCAATAGATAAACAACATAAGCAAAGAAATAAACCTCGTTATTCCTTTACCAATAGGAGTTATATAGGAGTTATATATTTTACCGAGATCAGAAAACAGCGCGTTACAAGTATATAAATATAAAATTTAGTTAACAGGGTATTATAAAATTCGCATTATAAACATATATATTAACACCGTATCACTACAAACAAATAACTCTTTAAGGGGGCGATTCAGTAATAAAAAAATGATTTTTAGACATTTGTATTTTTTTATTCTATTCATCCAATAAATATGAAATAATATATTATTTCAGGATTAGAATAAACTATTTTTCTGTCAGTATTAAAATCAGTTTTGTTGACTGATACTATTGTGAAACAGTTTTAGGCATTTTCAATTCTGCGCGTGATTCAAAATTAAGTACTCATAGGATTCAAGTTTATGGCATCTCCTTTTGTTTGTAACAACACTCTACATATCTAAATGTCTATGTAAAATGTCTGAAACACGAAAATCAGTACATCTGCAATAGCAGTAAACATTGGAATTAAAATCAATAAACTGTACAGTCATAAAATTATAATTAGTAATAAAGCTCACACTTTGCGTCACAAGGTTGACTGCTCGACAATTCACCTTTCCCTTTTTCCAAATGGGCGAAGAGTTGCGGCTTCAGAGTATACATATCTATGAAGACCAAACAGCGCAAAATTATGATCTGAGACTGGTTTGAGAAATCGAGCCTTGTTTGTGACAAGGACCATCCATGTGCGTAAAGGGCTATGATATATATTATGAAAAATCATGTCACATGGTATCTCACAATTGCAGACTGCACATAGAATGTTTTATCAAGGTTTTCGGTCAATTATTATATACTTTGAACATTTGCACATGTTGCATATAAATACTCATTAAGATAAGTTATATGGAAATTGTATCGTAAAATAGAAAACCGGCCAGAAAAAGTGTCACAAGGTAGCCAACTATCCTACATACCTACGAATTCCCGTAAATAATCATGATTATCTTCATATAGCGGCTCTAAGAACGTGGCTATCACGCCAATATAGTACGTCTGTTTTCCCAGATATATTTTTTTGTGCATGAAACACTATAAATATGAGTAAATAAATAAATATGAAATATTTATTTATTAATTTCCCGTCGATCAATTTCGGCGTAAATATATAATATACATTCGATATTTTTTTCTACTCCAAAATCGACCCTCTTCACATGTCGCAATAAATACTTTTCTTGGAGCGCGCACTATACTACTATTTTTCCACATTTTAGGTAAAAATATTGAAAATTCACGGAACTATGATTTTTTTAACGGAAAAGTGTATTTTTTTGCGTTTTTGCCTCTTTATGAATTTTTAAAAACTTTTAGCCATTTTATTTCTTTTAAATAAATTTTTCGTACATAATTCAAGAATGTTCAATGTATGTTCCGTAATTTTTTGAACCACTTCGGATGGATAGTTTGGTCACAATACCTTTTTGAAAACTGACTGGGTAGAATCGACCCCCATTATGACCACCGTGATTGAATTTGGAGGTGTGACCACGAACGGTTAAACAACCAAAAATGTAGATTTCAATTTAACTTTAAATATGCCAGCAAATTTGTTAAAGCTGTTGCTCAATGGATATTTATCGACGGAACTAGGATATCGATTGATCGATATCGATGGAACTGTTTGTTTGTTATGGCGCCATTGGCGTAAAATTAGCGGTGTAATTTTTCATGGTTTAAAGAATGAAAAAAAGCATTAAACCAAAAGATTTTTACACATCCTAATATTAATACAAAAAAGTCGCCAGCTTCCAAAAGTCGCTAATATAGTTAATGAAAACAACAAAATTAAAGTTACATTAAAAACATTTAGGCACTTTTATGCTTGTACCGGATGAAACCAGCAGATTTGAAGCAAATTTGCATCCGCCTCAATTCCACTATGATACAAAGACAATTATTATATTACTATAATTATATTCGTTATCAGCCGAGATTATTAACAATAGCGTATTAAAGCTGCAATTATGGGCGACCCAATTTGTATTATCCTGTTTTGCCCGGATGCTTATATTCTGGTTGAGTTGTAACGCAGCAGAATTGTGATCTATATTGTTGAATTTGATATTGGATTACAATCTGACAGATTTTGTCATTTCTCCGAGTTGTGAATGTGTCAATTTTTACAGAAATATTGAAAAGAAAAAAATCATTTTGGTTTGTCCATATAATAAGATAATCAAAAAAGTATAATTGTAATTTTACAAAATACTTCTGTCTCTTTCCGATGCTCACGGTGATCAACTTTTTGTTACAAACGATAAACCCATTGGCTGAGAGTTCCCCGGAGTCTCGTAAATAATCCAACAGTCGAAACGAGGGCTCGATAAATAAACCCGTTCGTTGACTTTTCGAGGTTCCACGTAGCCCTATCTACGCAGCCTTTATGATGCACTCCTTCTATCGTTCATGATGCGTTACTGTATAGGATTGCGTGTAGTTGTACGTATACGAAACACAGAGTGCCCGTATACTATGTACAGTATTTGTATGGTATGTATACAGTTTATTACGTCTAATACAGGTTCCGAGGGTCGTTGTCTCATAACGAAACTTGAGGACTATCACGTCGTCGTGATTATCTCGAGCACTATATGCGACGTGCATAATGATAGAAGGAGAGGATCGTGATTATTTGATACTCGATATATCTGAAGCGATTTTGTTTTGTCTCGAACGGAATCTGAGACTGTAATTTGCGTTCGATAATGTTGTAACTGGCATTACAAAGCGCCAGCGATAGATGCTGATGTTCCTATCAGTTAAAAAATTATTATGTATTTTCACCATTCATAGATATTAGCAACACCTGAATTACCGTGCACTTCAAGATATGACACTATGAATTATATTTTTAACATCCTGCTGCAAATGCGTTATGCGTTTGACTTTAGTGTGAGCATTTTGTTGGTTAAAATGAAACTGTTACATCTAATATTTGAAATGTTCGGTATTTTTTTTGCTGATAATCTTAGTCTAGTTGTTGGTCGAGTTGCTTAAGTCTTTCATTCATTCTGAACCTGACTGTGAACAAAGTTTAACGAAAATTCGGGGCGAAATGAGGTAAATATCCAATAAATAATAACAACGATAAAATAAATAACAAAGATTATTAATCTACAAAAATAATTAAATAATCACACAAACTAGTAGTACAAAACTAAATGTACTCCTTATTTAATGATTTCTGTAGATAAAAAATTCGGTAGTTGGGGCGTTTTGGCAAAATTTTAATTTTGTTCTTATCAGAAGAATTCTATATCAGGAAGAACTAAATAACTTTATCTGAGTCTTGAAAGCTTCGAGCATTCCACTTTATTTTGACATCTGTGAATTACATCCAAAAATATAACATTGATCAACGAAGATGAATAACTATCAATCAAATATAGGATGAATATAATGTAAAATATAATAATGAAAACTTCCGATTATCCCTAAGAGTAATTCATTTATAACAATTTAAAAAATCCGAATCCGTTTCCAGTATTTTTACCTTTTATCGAAATGTCGATTGCAGTAAAAGCGTTACTCTGGCGTTGACAGTAATTAAATACAGTGGGTAATCGAACAATAGACAGAAATATTTAGACATTGGAAGCCAACGTTAATTACAGCAGGTAGAAAAAAAATTCAACATCTAAAACCATAAAGGAAGGCAAGCCGTTGAATTTTTGTATTTTTTATTTCACCGAATAATTAAAAACTTTTATCTTTAATAAAAATAGAAGAGAACCTTTTAGCGAATACAGCTACGGTATTTTGTTATTTTTTTCGAATATGTATCCCATGTTCATACATAAGTTATAAATATATCATGAGAAATATAATTCAGCGCATTAATTACAAATTCGTTCTATTCCTCGCTTTGTATTTAAATATATAGTCAATGGTATTATTTTATTTTTTCCTCGCCCCCCATACTTTAAACTCTATCAACTCTCTATCAAACTGTCGACGTGAGCAGTTCACAAACTCGCGAGTCTCGGTACTTGCAAATTTTATGAGAGCTTCTTCGATAAGTGGTGAAATACAATTTGGTCGCGTAGTGTGGGCCTCTGGTAATGTGTCACCGTCTGGAGTGGTCGGAGGATAACCGCCTGCTATTCTAGAGGGATTTTTATTTTTACATTTATCTCGCTTACTCCCTCCCTCGAGACTCTCCATATCTTTTTTAACCGAATATTCTTCTCTGTAGGGTCTTTTTATACTTAGCAACCCCTTTTAATATTTATCTCTATTGGCGTACCGATCTCGCTCGCTCTACCAACAGGCACATGTTAACTAAATAATAAGATGAGCCATCCCACAGTTTCAGAATTAAAAATACCGATTTTTTTTTTTGTTTTTTTTTTCGATTTTCTGTATATTGAAAATGATCTATTGTCCAAAAAAAGAGGTTTTAGGAAAAAATGGACATAAAAAGAATGGTCGGGTAAAAATAGCCAAGGAAAAAAATGGCCGCGGAAAAAAGGGTAGTGAAAAAAGAGCTGATTCAGGATTATCCTCCAAAACAATCCTCCCCCTCCAATTTTTTAAATTTAAATTCTGCCGCTTTTTTTTCCCTCGGCCTCTTTTTCGTTATTATGTTTACAAACTACAAAACTACAACAGAAACATTTAATTACTGAAATTATAATGAATTGTGAAAATAACAACAAGCTTTCTTTAGAAATTTGGAGTCGAATGGTCTCGATGGAAGAAATGTAATTACTTTATTCGTCTGAAAAATTCATGAATTTGATTCTGCACGGTTATACATTTTTTTAATATAAGGAAGTCAAGAATAAAAATTAAAATACCTGTATTTAATTCTGAGTATGAAGTATTTAAAAATCTGCAATTATTTGTCGATATTCTTGATACTCTACAGAACAGTTGAAAAATCTATGAGTTCTTTTTGAGACATCTCAAAAATGGGTTGATTTGCTTTCTGTGAAATGTCTCAAATTTGACTATAAATCGAAGATAGATCGCGTGCGGTAGAAACAAACCGGTAGCTTAGAATAGCTGATCGACTAGCCAATCTCTTTGGGGCGGACAGAGAGTTAACGAGTACCTACTATGTTTCAGTAAATTACAGGGAAGACGTTGACAATGGTCTACACGTGAATGATAGGAAAATAAATAAAAAATTGCGCATGGGAGGTCGACCAGGTTACTTTCTAGTTGCCTTATAAGATAAATCGCAGGCGCGTCTATTGAGCTTGTATACCGAAGAATGAAGGTACAAGTCTCTCCTATTTTCTCTCTCTAACATCGATGGACCAACGCGATTCACGCACGACCCATGCATTACGATCGCCGTGTCTGTAACTCTTGACCGCGGGCGCTCTGACCACACCGCATACACATATATCTACTCCCCTGTACAGTTTCGCGACGATAAATATATTTTGCGCTCAAGCGCATGAGCTCTCGATTGCTCGATTGCCTCCGCAAGTCGAACAAATAAATCTCTGTAATATATACTCAAAGAAATATATGTATATACAGATATACGCCTTCGCAGAGGTTATATGTATGTAGCTAATATCTATGTAGTTGATGTA
The DNA here is from genome assembly GCA_964016905.1 of Perithous albicinctus. Taxonomy (NCBI): domain Eukaryota; kingdom Metazoa; phylum Arthropoda; class Insecta; order Hymenoptera; family Ichneumonidae; genus Perithous; species Perithous albicinctus. The sequence goes on along the minus strand of OZ024693.1, from coordinate 12,831,743 downwards.
TTTTTTTTTTTTCAATTATTATAATTGCGTTACACATCGACAAACGATGTAATAATTATCAAGTTTCAATTGCATATGCGAAGATTAAAAGGACTGGTCCCTTTGATCGGGCTCTAAATGCGAACTTCAGTGTATTAGTCTTTTTGTGTGCTACAGCTGTACATTGTTGAAAATATTTGGAAACTTAATTATGAAGTCTCATAAAAGAAGAAAAATCATGAAAAGTGCTGCAAAGGAGACACTCCTTTGCATAAAAGATGCTTTTATTCATTTATCGGAAATTATTATGCATAAACAGGTATACTAAATGAAGTAATATTGAATATAAAATAAAGCACGATTATTCTTTCATGATTATTTTAATTGTAAAAGATCATCCAGTCTGATTGCTTCTTTAATTTTTAATGAATTGGTGAAGAAAATAGAGTGAATAAAATTATTATGTAGGAAAATTATTCTTGTAATGGTCGTTCACTCACGCAGATTAATAGATTTAATACGCAGACTAATAAATTAATGAAAATAAAATAAAGCAATGTTGAAGTTCATTTATACTCGACAAAAATTTTGATATGTCGTTTATCAATTTAACATTAAAATGGTCCCCTTATGTCAGTTCTGACATTTGACAAAAACAAAAAGTTTCAATGCCTGAACAATCTCGGGACGTATAAAACGCGGAAATTTTTAAGATTACTTTCGAGATCCCACCTTTTTATAAGTCAGACTGCGGTTTGGCGGACCTGGGCTCTTAAGCCCCCAGGGAAAATCCTTGTTAAATAAAATGTTTACTTTTACCCTCAAATAATCTCATTTTACCGGAGAACCTAAAAAACATAAAGAGTAAATAAAAAATGGTGACAGTGTCTCTTTTGCAACCTCAATTCTTAGAGAACCTGGAATTCCTAGGAAATTCACCATATCCCTAGGGAAACCCACATATCCCTGAGGAAGCATCAAACCCTATGGAAACCTCTATCCCTGAGGAAGCATCAAACCCTATGGAAGCGTCTATCCCTGGGGAACCATCAAACCCTATGAAAACCTCTATCGTTGGGGAACAATCAATCCATATGGAATCCTCCATCCATACGGAAGCCTCTGTCTCTAGGAACCCTCTAACCTTAAAAAAACTCCCCAGTCGAGGGACGTACGTCCTTCTCATTCTGGGTGGAGGAGGACTTAGCGTTTATGGTGCTGGTGAGGGCTGGGGGTGGACTTGCGCGAGGAGACGTCGGACAGATGAACAGACAGACTACTTTCTAAAATACATATTAGATAATGAGGAACGAGATGTGAGGAAAAAATGAGGGATCGAAACAATAATGTCTCCATTTTACAGAATTTTGAAAACAGTCTGCTGGTAAACCTCTCAATTTGTTTCTATATCGTTCTCACCAATAGCCGAAACTCGGTGCAAATAGTACGAAAACTCGCCGCCATTATCGTCGGTGATAGTTATCTTTCATTTTCACCTCCGTGCACATAGCGAATAAGAGAAAATGGGACGATGTCGAGCCACTGTATTTATAAAAAATTTGTTTTATACATTATATTTCAATCTTTTCCGTGCTAAATACGAATGACATATATGTGAAGCGTTATTACATTTCACCCAGAGATATGGTTTATTCGTATAAAATATCGGGTCTATGTCAATCAAGTATCGACTTATTTGAATGGAAAAGGATTTATTTGGATCGAATAGGATTTATTCTATTATAATGATAACGATAATTCTATTAGGATGGGGTTTAAAAATAAATGTCATGACCAGCCTAACAAGCTTTAAATTCACTCAAATAAATCTCTACACGATTAAAATATAAATATATTTTCAATCTATGTATAAACCATTTCTCTGGATGTATGAATTCAAATTAGTAAAATTAAAATACATAATTTATCGTATTACCCAACAAATAATGCGTACAGTATAAGGTGGTTCCCGGTGCCCATGACGTGGTCTCCATTACACCCTGGTAAATATATGAATTTTTACTCCCACAATTTTTTTTTTTTTTAACCATGCCTGCTTGGCCAAGGTTTTTAATTCTTTCTTTAGATGGCTTCCATTCTATTTTCTCTCCTACGTGGTAGACGCAGAGAGCTTTTTGAACCGAGTCATGTAATTTTATGATGCAAAGTCTCTTATAAATTATGTGTTAATTTATTTATAAATCACGATCACTTAGAGGAGTATCCTATGCGACAATAATGTTAATTAAATTGATAGCAATTTCGTATGTGCCATTAACTTAGTCGTCCATTTTTGTGTTAGATGCATCTGAAAATAATAGAAGCTCAGAACAGAAACAAAATCATTTAGCAGTGGACATTGTCTTTGAATAATAATATGTCAATACGATCGACTTTTCTTTGTCAGGCGCATTGTAATTTTATTCTATTCTGGAAAACTCAGTACGAAACGTGTATTAAAATAGCACGTATCAACAATTATTTAACGGTAATTTTTATATAGCGAAGCCTAAGGTGCTGAAAAAATACACATTATTCCGTGTGATATTTAATTTCCACAGAATCATAATTTGTTCTAATTCTCAAAAACCACAAAACGTGTTTTCATACACTGAAAAAAAAAATCATTGATTCAAGAACAGTGCCCATTGCGAGCTGCCAATGACATAAGTTATCAGTACAACTTTATACGCATTCTAACAATTACATATGGAATTGAAACATTAACACATTTTCTTCGAAATCTTTTAGACATTGATTTAATTTTATATACAATTGTTAACAATGAAAATAAAGTTGCACTGATGTCTTACGTCATTGGCAGCCCGCAATGATCACTGTTCTTGAATCAATGATTTTTTTTTTCAGTGTAAGTCATCCTCGTGACGTCCTTCTAGTTATTGTTATTATTCTATGTATCTTAATCGGAATCGATTAAAAATTTTACTATCGCGTAAAGTCATCTGCGCGGGAGCACCATGCAATTTTTTTTTACTTCTCAGGATGAGTGAAAGAGACGTAGATAGAATGTTTAAAAAGTGTTTCGCACAATACAGAGAAGGGGAAGATGCGATAAGCGAGTGCAGAGGGAGACAAAATGTGGCAAAAGTGTACATTGCATCCTTGCACGAGACAGTAACAGTAGCGATGTGTTAGAGGACAAGCGTGCACGAACGAGCGTACTACACTTGCCGTGTACAACACTTTTCCCGTCTGGCTGGCAGTCCATTAGAAGCTCACGGACGATTTACCAGCAAGAGCACCGCGTTCTCGTTGCTTACTCTTTCGGTCTCTCTACTCGGCTCTATACTGCTGGTCGGTATGCCAAGAGCGGCTTTTAGGTCCACAGAAATTTGATGCTCGTTGCTTGTAATGCTAATATATACAGGTTTATTATCGCTCACAGTGGGGTGGGATGGGGGAACTGAAACGCGCATTATCCTGTTGATATATTTACCGGAGACCTTGTGGACCATTTCAGTGAACTTACAGTTGCAAAGGAGTTGAATAGGTTTCATGTCGAGTAGGTTATAACTATACAATAGAAGCAGGCTCGTGGCATTTACCATTTTTCCTTTAAAAACTCTATCTTCTACTTGTAGATAAGAAGATCCAACGAAAGGGGGGCGGGGTTGTACTTCTTTTTTAAATGGGATAAAAGTTTATTTAAATCAAATAAAATATGGTTTGATAATCCTTTTAGGCCGGCGTTCTAATAAATAATTTTATTCAAATTGAATAAATAGGGAAGATCTGGATACGAGGGCTCTTCAAAAAAGTTTATTTTCAGGTTGCTCTAGAAATGTTGAATAGGGTGTCACGAAAAAAAAAGTTTTCGCGAAGGCAGGGCCCTGTGGGATAATGTTGAGTACTGCCGCAACAATGTCATAATTATTGAAAAATTGCATTTGGCGGCAATTTTTATTTACTTAGCAGTATCGAAACATCTCATCCCATTTGATGCTCGTTATTATTATGTATAGGATAATATAATTAAAAAAAAAAGAAATTTCTGTAAAACATATAAATATGCAACTGCTCGACACCTTTGTGCGTTATCCTTTAAAAAATATGTCGAAATAGGAGCCCTATAAGACAAAATTAAGTACTGCCGCATTGATATTCTAAGTCTTTGAATTTTTCGAACTTCATGGTATTATCTTTAATCTGTAGCTGTGCAATCTGTACCAAGAGGAATTCATCAATATTGTTATTTTTCTTAATTGACGTTTCTTTATGAGATTACAGTGAGCGCCCCTTGGAGCGATCAATTCAAGAAAGGTGTTTTATATTTGTTTCCGTTAAGAAGATCTAAGAAATCCTGCGTTCTTAATCCTTCGTAACATTGTTCTTATTATAACAAAAAAAAATCCATGTCGGTATAAAACAGATTAGTAGGAGGAAATTAATTGACGTCAATACTATTTTTTGTTATATTTTTTATTAAAAAGCAAATTAATCATATCTTACAATTTTTTATATTCGGGGCTTCTGATTTTTTTCATATGCTCAAAAAATCGTTAACAACCAGTAAGGGCATGAGATTTCTTATATAATTTTATTTTGTGGTTTAAATAAAATACGACATGCTTTTTTGGCGGATATTGGTATTCTCTCTCCTTAAAAACCCGGTATTATCTTTAATTTACAACCAGAAGGAATTCTCTAATACTGTTCTTACTATACAATCTCCAGTAGTTGGAATAAAATACACGCAGCAAATGAAATTCAAATGATTATTGAAATTTCTAAAAACTATCATGGGAATGCACCAGAATGATGCGCTTCGTGACGCGAACACTAGAATTATTATTTTTTAATTTGCGTATAAAAATTATTCGGTTGAGATACCATAACTATAAGATGTGAAAAAATGAATGTTTAACATGAGGGATTTGTTTCCACTATTTTATCATCAGGTAAAGCTCAATTTTTACGACTTTAATTCTGGTATAGAAACATAGTAATTCTGGTACGCGTACCCACAAAAATTACAATTCACATAAGAAACGTTGCACAAGCAATGCTCACTGCCCTCAAACGCCTTAATTATTTTAGAAGGCTTTCCGATTCTATTTGTCGTATTATTATTTATTGTTCCGTAAATTTTTAGTGACTCACCCTTTAGTGATGATTTTTCGTGATGCAAGAAAACAATGAATTGAGCACGAACTCGTTTTAACTTGATGTATTAAATTATTAACAACGAATAGCCTCTACAACTTCATCTTAGTTACGCAATTATCTAAATACATTCTCGAGGCAATACAGTATGTATACATTATGCGTTAAAATTGTGGTCTCTCCTGCATACCTAGAGATAATAAGAATAATAATGTAATGAAAGAAAAGAGAGCGAGAGAGTGAGAAAGAAAGTGGTGGCGGGGCAACGAGCAATTTTAATGCCTTGTTCGTAGAGCCTCGGTAATCCACCAACCATTAACGCCCGGACTAATTTAATAAAGAAGGGCACGAGCCAGTCCACAGGTTCACCTAGTGCACACGGCCTAGTTTCCACCCAGTTTTAATTCTTTTCTCATTCGCCGCCGTTAAAGATATACCGCTGCTACTCTTTACCTCATTAATACTGCCATGTAGTGTTAAGCTACTTCAATGTATAGTACCTAGAAGGTAGTTTATATTCACAAAGCTGTAGAAGATTTACGACGATTTAAAACCCTTTCGATAATCCACAAATCCATCGAAGCTATTCCAAACTATTTCATTATATTTCATCCTGCTGTATTCAATTTGGGCTGCTTTGTGAAAGAAAAATTTCTTGTAGCTTCTTGGAGCACATTTTTCATTCATAAAAATAACATATTCAATGTATTCAGTGTTAAGCGAGTTGAGAGAATTTTTTCCTAAAGTTTCCGATAATTCAAACTCTCTTCTCCGGGGCCTAATATGAATAATGTTCCGTGAAAAACGATAAAGACGCTTGATGCTAAATATTTGCTGGTTCGTAACACATGCTTTTCTTTTCAATGTGAAATTAGATTTCATTTAGAATGAGTGTGACTTTGTCTTATAATTCATTTTCTATTTGTACCTTGGATTCAAACTCGTGGTTTTACAGAGAGAAATAGTGACGCCAGATGCAAACGCGTGATTATCGTTTAGTACTACTTATTCCTTTGTGACACATTTATTTTTGTTAAAATGACAACAACAAAAAATCGTACAACTAAAATACAATATATTTAGAAAAAAGATTTTGTGCTTTTATTTAAAACTTGAAATTGACAAAAAACAATTGGTTTCGTTGATACAACCTGAACTCTATGACAAGTTGAAGAAGGAAAACAAATCTCTTGTAGCTTCTCGAAGCACTTTTTTCATCCATAGATATAACATCTTCAATATATTTATTGTTTTGCAAGTAGGGAGAATTTTTTTGTTTACTTTCCGATAATTCAAACTGTCTTTTCCAAAGACTAATATGAATAACGATCAGTGAAAAATGATAACGAAGCTTAAAGCTAAATATTCGGTGGTTCGTAAACCATACTTTTCTTTTGAATGTGAAATTAGGTAGCATTCGGAATAGGTGGGAATTAAAGTAGACTAAATTTCCTGCAAATCTAAAAAAAACAACGTTCTAGCTCTAATATAACTAAAATTATAGCCGCTTGAAGAAGAACATTTTTTTTTTTTTTGTGAAATGTGACAGTTAGTTTGAGAAAGAAAAAGATCAGTCAAAAAAAGTAACCTCGATCTCTGTCAACCCCAAAGCTCACGTCAAGAAATATTACTAAAATCTGTTCTTTCTCTAATCTTCGTCTGTTTAACGTTCGTAGAACACTTCTTTTTCTATTACCAGCATCAAACGTGCGCCGCTCCGCACGCTTACTTACGCACTGTTACGTAATTTGTATACATAAAAGATAAAGTTTTTTTTTTGCTTCTACCTCTCTGCCTCAACTTTTCTGCTTCAGCCTTTGTGCCATTATGTTTTTGCCTCTACCTCCACAATAAGAAAAAAATGACACGAAATTTAATGTAGTGGTATTGGAGGTTTATATGCGTAAAATTGTATATTGATTTTGAAACACTATTGTAATATACAATTAATTTATAGTGATATTAGAAACTTTGAAAGTTCTTGAATTTTAACAATTCACTTCAATTTTACTATGAAAGAACATAAATTTTACATCACAATAGTATATTAAATAGAATATACCAGTTGACACATAAAAACTTTCAGTGACGAAAATTAACTTACATTTTTTTGTGTGCTCTGCCATTGCCTCGATCTCTCTACCTCTGTACCTTCCACAGTCACTACCTCTGCCTTTGTCTCTGACCTCTCTGCCTGATGTCTTGGAATCAGAAATTATTGCCATGGAGCGATTTATTTAGTATTTAAAATAATACTAATTATTCCTTTCTTCCCTAAACAATCTTTATCAAGCTTCAGACCTCGCGCGTCCAAGAACTGTCAAAATAAAATAACACAACCGAAGATGCCAATAGAATAGCATGAGTTTCAGATACATACGACATCAGCCAATTAGGGAACGAATAAAATGGCAACAATTCATGTATCGAAAATGCGAATTATATTGGTCACTGATTTTTTAAAAAGGGATGAGTGAGTGCAGTGAACACATGCACATAGCAGTGATTCCATTGTAGAAGAAATCTCGGCAGTACAGAGGCGGCCTTGATCCCGGAAGAGTGCTGCCGCATTTTGCTCGCCCATTGCATTGTTAGTCCACGTCGAATCGTGAACGTGTGCTGTACAACACACACCGGTGATTCGCTCGAAGGGCCTGGCTTCGGTATACCAAGAGAATATATACAGAGGCGCACATGCATCAGCTTTGGCTGGAGCATCGGTGCAGGAACACACATCGGTGATGTATGCAACGAGGGGAATAGACTCTTCGATGTTATTGAAGCCGAAGCCAAAGCGGCTATCGCGGTGTAGTACCCCGCGGCAACGGTGTTCCCCTTGCCACAGAAACTCTAGTTTTACCATCATGCGGCGCGAATACATATGCACAACTGCGACCGTAACATGCACTATGGAATCGGCGTACGCGCAACGCTTCTATTATTGAGGCTTTATATCCAAGAGCTTATACACACGTCCTGCGTTCTAGCGACTCAGCCGTCAGGCGCGAACGTTATTTATGTAATTTATGGGTTCACCTAACGTACCAGAGAAAGATCCCTCATTTTCAAGAGTTCCTATTTTGCAATCTTGAAGTTATGCTGTAGTGTAGTCTGCCTCGAGTACTTAGACTCTCTGCGGCACTCGATCTCATCTCTTTTTATAGCTTCAGTTAAGGTAGTATGGGTACGTATACTTGATTGTTAGGTATGTTGATGAATTTTTTTAATATGCTCCAAGTTATACACAGAGGAGCGTGCGATAAACATATACATGTTTTGCTTCCTCGTAGAGGAAGCTGTGTGTTCGTAAACATTTTTTTATCGAGGTTTTCGTGTTAGAACACTCAAAATGGTCCGAAACGTCGAGAAAAGTGGATTAGAAAAAATGCCTACAAATTTTGTGGTTAGCACGATAACTGAGATAATTTTTCGTCAATCTTCTTCAAATATGGTACGCAAGTGGGCCTGAATATGATGCAGCAATATCATATTCAGGCTATCGTGGAACTAGGTTTGGGTACATATTTGACACAAGTCGGTCGAGAATTGAACATTTTATGGCATTTTGAATTTCTAGAAATATATCATTCGGGCGTCAGCTGGTGTTAATTACGAGACATCTGGCTAACATTCTCTTGCATCTATCGAGTAGTTAAAATTTTATCAGAATTCTCATTTTTCGTTTTTTTTTAATACTGCTTATCCACTGATTTGCACAAACATCGTGTTGAAAAACTAGTGTATGTGCTGTTCAAAACAAGCCTGCAAAGTAGAACCTTGCAAGTTGCTTCCTCATCATTTTGTACCTTTAATGACTCTATCAAGAAGCATTTGTAAGGTTCTACTTTGTAGGCTTGTTATTTTGTTGTAAAATCGGAGTAGCTAGAGCGCTTCATGCGAATTCTCTTGGTGAAACAGAAAATCCGATTGGTATATATATAGACCGGGTCTTAATTCAAGAACTTACGGTTTCTGTTAAATCTTGTTCTGCTAATTAAGGAGAACAACATTTTGTCGCAAGATGAATTCTACTTGCCGCAAGTGGAAGTTTTCTGTGAGCCGTTGAACAGATTTGTTTCATCCTGTAATAGCTCGTCATATTATGCGCGTAACTCTTATTCGAAAAACAGAAATAATCTCCACTCGTAACTGGTAAAAAAAATGTTTAAATACAAACTTTTTGCCCATATGAGTGAAAATGTACGAATGGGTTCAATTATCATTGAATCCTTTATACCGTGCTTCGCATTACGGAGAAATATAATTACTAATAATTAACTTTTTTTATTACCAATAAAGCATTTCATTTGATTTTTAATATTTATAATTTTAATGAAGTCATTTAAAAAAGTTAATAGCTACGCCAGACCGTAAAATATGTCTACATGGACATTTTTCGCGTGACTCTTTTCCCGCACATGAATATTATATTGGCTGATCATATTAATTAACATAAGAGTGAGTTTCCCTCGATTATTTACCACTCGATTTCCAGTCTTTTTTTTTTTTTGGTGGAACGAAACGAGACTCTTTTGGCGCACTTTTGATGCCTCTGGCTGATTTTATGCAGCGCTTTCAGCTCGTTGACTCCGGTAACGTGAGATGTTCAATCTCGGTTTGCCAGTGGGTTAAAGGGTATGTCCGTCGCGCCGTGTGGATCATGCCTTTCCCGGCTCTATACCTGTATATACCTCCCTCCGGCTTGTTTTGTATTCCAGCTCGATTCGCAGGCAAATGACATGCCGGTGTCAAGTAGTGTCATTGAATAGGAGTTTCTCGTGTCAAAGCATACCTGACTGGGGGAAGGAGGGGATACTCTCGCTCATGTCACAACCCGAACGAACGAATTGCCTCTCTTATCGATAATACGTAAGCGCGAATTTGATGTAACGCGATCCACTCTGGCAGAAATTGCACGTTGATCAATCTGTACATTAATTACAATCTCGCTAAAAATATAGATTCGTGTTTATTCTGTTCTACGAATTTTATCAGGCTTACATAACAGCTAATAAACTATCTTTGAATTATCGTTAGAAAATAGTATTACACATGACATGACTGACGCTGCTTATCATCGTACATAATAAAAACCAAACTGTCCAGATATCTTACATGTTTTTTAATGTTTCAATGAAAGGTTGCAAGTATTTAAAAAAAGTTTACAAAGTAGAACTTTGCACATTGATTACTTGTTTTTTTTAGCTCGCCATCTGCAAAGCCTATGAGAAACTACGTTGGTCAATTTTGATTTCCTTCCGTAGAGGAAGCTTTGTGGACCATTTATCTATGATATAAAAATTTATTTTATAAAAAGCAATCTTTTCAGATAATATTAAACATTCGATGATTCTGCTTTATCAGCATGCAAAATGTCAGATCGCCTGTGGGAAATTGTTACATTAAAAAAAAAACTGAAAAGTGTAAAACTCAAAAATAATAACCCTTTGCTGGATTCTCTGTAAATTCGGTATCAAACATCTATTCACCAACGCGCACGGTACACGCGTTCTATATGATACTTTGCAGACTTTTTGTAGATTGTAAATTTTCTCAGGACGCAAACTTATTGCAATTTAATTTGGTCGCCATACATCGAACGCACTGATATATAAATAATTTAACACAACTTGAGTTTGCTGATATTACAGTATTTTCTTACTTAGCGGAAATGCTTTCAACGGTGAATGATTTGCGATATGTATTACACTTAGTGACCATTTCTTAACTAGAAGTTGAATAATTCGTAAACCCTGGTTGTATTATTTTTAACGGCAGAAAATAGTTTTCACAACGTCATTGAGTTTGCGGATTCTTGTTTCTGTTACTCGATACTTACATCGTAACGACCTTTAAATATACATGTTTTTTTTTCCTCTACTGTAAGCTGCCGCAGTAGTCTCTGATCGCTAGTAGGAAAAAAACATGCGCTTTTTACCTCACCCTCTTGATGGCTCATAAAAAATGAACAGTAGGGCAAGGAAAGTAAGAAAGAGAGAAGAGTTGCTTTCTGTAACAAGCCTGGGTGAGTTGAGTCGCGTTGGTGGTGCTCGTCTGGTCCCCCCGTTCGTGGATTCTCAGAGCAGCCATTAAATCGTAAAACTTCTGGCCCGCGAGCACATTGAAATATGCTTGATAGTGAGTTCGAAAAGTTATCCCATCTCCCCTCTCCTCCAGCATCATCCCTTAGCGTCGAAAACTCCTGTTCTCGAACATTGTAAATCCGATATACTCTGAGTATAAGTAATGTACCAGGTACGTAACTATCCTCGATCAGCTTTGAAATAAAATCTAGCATTTACAGGTCAATTCTGGGACAAAAAAAAGTAGGATGATAATCACTCAAAACTTGTTCATTACTCAGACATTTTTTCTAACTGAATTGGTAAGAGAAATTCATGATAATTCATAACACTACAGAAAGAAAAGTATTAAAACGGTATGAAAAGTAAAAAGTCTTAAGCATGATCTATTGGACTAAATAATATTAAAGTGTATTAGTTTTCAGAGTCTAGATTAACATCTCCATGGCTTTCGGTGTCCAGGTCGATCAGCTCCATAGTTTTAGGTGTTCAGTTCGATGTCTCCATAGTGTTTGGTGTCTGGTTATATTTTTTTAAAGCTTTCAATGTCCAGATAAATTTGTTTATAGTCCACAATGTCTACGTGTACTTCGCCGTTGCTTTTTTAATGTCTAGACCGACCTGGACATCGCAAATGAAGGCGCGGTTATCCTGGAGCTCGAAAACTGTAAACACATATACCTGTACAGTTGAAGCTGTGAATCGATCGATCTGAATCCCGAAAACTATAAATATATCGACCTGGACACCGAAAACCATGGACATATCGACCAGGGCCCCGAAAAATAATAATTCGGTCTAATAATCTTCAGTGTTATTCGGTCGAATAGATCATACTTGGATTTCACAGTACTTTGAATTTTGTAGGTTTCTTGATCACTTAACATCCGTTCAATTTCAAATTTGATATTTTTTCATTAATCAGGGTTGTTTCTGCATTATTTTTCATTTTTCACGAGTATATTCATCAATCTTGGCTTCCTCGTGTGAGGTAGCTTTGAAAAATTCAAAAGAATGAGTAGTAATGAGCAAAGTTCTACACTTTGTACCCTTGTTGAAAAAATTACTGAAACTAAAGTTCAACGGAATTAGAGTGAACAAGAAAATTGAAAAAACTAAAAGTACTTTAAAATGTCATTTACTATCATTATATTAAAAATACTATTACTCCAGGGTACAATATTCGAAATACATACGGGTTTTTTTTCGCCTCCTGATATCGGTTAAGTGGATACGACAATATCATCCCTTGGGTGAAATGAGACCTCGAAAGCTCGGGACGATCAAGATCAGAATACCGGGGAGGTGGCATGCGCGTCTTCTCGACACTTGAGTGCCGTCCGAAACCACAGACGAGGGTCTTCTGCCGCCTTTGAAATACAATAATCTAAGCGGCTCCTTCAGACCAGCTTGGTATTTATATTGAAATACCAATTGCGAGTAGCAGCCGACCCGTCTATGATGAAATTAACTGTATATAACTTACGCAGATTCTTGTAAGCTCTCCATGCATATCCAAAGACTAGACCGTGACCCTCTTCTTTCTCGTCTGCTTCCTACTCCTCTTCTTCATGTCCGAGATTATCGCAGCTTGGCAACTCGGGCGGCCTTCGTGCAAATTTCGAATTCCATCACGCGTATAACTTTCAAAAGGAGGCCAGCAACCACAAGAGCTTTAATGCTTATAATCCAGAGAGGTTCATTTTTATTAATGAAATATCTTACATATTTTTCTTTTTTTATATCTTACCTTACCTTCTTCTTCTTTTACGTGCCATACTTTAACCGTGGGTTATCACTATTTAACTTCACTCGCCACCGCAAATTGAAATCATTCCAAATTTACAATTATCGCTTCCTCATGGAGGATGTTTTGTTTATTTTCATTTCAGATCAATCTAAATGGTGTAAAACGTCGAGAAAAGTGATTTAGGAAAAATGTCTGGATGTATGTGTGTGGGCACCTTGCAAAATTCAAACCTTCATGTCTCAAGAACAGCTTCATCGATCGCGCTGCAATTTGGCTCACATGTGGAAGTCAGACTCCTATTCTTCTTTATTATTAATTATTCTTTGTAATAATAAACAGGCTTTTCAATTATTTTTGAAAGAATTGAAACATCTGTTCGGACTTTATTCGATTTTGAATTTTTCGAAAAATGTCGGCGCTCTCGCTGCCGCACATTTTTCGTTGTGGAACTATATAATTCTTTCCCAGTAAAACAATATGAACGGACGATCGGTATTGAATTTGAGCTGAATCTATAAATAGATTCGGTTTTTATGGTACTCTGAACTTTTCGAAAAATTAACGTTTTGCTCCGAATCACGTTAATTCCAATCAATACGACTCACTTGTTTTTTAAATTAATTTTTAATGTTTCAGCCGTTTCTACTTTGGAAACATCTGTGAAAATGGTTTAAAATGTCTGACCCGTGCGAAATAACATACAGAGATATTTTGTATTGTATTGGTGAAAACCGGCAATGTGGTTTGACTTTGACAAGACATTACATTTTTGTATTCGCAATTGTAATATTTAATTTTCAAGATATCCTACCGTAAAAAAGACATGGAGAATCGAAATCGAAGCTCGAGATATTTGTGAAGGCGTTTTATTCGTACTATGCTTAGTCAGTGGTGGCAATGACGTATATCACACGCCCTCGTCATGTACCCATCGTATCGGCGGGCTATGACGGTAATTTTGAAACCCAGCTCTTTTGTCGTGTACGATTGGATTTAAAAAAATAAGAAATATGTATACAATTGAAGGCGGTTCTTAAACAAGACTACAGTCGGTAAAAATAAAAATAATAAAGAGCGCGCGCGTTGTTGTAAGTGCAAAAAACTTTTTTTTTGCGAATTGACGAAGTTCACAAAATATTTTATAAAAATGACATCAAATATATTTTGTGTAAAACAGTTGTCTGCTTTTTAATTTTATCTATTTACTTTTTTTGAAAACTAAAAACACACAGACTTTTTTTTTAAATGGAAAAAAAATGGTGTTTACTCGTGGATAAAAACTTTTTTTACAAGTACGAAAATGGTAAAATATGGGTTATAGAATATGTTCATGTATGTAAGCAAGATTAAAGATGTGTATAGTTCTTTGAATTCCGATCGATTGACATTTTATGAAAAAATGTGTCTAAATTTTTTTTTTTCTTTTTAATCTTTTTCAGTCTGCGTTCCAAGCGAGTTCAAATGTAAAAACGGTCAGTGCATCGCGGGGAATCTGCGCTGCAATGGAATGAGCGACTGTCGGGACAGTTCCGATGAAGTCAATTGTCGTGAGTATCTGACGTTTTTCATAAGGTCGATATTGTGTCGAGCGAATTATTTATCTTCTTTTTCAAGCGATTAAATCGGGATTTTCGATGTGTTTTCTCAGCTTCAAAATGTTATTATTGCGTGCTTACGCAATGTTCGTGTTTATTATGGTAAACATGCACCAGCATTTCATGTTATTATGTCCTACTCTTCTACATGTTATCACATCAATCACTTTTGTGCGTTATGTGTGCGTCGCTCTCTATCGCGTAGACCGTAAAGTAGATACATATGTAGAGGATTAATAGTAGGCGGTTGCTTCAAGCATTGGATCAGTGTTCAGCGTCTTTACCACAGCTTTATACCCGATTATGCATATTCAATGTATGTACCTACTGTATTATTACTCGGCTGCTACAGGTATATTTAAAGAGTGATTCTGAAAAAATATCGAACTTTCTACTGGGTTTCGTTCAAAGTGAACCTGAACAAAAAAAATACCATTTATTTAATTCGCCATTTAAAAAAACAATACTACTCTGAGTGTTCTTGATCATGTCCGTTATTTTGTTTTTGATTTAAATGGCATTTTCGACTTTTCTGTAATGATAAAGAATTTTAAACGGTACAAATTTATTCTAATATTTAGAAAATTATGTTCGATCTTAAGCTCGAAGTTATGACTGAAAATTCGACCCTAAATGTAAATCGAAAAAATATGTTTTAATTTTTGCCAATTCAAAACATATACAGTGTATATGAGGCATTCCATACCGATTCAACCTGGGTCAGACCCTCAACCTCTCGGTTTTGATCAACATTTTCTTATGTTACTGCTCCAAGTCTAAGAAGCAACCAAAATTATAATTAGATTTTTTTTAAATATGTTATATAATTAAAACCATTGGTTTTAAATGATGTGATTATTTAAAATAAACATATTGTTAGACCGTGTTTAAAAATCCGTAAAAATTCTCATAAGACCTGTATCTGATATTAATATTTTTAAGCTTTGGCCCAAAGTGGGCCGGACTTCGCTTCTATTTTTTTAATGAATTTTTTTCAAAAAAAAAATTGAAAGAAGTTAGATGCGTAAAAATAACTTCACTAGAGGCTGTTGCATCAACACTTCTATATATGTTAGGACGTCGGAGAATTTTTTCAGATTTTTTTCAAAGCGATTTTTTTATAATTAAAAATTTTTTATATATGAAAAAAGTAGCTTTGAAAAAATCTCGAAAAATTCTGCGAAATCCTAACATATATAGAAATGTTCAGGCAACAATTGGCAGTAAAATTTTTTTTTTTCGAAAAGAAATCAAATAACAATTCTGATTGTCTCTTAGCGTTGGAGCAGTAAAATTAAAAAATGTGGATCAAATCCGAGAGACCGGGGGTCAGACCCAGGTTGAAACGGTATGGCATGCCCCATATGTAGTTTCACATCATCACTCCCGATTAGTACAAAATTGAATTCTTATTTTGAATCACTCTGTATAATATGTGTAAGCAGTGCAGTGTCACTCAATGTCTCAGTGTTACGTTACTTCTATCTGATTCGTCCTATCAATCAGACAACACCGGTATCCGTTTAATTACGTGTTTCTAATTTTTCTCAGTTGATAGGTGAAATTACCATCGAATAATCGTTAGCGATTCTGTAGGCTAATGATATTCTTGGGACAATTATCTTGACGCCACGATGATTAAAATATCTTTACGCGCGTCTACGATTTCTTAATTATGATACCGGATTCCAGCCATAGTAAAGCCTGTCTGATTGGAGTTGTAACTGTCGATTCCAGTCATTTTTTAAAATACCGACGATGACCACCTCTATAAAAAAAGTAATAAAAATGTAGACATCAGGAAGGTCTAATTCCTAATCATTTAGACTCAGCAAAATTCGACAACTTTCAACTCACTCGTCTTAAAAATGGCAACAAAATGACAAAAATACTTAACAAACAGGGAAATTCTCAATCTACAATTTGGTAGTATTAATTTTAAAGTGAAAACTTGTAATCAAATTTTTTTTAACCTCCAGACATCAAACACATAATACCAGAAATCATCTACGAAAAATGTTTTAGTTTTGAAGGAATAAAATTAGCCACAATAGGAGATAAATTACATCACACACTTTCCAAAAAAATTACTAATTTAAGAAAACAAAGAAATTACAAAATACACAAATTCAACGACAACACACAAAAAAAACCACCCATGGCCGGCACTTTGTTGAATTTATCACTTCTATATTTGTCTTTGCATAGCTCCTAAATCTGGTACTGCAATGAAAAAACTTAGCCTAGAGATACTAAATGATTTTTTAAGATTCCTAATAACGATAACCTGATGAATTACAAACGTAGAAAAACATAATATGATTAATTTCGAATTTGCATGTCCACGAAATGGACCCTTATTTACTTCGTTTTTCTTCTCGCTGCAACTACATGATGATTTTAATCTTCAATCTCATTCTAAAGTTTTTATAATATAACACATTGACCATTGTCTAAATGAAAAAATATTACATATTCGTGTGTCAATAATCAATGAAAATTGCAGTTGAAACAATATGATAAAACTTCTATTCGCTTGAATTTTTAGAAAATAAATACTGTGCATACACCGAACGAATCGGAATTATTGGAAACAATTGATGACGTGTCAAAACCGAAGATCCGAAATATCTATCGACAAAACAGTTATGAAATTATAGTATATTAAAAAGACAAAATGTCCGTGAAATAGTAATCTGTATAAACAGGCGGGTGTCTACAGGGACGGAGACCCCTGGCTGGAGCCCTAGGGGGGCGAAGCCCCCTGGTGGGTTTGGGATATGAAGCCCCCCGATTAATAACGGAGTGGAACGAAATTTTTTATTATATTGTATTATTTTAGTCACATTCATTGATTTGTTGTTTATTTAGTAGTTGTTTCATGTCCGTGATTTTTAAAACTTTTCTCGTAAAGAAAAGTTGAACATGAAGTACGAAACAAAAATGAGCTTATTTTTGTGTATCATCATTTCGGGGTCGGTTATTTTGTCGTAGCTATTCCACATGGTATTACTTTCAATTACTTTGACTTTCTATATTCTTTCGTAGATATTGTGTCTTTTGTTCAAATGTTACACACCCAAATAATTGCCCAAATATTGATTGTTATCTTTTTAAAAAAATCACAATGATATGTCGTGAAAAGCGTTTAATTCTATGAACTTGAGGAAATGAAAGGTTAATGGACGATGAAAACACTTGCGTGAATCAAACTTACAGATTGTTGTAATTGATATAATGGATGTCCGTATGAATAATTAGTAGTCATTAATTATATCAGCTCGCGTCTAATCATAGAAGGCAATCACGAATGAAATATCGGTAGCAGACCAAATGACACACCACTTAGAAAAATACCGACTGAATGTCTAACATACTCGCGATTGTAGACGTGGTTATAAGCACGCAAGTTATTAGTAGACACAGGCACAGTTACCGTTACAGTTGTATGCTGCATTTCCTGTCAATTGAGTCACGTTTTTTCTCCGATCTTCCCAGATGTTTCTCATATTTGGAATGATTTGAGTACTTCTTGAAAGTACTTTCGCGAGCAGATTTTTTTAGCAACTGGGTATCCAAATATGAATGAGTAAATCGATATCGGAAAATCACCGTTTTTGGAACCGCCTTAACCTGCATACGAGGCAAGCATTCGTGGTCTTTTCTACTAATGTTCACCCTTTACCCGTCTATTATTTATTACAGTCTCGCAATGTACTGTGCACGTCACCGACGTCATATACAGGGTGTCCCATTTTTTTAAATATATTAAAATAACCATTGACATAAAGGTCCTACACAAAAATATTGTATACAAAAGTTGTATGGTTTTGTTGGGGCCATACAATGAACATGTCATTCGTTGATTTCAGTTCAACTTTAAGTTCACATGAAGGTCAACATCATTATCTTAAATGGGAACCTATGATTTTCCCTCATCAGAAGTGTAGTCGAATGAAAAACGTGTCCAATGAAAAAGAAAATTGCGCCTAGACCCAAAAACAATGAAGCTGCGGCACTGAAATTTAAAAAAAAACCTACGTTCTGCATTCGCATTACCCAAGATGTACCACATGGGGGTGTCATAACTTCCATATTTTTGGTACTACTAGCAATCTTTTTTTCATTTGATTCATCTTCATTTCGACTACAATTCTGATGTGGAAAATTATGGGTTCCCATTTAAGGTATTAAAGTGATCTTCGTGTGACCTTAAGACAGAACCGAAGAAAAAGTAATGATATGACCATTATATGACACCCTCAAAACCATACAACTTTTGTATAAAACATTTTTGCATAGGATCTTTATTTCAGTTACTATTTCAATGTATTTTAAAAAATGGGTCACCCTGTATGTTTAGTATTCTATGTCTATACTACCACTACTATATTCGTTGGCATGCGAAAGCTCGGCAAGGAACTAAGCGCAAAACGGGCTTTAACGTACTACGAAGCGACTCAATAATTATAATAGCTGTAACAATAATAATAGCGTGTACCGAATTGTGAACGAAACTCAAACTGACAGAATAAACTTATACGCTTAGAGACACAATGACTTGACTATAACAGGTGAGCAAAACAGTTTAACGATTTTCGATACATTCATGAATATTTTTCGGTTTTTCAGAAAAGAAAAATAAAAAATTTGAATTATCCTGTAATAAACAATTGTTGCAGGTATCTATTTAGAATAAGGCTTTTCTGAATATTCATGTTTTGGGATTTTGTTGTCTACCGAAAATATTGTTTTATCGCTAACTTAAAGAATCACCAACTCCTTGACACTGAGAGGCAACACACTGTTTGGCTTAGAACTTTGGGCCCTTGTTTTAAATAAATTTAAGAAGTATGTTATATTTATATATCATACCTTGCTCATTTCCCATAATCTTTTAAAACAAAACGTTGTCAAAATATTTGTCGTATGATCCTCTACGAAAAAAAAGACAAAGAACAAAAATATAATCACCAATATATACGGTGTTCCATTTGAAAATTATTCAAGTTATCGCATTCACCGTCATTTTTGAAGAAATTAAAAATTCTATAAAATTTATACTGTCTTCACAGTTACGACAAAAATTATACAATATAATGTGTGTTTTACTTGCGTGCAAAATTTCGTCACTGCCCATCAGGCTGTTTTTTAGTGATAAGCATTTTACTTCCAAAGCCCCTTATCACACACACGCACATAAACAAAAGCCAGCATTGATTTCTAAATCACTTTTCAGAATGTTTCAGACAATTTTAAGTATCCTGACATTAAAATCTCGATTTTTTTTTTTCACGAAAACTAAAAGCTTCCTCTATATGAGGAAACAAAAATCTCTAAACTTGAAAATTGGAAAACTGCCTTATTCTAAACAATTAATTTTTACGACCCTTGAAGCAAATCTAACAGGGTTGCAACATGAAGGCCGAAAAAAGCTATTAAATAAAAACAAATGTACAGCATTTTTTTGGTCAATAGTTGCATCAACGAGACACAATATGCGGTATGTGCTGCGTGGCTACCTTCGAATGAAATTAACTTGCGTTTATTAGTCGCCCTAATAACTGGTCCGCATTTTAATCCGACGTTAATCTCCAGGGCTGCAACGGGGCCCCTGACTACCGTGTCTCTGCTACACTGATGGCAAACAGTGACGGGAAATATCGCGTTTCCTCGCCTTAGTCATATAATCCAATTCCGTCGAGGTTTACATGTCGTTTTTTTTTTTTTTTTTTCGTTAATTGATTTACAGAAGAACACGTTTGTCATTTTATATAAAAATTAGACCTTGAAGACTGTGTCGAATTCCAGTAAGTGTAATCGCAAAAGCCTAAAGAAAGTGTATTCGGGTGTGATGTAAAGTACTGCTCGTTCGATTTATTTATTTTTCGTTATGGTGGGATCATTGCATTATTTTTTGAAAAGTGGGGTTCAATCGATTTCAGCCAAAAAAGCTTATCTTATAGTGTTTATCTGAAACTATTCTAATGTTTCTAATGATGTTTTAATCGTGTAAAGAAATCATGTAAAAAGTCAGTTCCGAATATGTACGAAAAGTTGTAGGATTTCTATTTTCAAAAAACAGAATATATAAAAAATATATATCTGGGGATATAGTTTTACTATAATGGGAAATAAATCGGATGGATATTTTTGTAATATTTTTTTATCGATAAGAAACGTATACTTGTTGTTTGAAATCGGTGAAACATTTTAAGAGTAATTCAAGATTAATTAATGCGATAAACTAATTCAATTAAGTGCATAATTTGCAACGAGTCTACTAATTCTATGAATAATTTGAGATGATGATCAAGAAAACTCTTCAGAAATAAAAGTAACGTATTATTAATTAAACTTAATAAATGATATTCACACGAACACCGAATTGTAGATAAAAGTTTTGTAACGAAACAATTTCGTGTCGAATGTTAACTTTATCTCATCATGCGGTAACTAATTTATTAAGGACGATGACATTTACGCGACGTCAATATCGCAAAAAAGAAATCGCGGCCGCATAGCACACGCAGACAGATACACGATTCGACGCCAGTAATATCCACCAGCTATATATAACAGCCATCAATAACGGAAAGAATTAAAGTTAATGATTTCTTCGTTTTCTTCACAGGATCTTTCCATTTTCATTCGCACTGTAAAATATCTGTAAAAATGTTGATAATTGAGATTTAAAAGGTTTTAAAGATTCTGCGATGTGGTATAAGTAAGACAAAGATATGACAAGTAATAACTGCCTTTAATATTGCCCTTCATTTTATTAAATTTAATACAAAAAAAGGAATAAATTTTTACAGCATATTTAACAGAGCAATTAATGTGTGACGTTTTTTCCTGTATCGTTCAATTATCTACTCTTTATCAATTATCTACTCTTATCTACTCTTCTCCACTTCAAGTATTTGGATGTTCTGTTTGTGTGGAATCTTCTATTTCAAAAAAGTTTGCACTTCGCGTCTATCCATCGTCTGCGATATTACAAAAGGATACGATCACTAAAAAAAAAAGAAAATCGTTTAGCATTACGTCTCGACTCAAACATCACCGACTCCACACATCATCGATTCAAAACATCAATGCCTTTACACAACCGGCTCTACACATCATCGACTCTAAATATCAATGAGTCTACACAACATCGACTCTACACATCACCGACTCAGCATATCAACGAGTCCATACAATCGCAATACAATATTTAACTCTATAAAAATACACCTGAACACATTCTACACAAAACCCTATTTCTACATTTGGACGAAATCAGCACATAGCAAAACTGTATAAGAGTTGAATTGATAATGAGAAGACTCTACACAGGTAAAACGTTGCGCGAAAAAACCGTACCGTGTCAAATAGTGCATGAGGGAATGCTACACGGCAAAACTCAACATACTAAATATTCTCCACATATTCAACTGGACGCAATGGAATACTGCACACACTATTCCCTTAACACTGTTTCGAGAAGGTGTGGAAAAGAATAATTTTTACGTGTAGAGTTTTGCATGTGTGTAGTTTTGTCGCGGCTAATTTGACTCGATTTACAGATTTTCCGTCTAGAGTTTTGCGATTATCAATTTAATACGTGTACAGTTGACGTTGTGTAGAATCAAGCCATACAGGTAGTTACGGTTCTGTAGACTCGGTGATGTGTAGAGTTCGGTTCTGTAGAAAGGACGTACAACACATTTTTTTTCTAACCCGTGTCCACAGGATTTAATTCAACCAACCAACACAGTGTCTCAGTGTACTATGTAGCACTCTGTCGTTGATATATGTAGTTGAGCCTCTGGCAAACTTTCTTCTTGTTCATCGTATTTTCCATCTCTGTGTGCATATTTCTAATTATTCGTTCACCGCCGTTGGTCTCTATTTTGCAAATTGTGTATTCGTCCACGTAAATTCGAGGCAAAACAAAAACTCGAGTCTCATCTCTGGTGTTCTGTCGTCCGACTCAAATTCTCTTCGTTATGTTAGTCAGCATTATGCCCTATCAGTCCACCGTCCACATTTATTCTTTTATTTTCCAAAAGTATGTTGGAAGCTTTCATCTTTAAGTGAATCCCATTGAATGTCCACAGTAAATGTGGCTTTCACAGGCTTAAATGTGCTTCATCGGATGTGCTTGGTGGCGAGAATCCATCATTAGCGTTCATCGCGCAAACGCTCTCGTTACTCTCATCTGCTCTACTTCTTTTGCCAAATATTTCAATGGAGATAAAATTAAGAACAAAAAAAAAGAACAAGAATAAGATACGAGTCATATGATGATTCTTACAGCATGCAAAGAAGACGAGTTTGAGTGCACACCACTCTATTGCATTTCATTGGATCTGAGATGCGACGGTACAAGTCAGTGTTCCAATGGTCGTGATGAGGAGGACTGCGACCGTAACCGTACGAAAACAATCAACAGTATACTACTTCTATATCATAATGTATTACCATCCGCTCAAACGATTACACTTGTGAATTACCGAACAAAGTACTCGAGCGAAATAACCGTGACGACAACGACGAGCATGTCGACGCCAGCAAGTATATTGGTCGGATTTAGTATGATTAGAACGCGTTTGCGTTTACTACTCTGACACGATTGACGCTTAGCTCTTTCTCATCATAACGGAAGTCTTCTCATGTGCTAAACGAAATTGCAACCGACGCAAACCACGACGATATACCCCACGACTGTTAAACGGTTGGCATTGCATGATTCTTGGAGAATGAGGTGAAGTGTCATCGAGCAATATGAATGACGCACGCACTCACTTGGGGTTTATAGAGTTCTCGGTTTAGAATTGAGTTTATAACTTTCATTCAATTATCACGGGTTTAATTTCATGCCTGCAACGATTTTATTAATGTTACCGAGTATTAACCGTACAGCATTAAATTGCCATTGGACAAATATGGAACATCTCACAAAGCACCGAAATGTTTAGAAAATATTGTAAAAATATTACTCTGAAATATAGTATTGTCGGAATATTTTTAAATCTTTTGAAAATACTGTTGAAATATTTGCCCGTTCTTACAATGTCCGCACAAAAGATTGCATATAATATTCAAACAGCATTATAGAATTATATTGCAAATAATATACTTACGAAATATTGCATTAGTTTTTCAAATAAATATCTCATTTCTGACATTGGAGTTACCCATTAATTAAAAATATACGTTATACCGATAGAATTTGCATTCTTATTATATTATAAGATGAACAAAAGTCTCAAACACTATATCTGATTTTAATTTCATAAATTTCAAATTTCGAAAGTATTTAACTGATAGCGCTGTTATTTTTTATTCAAACTGTTATGGTATAATTTCGTGATTGCTGTGTTATTTTTTGATTTAGTGCTTTTGGATTTCATATCCTTTAAAATCCATTCAGTAGCTTTAGAAAATATAAAATAAAGTTTTGTCGCTACAGTTTCTTAATTGCCTTGATTGAAAATGCGATGCCCTACAAAGTTTTTTTTAAAATGTAACTTGGCATGTCATAGGAAATCTTAAAAAAACATTAAACTAGAATCATTCATGCGGAACCTACTTCCAGAATATTATTGAAACAGGGGGAAAAAATGTCAATAGGAATAAAATATTTCTGGAGTGATTCAATTTTCGCAGTTTTCAACAGTGTTTCACAAAAGTCGTAACTGTCCAATTATATGTTATGCAATATTTCGACCAAAAAGTTTTGACCGATATTTCAATTGTAATAAAACTTTGAAAAGATTTCTGTAATATTTCTGCCATATCCTGTGCTATGTGGAATTTATGAGTTAAGAAAAGTGAACATCCAATTTTAATCACATATATTGATAAGTGGAAAAGTTTTATTTTACACATTTCTGAGAGAAATGCATAAACTATTTGTTCCATTCTCATTGTGAATAAACATTTTCTTGATTTACACAAATTTGTTACAGCAAACTAAAATTTATTTGGATACCAGTCTAATTATTTTCTTTTATGCCGATACGCAAATATGTCTGAATAAAATGACTGATTATTCAAGTTTAAATGAATTTTAATTTTAAGCTTAAAACAATTTAATTTTTACTCTTGGTAGAAAACAATTCGAAGATTATTACAATTTCTGTACCGAATAGAAAATATTTACTTCATTGACACAAACATATAAGCAAAATAAAATTCACTTCAATATCGATCCAGTAATATTCTATAAAGCCGATACTCAAACTAATTAAATTTTATGGTAATGAACATAATAATCAAAGTCAGAAATCGTAAATAATGAAAATGCTATTCACAATACAATTATACATTTTGAAGATTTGCCTCAAACTTGGAGAAAATTGAATCTAGTAGTATTTAGCAGTTATAAGTGTTCCATATTACTTTTACTGCACTAAAAATAAAAATAATAATTAAAGGCATCGATTAATATTCAGTTC
The DNA here is from genome assembly GCA_964016905.1 of Perithous albicinctus. Classification (NCBI taxonomy): domain Eukaryota; kingdom Metazoa; phylum Arthropoda; class Insecta; order Hymenoptera; family Ichneumonidae; genus Perithous; species Perithous albicinctus. The sequence goes on along the minus strand of OZ024693.1, from coordinate 12,806,764 downwards.
GGTGCAACGGCACAATTGCGTTGCATACGATAAATATGATGTGGAGGGGATGGATGGAGAAACGAAAACCGTAATACTAATTTATCGAAGTGTAAATAGTGGCAGATGAAGGATGAAAAAATAATGAAAAAAACTGCGATGAAATATTATATGTCTGACATTTTCACTGCGAAGTCGTTCACTCTCTTGCGACTGGTTTAGTTCGTGCGTACAACTTACTAGTAATAAAAAGAACGGATAAGCATAGTTACAGGCCCTCGGAAACTCGAGGCGGAGAACCACGATTGCATATAAGCGTCGAATTGGCGACACCCCTTGAATACATCGATCCAATCGGTTGATCGGGTATAGCATTCCAACTTTCAATTCTGAGGCATTCTCTGTAAATTCAGCGACTTTTCTCTGATGCTTTCAAATATTTCTCGTAATTAGACATATTTTACTACTAATTGAAAATATACTTTCTGTGCATGCATTTTTTAATAATTTCGGAAAATTTAATAGATGCATTTGTTTTTTTGTTTTTAAACTGTATCTTGGAAGGGAAAATTCATAGAAGAAATCTATGATCTGAAGAAATATGTATTTTTAAATGAATTTTTTAATAGAACAATAATTACATTTAAACTTCTATTTTAAGCTATAAAAAATGACTTTTTATTTTTATTTATTTACTTATTTACAGAATTTACAGTTTTGTAAATTTTGTAAAAAAAAAAATTCAGCATCGAATATTGAAGTCGTCAAAAAATTTGAATAAATGCGATATTCATGTGATTTCGAATAGAAACAACTTTTTTTAGTACGTTTATAATCGATGCTAACACTGCAATCTTTCCTGTAAATTTGAATAGGTATCAAAAGTGTCCCATTGGTTGATACATTTGTTTGATTATTTATTGCAAAGAATAGTTTTTATTTTTACTTAAAAATACAAGTTTAAATGTAACTACTATTGTATTTGAAAGTTTATGAAAAATATAATTAGTTTATTTATTTTTCATCTGCGTTTTTTTCCTTACAAAATATAAATAATTCAAAAAGTGGAACACCAGAATACATTTTTTAAATGTGGTTGAATTGATATAGAATGCCCCTTATTAATGAGGTTTTCCAGTGGGATAGTTTCGTGAGCTTAATTTTCTTTTCTTTCGGTATTTCGTAGGACAATATGAAAAAGCACTATAGAATTTGTTTTATACTTTTTCGAAAATTCTTCTTTCTGTAATCACCCAAAATTTCACTTCTCAAAATCCACATCGACGATTTGTTTGCAATTTTTACAGTAAATTCTCTTTTCACAAGCAAAATATTTAGAGACTACTCTGAAAATCAGCGTACGGCAGTTAAAAAATGACTAAAAATGTTTACATCACAAAAAAATTGGATTGCTCAAAAACTACATGTAAAGTTCTTGATAACTTTAACAGCAAATTCTTTATTCAAAAATGAAATGTTTGATACCATCCCGAAGATAGGCGTGATGTGAAGACACTGACTATCCTGTTTTGATATTATCAATAGTTTGGTAATCATTTCATTCTTGAACAAAAAGTTGAAAAGTTGAAAAAAAATCCGAAAATTGAGCAATCCAATTTTCGTGTGATTAACATTTTTTAAATTAATTTCCTAACTGCCGTCGTAGACTCACGCCTAGTTTCGCAGTAATCTCAAAAAATTTGTTTTGTTGTGCAAAAAATGTACTACAAACATTTCAAACATTATCGACTTAGTTGGTGAGAAGTAAAATTTTGGTTGGTTATAAAAAAAAAAAAAAAAATCGTAAAAACCTGAAAAACATTTTAGAGTGCTTTTTCATATTGCTCTATAACATCCTAAAAGGAAAAAATAGCAAAAAATATATGTGGGTCACGATACTGCCGATTAAGCCGCGGTATCCATCATATATTTCAATGTATTCGATCGTGTCGTTTTACAACATGGCAATTACGCACCATTCCATATTTATAATCATTAGATCTTATTTTACTGCACTGATTATTTCGTTACTGATTTTCATTCTGTTTTCTCGACGATATGCACAGCACGATGTAGGGAAGACGAATTCGAGTGTCACGACGGGAGCTGCGTGAGTCATCTGGCCAGATGTGATGGCCGTAGCGACTGTCCCGATCGTTCCGACGAACGAAATTGCACTGGTATTTAATTTTATTATTATTTTTTTTTTAACCCCTGATCTTTTTTTTTTTACCTCACCATTTTACTAAAATTTCTTAAAATTTTAATGCGACGTGGACTCGTGTAATAAATTAAAAAAAAATTATTTTCGTAAAACTGCACCTGATTCAATAGCTGGAGACAAAAATTGACAGTACGATTTTTTGTTTACAGTCACGACTTGCAGGAGCGATCAATTTCGCTGTCACGATGGCGCGTGTCTGGATATCGCAAAGCGTTGCAACGGTCATCAAGATTGCAGAAACGGCGAGGACGAGATTCAGTGCGGTAAGTGCGAATTATAATTTTATTTTATTCTGAAATCAACCAGGTCCAACCCTCTTAAAAATCCTCTGGTAATTGAAAAGATGTTAAACAAAAATTGTGTAACAAATGATTTTAAAGAAGAATCCATACAGAATATATAGGACAATTTTCGGCAGATTTTGAAGGGTGGAAGTCAGATCAAAATCGTTGATATTTAAATATACCTCACTTGCTTAGGTATTAGTATTATAAGAGAAAATATACACGAAGAAAAATGGTTTTGTTGGTCTAACAAAAAAGTGACAACTGATGCGTTTATTTATTAAGTTAGCAAAATATTTTGGTAGTATGACTAAAATGTTTTGTTGAATTTGCAAATTAGTTTACTAACCTAATCAATAAATGCCTTTCTTGTCACTTTTTTGTTAGTCCAATAAAAACATTTTTTGTCGTATATATTGCTGACTACTAAAACAAAGAATATTCAGCCCTGTGTCAAAAATATCTAACTATTTTAGATTCACTGTAAAATATGTTCGGAAAGTAAAAATATAAAAGTATTATTTTTTCTTCGGTGGTTTTTGTGCATAAGTTAGTCTATTAAATTTAATATGCCAGTTTATGCATAAAAAACATCTGATAAACGTTTATTATTTTTCATAATGACATTTTTTACAGTGCAGCCTACCGTAATTTTATGGGGTTTTACATTCTCTGTAAATTTCGAAAAGCAAATATTCGTTTAAGCAAATATTCCCAAAAAAAAATCTCAGTTTAGCGTAAGATCTATACTTACATAAATGTAGTTTTTTTAAAAAATAAATGGGAATTCAATGATATGAGTATCTGTTATTAGTTTTGCTTTTTATGCATAAACTATAGCTTCAATAATTAAAAGATATATTCATATCGTGAGGATTCGTCTCAGGAAAAACTGCAAATTTTTTGGGAATATTTGGATAACCGCTTCTCTCGGGAACCTGCAAAGAATATAAAAACCCATAAATTTATGATAAGTTTTACGAAAAAGAAAAAAAAAACATTGCAAAGTATTGTTTATTTTACAATTCACCGATATATATCTTTTCATATAATACTATTAAACAAATAAGTAAAATATCCTTAAATATCAGCAATATTATACTGACTCCCTCCTCTTAAATTCAAAATATCGTGTTTTGATATTATTTTTCATTTCGATCCCACGCAAGAGCCGAGATCGAACCGAACGGATAAATCCGTAAGTCGCGGTGAACATGAAGTGAATCTCGTTTCGTCGAATTTATACGCTCAACGAATTCTTCGATAAGCGCAATTTTTCACGCTGTCCCGAGCATCGTGTCCGCGGAGTGAAACCTCATGGAAAAGTGGGAGGCTGTACAAAAATCGATATACATATATCTAGAGTAGAGTATAAGACGTCATGTTCCAGTGCTGGTGTACACTTTAATACGCAAGAATTCTCATATGCACAAGAACAAAAAGTTAATAATCATCAACCACTAATTATGGTTTTTGTATAACAGTTAATAATATTAAAATTAACGTACAATCACTCATTCTAACCGTTAAATCGTTCATCCGTTAGCTGCATTGGTGGAAAGATGAATAATAATTAAAACGAAATAAAACACGTTGGGTTTTAATAATATAATCCTTAGTAGACGGTGTTTACGATATACTATCATAGTCGTGGTGGCTGGTGTATATTATCGTTACTATTAACTGTTACCATCATTATGATTATTGAAAGTAAAAGCGCATGAGTGGTGGTATGTGAAGCAGGTTGCGGATCGTCTGAATTTAGCTGCGGCGACGGACAGTGCGTCTTATACAGATTGCAATGCAACGGTGTTAATGACTGCCGGGATGGATCCGACGAACGGGACTGCGGTAACTATGACTACAAACATCTTTCTCTTCATTACATTTTCACAACTGATCTTCATACCGAATCGAAACTTGTCACTTTATCTCACTCGTTATCACTACGCCTAACAAACCCTTGTCCTTATTACTATACATCTTGCGCATCAATATTATATTAATATTCAATTATTAAAAAATGAGTCGCCCTTAACCTGAGTTCATTAAAAATCGAATTGATCGGCGGAACCCTCAAGCAACACACGGACACTTGCACAAAATCAGTATCATATCCTATTGCATTTTTCCATTTATTTGTCGGGGAAAAGTTATAGTGAGCTTTGTCTTCTTGAATACCAGACAAAAATTCATTCATACTGCTTCAGTTGAATTATTTTGATTAATTCATTAATGTTGACACAAGAAAATTTAGTTATATGTACTTTTTGTAAAATAGTGCACAACGTAAGTGTCCACTATAAGTTTAATAGAGCCAGAATGAATCTTAGAACGAACATTTATTCTTCACTCATACAAAACGAAATTACTTAAGGATGCATTACGCATATATTCCCAATATAAATATCTTACTTGATTAGAATTTTGATTTAATATGAAATAAGTTCCCGGATTTTTTCGAATAGATATGACTTTTTAAGACTTAACTTGTGGTATTATAATAATAATAATTATTATTATTATTTTGGAAATGTCGAAAATAAGAATTCCATTGTTGCAAGTTAATTATTTGATATCATATGTATTCGGAAAAGTAATAAAAGTAATTTCATATTAAACTTTTTTTTTCAACAAAATTGTTAAACAAGATTATTTTACTATTTATTTATAACTTTTTAATATCAATATTTTTAAATCAATGTTTTTGGAACATCCAATCGCGTTGATTTTTTTCAGGCATTTGAAAGAACTCAATTTCTAATCATATTAAAATATTCGTTGGGAATGTATAAGTGCATTGGACCAGTTTAAAAAAGGGGAATATTTTTAAATTTCGTTGCTCATTGAGATTCTCGAAATGTTATGCAAAAGAAAAGTTTTCGCCAAAGGTGACGCCTGTAAAAAATTATTTAGTACTGCCTCTCTAAGCTTAAAATGAAAAAAAAAAAATCAAAAGAAATGTCAAAATTCGTAATTTTTAAAAACCACGTAGCGCCAAATTGTTTCGTGTGTACGATGATCAACAGTAAATCATTTTTTTTTGTTAAACTCCAACGCGAAACGATTTTTCGTAGAACTTTAATTTTAAAGATCTGGATACAATGAATTATTAGTTGTTTTAATTGTACAAAGAGTACTAACATAGTACTGAAATAGTACTAAAAAAAAATTGCATTGTCTTGGGGTTTCACAAAAACTTTTATTTACTATTGAACAAAACGTACCCACCAAATGGTTTGTCGTTATGTGCTTTTTAAAAGTGGCAATCTTTGACATTTCGTGGTTTTTTTTGTTCAATTTTACGATCACAGAGACAATGCTAAATATTTTTTTACCGTTGCCGTCTTGGTGAAATTTTTTTTCTTTTACATCAAATTTCAAGAATCTCGATGAGCAACAAAATTTTTAAATATTCCACTTTTTTTAACAGGTCTAGCGTGCATCCTTCATCACTATCGTGGGCTGCTACAAAGATGTATCGTTATTTCAACTCTACATTTAATTCTTACAATTCCGTAGAAGATTGAAACTAAAGCTTTAAATTGTATACTGTAAATTATAACAATATGGTATTGTTTTAATCGCATTTGAAATTGAAAAAAATATGTTTATGCAAACCCACAATAGTAATAGTTACTGAATCAATTTTTTTTTTCATTTCATATCTTAGCGAAACACTAAATATTTATAAAACTGATAGTTACTTTAAATCAGAGATGTTACCATGCTTTATTGAATTTCAAACACATTCTATTTGTTTACTTACACCGTAAAGAATGTTATACAAATCATTATATTGGAATATCCTACGACATTGATATAAGAAAATGTCTAAACATTTGACTCAAAACAAAAAATAAGGTATTCCATAACAAATCATAACAAATTTCCATGAAAATCATAGTAATTAAGAATCGGCTATTAGTTTTAGCATTGCCTATCATTTTCATTTTTATAACATTATTGATGGATCTATATAGATTTTTTTGTTGTTGTTTATAAAAAGATTATATATTTTTTTACCAAATGTTAGGAAATTCTTTGAAAAAAGTAATTGGTATATTACGCATGGAACAAAAGCTATTTGAGTCAAATTCCAAAGTAATCGAATGGTTAGAATTATTTCACATGAGTTCATTATAAATATGAGTAAAAAAATATTCTGCGGGTATTCCAGGAAGAAAAAAAGCTCACTATACTCCTTCCTTAATCCCGAAACGGAAGAATTGAGCACGTAAAGATTTGCGAGTACGGCTAACCAGACTACATCGGTGTCTCATGGTTAAAAAGAAAAATAACGAATAAGAGTTGTACAACGAATAAGAAAGAGAGATAAAAAGTGAGAGACAGAGAGATGAGTAGGTAGAGTAAAATACAATCGAAATTCTGAAGAAGCTCGTTTACTACTAGTAGATGTAGAGAACTTTTTCCTGGTTTGAGGTTTTGCCTAACGTACAGTCAGATCCAAGCAAAACTTGTATGCTTGGGTTCTCTCGCCAAAGCCTCGAGGGACTTCAGAGTGGAGAAATGATACGCCGTACTGTAGAGTCCGGTCGCCTTGATCACTGTCCTTTCTTTGGTCTCTTCATCTCTCGCTCAATTAACTTACTTCTTTTCTCACTCTTCTTATTATACCTAATGTCTTCTTTTATTCATCTTCTTTTTTTATGATACTTATGATATGATGTGGTTAGACGTAAAGCAATAATAATGATACGTGTTTGTTTATGCAAAATGTTGCGTTACTTCTATGAGCTGCATGGTATTTTATGTAATTATTGAAGAAATTAAAGTATACAAATAATTGTAATTTTAAATAACAAAATTATAGCAAATGTAGTTTATATAATAATGGCAACATTTTCTTTTTCCTTTTTCAACCTGCCTATTACTTTTCATTCTACTTATTATCACAAGAATTCCCGCCATTATCACCCATTTCAATTAATAGTCAAAGGCAAAGCTGGGCGAGGTATACATAACGCGAGGAAGCATGATCTCCGGCTTGGACAAATAACGACGGTGCGATCAAAAAAACAATCTGGAAGACTTGCAACTCGACGACGAGGCAGTCGTCTTACAGGAAAGCAACAGAACGGAAGAAAGATCGAAAACTTAAATAAACGAATCGTGTCACCAAACAGACTCAAGATCCCTTCAGCTGGAAGCTTCGGTGATCCGAGAATTGCGGCATTTCCAGAATTAAAATCAATCGCGAGAATGATCCCTAAAAGTGATACTGGTGTTGGAGGTTCACCGAATAAGGATTGGGAGTACGTTCATTTAGGTGCTGTCAATGATAGTAAAAAAAGCATCGAGACGAAAACACTTCTGAAATCTAACGACCACGATGATCTGGATCGAGTATTTAAAGAAACTCATAAAGCCGACAAACTGAAACTCGATTTAGAATATTACGATTATGAGGATACTAACGATAATATATACGATGATCACACAACAACAAATTTCGAGACTCCAGCTCCTACACTTAGTGAAGATGGCAATAAGAAATGGAATACTGCAGTCCCACCAAATGTGCATCCGACAATGGAATCGAACGGGTTTAGCAGCGTAACAGAGGCTGCAAGGAAACTCGACCGTTATGAAACAGAAGTACAATCTATTCCTTATTCTCCTAGTTCGGAGAACAATCCTACGAAATTTGTGACATCAGACACTACAATGCCTTCTGTAATTGCAAAGACAGTGACAAATAAGACCATTCAAAATATCAAAGCAATAAATCGTATCGCTGTTGATCCGAAACAAGAGGCCGAACTTGATAAAATTTTTGCGGAATCTAGAAAAATCGAGGATCCTGTGAATGAGGCATATCCTGAAGGTAAATCTAACACGGAAGATTATTACGAAGGTTTCTACGATGGAGACGACATACCATACAAGACGCCGGGGGACAAATTCCAAGATTATGTCGAATCCGATGAAGATGATGATGATGACAATGATGATGATGATGATGGGGAATATAAAGGCTCGAATAAAACTCTACCTCCCGAAATCACTGAAACCAGTACAATTACTACTTCTAAACCTAAAAAAAATGTTAATATATTGAACAGTACTATATTGAGTAATGGTTCTAAGAATGACGGAAAATTATATCGCTATACCAAAGATTTAAAAGTGGTGGACCCATCTGATGTAGTCAATAAGATACTGGCGTCAACAGCTGCACCAATTTCGATTAAAGCTGAAGCACCATCTCCAACAACAATTAAATTTAAAATATATCGCAGTTACATGAATAAGTATACACCTACCAAATCGCTAAATGTAGGAACGACTTCATCAACGGCATCTTCGTATTTCATGACAAATGACAACGTGAAGATCATAAAAGACTCTAAAATGATATACAATAAAAAGAAGGAATCTGCAAAAAATGCACATAAAGGTGCAGATAAAAAAACGGATAAAGAGAAAATAAGGCAAAAAATAGATTGGAAAAATCATAAGATAACAAAAAAACCCGATACGTATAACGTTAAGGTTGAGTCGGAATTGTACGGATCGAAGAAAGTGAAACTGGCCAGGCGACAAGAATTCCAAGATGTATCTGAACAGGCAACAGAAAAAATTATGACAAAGATGACTGTGTCGAAAGCGTTGGACAACGATGATGAACTACAGAAGTGCAATAACAAGTGTGCTTGGTATTGGAAGAAAAAGTTTGTTGAATCATTGAATGATACAAACTCAAAATCCAATGAAACGAAAGAAAAATCGGTTGGAAATGAGGGAGACGAAAATATCGATTCTGCGTTGTTATTTGAGTCGCAGGAAAATTGCACTCTGCCGTGTTCAAAAAACGATCTAACTCCTGATGACTCTCAGGAGGTTGAATCCAGAGAAATCGTTTCTGTAACGACAAAAAGTCATAATCGAAAACAGGCTATGAGCACCATGAAGACTCCAAAATTGACGACGCAAAAAGAAGAACAAGAAGACGTTGAAATGATAACCACGAACAGTGCCAAACCGAAAAAAAAGAAAAATGAGCACAATAAAAATGGCAGGGAGAACAATGGTAAAAACGGAAAAAAACCAACGAATAGTACAATTGAGACGACTAAAGCATTTGTCAAGACGATACCCACGAATAAGGCTGGTACAACAAAATTAAAGAATCGAAACACAGAGCTTGATTTTATGTCCACAAAAATAATTTTTAGTTCGACAGAACCTCCTAAGGATCAGGACACTATAGTAAACAACTACACAACAACTGTTACAAACGAATCGAATTTCGGGTCTCCGACGACAGATCTCAATACAGACAACCCTTGCGGTGGATCTAACTGTTTGAATCCCGGATCGTCTGAAGGGTATACAAATACCGTAATTAACAAGGAGGCGAAAACATCTGCCCCAACTTCGAAAACAACAAAAAAATCTTGCAATAACAGGTTTTATTCATGCGATAGTGACGAGTCTTATGATAATGAAAATACGACTTCAACCAAGACCATTAAAGAACCAGATACATCTGTTTCACTTTCGCCAAGTACAACCACTGCCGGCAGTTCTTACCATTATAGTGACTCAAAAATTGATGAAACATCGAGCGAGAGTAATACAGAAGGAACCAGTGAAACTTCTTATTCCTTCAGTTCTGAAAGCTTTGCCACTATGTCGGTTGAATCAGGAGTTGAAATGACTTCAGTTGTAGCAACAGAAGACGGTGACTCAGAACCGGAATCATCGGCATCAAAAGAGAGAAGATCAAGATATTACGAAAAATCAACGCGTCCGGAAATAGTGTTTGACTCAAAAGAAGAAGGCAATATAATCTGGGAACCCACGACATTATCATATACACATCCGTCTAAAAACGCATACATTGACATAAAAATAAACGCTTTGGAGAAGGTTCTGCATATTAACGTGCGTCCAAATATACCGAAAAGGGAAGATTCTAAAGTGAAGTCAGCAGACAAGGAAAAAATAACGAACACAAACATAGTCTGGCCTCATGATCCAGTGAAATTCAACAAAATTACTACAAAACAAAACATTTTAACGACCACTCCGAAAACATTCAAATTGAGGAGAATTCCGATTACAAATCGGTGCAAGCCTTATGAACATCCTTGCGATATTAACAGGTGTATTGACATGCTGTATGTTTGCAACTCAGTTCGCAACTGCAACGACGGAAGCGATGAAATGAATTGTCCATGGCGTTTTGATCGTATTAAGGAACATTTCGATTCCGTACGTTGCAGAGAAAATCAGTTTCCCTGTGACATTAACTTGTGCCTGGAAGAAGCAAATGTCTGTGACGATATTCACCATTGTGCAGATGGACGTGATGAGATGAATTGCGACTATTACTATGGCTTAACAAATGATATTTACAAAGAGAGCTTGGCGAGATATTACGGAAGATCGATCAGGACTACGACGAAACGCCCTTTAATAATGAGAAACACAACACCACGATGGAGACAAACAAAGAAATGCGACCATAATGTGGAGTTCCAATGCAACGACGGGACGTGCTATTCTTATTCGAAGCTATGCGACGGTATCAAAGATTGCCATGACGGCGCGGACGAGGATTCGTCTACGTGCTTAGGTAGACAGACCAGGCATGAATATAGAAAAATTCAATGGGATATAATACTCCTGTGTCGTCCTCAGGGAAGAATGTTCGGAGTTGTACAGACTTTTTGGCCTCGTATTCTTTCTTTTCTGGGAAAACAGGAATATGTGCTATAGAAACCAACTGCCATGAAAGACATGCTGGGATCTCTTTGTGAATTGCTTTATCGTAGAACGTCGTATCACTCGTCCTGTATATAATTATAAATATTCTAATAGATTGAACAACACTCACCCCGGTTAGGATTTTCATTCTCGTTCATTGTTCATTCTCGTTTTCCATCTGACAATCACCTTTTCACATATATACAGACACTCAATTGACATACATATACCTTTTTATACTTAGTAAATAATTGTTATACGAACCGCCTCGTAACGGCTTTCACAAGCTTTACGTGTTAGATCGCTTTTACAAGTAATCCTGTAAGATAATTGTCGTATAAAGGGTTTTGAGGCGCTTTTTATGTCATTCGATTATCCCTATATTTTCTAACCGAACATCTATCCTCCAGCTTTAAATGTATAATCTGTGTTAATAGCTTGTACATAATGTTGAATTCACGTGTCAATTCGGACAGTCGTCATTGATGAAGTATTGACAATGTCATACCTTACACTTTTGACCGTGAAACAATTATATTCGCGTATTACTTTGGAATTATGACGATTGTCTGAGAATTGAGGCGTCGGGTTTTCTTGCTGGACGGTCTATTTTATCAGTGGGCCACCGCAGGTTTCGCCCCGTGCCCTTCAATGGACTTCACCTGCGAGGATGGCTCTTGTATACCAAAGACCGCGGTGTGCGACGGAATCGACGACTGCCCAAGGGCAGGGGACGAGCTTCATTGCGGTACAAAGAAATCCTTTCCTTTCAACGAAAACCTTGAGACTGGCTAAGGTTCAATGAAAGCTCTTTACGCTCTCAACACTTAGCTCTTCGTTTCTCAATGATGAAACTCGATTGAACGTTCTTAGAGATTGTTAAGAGCTTTCACAGGTTCACTTCGCTAATTTCGAATTTCTCGAGTCCTCGCTTTTGCTTACGATCATGTAATTAGATGACAACTGCGTGTTAAATTGGATCCAGCGAACGTACCGTTTGTGTTGATCTGTTAACGCCACACCACCTCGAGACGTTCAAATAAGTCGGTATTTACGATTTTCTGTTGATTAATTATACAGCTTATTTTAAATGTACAAACACAACGGCATTTGGTCTTAAAAATGTATTAATATGTCGTTGGGTTTTTCCATTTTGGATTAGTCGTGAAACAAACAATTGTGCTAAAAGTATATTAAAAATGTGTAAAAAAGATCTTATTAGAATCTTCATTTCCGATTTAAAAGGTTGATGATGGAAATAACGTTCCCTGGGCATGCTTGAAAGCGGAAACGTCAATATTCCTTATCATGTTTATTGACGTTGGATCCAATGAAAGCCGTAATTTGTTGTCAAATATTTAACCCAACCTGTAATAATTCATGTAACAGCAAAATTCGACATATTCCCTAATTACTATACTGCACCAATTTTGTATCCATCGTGTCTCTTCACTATACTAACTTTTCGCATCATACGCCGTAAGTTGTAAATAACCGTAAAGCCAATACATAGAAACTAAAAACTATAGATTCTAATCCTGTATAGTTATTTGTGTCGATACGTAACTCGTAACGTAGAAATCGTAAACCCATCCTCCGCTGTACATATTCATTTGTAATAAAGTTGGTAAGCTAAAATAGGTATATGGTATCACAGACGCGCGACTTCTACGCGCCATTCTATTCTGTCGGATATTCTACGAAAGTTGTAGCTACTGTTACGGAGTAATACATTATTCTTGCTTAGATGCAAATGAGTACACGTAATTAGACGTGAGTTCATCCGCGCACTTTTACAGCTAATAGTTAGCATATCCCGTCGTTGAGCTTAAAGCCCATGTGTTCAAGATCGTCCACGAAGAGTTTGAATTATACCGTCATAGACGCGCCTAATTGGGCACGACAAGATAGTTTATCGATTGTTCGAACGCGCGTTCTCTCTCGCAGAAACTGACTATCGTCGCGTCATCCTCGGAATATTCAGATTTCTGTACCCTTGAAAGAAAAATACGTTTGTGATGATTGCTCACTGAAATTTATCCGCTTTCACCATATACGATTAATTATATACGCATCAAAAATAAGTTTGATCTCATCCTAGATGCACCGCGATCCTTTCCATCACGAATGGTCCGTGTCCGAATATTTCTCCATTTGAAATCCAACAATTGAACAAATTAATACCGAATCATGAGCATTCTTCATTGTGTGATAATTGATATTCATTGATACTGAATGATGAATGGTAATAATTCCTACGGTTGTGAAAATTAAAATTGAAAAAATGTATTATTTTGTTGTTCATGATGCAGTATTTTTTCTTTCACTCTGTGATTTCGAATATTGAGATTACTTGTTTCCCAGCCATTCCTGTCTCCAATCTTCTTTCCAATCGTTACAAAATTACATATGCAATAAAATTAATGGACAAGCTTTCTCATATTCGCGAGACTGCGATACGCTTCAGCTTTATGAATATTTGTTCTTGTCTGTCTGCCATATATATATATCTATGTCGTCGCTCTAACAGACCGGGAATGTACACCGACCCAGTTCAAATGCGCATCAGGGGGCAAGTGCATCGAAGGCATCTACAAGTGCGACGGTCATCCCGACTGTCCAGACAGGAGCGATGAGGATGGATGCAACGGTTCCTTCAACGAAAACGTTACACACAACATCACTCATACCAGTATGCTCTCATTCGTCGTAACAAAAATCTTGCTTTCTTATCGATATTATACCTTTCACAACAGGCTCCCAATGATAATCTAAGCAACATTTGTCAAAATTAGCATTTATATCACAACAAGAAAATTGCAAATAAGATAAGCAGTAAAGTTATTGACAATCCTCAAGAATGTCTTCGTAAAAAGAAAAAACGAACAAGTCTAATATTTTTCTGAATCTTATCACGATGCAAAATGGTTACTAAGTCAAATCAAAGAAACAATTAGTATTTTGGAATTTGATGAGTAGCATAACTAATTATTACTCTTTTTAAATGACTGCTACAACAATTTAATTATGTTTTGTAGCTAATAAGGGGACCGAGCGACATAAAAAAAGCCATGATACTTTTTTTTTTATTGATAGGTTAGAGTCACCAGTAAGTAAACAGTTAAGCAGAACGATTTTTCAATCTTGGGTTTTTATAAATGTGTAATATTTCTAGACCGTCTGAGACAATTTAAACAAATAACAGAATGTCGAATTATATGACACAACTAAAAAAAATATCGTATCTTCATCGTAAAGTATATAAAAATAAATACTAACGCAAAAAAAAATGAAAAGCCACTTCACCGACAAAGTAATTGCAGTAGATAGCTAAAAAATCAGTAAATTAAAAATCTAATATTTTGGTAAATCGTCAAAATTTCTCGTGAACTCTTAAAAAGCTGTTGTTCATTCACTGGTGACTGTTCAATTACTTCAGTTCATTCAGTTTCATTTCTACTATTTGTTCAGGAACACTTTCACTTGAATCTGAAAAATGCGTACGAAGCACCGTAAATCTGTAATTTTGGGTTAACATATTGTTCACCCGAATGCTGCGAAAAGAAGTATGAAAATGTTTACTTGCCACGTCTTTCTGATCAAACCCGTGAATGGATTTTATATTTCGAAGTCTCATTTTGGTTGTGATAAAGTACTGTCCAGTGCGAGTTCATATATAGATTTTTATTTCAAGTCTATATAACATGGCTATTAATGATGCATTCCCGACCAAAAGATTAATTTGATTACAATTTGAGTAGTTTGAGTCGAAAGAAAAATTTCAAAAAAATCAATTTGGTTGAAAATACTAAGGACATCGATTTTGATAAATATGAATGACAAAAGTATCGCGATAAATTGGTTAAAAAATTATCTAATTTTAAAGCATTTTAAAAAATCGGGAATCAACTCCATTTTTCTGAAAACGTATGATTTTTTTTTTTAAATATTGTGAAATGAATATTTTGAATCTTAAGAAATCGTTGAAAATTACTGTATTAAGTTTAAGTACTACTTTCTGACTAAGTTTCTTTCAATTTGCACTACATTTTATCGGAAAGTTGCGGCAAGTAAAAAAATGCATTTTTCTTCTCGCAGCATGTTTGCGTATTATATTGCTGCAAGTTAGATGTGCCGGTTGTGGCTCTTTTCAACTATTTCCTATGTTCAAATTAGCATGGTTAGGGCCGAAGTTCGTAAAACGGTTTGAAATTATATATTTCGTATCTGAGAAGGGCACAATGTCGGATTGCTAGCATTAAGATTTTAATATGCGTCGAGAAAATACTTAAAATTGGAAGATAGAATGATAATTGTCATTTCACCAGTTCCGGCTATCTATGCACCGGTCCTGTACCTGTACTGTATGTAATGTACCAGTTTTGGACACGCTTTTAAATCGTATACCTCAAAGCATGCTCAGGTTGAAACATTTAATTAATCGAGATTAACATTTTTAATAGTATTCTAATGGAATCAATCTCCGTCATTACACAAAAATATATTCATTTATTTAAAACACAGATGTCAAGTAAACTTAAGCAATTTTTTTTGTTAGATATTCGTTTCTTTCGTTTAGCGTTTTGTGACTTTTCTCGTAATTGCTTCCTTTTTTGGGAAGTCTTGACACAAGCATCTGTTGTTTTCTTTTTTTTTGCCGGTACTTTTTTTCGGAAGTGGATTTTAGCGCAATATAATTATGGGAAAGCCCAGTATGAAAGAATATTCATATAGTTATATAATTCCTTCTTTTAATTTACGTATTTTCGGATTTTTGTTCTAAGCGCGTATTACTTTTCGTTTTCTTTTCGTGATTCTTTGTAAATAAATAAACCAATTAATTGTGTAATAATTTACAAGAAAACAATAGTCATATTATTGTGTCCATAAGAGAGGCAACATGTTTATTCGATGCACCAGTTATGATCATTGTTATTTTTTTAAATATCTGAGTTCATTTTAAACTATTAGAATTTCCAGAAATGCATTTTAAGACTCATACGTACAACAGCGAGTGGGATTAATCAATTAGATAGCCTGAAACTATACTTAGAACTTGCTGCGATCTCTTGTCGGTTTTCGTAAAGAGTGAAGAATGTGGTGAATCGACAGATGACCCTTCATTTTTTCCAATAGCATTTTTTTTTGTAATGGAGACGAATTGACGGTAAAACCACTGTAAGAATTTCGAAAATCCACGACGTTTTGAAAAATCATGATTGAATACCGGCAGAGATTCAATGTAGCCACGAAAAACGTGCTAAAGTAATTTGAATGGCCACAACCGGCATAGATGCCACAACCGATACATCTACCCTACAACATTACAGATCTGCAGTGTTTGCAAGTGCATTTCACGAGGTTTCAATGTAATTTTTGTACAAATCATTCAATATTTTTTCCTTAAATTCTTTTTTAAGTAACTCGGTTCTCTACGATTTTAGTAAATCATCTCTTAGATCGTCACTTGGGGGTCGATACTTTATATTTAGCTCTCACTCATTCATATTCCTTATATTTCTCTGTAATTTTACCCTATACGTTATACTATTTCCCTGTGGTGCTTGGTGTGCTTAATTATCCAAACAATGTGGCGACAATGTATGTATGTGCGAGTAGACACACCACCCTCGAGGTCTTGGATCACTGAGAAGCCTGATAGCGGCAAGGAGTGCGATCCCCGCACGGAGATGCGTTGTAACGATGGCCAGCAATGCATTCTGCTTCGTCGAAAGTGCGACAATGTCTTCGACTGTCTTGATAACAGTGACGAGCTTGATTGTGGTAAGAGCTTTGACGAACCTCCATACCCCGCCCTCTCTCAACCCCATCAAATCGTTAGATTCATTTACACAATCGCTGCGCTGATAAAAAATAGCAAACTAAATCCGACGTTAACTGTAAAAAAAGGTTCAGTCAGCACAACAACATTTTTACTCATCTCGAAATTATTTCAGATTGCTGAAATGACTGAAGAAACTACGAAATTTTGTTGCTCCAACTAAACATTTATTCTACAGTCTGTAAATGCCGGATTTAGTTCGAACGACCAATATATTTTTTCAGTGTGAAAATAGAATTTATGCCACCCGGTGCGAGAAGTGCCTACTTCTCGCACGAGTGCGATAAAGTTGTATACGAAACTCGTGCGAGAAACTTTCTCTCAACTCGTGTGATTGCAACACTCGTCTTCGACACGTGCTGCAAACTCACGCTCGTCAAGAAAAAGTTTAATCGCACTCGTATCGTAATATACTATTATGCCACGCGGTGCGAGAAGTAAGCACTAGTGAGATAATAGTATATTACGATACGAGTGCGATCAAACTTTTTCTTACGAATGTGAGTTTGCAGCCCGAGCCGAAGTCGAGTGATGCAATTACAAGAGTTAAGTAAATATTTCTCTCACAAGTTTCGTATACAACTTTATGTCACTAGTGCGAGAAGTAGGCACTTCTCGAACCGCGTGGCATACAATTGTATACGATACGAGTGCGATTAGACTTTGTCTCAACTCGTGTGATTGCGACACTCGCCTTTGGATCGTGCTGCTCGTCAAAAAAAAGTATGATCGCAATCGTATCGTAATCTACTATTTCTTGTCCACTGTCATGGATGTAATATGAGTAATATATGGGAAGTAGAATGTTTATCAAGGTATGAATGCCAAGTATCAACAAAAATAAAAATTCATCAAAATTCGCAGCTTTGAAAACTTAAAAAAAAAGTATAGTTACATGTCGCTATAAAATTATAATAATAAAAATACATTTCATCTCAACCATATATACTCATACTTCTCCTTGTGCCCGCCCATGTAACCCGCTAAATTAATAAGCCATGTCATCGGTGCTTCCTGTGAGCTTTACTCGTGTCTGTGTCGCGAAGGGGGCTGCGAGATCGACGAATGGAAATGCGCCAGCGGCGAATGCGTTACCGAGAATGCGAGGTGCGACGGGAAGATCCATTGTCCTGATGGATCGGACGAAATCGGATGCGGTAACTAAAAAAAAAAAGAAAAACAAACCAGAAAGAAATTAAGAAACCGTATGATGTGTTGTGTTATGTCTGTGGCTTGCCTCGCCCTGCCTGCTCGACCACGCTGTCACAAAAAGAGAAACATTTTTCATTACGTTAATCACACCTTTCAACTTACAGTTAAAACACACGATTTCACAATCACAATTAAAAAAAAAAAAAAAATCTGTTCTGTTATTTTCACAATATATCTGCAACTTCACTAACTCAGCATCACAATTAGGCACTCAATTATTTCTTTTTCTCTTGTCTATATCTCGACACGTTTGCGAGGGAATGCTTTTTTTCAGGATGACTAATCGATGCGATATTATAAACATACTATTTTATAGTTGAACACGAAAAATGCATAATGGTTTAATGTTTATAGTATTAACGAATGGATGATAAACGTGAAATGACATTTTCTACCTGTTAGCATGTGTCTACGCATCGTAAAAATATTTTATACATTTTTATATATTTCTGGTTTTCGAGGCCTGCTGAAAGCTCCGATGCTATAGTGACATAAAATTAAAAGAGCATAGTAAACAAAGATGTGAGAAAAATATATATATGTACATATATATATACAGAAATAATTTGGAGGTAGCGTGACCGATGCACGTGAATCGTGGGGATGTCGACAGTATTCTATAAATAGATAAATGGATTACCTCTATCCATCCACATAGATCGCATGCGGTTTTATTTTTATCGGTTTCTTTCTGGCCCTTTCGTTAAGTTTACTTAGAGACACGATAATTTCGCTCGCACAAGCGTATCTTTTTATGTCTTTATCTGTAGTGGAAGAAGCGGGCAAGGGATTTGGCTTTGTCACGAGTACAATATTAGCCACATCATTTTATTTTTCGTATCAATGGCACATGTATAACTCCAGCATTAATTCTTTTACCAAAAAACCGCGTTTTAATTTTGTAGAAAAAGGTCTACCATAAGAATACGGCACTGTTGGTGGTTATAACAAAAAAATATTATCGTGATCAATTTTGGATTCCTCATAGAACAAGCTTTGTCAAAGATATAAAGTAATGAATAAGTAATTTGCAAGGTTCTACTTTGTAGGCTTGATTATTTCGATAACAAAATATTTGAGGCATTCCGCACTGTGTCAGTCACTAAAATGTTCAAACTCTCTGGATAACTTCGAAAACAATCGAGTTTGATTGTTTTGAGACATTTGACACATTTCATGTACTCTGTCACAAGAATCTAGAAATTTCATTTTTTTTGTTATCTTCACAAAGCTTTCTGTATGAGAAAGCAAATTGGAGATTATTATTACATGGCAGAGTTGTGATTTAGTAATGTTGAATAAGGTATCAATATTTTCGATGCTTTTTTTTCGTTCTTTGTATCACCCAATAACCTTATTCTTTGTGGTCATAGAATTAATCTCACGATAACTCCAAATGATTATCAAATATTTAGAGGGTATTTAAAACCTTACAAAATTTTCATTCATGGCAAAAAATACATTTTTGTCTTAAATTCATCATGTCTGCCATCAAGTACGTCAAAATCCAGGAAAAAATACTGATATTTGATGGCTGTTCAAGGGCTTTGAATATACAATGTTTTTACCAAAAATCAATAATTAAACACATAATTAGTCATGCCTCTCCCCCTGTCACATTTTTTATACGAGTTCCTGGACATAGGGTAATTTTGAGAAGGAAATACTAATATTCACTTGCTATCATTAAATATTGATATATTTAAATGTTAGGTAATCAGTGTATAAAGAATGTGACCGAATTAGATACATTTTTGAAATATATTATTTATTTACGAAAGATTGAATATTTAAAGAATAAAATTGTCGAGAATAACTAAGAGTACAAAAATACAGGGTAAATATTGTCACACCAACGTTAAAGAATGGTATTAATATTTTTTGAAATTAAATCGTGACAGATTTGTTTCTTGGTAGAAAAATCAATGACAGATTTATAAATGTGCCGTTGAAATCGATTTTTAAATATAACATACATTTGTAGCGGAATGTCCTGCTGGAACTTTTCGATGCAACAATGGATTGTGCCTCGACTCAAAGCGACGTTGCGACGGACATCCCAATTGTGAGGACGGATCTGACGAAATTAATTGCCGTACGAAACCAAACAAGATTTTCTTTACAGTGTTACATTTAAATGATCAAAATTTTGTAATTCCCCTATCTCTCTTGAATTATGATTGTGGGTAACGATATTAACACGGATCAGGCACTAATTGAAAATTAATACTCGGCTTTTATACTAATCACTTGTCTCGAACAAGAGAACTGCTCGAAATAGACGCGAAAAATCTGTACAGATCGTCGAGTGACCTCGGCGAGAGATTGCCATTCAAATAATCATTTTCCGTAAATAGATAGGGATAGGGAGACGAGAGGTCCAATTAGCAAACTTCGCTATACGCGGATCGTTACCACTGAGTAAACATCGACTATTGTCGCAGTGTTACGAAAGAAGAATATAAGTCAAAGTTTAATTGTTATTTACTAATTGATCATCCATCCACCATCGCTCTCATGGATCTCTCCTGGACAGTTCACACTGTTACGTACTTTTCTGCCTGCGTGTGAAAACTAAGGATGAGCACTCAATCAATGAAAATACATTTGAAATACATTACGAAACAAATAACTATGAATAATTATAATGCAAAACTTAAAATAATCCCATTTTAGCAATAATTTCGAATAATTTTAATGAGTTATTCTTTTATAATGAATTACAACCTTCTATAAGCATAATAAACCACATTTATTCACTCATGAAAGTATTAAAATACATTTTTATTCAATTGATTCTCATCCCCGTATGAAACGTGCATTTGATCTACGAACGAGAGACTCATGAAATAAAGAAGCGATTGGAATCATCGATGAATCGATTTTCTTATTTCCATTACAGCACCAGCATTTGTTAGGCTCTCCGACGTTTTTTTGAAATTATCTCTTTTTTTTGTTTTCTTCGAAGATATAATCTCACCTTCAAGACCTCTCTCTTTCTCACTATCATGCACATGTGTGGTTTATTCCTTCTTCTGCATTTTGAGCTGTTTTATATCTCTATTATCCTTATACTGGAATTATACACTGTTAAAAATTTTCGCAAATTTACAACAAACGCACTACAACGAGTTATAGAAAATTTGCATACCCGTTCTATCGAAATAAGCCACCATTGAAATATAAACACAATTCAAGTTACTACACTGATAAAAGACTAAAGCGGAGGGAACTAGTAAAAATTACTATATGACCTTAGATAAATTCCTAATAATCAGCTGGTAGCAATCATTTGTAATAGCGCGACGTGTTAACAAGTGTGCGATTGTCTGCCAATTGTTACGGTATTTATGGAAATTATCACTATTGTGCATTCTCTGTCAAGTCACATTTTCTTTTTGATTCTCTGAAATATTTCTCACAAGTTAGCCAGATGTCAATACATTTTTCATTCTACATCCGTACATTTTTCAGATTTTTTTTATATAGGAGTTGCAGCTTTTAAATCTATTTATATATTCGCAGGGAAAAATAACTTAAAGTAGGGGGGGGGGCAGTTTCGCAGGGAAAATAAGGGTCCAATCATCCCAATGTAACGGTCCTAAAAATTGCTGATTTATTCGATTTTTTTTTCAATGGTTGAAATACGCTAAGCAGCCTCATTTTTAGATGTCAAATCAAAGCACTCACGAAGAGAAGAAAAGAAATGTTTAAACGTTTATTTATTGATTTTTTAAATATTTTTTTAACGGTTGAAAATGTCAGCTCTTTTTTGGCCCACTGGGGTGATTCCTTAACTATTGGAAATAATGATTCAAAAAATCTGCAAAAATTCACTTACATACCTTTGGTAAATAACATATTTTGGACCGAAAAAAATTAAGATTTTTTAGCACTATCGATTTTTTAGATTAGGCAAAAAAAAATTATATCAAAAATCTCATAAGACTGATTGTTAAGAACAGTATACAAAATACGAAAAAAGTGGACAGGTCGGAATATTAAAAATTGTTGAGGAGATATGTTTGAGTCGAGGGTAATATTTATTTCTTTTATTATTGAGTACTACTACTCCTTTCGTAAAATGCAGTTAATTTTATGGATATTAGGCCCTATAATGTTAATTGTTTCGATGCAAATTTCCAGAGATATGATTTTTTGAAAATTAATTTTATTTCTATTTTTAGTCTATAAACATTCTGAATAAAACCTAGGTCACAATAATTCATTTTGAAAAAAATAATATCTCTGAAAATATGTGTCGAAACAATTGACATTATAGGACCTAATCCCCATTCAATTAACTGCACTTTACAAAACAAAAGAGGCACTAAAAAATAAAAAAAATATCGCTCTCGATTCGACTAAATGTATCTCGTACAACTTTTGATATCCCAATTGGCCAATTTTTTTGCGTGCTTTGTATACTATTCTTAACAATCAATTATATCAGACTTTTTTATATCATTTTTTTTACTCATCTAAAAAATCGACAGTGCTCAAAAGTCTTTGTTTTCTTTTCGGTCCAAAGGCATGTACGTAAATTTTTTCAGATTTTCGGGAACATTATTTCCAATAGCCAACTCACCCCAACCCCCCCCCCCCCCCCCCCCCCGGCCCCTTCAGGAAAAATACAAAGTAAATATATTTATTTTTTGAAATCATTTAAAGACAACAGTCGTTACATTTTTACTTTTATTTAGAACTTAAGTAATGAATTTTTTTATCAAAATAATTAATTATATATACGCCCAATTCAAAATATTTGATTCTACCTTCTGAATTTGAGTTTATAGGATTCGATGTAGAAACCACAGAAAAATCGACAATGTGGACATCAAATGTTTAAATTTTAAAAAATGTGACATATCTTCTGAACTTCCATGATATCGTCGTTTAGTAACATTTTTGGCTAATCATTCCTACTGGCACACATTCCTGTAAATTCTAACTAATTTTAGAAAAAATCAAAGATATCGCTTGAAGAGATCCATTTGATATTACAATCAATTGAAGCTCTTAAGTTAAAAAAAGAAAATTGTTATTAGATCAGAATGAAAGTTAAAATGAAACTATTATCGCATTAGAAAGGTAGTCAAGTTTAAAAACGTTGTACCGTGTATTTTGCTTATTTTATTTGTACCTCTCGACATATTAGCGGTTTTTTTAAATTAGTATAAAAAATGACGTTGAATTGACCGAAAATGCCTGATACAATACAAAAAATTATAGAAATATCTATGTATGAACAAAACATCGAAAAAAAAATGTCTATTCTCTTAGTATTGTCATTTGCAGAGTTCGAAGAAGAAAAAGCTGTTCATTATTAGTTTGTAATAATACAAATTTCAATAATCAATTTTCCTCTATTTATAAAAAATAATTGTTATGAAAAGCATCCGCACCCAAAAATGAATTGTTTAACTAAAAGAACAGATTTTATACAACTCGAGAGATAAAACTTGCACACGTAATAAATTTGAACCGATGAATTTTTAACAGTGTACTGCTACTACTACTTTTATATATAATTAAATTTCAGCACAGGTTTGCCTGACTGTAAATATACTGTACCTTCTGTGAATATTATATGAATATTTTGATGTACATAACTATGATATGATGCATAAATCAAGGCTGCATTTTTTTCTATGTACTTAATAATGATGGTCATACGAGTCTGGCCATATATGTATTTATACTACTTATTTGGGATATATTCACTGTTTCGATACTTGTATACTAACGAGGGTGATGCGTGTGTACAAGCTCGTGTATCATAAACGGTTTGTTCGATCGTACCTCTTTTTTGCCCTCTGTCTGTATTTCTATCTCACTTACTGTGTCTCTTTGCTAGAACATCTCTTGACGTTTTACGAAGGCTCACGTTTCCGAAAACATACCGAACGGATATATTGCATGACGAACTGGCAATGTGCACGCAATTTATTTTAGAAACAAGACTCCACTAAAATTGTCGACTCGATACTGAGGCCCTTTAGCGTCGTACATTAAGCCTCTGAGTTTAAATCGC
The DNA here is from genome assembly GCA_964016905.1 of Perithous albicinctus. NCBI lineage: Eukaryota > Metazoa > Arthropoda > Insecta > Hymenoptera > Ichneumonidae > Perithous > Perithous albicinctus. Next base: position 12,782,453 of record OZ024693.1, on the reverse strand, counting down.
CTCTTCATCGCATTGGCCCTTTACTCCCGGGGCTTTTGTCCCGCTCGTCATTTTCGCGTAGCTACTCGACACGACACAGGAATAAATTAAGCCGGGGAAATTAAAGAAGAACGATCGATGCCTCGATTGTACGCCTTGCCCGACGAGCCGTTATTATTTTTATTTGCTCTTATCTTTATTATCTGTCGGACACGGACAGGCATAATGTCACCAATTAATGTAAACGTGACTTAACGACCGTCACGCAATAGAAAATTTTGTTCACGGCGTGCTATAAAAATTACGAATATTCGTACCACTCGCGAAAACGTGCACATTGCTGTCTCGTAAATAATCTTATTACTATTATTATTAATATTTTGGATCAATGTACTTATACATTGATAGATCTCTATTTTATTTTCTTGTACATAGAGTATGTAATATTATATGGTCACATGGAATCATTTGTCTTGGTGAATTTTATTGTACAATTTTTACACTTTTTGTCTCAATGGTACTTCGTTTTTATAATCGTCGATTATAATTTTCAGAAACGCCGTACTGTCCGTTCGGTGAGGCAGCCTGTGATAATCGTGTCTGCATCTCCGAAAAGTTCTTCTGCGACGGCAACAGGGATTGTCTCGATGGCAGCGATGAGAGAAATTGCGGTGAGAAACAGAATAAATATTTTATAAATCATAATTAAAGAAAAGTACATAATTTATGTATGAAGGGAGCGAGTTATTTAAACAAAATTACGGCATACTTTGTTACTTATTTTTCTATGAACTGATAAATATGATACAATAGCTATCAATTGGTTTACGAGTATATTATAATAGACCAAATTGGTCTTGACACAGACACAAAAATTCTTCACTTCAGTTCTTCATCGGTAGACTTTTAATCATATCTATCAGTTGACTCAGAAACATATGTAATAAACATAATATCGTAATATTTTAGCAGACTCGACACCCTTAAAATAAATTGATAATGACGGGCTTTTGCGAAAGGTTGTTATTTTTTTAATTATTCATATTTAAAGATCGAACCTTCCTAAATTAATGAAGCCCAGTAACAGGATGATTCACCGTCCTATTCTCAAGATATTCAATTTGGAAGTTTGGTGGTTTTAACATTGACCTGATAGGAAAAGATACATTCCAGTAGGTCAATAATGAAGCGCTTTTGCAAAAAGTTGAATTTTTTATATCGAAAGAAGTATTTCCATGCGAATAAGATGATATTGCGTGTAATCCATAGTTATTTTTTCTAAATTGATCATTAAACGACGCGACACCGCTGCACGTTGTACCAACAGTGTATGTGCGCAGACTGTTGACATTACCTATTCTTTTTAACGTTTCCCTGGATTTGTCTTCTCCTTCAAAGTTTTTCCGGTGTTCAAAAGCTCGATTTCTATGTTTTACATTTTTCGGACAAGCACATTTTCCACTGATTCGTGATCCATTTCGCTGTCTCTTCTACAAGTCATCTAAACCTTGCGACAATGCCAAGTTGCAGCCCTTATCTTATGAATCGAACCCCGGAAAAAAATCGCCCGGAAATAAAATCCTCAAGAATAAAACCTCAGTTTGCAAGGGGTAGGAATTGTAAGATTTCTTCAAAGTAAATATATGAGTATACTTATATAAAGTATACTCATTATTAAAAATTAAAAATAAATACTCTAAACAACAAGAAGAATGGAAAGAAACTTAGGGTTTTTCTGTTCTTTAGGTTCTTTCGATCGTTTAACAATCGAAAGGCTCTTTCGCTTCTTTCTGTTCTTTAGGGTATTTATTTTTGCCGGTTCTTTAGGTTCTTTACTCGTTTATTTACTCTGATGAAATGATACAATTCCTACCCCTTGCAAACTGAGGTTTTATTTCTGGAGATTTTATTTCCGGGTTTTTTTTTGTCCGGGATGCGGTTCTAAGAATTTAAAGGTCCTTAAGAACGACGACCTTCGTCTTTGCCGGGGGTTTTATTTTCAGGGGGTGTTTTTTCGAGTTATTTCCGAGGGTTTTTTTTTCCACCCACCCAACGAACCAGAAATATGGTTAATCTAAAGAAACCACATTCCTGATTTGTATGTGATACGTATAAAGATCCCATACTGATTTATTTCAATCGAGAATATTACTGAGTAGTGACTGTATTACAAAAGTTTCATTTGATTAGAATTTTGGATTTTAGGACCTTGAATGTTAAAAAGGTTATTAATACATCCGTTATAATGGAAATTTGTTCAACAAATTCGTTAGAATTTTTTTTTCATTATGTATGAAACGAATCTATAATTTTTCCGAATATCTGCATATTATTGTTTCAGAATTTTCTTGCATTTGTAAAACTCTCTTTTTCGACATTTTTTTAAATCTGCTTTCATCATGAAATTTATTATGTGTGATGAGGAATATTTCTACAAAAAAGATATCCAGAAATCTCGACTTTGCAATATTAAAGAAAAAATGACTTTATTAAATCGTGTATATTCGAATAAAATAATATAATTGATTTTATATATAGAAAATAAAATTTCCTATCAAATATGTTAAATTCTTTTTTTGCAAAATAATTTATTAATAATTTGTTGGAATTATTATTACTGAAAACCAATGTTCTTAATATTTTCACTGACGTTGATTTATTCTTTTAGATTTTTCTGTTCTCAAATTCTATTCAAATCAGACTTTTGGGTGAGAATGTTTAATGAATCTTCAAGGGTAAACGATATGATTTTAATTTTTGTATTCGAGAAAAACAACTTTCTGATGATTATATAGAAAATTAATTAATTTTCAGCTGATACCCGACCGGACCCATTGGAGTGTGGAAGCCAAGAGTACACCTGTCGCGATGGCTCGTGCATCCCGAAGGACGCAGTCTGTGATGGGCGTGCCGATTGTCCCGAAGACGAAGACGAACGCGGCTGTTCTCATAGTGAGTACCATCCAAGCGCAGTTTGCAATAAATTCAATGGGCAAAATCTGATTTACTCTGCAAGAATTGGCTATTTTAGTCAATTTTTCCTATATTTTGTAGCGATGTTTCAAAACACTCAGGAATATATTACACATACATTTCTAACGAAAAGTTCGATTCGATTAAAGTTTGAGTACTTCGCGAGAAGAGAAAAAATGCATAAAAATATCATCGTATTTAATGATACTAATAATATTGGTTTTGAATTATAATAACCATATGAACGAGTTTAAAAAAAAATAGTTAAAATAAAAATTCTTTAACAAACCATCACCAAACTTTATTTATTTACATGTACTAAATTTGCTTGTTCTTCTGAACACACATGTTTTTTAACATTAATATTATGGGATTTTTTAAGTTTTGAGACATAGTTGAAAAGCTACGAATTTTGAATTCTTTAGTCCTGAAAATGTTTAGTACCAAAGAACGAATAGTTGTACAACTGCAGCGAACAATTTGTTCAGATCAGAAATTTCTAAAACGTTCTAAAATTCTTTTAAAAAATCATGTGTATTTGGAAAAATCTACAAACGCGTTTTATATAGGAAAAATAAGACAGTTAAACAATTATTTTTAAATTGTTTTATTGATCAATTTATGATATTACTGCTGTTGAAAATCAATCTTCTTGTTGTCATCAAGTATCTCGCGAAGTACTCAAACTCTAATCGAATCAAACTTTTGGTTTTGAGCGTATGTGTAGTACATCTACCATCATAATTGCAATTATTCAATTAATAAGAAACATGTAGTTATGAGTGAATTTACTAAAAAAAAATATTGATGTATGTACAACTAGTCAGAAATAACAATTATAATGGTGTCGCTAATTAATGAATAGATTTTGCCCACTCTCGCCAATACAGTAGATCGCCTTTCACGCGCAATATTTAACATGCACTGTTAATATTATTTTTACAACAATAAATTTAGAGGCCTAGTGGCCTGAAGTGCCCAGAATACTGCGAGAACCAGCTGACCATTTGTGTCGATCCTTTCCCTATTATAATAATAACACTTCTGTTCTAGTCTTATTCATTTTTCACTGTGTAAAGATATCTACACAAATGAAAAATGCCTAGTTTTAAAAAAAGTGTCCTTCTCCCATCTCCTCATGTACGAGAAAAATATGATCCCTTGACACATTGTGGTTCAGATTGGGTTACTTCTAGGTATAGAGGCTTCGGATAAAACCTCTGCAGGGAGGCATCCGGAGAGGGGGCAGGTGGTCGTCACCGATAGCACGGTTGCCCTAGGGGGCCCGTACGTGGTAACTGGTACAGAGACCGGGCCCTGGTCGAATCAGAGCGCACCGAGGATTTGTACCGAGGGCGATTTTGTATGTGCCGACGGGACGTGCATCCCCGCGGCTCATCGATGCGACAATTTCTACGATTGCCGTGACTTTACAGACGAGCAGTACTGCTTCGGTTAGATCATTTGAAGACCCTCGACAATCTGGTGGCCTCTTCTTGTTCCTTATCATTTTATGCACTTTAATACTCTATTTATTCTTGTATCTTACCCTCTCTCTCTCTCGTTATTCTTTTTTATACATTTAATATTGAGTTGAACGCACGTTTATTATCTTAGAGTTGGTATTATTTTGATTTTCGTTCAAAAGAAATTTGGTCAATGGTGGATATGCTTTTGATCTGAACCCCAGATTGTCCTGGCGCTACATCGTTTACTGTCATTCAGTGTTAGCGGCCGAATAGACATTGTGTAGGTTGTTGCTGGCGTTCAAGTAGATCAAAGCAGAAAAAAAAAAACGTTGTCCCGACACTTGATTTCAAGTCGTCGGATATATATTTTATAATATATTGATAAATGGTATACCATTAGTAAATGAATTTGCGATACCACAGAGCCATCCTTGTATCGATAGTGCATCTTATTGCCTGCTGGTATATTGATAATTAGCCAATTTTTCCGTGTCGTAGGTAGACCCTTAGCGTTGATCTATCGACGCATGAGTGAGACGAGACACTGACGTTAATAATCGAACAGCACAAACGAAGAATTTCCACGTAAAATGGTTGACAACTAAGTTGTTCTTTCTACTCGTCTGCAAATGCCTCGAATAGATCGTAGAATATTTTCATTCAATCATTTACATTTACATACATACATCATACATGATACACAGTAGTGGAAATTTTCGAATTTTGAAAATTATGTACACTTTAAGTCATACACTTAAGTCATACTGTTTATTCGATTCGCTACAATGATTGTTTTTTCCCGAGTTTTTTTTAATACCGTTTTTAAAACACGACTTTAAATTAACAGTTTCTTTTTATTTCGGAAGTAAAAAAACATTAATGAAAAATTGATAGCTTGATTTTATTGTTACACTAACCGACTAGGGCAGTTAAAAATAATTTGTTTTTAGCTTTTCATCGAGATTTTTGTCGAAGAAAATTAGATTTATGCAAACGGATAAGTGTTTTAAAAAAATGTAACTACTACTTCGCAAATTAAGATAGAAAAAATGAGTGGTTTTCGCAAAGTTTTAAATTCATTTGCGACAGAAATGGTTTAATGTACATATTGCTTATGATAAAAATGATATTTATGTGAAATATAAAAACGTTGCGCGACTTTCTTTTCCTACTTATTTATTTTACTTTCTTATCAATTAGAAAAAAGTGCAAGTTTTACATTAAACAGCTAGAAATCGTCGAATAACCGACTGTTCTACCACAATTTTGTTGACCTTTATTTCAACATTACGTACCATTTATTTCGGAGTAAAAATTAATAAAACTGAGAACAGGCTTTTAATGTTGAATTGGCTCTATAATTTAAAATAAATATTTAAATACGATCGCCTTTGCCAATACGTTAGTTTTCTCATAATCAATATATGCGCAAAATGTCTGCCTCATAAGCATATGAAATTTGGCGAAATCCACGTATTTTCGACATTTAAAAATATTTAACAAACATTTTGTTTTATGCTGTCCTGGGAAGTAAACCAGATTTTTTCTGAAAAGGAAAATAAAAGTCTTGATTAGCATTTCAGCAAAAAAAAAGCATTTTTTTTTTCTAATACAGACATAAAAACAGAACAATTTTCTCCTGTAAATACATAACTATTTGCCTCGCGAAGTTCATAGAATTCGCAGTTTTAGATATCGATTTGTTTCACTTTCGAAGCCATTTGATCGATCGTTACATTAAAACTTAAGTGTGTTAGTATTTAGCGAGTAAAAGCAAAGTTCTATACATACGTATATTATGTATATGACGTTCCTACGTTCTATATATATATATCTGTCGTTATGATCATTGTCGATGTTTTACAATTCATTAATTCGCCCTTCGTTACATTCGAATCATTGTCATCTGGTGTGTTTTCTGAAGGACCCAATATCTCGGTGATACAGGATTGAAGACCCTGGTGGTTTTTTTGTAGGATGCTCGAGGGACCAGTTCCAATGTAGAAATGGCGAATGCATTGAGAGCAAACAACAATGTAACACATACATCGACTGCGCCGACGGATCCGACGAGGAGGGATGTGGTGAGTAAATAATGATTCTCCTAGTCGTAACCAGAAGTTATTGCACCAGTCATTTAAAGGGATAAGGACATCATTTATAACAAAGAAATTAAGATTTTTGTTCACCCTTCGGTAGGACGAAGATATCTGATTTTTTAAAATATATATATATATAAATTCTCTTCGATTTTTAAAGAATCGAATTTTTATTAAGAAATTCACATAAATGACGGAGTTATAACCGGGAGTCATTAGGTTGAGTGCGAACTTTAATCTTTAAACACGTTTTTCATAAAGCAGTGTTTTCTTAATCGGTACGAAAAATATATCGGAATCTTGTGAATGAATTTGGTTTCATCTTTTATTTCAGCGCACTCTCAATACAACCTACTTGTCATAGGATTTGTTAAATATTTAAACTAGTTTTTCTTTTTTTTAAGAATAAAAAACGCCTTAATGGTGTATCGCGATAATAGAAACACATAATTAATTGATATACTTCAATATTTTTCTCGAAAAAACGAATATGTGCGTTTTTTCATGGCCCAGAACAAAAAAAAAATAACGTCTGAAAAAGATTGATGTTAAACTGTTATAACATTCCGAATATTGTTTAGAACACGATGACAGTCCTCACATTGAAAAACGGATATTTATTTGAAAAAGAAAAAAATCATATGGATTCAAAATGACATTTTTTTTAACCGAATTTTTTCAAAAATGTTGTAAAAACATTGTTTAACTAAGATGTGTAATTTCAGTTAAAAAAAATTATTATATCCGTAATTAAAGTTGGCTAAAGTTGACCCAATTGTAGGCGTATATAAAATAGTATGTAACCCCTTAATTGCAATGATCTATTTGATCCATCAGAGCAAGAAACAACATCGAGCAGTCGACATTGTTCATCGGATCAATTCACCTGCGTCTACGATGGTACCTGCGTCCATTATTCATCTCGATGCAATGGTATTCCGGATTGCAGAGACAGCTCAGACGAGGACGGCTGCGGTGAGTCTCGTTGCTTACTCAGCATCACATTCATCAAAAAGCCGGAAACAATAAATATTCGAAACGTCGATAAAATGAGAATTTCATCGACCAACACACGACAATCACATTTGTATCTGTATTATTTTTCAATGATTTTGCGTTTGCAGACACCGATATAAGAGAAGGACTCAACCTCAAGACATATCCCAGTGATCAAATCATCAAAGAAAGTGAGTATTACATCATTTAATTTGCGATGTTTTTCATATGATGTATTCCAATTCAGTCACCAAAAAAAAAAAATCCCAAAAAATGTCTAAAAATCCGATTCAATGGTTCCAATAGATACAACAAATTTTAATTTTTAAAAGATTCTGCCGCAATAATAAAGAGAATGTGTATTTTTTCATGTCCCATAACCAAAAAATAACGTCCAAATAATTTTGACGTCAAAGTGCAAAAAAATACTATTAGAAAAAATTTGATGTTAAACTGCCATAACATTCCGAATATTGTTTTCTCTATAAATCGGGCTTTACCCAAAATATTGGTATCTGTACGCAGATCACGATGAAACAATTGATGTTGTCGATAATGAGTGACCTCACATTGAAAAGTGGATTTTTTTTTTAATGTTCAAACTACTATAACTTATGAACGTTTGGGAATCCCGTGAACAAAACTACTCATATTTCGGCGATCACTCACTGAACTTAAGGCAATGTTACCGATGGCGATATCGGAAATCCTTGCCGTAAAAAAAAAATCTTTTCGTTGATTAAAAAAAACGCTCACTTTCGTTTTTTAGTGATGCCGATACGATTAATCGTTCTTTTATTTGAAATTTGTTGAATTTATTGTAACCACTAAATCTGATTTTTAGAAAACTTTTCGAGAATTATTTTTTTTATTTTGGGTTGTTGAATTGGTATGGAATGCCTCATATACCCTTCGCCCTGTGACGCGTCGAGAAAGTACAATTTATAAAAATAAGAGAAAAAGGAAAGATTGAATTGTGATTGAAGAAATTGGTAGCCCTTGGAATCAAGTGATTTTGTATTAATGCAAATATTTGTTGTTGTTTTTTTTTCTTGCCTTGGCCAGACCCGGCGACGCAAGGTAAGCCTTCCTCTTGCCAGGAAGTACAATAAAAAGATTGAAAAATCATGCGTGCCTGCGGAATCATGCAGTTTTAATGATTCATCAGTTCCACACGACTATTAATAAAATACATGTGGCATACACCATTATTCAACACAACACACTGTGTATAATGCATAAACTAAATAGGTATGTCGATTCACAAAGCGTGACGTTCTCTCGGTGTTCAGAAAACGCCCCGAGGGAAACGTATAAATATTTTCAGGGACGAAATACGATCAGAAAAAGATCAGCAAGAAAAAATGTGTCGCTGTTTTAACAATAATATTTTCATTTCAGGCGAAAATTCATGTCAGAAATAATTTATCTCGCCCCCATATGAATGGAATAATCTCAATCTAATATTGAGCTTAATTTTCGAACATCATTTCTTTGCATGTTTGGACGAGATCGATTGTTCAATGCGCTCAGTGGATGATCGATTGGTCAGTGGAATCGGACGGTGATGACTTATCGAACGAATGAATAATTAATTCGACAGGTCGCGAGGTTGTCTTCCAATGTCGTGATGAGGGATCTCTACGAGCGAAGGTACGTTGGCTTCGCGGTAATGGACTTCCTCTTCCACCGGGCTCTCGCGATTTCAACGGACGTCTTGAAATTCCAAATATTCAAATGGAACACTCGGGAAATTACATCTGCGAGGCTATTGGCTATCCTCGGTCTACACCTGGACAACAAGTGTCCGTACATCTTGAAGTTGAGAAACGTAAGATAAAAAATCATTTTGTAACATTATTTATTTCAAATAATTAGTACAATTGAGTTTTTCATACCTTAAAAAGGACGGGGAAAATCACTTCCCTATTACAGATTAACAATAACAAAAACCGTTTATAAAATCTCTATATTTTTTTTACTTACATATACGTATATAAAGTAAACTTTGCAAATTACTACCTCCTTGTTTTTGAATTTGTACGAAAAAGTATCGAATATTCGAAAAAATCTTGAATACTCGGAAAGTTGGTAAATAAAAAAAAGTGTCTATACGCCATGCCATGGGTAGCCGATCCAATTTCATGGTGGAAAGCAGAGACTGTCAGATTCCCCAACCTGTCGAATGGCTAGGCAATATTTTCCTAATACCGGCAAAGTTGGTCGAGTGCAAAAGACTGTTTTCTTCTGCCGGCGATATTGTGGCGGAAGCACGTATGAAATTGCTTCCCGGAAACGTCGAGTACTTAATTTTCTTGTGCAAAAACCTAACTTAAGTTTATTGAATAAGTCATTAATATTCTTTCTAAATGTTAATTTTCTATGCATATCCCAATTAATTATTTAATTTCTAGTTTTATTCGGATTTCAATAATCGAATATACCAAATATTCGATTCAAAGTTCGAATATTCGATTCGAAGTTCGAATATTCGAATTTCCCGAGTATTCGATTTGTATTTACCGAATATTCGAGATCGTCGAATATTCTATTTGAACTTCAAATCAAATAATTCGATTCGATTCGAGGCCGAATATTCAATATTTTCGAACATTCGAACACCCCTACTTTATACTATGGTAACAACATCGTAACGTCACACTGAGAAAAGAAAAAGTTTGACTGAATTAAATCGGCATACACTCTCGTTCAAACGAATGTTTCATTGGTATAAACAAATGTTCAGTTTCTTTAATAATTGTTAGAGTCAGCTGACTAAAATATATTTATGGTAACCAAAATTGACCAACTAAAAATTCGTTTGAACGAGGGTGTACACCGATTTAGTTCAGTCAAACATTTTTTTTCTCAGTGCATAATCTTGTTTTAAGATCTCCCGAGTAAATCTTAAAACCGCTATATTTATAAGAATATTCAATTTTTGTTTACAAAAATAATTATTTATAAAGCCATATATTCACGAACTCGAATGGTAACATTTTCAACATTGATGAAAAATCTGAATTGAGCGCAATTATTACAATAAGTATGTTAACAAAAAACTAGTCTATAGAGTCTTACTAGACGCAACCCGAACGATTATTTATATAACTTATGCTTTTTTAATCGAAATTCAAGTGCACGCCGAAGCGTCGGATGAAATTTGCAATATGCAATTTGAAACTTATATGTCGTGTATTAAGAATGCAAAGTTGAAACTAAGAAATCATTCATCTACTCCAGCATCCTCTTATGCAATGTAATTTTGTATGGGTTATGCGATATTAGGCGCGAAAAAAACTATACGGAATGAAAAAACCCCTACGGAATAAGGGCACACAAGTGAAGTAAAATTATAAAACTCTTACAATCAATTTCTCGAAATAGTATAAACTAATTTAAATTTACACCTCATTTATATATTAAATTTTATATACTATGTTGATAACTGTATTCTGATTAAGCAAAAAGAAATCTTTAGATCCAAGCATAATAAATTATAGGAAATTCATTGTTTTAAGTGGAAAACCTTTCGAAAAAATGATATTTAAAAAAATAATGGGCTTTCAGGAGTTTTGAATATTCGGACTTGGGGATTTCCTACGACCAGAATACCAGTACGAATGTTGAATAGATTATTCATACGTTTTTTTAACGAAGAAACCAAAAATAAACCATGTTTTCTTGCTTGAAATTTATGCTCTCTTCCATAAAAAAAAAGCTGGAGAATATTTACATATTCAGAAGCGTGATTCGAAATGTGATTCTCAGTCTAACATGAAGGATTTAAAACATCTACATCACATCTCCTTCAGACATTCTGAATTCATTACTTTCTGATGTTTCACGATAAATTAATGAATACATGTGTTGATAATTATAGTCGATTTGCCTGCGACCCGACCACCCCAAGTCTGCAAGTACGACGAAGCAACTTGCAGCAATGAAGACTGTATTCCCAAGTCTGCGGTCTGCAACGGCAAGTACGATTGCTCGGACGGTTCGGATGAAATGCGTTGCAGTGAGTATACATGAGTTACAATTATTGTACAGAATCAAAAAATATAGTCAGTGACTTGTATGACTGACGGCAACAATATTATCAGGTCTTCACGGATGCGAGCCTAATCAATTCCGTTGCGCTAACAAAGAATGCGTTAGCAAAGTCTGGCGTTGCGACGGTGATAAGGACTGCCGCGATGGTACTGACGAAGAGAATTGTGAGCCATCACCACCTGGCTCTCCCTGTAGGTATGACGAGTATCAGTGCGCCAAATATGAACAATGTATCCCGAAGGGTTATCACTGCGACATGGAGCGCGATTGTCAAGATGGTAGCGACGAATTTGGCTGCTGTGAGTATATTTCACTTTTATTGTACTTTTCGCCTTTATGGAATTGAACACAAGCTGGAAAAATAAGAAGTTTAGCTGATTTTTTTTTTTAAAGCAGAACGGTACATGTAAATTAAATTAGATGTAATGGGTCAATAGACAGTGAATATAAGTCCTTGAAAAAAAAAACAAATAGCCTAACTAACAAATAAATATCAGCCTAATAAGTCAATTTTTGAACGCTCCAGACTTGACGAAAGCTACCATTAAAAAATGATCCACGGATTGACATATTTCCTTGCAAACGGTTGACATGAAATCGAAAAATGGTAAAGATTCTCAGACTACAAGGTTTTGGATATTCTGGTAGGACCCGGATTTGTAAATTTCCAGAAATTGCAAAATTATGCAACCTTTAAAAATCGTATATTTTAACGACTTTTAGTATATTTTTTAACTTCTAAAAAGGTGATTCTATTGAATGTAAATAAAGCCATTTTACAGCGATCATTTTGAACTTTTAATCACTGTATCAAAATTTTCCTGGTTTTTTACAAAGATGTTAAGGACTAAAAGTGTCGACGATTATAGACACGAATCACCCGATCAGAAGTAATATTCAAGTCTTTAGGAGGTCGTCTCATTGCATCGAAGTCAAAAAGGAGAATCGGGTCGCTACCGCGTTAAAACGACATCATAAAAAAATTGGCTAATTATGTCATGTGATGCGTTGGTGATTTCATGCTGCCTTGATCAGCTGAAAAACCTGTGCGCCATATCATGGCAGCCGATTTGTCTTCTTTATTGTAATTTTATAAAAATTAACTTATAATTCCTCAAGTTAAATTCCCAATGATCCCACTTTTTTTATAAACGCATTGGAATCCTTTTATAATTTCATACACAATTAGCAATGTTTCTAATTGTGGCTATCGATCCGCGATGTGAGTTATGCGATTGAACTGTAATGTGAGCAATTTTTTAATGAAAACCAATATAATAAATTCAAATTTCGACATTCAAATTCTCAAACAAAATGTCGGTTAGGAGACTTAAACTTTCACTATAGCTAAAACCACGACTTCATTTTGTGGATAGGCCAATATTTTGAGCGTATATCCCTGCCGGAAAAAAAATTCTGCAACTCATTACGTCATTTCAAGAAGAAAGTATTTATTTCTACCATAAAATATGTGATATTTACAATTTATAGGTATTGTAAAAACTTGTAGTTTCCTATATACAATTTGTGGAACTTTTTATGATAAACTGTAACTTCCTACAACAAGAAAATAGTTAGTTGTACTTTTTCGTATAAACTACATCTATTTATCGTTAAATACAAATTTCTACGTCAAGTACCAATGTCAATAGGCAATGTAGATGATTCGGTGTAATTTGTTGTAATTTATTGTAAAAACTACAACTTACAGTATATAACAACTTTCTGCGACTCACTCGAAGTGTTAACTTATCGGGAAATCAAGAAAATCTTGCAAATAAATTACAATTTCTATGAAAAAGTGCGAGATTTGGACGTTTGACACACAGCCGCTAGATGGCCAACATCGCAATACCTTTCTCGCGAGTAAATCGTACTAATCAAGCCTATAAAACTCCCAATACCTTTCCGACAATCGAGCTCATTGTCACGACGTAGAAGGTTCAGAATAAAAACCCTACAATTCCTGGTAAGCGATAATGTGATTTCCATCATTTCATTCGTAGGAATTATTGAAAAAAAAAAATTCCACTTGATGGAATAGTCAAAACATTTTAGTAGATAGTTGTACATGTCATAGAAAGTTTTAGATTATTGGCATTCTATTGATAGCAATAAAATTAATATTTTATAGCGAGTTATTAACTAAGACTGTACAATTCTACACGTTACTATAAGAATTTACAATATATATGAGATATTGGAATATCGAAAAACTACAACTACGTATGAGAAAGAACGATATTTGAAACGAGTTTTTAGAATGTTGTAAATTTTTACAGTAGATCGTAGTTACTGAAATCCTATTGACCCTGCTCCGTTGTTGATCGTTCTCAAAAATTACAACATTCTGCAACCGTGTTCTAAATCTCGCACTTTCCCATAGATAGTTAAAGCTTTCGCGTAGTTTTTCGTAGTTTCTTGAAGTTTCAATACACTTTTGAGTAGCAAGTTGTAGAAAGAACATAGTTATTTGATCTACTTTTAAAGTAAGAAGTTGTAATTATTATGACACAGTTTCAGCGTAGGGAGTTATAGACTTTTCCCGCCCGGGGTTAAATGCCACGAAGAAACTTATTTTTTTATGTCGATCACGAGAGTTAAAAGCGTGTTCGCGACAAAACAACCTTAATACCTATTATTTAACAATTTTAACAACGGCATTTCTTCCATTATTCTTAGCACCTGTATATATCACGAAGCCACCACCAGGAATGATGACCCTTCAAGTCAACGAGACGATGATCCTAACTTGCACAGCCATCGGTGTACCAATCCCAGAGATTATTTGGCGTTTGAATTGGGGCCACGTGCCTTCGAAATGTTACTCAACCTCTCACAACGGCACTGGAACTCTCACCTGTCCGAACATTCAAATCTCTGACCAGGGTGCATATTCGTGCGAAGCTCTGAACGTAGGAGGTTTCGTATTCGCTGTACCTGACACAATTCTCGTTGTCGAGGAACCGCACACTGTCTGTCGTGATGGAACATTCAATGACGAAGCTCGCACGCCCGAAGATTGCATATCTTGCTTCTGCTTCGGCGTTGCGAACAAGTGCAAGAGCGCCAATCTCTTCACTTATCAGCTACGACCGCCCTTCGATAGTTTCAGAGTCATCAGCGTTGAGACAACACCAACTTTGAAAATTCAAAATGAAATAAGTAGCCAACTTGCCGAAGTTCGACCTCGAGGATCCAACGGTGCCGATATTTCCTCACCTTACAATAGGGATCTCTCACTGTACAACATGCCATACTTTGCGATACCGTATTCCTATTACGGACCAAGTACACTCAAGTCTTACGGTGGATATCTCAGTTACACGGCTTCCTATATCGGCAACGGGGTGCCGAATAATGCGCCGGATGTTATCATTAGCGGAAATAATTACGTCCTGGTACACAGAGGCGAGACAATTCAACCAAATGTCGAGAACGAACGTCAGGTCAGGTTCTTTTACGGCGACTGGTACAAGAAGGATAATTGGGGCCAGGATGTTCTAGCCACTAGAGAAGAAATTATGATGGTCCTTGCTAAAGTCGATCACATTCTTATTAAGTAAGGAAATGTATTCCTTGTTGCTTAAATATTTACTTAAATATTGTTACTCGTTACCTAAATATTCACTTAATTTATCAGAGCCAAATACGACGATTCACCGGACCTGCAAGTCTCCATCGTCGACATTGTCATGGACACAGCCGAGTCCTCCAACACCGGCCTTGGAGCAGCTTCTTACGTCGAAAAATGTTCCTGCCCGACTGGTAAGGAAACAATAATTCTTCAATATTCCTTTGATGAGAAACAGATAGGGAATGGGACAGAATTTGTTACTTCCAACAGGGAATGAACATTGTGTGCAACGTTAATTATTATTTTACGCAATCATCGTACTGTAATTGTATTGAACTTGAATTTCGAATTCAAGAGCTTTGGAAAACCAATCTGACTATGATTGTGTGAGATATTTGAGTTTGTGATCCTTCGAAATCCGTGTTGCAGTGAATTTTACATTTCGAACTCTTTGTGGATCGTATTTCCTCAGTGAGCCTCGAATTTTTATTGCAATCAATACAGCTTTCCTGGAGGCAGTCGTTAATAAATAGGAAAAATGGTATTTTAACGAAAAAACTAAAAAAAAAATCTGAAGAGCACTAAAAGTAGTTAATCTTCCGACGATTAAAGAGAGCATCGCTTTTGCCAGCTTTTTAAAAATTGTCCCCTTACTAAACAAAACATTCACAAATAGCGATTGACAAAATCATCGCGAGATCATGTAGATCAAATAGCGTGCAAACTAATTTATAATAATGTTATAATATACAAAACTTACATAAAATATTAGAGTAGCCGTACCGATTTTGGTCATTGTAAGCATCTTTCTATAATCAAACGCTCGTAACTAGAATCAAAACTTGTAAAACGGTTTTGATCTATCATATTTCGGACGTAATAAGATATAATTTTTAATTTGTAGTATAAAAATCTGAATATTTGTCGAGAACAGATTGAATAATGGATTTCAAAAAAGTGCATTTGCCATACCTCCAGTTCTTGCCACACTGAGAAAAAAAAAAAGTTTGACGAACTAAATCGGCGTACACCCTCGTTCAAACGAATTTTTAGCTGGTATAACAAATATTTTGGTTACCACAAATATATTTTAGTCAGCTGACTCTAATAATTATTAAAGAAACTAAACATTTGTTTATACTAATGAAACATTAGTTTGAACGAGTGTGTACGCCGATTTAGTTCGTAGCCGGTTCTGATCGTCAGCAGGTTTTATTCTGTTTCAATATAATATTGAGTTGCAATAAACACAAAATAAATGTTATAAAAGTAAAATACAACTTTTAATATCCAAATCGCATGAGGCACTAATAAATGGTAATAATCTGCGTTATTTTTGCCATCTCCCTGAAATTTTTCAACGAATTTGGTACTAACTATTTGCGATTATTATTCTAGTGCCTATTATGCCCGCGCCGGGAGTGTCGGACTATCAAATATTTTACTTATCGGGATCATTTGCTAATAAGGAGTTAGACTCGAGTGCATTTGGTAAAGCTTAGGAAGATTTATTTAAACAAATCACAATTGAATTTATTACAATACCGAGCTCGTCTAGATTGCATTACATGTGGACGAGTGTGATCCAAGACTGACTGGTCACCTTGATGTTCAAATTAAGACGGTCGTTGAATTGCAGTTGCTAACAGCAATATGAAAAAAATTTATGATTTTGTTCTTTATTGTTGCACCTTCGACTGGCCGCAGCCAAACCAGGTCAGTCGACCGTGGTGTTTTAAGAAAGCAGCATAAGTCGAATGACTGTTGTGTAATCGTAACAATTTAGAGAACTTAGCACAAATTCTCGGCACAACATTCTTACAAGATAAGGTTAACTATCTTTTTACCGACTTTCCTAAAATAACCACATTGCTTGTCTGTAACACGATCGGGAAATCACCTATTATTTCCCTAGGGTGTATAGGGCTCATTACTCCCTCTGACAGATGTATAGATGTAATGAGATCTATTACCCCCTCTGCCAGTTCGACTACTCCCGGGGCAGTAATGGTCACAATAATAACAAGGTTTTTAATAAGGAATGGTAAGGAAAGGAATAATAAGGAATGTGGTTACTGTAACGACATAAGGAAAAAAAGTAGTGTATCCAACACAGGAGGGAGCCGATTTTCTCCTCGTGTGATTTCACTTCGCCTCGTTCAGGCAGCAAGCTTCACACTCGGTGGTAATCTCCCACATCCCTCAATTGTTGTATAATGTACTATTTGTTATTTCAAATAGCTAATTAAAGTTTGATGTTTCCGGCAGGATACTACGGTGACTCGTGCGAAAATTGCGCTCCCGGTTACCTAAGACGAACAAGTGGCGCCTGGCTCGGCGAATGTCATCGACCGATACCGAATGACACATGCAAAGAAGGATACTACGGAGATCCTTTGAGAAATATCCCCTGCGAACGTTGTCCTTGTCCACTCACCAATCCCGGAAATCAGTATGTTTTAAATTTCGTAATTAACGTTGCAGAAACTTTTCGACGGATCTACGTTGCTAATTGCGTCGTTTACCGTTCATAGATTTGCCCGAACATGTCGTCTCGGTGCAGACCTCAATCCCGTCTGTGATTGTCTCCCAGAATACACCGGTCTCAGATGCGAGAAGTGTGCTGAAGGATACCATGGAAATCCCATAATTCCCGGTGATATGTGCGTCCCCAAAGTGTCTTGCGATCCTCACGGAAGTCTAAGACCGACACCGGACGCCGATGGAAAATGTCGATGCAGGGTATTATACAGTCATTTAACGTTAACATAATCGCTCTTCGAGCATCCAGGAAAAGATTTTATATTCCGTAATTTTATGTAATATCCACTGTTAACGCTCACTCCCTATAACGGATTAAATATTGCTGTATTATCTGCTAAAACGTAAGTATAATTCTCGCCTATTGCTATATTTCAAAGAAGAATTATTTTCACAAGATAAACTCCACTGAAGTAATCCAATTATCAGACGAATGATTTTGTTTTCATATTGTTCATTTGTATTTTCATATTTCAGCAATACGCGACTGGCCTTTTGTGCAATCAATGCAAGGCGAACACATTCAATCTTGCGTCGAAAAATCAATTTGGATGCATAAGTTGTTTCTGTATGGGAATCACGAACAGATGTAATCCGTCGCACTGGTACAGAAGTGAGGTAGGATCTTGGTAGTCAATGATTCATTTATATCTATCCGATTAAGTGATAATATATCGTTTAAACAATATGCGCTTCCGCAGACTCGAGTGTCATTCACCAACTCGATCCGAGACTTCACGATCATCGAATCCAATACTCAGGACCCTCATCCGATCTCGGAAGGAATTCGTCTCGATACGATAAGTCGTGAGATCGTTTACAGTTCATTCCCGAATCGTGGTAACAGCGATGTTTATTACTGGGAACTGCCGAGTATCTTCTTGGGCAATCAGATAACATCTTACGGCGGCGATCTTCGGTACACCGTAAGATACGTGCCCTCTCCGGGTGGACAAAGCTCGAGAAACAACGCGGCTGACGTTGAACTCATCAGCGTGAGTAGCAAGTCGATGGTTAACAATAACAGTGAAATAACAATTGGACAAAAAATGTTGAACGGTACTCCTTTTTTTCAGGCTAACGGCATAAATCTGCTGTACTTCTCGAAAGAAACACCGGAATCAAATACACCGCAATCGTTCACTGTACCGCTGCTCGAACAATATTGGCAACGAACTGATGGAACTTACGCTGATAGGGAACATCTATTGATGGCTCTTGCTGATGTCCAGGCAATAAGAATCAAAGCAACTTATACCACCCACACCGATGAAGCTGCGTAAGGGTTTTTCGTCATTTTCTTTTTCCATATAAACAGGAAATGTGCGAATAACTAGTAGCCTTTTTGGAATCAAGTTAGAATTCTCGATCTATCGAAACATCAACATAAAGTCAGACATTAGGTCATTACTTCAAGCAGTCTGATGCAGAATTTAACTTTTTTCAGGCTTTCCCTGGTGTCGTTAGATACCGCGGAGAAGTTCAACACTGGCAGGGAACGAGCCGTCGAAGTTGAAGAATGCTCCTGTCCCGCTGGATACCGCGGACTCTCCTGCGAGGACTGTGCCGTAGGTTACACCAGAGCGAACGAGGGTCTCTACCTCGAATTTTGCGAACCTTGCGACTGCAACGGTCACTCGTCTCAGTGTGATCCTGACACAGGAATTTGCGAAGTAAGTCATGTATAGAAGAACTAAAATCACAAGATATTGCCTTTCTTCTTATTACGATAGTATTTTCGCGATATCAACGTACTAAAATTTCGTACCATGCACGTGCCTAAAAATGCGATAATTTAATCAACTCATCATAGAAATATCAATCATATATATATATAAAATTGACGTGGGACTAGTCGATAATACAAAAAATACGTATTTACCATCGTAAAACTTATTTCATTAAATATTTTTGTTGTTTTTGAGGAAGTCGGCGCACGATTTCCGTGCATCCGACTTCCTGAATAAAAATCCTGAAAGTTGGAAAAGAAACTTTAGTAAAATATGTTGAAAAGATCTGAGAAACGACATTTGCGAACGTTAGAAAGAGATGAGTTCCTGGGTGGTGATGCATAGGTATGCAAAAAAACAAAAGTCCAGTGTAGGGTTATTGATGATACTTTTATTGCGTTCGGAGCCTCCTCGAATCGAAGACCCAAGAGCGACTGAAGACGAGTTTTAGTTAGTTTTCAAATATCTTTATTTTTCGTTGAAAATTCATATAATGTAATAACAATAACAGGTGTATCAATATTTTTATATTTAATTTGGTATTCCCGTCCGCTCAGGACTTAACTAGCACATCGTTTTCTGTTCATTATACGAATATTCGGGTACACATTTTTTTAAAATAACCCTTAGGAACCAACTGCTGAAGACGAGCGGCGGGAACTCGTCTTAGATAGCAGTGGAAGCCGAGCGTCTCGCCATGATTGGCTGCGTGCCCGAAAGTGGGGAGGCGGTTGAGTCGGTCCAACTGCCGACCCAATCCGGCGGAAGCGCATTACGTTCGGTCTTGACGCTTAGTCGTTTGATAGAAAGATTTTATATGTTAAACTTATTATACGAGTTTTATAATACGAAGGTTACAATGGTAATACGAACATTATAAGGAATAACCAGATTTAGGAATAAAGAATCGGTGAATACTGTTATATGTGGGTAAAAGGACGTCAGTTAAGGTAATAATGTGAATGTTACAATACAAGAGTTAAAAGCTGCGTATTACAATATAACTGGGAATAAAGTAATGATGAATATTATAACACACGAGAGTTTTAGATATTACTGCGGAACACGATTATCGTAAAACGTATGTTATAATATGAAAAGAATAAAAAGTATTATGATGTACTCTCGAGCGAAAAAAAGTACGGCTTACAACATCATTTTGATGGTAAAAACAAAAACGTGTTATTTCTGCTTGCTTTGTACACGGCTTACATGTTAAGCTTGCTAAATATCACGGCTCAGTGATTGTCAGACTTCTGAATAGTTTCCAGATACTTGAATAACATTCTGAATCATGTTTACACCAATATCTAGCAAATAAAAAGACGATATCGTGGGCTTACTAGCTTAAATTATAATTACATTATTAACCGACCTTTTCCATAATATCGTTTTTTCTTAACCGTTTTAAATTCGTTTTAGAACTGCGGCAACCATACTATCGGTGACAACTGTGAACTTTGCGAACCCGGCTATGAAGGTGACGCGACACGAGGAGGTTGCTACTGGCGTGGTCCGACGACGCCACTACCCAACTGCACTTGCGATCCAGCTGGATCAGAAAGAAACCAATGCGTCGACGGAACATGTTATTGTAAATCAAACGTCGAGGGTCCACAATGCAATCGTTGCCGGCCAGGAACATTTGGGTTGTCTTCCGACAATATCGATGGATGCATAGACTGTTATTGCAGTGGCGTGACTAATCAATGTCAAGAGAGTTCATTGTATATTCAACAGTTACCAATGTGGGTTTACGACTCTCATCACGGATTCACCCTCACCGATTCGTAAGTTCTTTATTAATTACTGTATCGCTGATTCTATTAAAACTTGTTACTTGCGACTTATGAGTGACAATTCGCATAGATCAAGGCTCGACGTGATCGACGACGGATTTGACATCAATGTGGCACTGAATGAAATCGGTTACCGATATTCCAACAATCGAAATCGTCGACTATTCTGGTCCCTACCGTCAACATTCACAGGCAACAAAATCAAGAGTTACGGTGGCAAACTTACGCTCACACAACACATCACCGCACATCCAAACTCCCAGATTCTTAAGGATCAGGATGTTTTGCTCTATGGCAACGGTATCACACTCTTCTGGAAAAATCCGCAAGACATACTTCCCGGAATTCCTCTGGTGAGCTCTTGATAATGCTCTGATTAAAACAATGTAAACCTGCCTAATCATAAAATGACGAAATACCGTTTTGTAATTAATGTTTAGCTTGGTAATCATTTCAATCCCAGTAAATAGTTGGGAAATATTATATACACATAAATGGTAAGCTCTTGGAAAAACCAGTATTTTGCGTGACTCTTGTATTTACGCAATACACAAGCAATCAAAAGTTCAATATAGTCGGAAACATTCGTTGAGGGTTTGAATCAATATTATTGTGGAAATTGCATAGTGTAACGTTACAAACTATAACGAAATGGCTCAACAAATATTTTATGCTATTGTGGAGGAACTCGAAGAACATTTCCTACTGTATATTATTTCGTATTTGTATGTAAAATCTTGCGGACACGTTACATTTTAATTCACGTAAAAGTTGGCATTACACGCTACTTTTAACTCCCTGTAAAAATGTTACCGTCCGGCAAAACTTAAATTAAAAGGTGACATTATCTTTTGTTGCGTATTTTTAGCGCAAATACTTCAAAGTCAAACAAAATGTGAAAGCGAAGTGCAAGATTCTACTTTTGATCATTATTTTAAAAGAATGTCAAAACTGAAGTTGACCAAATTGTTAGTGATTAAGGTAATACAAAATTACTTCAACATATTTAAACAAAAATAATTATTAGAAATGAAAACTTATTGCAAAATTACTGTGATAAGTTCAGATCAATTGCTCAAGTAATTTTCCGATAGCAGGCTTTTAATATTACAAATCAGATGTTTTTTTATTTATTTATTTTTCATGATTACTTGTACAAAGTGCAAAACTAAAAGTATGTAGTGATTCGATTACCTGTCGTCTCTTTAATAAAATAGCAAAAAAATCGAATTTTTAAGATAATTTACGAAGTGTTTAATGCAATTTATTATATATTTCAGACTTATTCGGTTCCTCTGAAGGAATCCGAATGGCGCAGGCTGTCAACCTTGGGTCCTCGACATGCAACGCGCACTGACTTGATGACAGTTCTCTCGAATCTCGACGCCATTCTCGTTCGTGCATCGCACAGCGAGGGAATGACGGCAACTTACATAAGCGACATCAGTCTCGACACTGCTGTCGAAACTCGTGGAGGTCGTCGCGCGACACAGATTGAAGCCTGCAGATGTCCTCGAGGATATGTCGGTACCTCCTGCGAGACTTGCGCTCGCGGTTACTACCGAGATTTCAATAACAGAACAGTGAGTGTTCTTGGAACATGTAACCCCTGTCCGTGTAGCGATCACGAAGAGAGCTGTGAGGTTGATCGATCGGGACAGATCCAGTGCAACTGTCTGTCAGGATACAGCGGACAGTACTGCCAAGATATCGGTAAGTCATTGACAATTATTTTTTTTTCTAATCACTAATAATCTCCATTGAACACACATTTCTTAGAGTAGGCTCGGTCGATAGAATTATCAAGAGGAAATGTTGGACTCAAAAGGTTGCTAATTTTTTCCTACGTCTTTGGGTAGTAAAATTAATCATACCGAAACGATCCTTTCTTATTCTTTAAGTTCGCCTTCAGTCTAAAATATGCTGTTTAAAGGACCTTTTCTTTTATATGCCTATATGGAAAAATATGAAATTTCCTACATCTGATTTTATCACTCCTGTTAACCATTAATTTTGTAAAATATTGTTTTGTTTGATAAAGTTTACACCCTGAGTTTACGATAGTGCGAGTCAAGTGTACACATGATTAATTACTAACAAAATTAAATCAACTGTATGAGTGAACAATGTTTGCATGAACCAGCCGAACTCAGGGTAGGTCTAATGCCGATCAACGTCCAAGCGCCGAGATACAGCATCGTGAATTTCACTTGTTCCTACAACCACGATGACACTCTGTATATATACTTTAAACTGACCCAATATTCTGGAATGCCGTTGAATGCTTGGGCAATGACACCGGGACCTCTGGTCACCACCAATGTCGGAGCTCATCGTGTTTGGAGCGTAAACGTTGGAAGTAGTCCCTGCAACGTCGAGTGCTTGATCATCGACCGACAGGGAAAAGAACTCGCTAGAATTGCTACGACAATAACGCCAGGTTCGGACTTCACGTGGAAACGATCACTTCGTTCATGTTCGTCCGCTCATCGGTTATCGGTTATTGTTTATCATACTTATTGGATTGGGACATAGCGGAGCTCATTTCGTGTTTTCCCGTAGTATTTTCCAGGTCTCTGTGGTCATCACGATTTGTGGTCCAACATGGCAATTTCTTTTCTCGAAAATCTTTGCTTTGCTCACTCAATATGCCTTTATCCAATCTCATTGTCACCATTGAAATATCGCTAGTGATGTTTATGTGAAGTTTATACCTTTCGTTTGTCTTGCGGTAAGGGAGATAATTGGATTTCTGTGCACTATTGTTATTGTTATCATGTGTTTTGTTTATCAACTCGTCGTTGAATATTTACTACATCTGTGATATTGTTTCAATAGCTGATTATCCACCACCACCGCCGACTCTGCCTCCTCCTGTTGTTCCGCATCCGACAATCTCCGTTTCCATCCAAGAGAAGAAATTCCAGATCGTTCAAACCGGCAGCACTGTAAGATTGCACTGCAGAGGAAGATCCGTGAATAATGTAAGTGTTCAATGAATGAAAACTTGCGAAATATATTTGAAACAAATAATATAAATGATTTGTTCATTTAGGCACCGCTACGAATTCTATGGGACAAAGAAGGCTCTACGTTGTCAGAGAGGAGTTCTGATGATTATAAGGGTCTTTTGATTATTCGCGACATCAGAGTTTCCGACAGTGGTATGTACGTCTGCCGAGTCACCGACGGAATCAGCGTCGTTCTGGATAAAGTTTCCATTGCTGTTGGAGGTATGAAACCATTTTTGGAATTTATTAATTCACTGTTCATGTTTGCTCTTCTATTTGGACGTTTACAAGAAAAAATGTGTGTTCTTAATGGACGCAGCTTTTCCGCAAAGTCTACTAGATATACCAGGTAACTCGCGGAAGCGTTGTTTATAGTAAATTATGTTTCATTTACTAGTGTCAAAGCAAATAGAATAATTAATATTCACTTTTCTAAGCTGAGCGAAGTATATCCTACATTTATTCAGAAAACATATTCTTAAAAATGTTCAAACTTCTGTTGACCATGCCAACTTCGCAACATTAATATACTGGACCAAAAATATACAAAGACAATCTCTTCATTAGCTCTATGAGTTAATACGTTAATCGACTTTAGTTTGCTCACAGGTGAAATTCTGTGAAGAATGAAAAATAATGAGGGAGTAATGTGCAGCGTTTTACTTTATATTCTTGTTTTCACAAGTATTGTAAAATCACATTGCCACAATAGAGTTTTACAAAAATTATTGCTAATTACGAAAATTTACTGCGTAACTGGTTTGGCAAATTTTAGATCAACCGTGTCACGCATTTACGAGTTACGGGCCGTTTATACAAATCAATGGTCTATAAAATTCAAAACCCTCTGTCGATGTTTACCAAATTCAATATGAGAAAAAAATATTTAATAAAATTTCAGCTTGTTTTGCCAAATATTTCGAAAGTAAAAACGATTACAAATCAAATAATTTAAATTGCTATAATATATCCGAACGCTATCTACCGACTTTCATAAAATGTAATATTTAGCATTGCGTGAATATTAATTTCTGTAGAAAATTCGAGTCAACTGATGGAAATTGATGTGAATTATAGCGGCAACGTCAACTTTTAATAAAATTAAAAATCCTGTAAAATCCAGCCCTTTATAGATTTGGCCCAAAGTCAGCATCAATGATGTCTGAAAATTTGTGGTACACACAATGCAAAACACGATAAAATTGCAATCCGTGCATTAACTATGACAAAAATTATACAGGCGTAAGAACACATATTACCTGAATACCAAAAAATCAGTTTGATTGGTTGATTAATTTTTGAGACACTGAAGTTTGAATTTTTAATACACAAACATCAAACCGGACGTTCGTTTTCTAAACCACTGATCTGAATATTTAAATCTATTTTAAGTATCCTGATCCATTTCTATGATTAAGCAAAATTGTAGCTTTTACTCAAGTTTGGGTCATCGATAACACATCTTTAGACATTACTGTCCTTTGTGCGGTATTGATTCATGACGTTTGGAAACATTTTACAGTAACGTTACAATGTCTTTAACAGGCGCTACCCCAGAGGCACCAAGATCCTCGATCAATACGCCCTACCTACAAGTTAAGCAAGGAGAACCGGTGGAATTCCAGTGCCAAGCGACCGGCAATCCTGAGCCGGAAATCGAGTGGGTCCGAGTTCCAGGACAGATGAATCCAGAAGCCAGGTTTTATAAGGGCCTGTTGAGAATACCAGCTGCCACGAAAAACGATACTGGTAGCTACATGTGTGTCGCAAAGAACGATGTTGGTATTCACTCGGAGAAGGCAGAACTAGTCGTCTTAGGTGTGTGTTTAAAATTTGTTAACTATTTTCATAGATTTGTTATCTTTCGATGAATAGATAATTAAAGGGTGAAAAATCCCTTTATGTATTTTACAGATATAACCACTCCCAACATCCAGCCAGACATACCGCCAATGATAAATCCCTCTCAATGGACCGGAAGTGCAGGCG
Source organism: Perithous albicinctus (assembly GCA_964016905.1). NCBI lineage: Eukaryota > Metazoa > Arthropoda > Insecta > Hymenoptera > Ichneumonidae > Perithous > Perithous albicinctus. Next base: position 12,756,234 of record OZ024693.1, on the reverse strand, counting down.
ACACGGTGCAACTAATCTGTGTCCGATCAACATACCATGCAAGCGTTAACTGGGTTCGATCCGGAAACTTAGCCATGCCACAGTCCTCTAGTCAACGAGACGGTATCCTGACAATCAGCAATCCAATTCCTACCGACTCGGGCATCTACATCTGTACAGCAAGCAGTAACCAAGGAACGCAAACAAGCACTTCCGCCGATATCACAATATACCCCAGAAGAACTCAACCCAGTGTCAGGGTCGAGCCTGAGAAACAAGAGGTCTCTCAAGGCACTGAGGCTGAAATTAGGTGCATCGCTGATCGAGAATCCGGTCTTCAGATCAAGTGGGTCAAGTACGGTGAATCATCGCTCGGACCGAATGCACGACAAATCGGAGATACCCTAAAGATCATCAGCCCTAAGGTATCCGACAGAGGAGTATATATCTGTCGGGCTAGCAACGCTGCCGGAAGCTATGAAGCCAGCGCCATCGTCGAAGTAAAACGTAAGTTATTTAGCGAACTCTTACAATTTATTTTATAGTAATATTATCTTTTCAGCAAGAATTTATTTTTAATCATATTCTTTAAAGAATTCGTAAACAAGTTCACTATTTTGTATTGGATTTTGGGTGCTGCGAATGGTGAAGAAAATACCATCACTCGTTTCTTGTTGATATGTCCGTTTGCACGAAAAGGTCTTCAATTGGGTCAGCTATCGGCTAAACAGTTCAATAAATAGATTAATATTAATTATGATGGGTATTGGGGATAGACGATCAATTCATTCAAATTTTATGACCTTTCAATTTTTCTTTTAAATTGACGTTGAAACTTTAACTTGCGTAATGTTTGAGAAGTAAAATTTTGTTATAGAATGATATTATGATCTAATGGAACTAAATATCAAATTTGGTCAAGATCGGTAGAAGAGTTCGGAATTTATAGCAATTACAATTTTTTAATCTGTAATTGCTATAAAATATAGAAGGCATTCCATGCAAATTCAGCCACCCGAATTTGAGAAGTCCTCAGACTCTAACTGAGTGAGATTGAAACGCTATATATTCACAATAAATACTCCAAATTTCATTAACTTATGGACTCAGGAAATTATGCTATTCTCATTAAAAAAAAAATGTTACCGGCTACATTTCGGCAACCTCAAACTGTATTGTAAAATAAAACGTAAATTCAATTCTTTTACTTACTTTCTGAATAAAATTTTTCCAATTAAAAAAAATTACAATAGTTTTTTTTCAAATCAAAGTTTTATAGAAAAAAAAAGCTTACAACATTTTGAATTCAATTTTTTCCTATATGAGTGATGTTTGATGAAAGAATAGGAAATACGGTTCAACAGGACCAATCGTTTTTCTCAAGATTCAATTTATTCTTAATCTGAATTTAAAGAAATCTAAACTGTTAGCTGTAGTTCTTTATTTCCTAACTTTAACATAATTTTCGAATTCAGCTACCACAAAAACACCAACGTATATTTTTGCTTTCTCATAGAAGAAGTGATAGGAACATTTTTGTTTTTTTTCAATTTTTCATGCCAATGGATTTAAAATGTGCCAAGAAGTCCAGACATTTAGAGATAAATATCCGGATCTGTGCATATGTGTGAAAAAAAATGTAGACGTCACTACCGAATTTAATTGAAAAAAGTGAACTTCATTTATATATTTGTCTAGTTTAGGATTGCTTATATAAAACTTGAATTTTATTTTTGACTCCCACTTACGAAATACTTAACCCTCCGTGTGTACACTATATTTTTCTTTAAGGTAACAGTCGGATTCACAAAGTTGTCTAGGCTTTCAAAAAATCTTTAAAAGTTCAGAGTTACTTCTCGAACTGTCTATTACATGGCCCAAAAGTTGGCCATACGTTTTTTTTAGAGGAGGTAGTCGAAGCCCGCCTTCCGTTCATGGGTTCCTTTAAAGACCCAGTGTACACACGCAGGCTTAAAATAGTATTCTGTTACAAATCAAGAACCCAAAAAATAGAGAAAGGAATGTGCAAGGTTTTACCATGCATTGTTTTAACAAAACATTTAGACATTTTAAGGCTAATGGTATGGAGCATTCCAATAACAAAAAAAAAGAAGTTTATTCAATAATTTATGAAAGAAACAAATAAATAGAGTAAATTCAAAAGTAATGGCGTCGCAACTCTGATTCTATATTTCCGGCAGGGGATATATTGACCGTTATGTTGCAATGGACGTCAAAAATCTGGTGACCATTAAATATATTATCTTTACAGCACGAGAAGCTCCGGTATTGGAGCTCCATCCCAGAGACTCCCAGATTGTGAATGTAGGCAGCTCCGCGGACATTCAGTGTCGAGTTATTGCCGGAATTCCGGTGCCGGAAGTTCACTGGAGCCGCGAGGATGAGCGACCGTTTGGCTGGAACATCCAACAACTGCCAGGAGGTGTCTTGAGGCTCACGAATGTTACGGTACATGACGGAGGAGCGTACAGATGTTCAGCGTCCAATACAGTAGGATCAACAAGCGCGATTGCCCGCATTGACGTCCAGTCACTCCCAACAATCACTGTCACACCACCCGGTGGTGTTATCTACGCAAAACGTGGCTCCCGAGTGACGCTCACTTGTAGCGCTCAAGGTTTACCTCAGCCGAATGTAGCATGGATGAAGTCACGACCTGGTGTCTCGATATACAGCTTTGCGAGAGCACCGGGTACATCACATTTGACGGCGGTTCACGATATTGCCTCCATGTCCGACGACGACGAAGGTTCTTACACGTGTCAGGCAATCAATCCAGCAGGAGTCACCGAGGAACGCGTACAGGTACGCATCGATGATGACAACAACAGCGTAGTTGACCCCGATCTATTTGGTCCAGCTCAACCCGGCGTGAGAATTTCCGATGACAATCTAAGTATCCCAATTGGTGGTACTGTCACGATACACTGTCAGGTATTCGGGCCCCGAGACGGACCTAGAATCTATATCGACTGGAAGAGAAGCGACAACAGACCACTTCCCATAAGAAGTTCTGTTGACGACCATGCACTTACCATCACTGATGCCACACGAGAAGCCGCAGGCGAATACATTTGCGTTGGGCACGTTCCATCGGGCAATGAAGTCTTCAGAGCGCGTGCACACTTAACTGTGGTTGGTAAGTATTAGAAAGAAAAATAGTTTTACTTTAAATATGTATGATATTATAATAATATAATAAATATTTCAATGTTAGACGCGAGTATCTTTAAATATTGGACTAATTATCTTCACTGTATTTGCAATGGCTATATTAATTTTCAGCTCCACCCAATATCGTGCTCAATCCAAATCGTCAGACGGTCAGACCTGGTGAAAGCCCAGCGATCGTTTGTTCCGCTACCGGTGACCAGCCACTGACGATTGAGTGGGAAGCTATTGGTCGACCCTTGCCCTATTCGGTGACTAAAGATCACGGCACTCTCCAATTCAATCACATCACGTACACCGACGCTGGAAAATATGTCTGCAAAGCTTCAAACAACGCTGGTACAGCGGATGCTGTTGCCGAGGTCTTAGTCAGCGGTAAATATATTTTTTACTTATTTGTTACACATGTTATAAGGTGTCTAGGCTTCGTATATTTCATTTTTGTTTAATTTACAACCAGAAACATGTATTTTAGGGTAGTGTAAAGTAAGGCAAGGCATATCTTAATTTTCCATTTTTCAAATTTTGTTGCTTTTTGGTATTAAAAAACCAATATCTACGAAGGGAATAAGCAAACAATTTTTAAAGATCGCTTAAAGCAATTACAATTTGTATTTTTTATAAAACGTACAAGTTTTTGACCCAGTATATGTTAGAAATGCCAGCTTTGCGTTCCAAAGAGTGGCCCCAAGAAATTATCAAAATATGTCCAAGAAACGTTAAAAAATCGGATGTTGAAAAATGTAGCCAATTTTTGAGAGCGAATTTTGGGGCGAGTATCCATTTAGAAGCGGTATAGTGCGTCGTTGTCTGGGTTAGCTGAACTAAAAAATATCAATAACATCGATAATGACTTTTGAGAGCAATCCTTTAAAAATATCCATTTGGGCTGGGTTTATTGCTGATATTAGATTATCCGACGGGACTAATATAGTATCAATAATAACTGGGAAATGTATAAAAAAAGAAACGAATGCGTGTTTTTTATCTCTCTATATTATAAAAATATCTTGCATCGACAGTCGCCGTGCAGAACAATCGAGCTCACCGGGGTCAGATAACACACCATGTCAATGCCCGAATCTTTGTAAGTCCCCCAAGGGCCCCTCAAGCCCAGATTTTTTTAGGCCCCCCATGAAACTTTTCTTCAAGATCCTATTGTTTCTAAGCCTCTCATCAGACCCCCTCTAAAGAATAGACCAAATGTACAAAATTTACAAAACTCCAAACGGAAAAGTGACAATCATCGTGACACGGGGGTTTGGAGAAGCGCGCACGGGGGCACAGCCCCATTAGTTGTACGGTTCATATAATTTTTCGTTTATTATTTTTTTCAGAGGACACCATAGATGAGCCCGTCATCCGTGCAGTCGACAGAGATGTCACGACGTACGCCGGAAGTACAGTAACGCTTAGGTGTGACGTGCGCCCGCGAGCCACCATTTACTGGACCAAGGACGGACGATCAGTCTCGAGAAGTGCGCGAATTGGCGAAGACTACATCGAGCTTACCCACGTTCAGCCTGAAGATGGCGGCAGATACACCTGCCAGGTTCGCAACTCTCACGGAGAGTCAAGCGATTACATTAATCTCCGAGTCGAAGGTAAGTTCTCCAAAGTTCGTTTCTGCATCTCATTATCTCCTCTTAGCACGTCACCTGTTGAAGACGTGGATGGTTTTTAAAATAAATTTTGCTATTTCGCGTAGATCCAACTTGAAGTAGATTTATACTGTAATTAGTGAAACTTAAATTTTCAGGGCGTTTAAGGTTTTAGTACAGGGAAGTAAAAATACAATTTTTTTCAGTGTCTACAAAATATTTGGATTTCCACATCAAGTTGAAATTTCGAAAATTCTCCTTAGATGAACAATGAATACAAAAAAAATATTTTAAACACGTTCAATCGTTAACAGGATAATAAGCATATTATAAAAGGTAAAAGCTGAAACCTTTAAAAAGGCTATAGGATTTCCTTAAAAGGAAAAAATACTTTCCACTGACCCCTATTTTAATAATAAATGTAGAAAAATACAAAGCTGGATCTACAAGATGCAAAATCTGTGAAACTCTCCGACGTCTATCAAAGATTTATTGAGATTCGCCTTACAAAAAGTCACCAATAATGAGAGAAAACTTCCTGGATGGAGCCCACTATATTTACTTTAAACCAAATGAAATTACTTTCAGTAAAATGCACTTATCTTAAAGGGATAACCCCGGAATTTTACTTTTTTTCTAAGCGGGTCAACATTATGATTTTTTTTTCTCGTGCATCATTTGCGACGTGAATTGATATTATAAAGTCAACATTTTTTTTAAACCAAAAACATTAATTTTATTCTTTTGCCATAAAAATGTTAATCGAAAAATGCAAATGTATTTATTTCTTGAACTGTATTTTGAACGTAAGAAAAAATTGTGCACCTCAAACAGGTAAAAACTGAAAAATTGATATATAATTTTCCTTTTTCGAAAAAAAAAAATTATATTCAGATTCTTTTTTTTTCGCTTTTTAAAATAATTTGAACGCTATTATATTCTCAGATAACATTTTTAAACAAATTAAAAATATTGAGAATAAAAAACACAACATTTGTGCACCACCAACTGAATCCATCAACTGGATTTACTTTGAGCTAACTGGTTTTATCTTGTGCCTACTGAAATTACATTATGCCAAATGAATTTACATTAAGCCGACTGAATTTACATTGTGCCAAATAAATTAACTTTGAGTCAACTAAATTCAGTTCGCTTAAGATATAAATGGATTGAAATTTAGCGGACTCTAACTAAGAAGTGGATAGATTCTCTCTGTCTAGGATCACAAAAATACGAATGAACATAAAAGTTGATGAATCTCTTAAGAACCTCAAGAGTGTCTCTTTGTTTTGTTTATTTTCACTCTCGATGTTTCGTCGGTGATTTTTTAGTGAGGGGCGTTTTCTCTTTTTGTCTTCATTCATTTTTCCAGCACAGAAGCTAAAATGCGCGTACCTATTGAATGACGTCTATTGGCTGTTAGCTTGATCGTGATATACCTCTTAATAATTGTCTGATTTGTATTGCTTTCTAAATTTGAGAATGTTTGCGTTGTTTTTTTAAGTTTAGCGATTGAGTGACGAAGCGTGAATTCGCAGGAGATACGGTCGCGACCATGACCAATGTAATCTCGTTGCAAATTCGTCGCACGACGACGTACTAATTAGCATACTAAGGTCTTTCGCACACAGTATTGCAACAATGAGCATCGTTCGAATGACACTCTCTCAGCCGTCAACTGGGTTTTTCTTAAAACTTCGCGTTATGATTTAGTAGTTAATACGCTTGCGGATTGCATGCCAGTGTACCAAACGGTGCAATGCGGACAAGGGAAGTACCTATGCAGAAGCCACGAATGCATTACGTTGGATAAGATTTGCGACGGCTATATACACTGCCACGACGCAACCGACGAACGCTTCTGCCGCATCCCGCGATATCTTCAATATCTTCACCGACGACGCGGTTTGTTTTGAGATTTGTGTGTGTTTTGTTTTTTGTCTGTCGTTTGTCGTGTGTCCTGTGTCGTCCCGTAGGTAATCATAGCTTATAATGAATCATATCCTGCTCTTGTGCAATCACTATGTGTCTCTCATGCTTTATTTTTATTTCTAGCTGTCACTGCACAAAACTTAGACTACATATTTGCATACAAATATATTTATTTCTATTTATTTATATTGAAATCCATTTTTATTTTTTTCATGCTCTGCTCGATTGTACAGCGACCTGTCCTTTCGATATTTCATATTTCTGTGTAATCGTGTCGATCAGTAGAGCTTTATTGATGGAGATTTAAAAGAAATCATCTTTTGTGATAAGAGGATTCATAAAATTGAGAAATCTAATGAAATTGATTTATTGTAGAAGCAAAAAATTCTGCTGTGACAATCGAGTCAACACAGGACATTGTCAACATTGGCGACATGATCGATCTCCGTTGTACCTACACTGGTACTCACAGCCCGAGATACCGCTGGTCCAGGCCGTACCATGCATCGCTTCCGCAAAACGCTCTAGAACATGGAAACATACTGAGACTCTCGAACATCGAACTTACCGATAGTGGTATTTACAGGTGTCACGCTGACACACAAGAAGGAAGCTACGACGGGGACTATAATCTCATTGTTCAAGGTAACTTAGCATTATCGAGCTATTTACACTCGCCAAAAAATATCTGCATAATAATAAAGTTTCCAGAATTTATCCAGAATCAGAGAGAATCACAAACGCTGACTAATTAAGAGATTTCGTAAAATCTGATGCAAAAACGTTTATAAATAAATCTTTAGTTTAATAAATGAAAACTGAGGTCAAGACGTTTACGGACAGTAAAATTATTTCAATGTTTAAAGTGTGTCGATTTTCAAAACTGTATTTATTATTGAACAATCACGGATTTTTGTTGTTGGTGTTTAGCTCTGATATAATAAAATAAACAAGCCTGCAAGGTATAATCTTGCAAAGTGATTCCTGATTTTATTTTATATCTTTGACAAAACCACATTTATGAGGAAGTTGATTAGCGTCTGTCGGAAATTAACTTTTTTCATATTTTTCCGCCTTCACCACTGTAATCTTTAGTTTTCGACCTCAACAAAGTCCTCGTTTAGGGCGAGCGTGGTAGAAACCCTTTTGGTGGTTGTTCAACGAGCTTTTATCATTCCCATATAACTAACGTGTAGAATACAACAAATTTTACTAAAAACATTATAACTTGGCCAAAAATAAGTGTATGGAAATTGCTGATAGTTCATGTTAAAGGAGAGATATTAAGCCATCTATAATAAATTATGATGTGTCCATGTATATAGCATCATTCATGTATGATGAATTTAATAAGGCAGTTAATTCAGATTGCAGAAACATAATAAAAAATATTGTAAAACATTCAAAAATTTTCTTGTAAAGATGACAAAAAATATTCTAGAAAGTAAAAATACGAAATTTAAACACTTTCTTTTTGTACTTTTTTAATACAACTAGAAGTCTTTTCTACTCTAAATTAGTAGACTTTTTAAATTGATATTAATTTAATAAAAGAATAGATACCACGCTATGCAGCCTTTACAAGCATTTAAAATATATACCAGTAATATATTTTCAAAAATAAATAATATTGATGCTGATATACATGTGGCGTTCGCGACGTGTGCCTCACATAATTCGAGTTAGCATTTCCTAGCAGACGAAAAAGGGCGTACGTCGAGAAAGGCAAGAGAAGCGCTAGCGTCTCGGTAATTTTAATTTCTTCTTGAAACCCCGATTATTCACATTGGTAGATTAATCCCGAACTAATTAGTATCGACGTTTAAACTTCAAGCACTACCCTGAATTAGCTCGTTTATTAAATTCATGTATGATGAATTTACTTACATAAATGGTGCTGCACATAGACGCATCATTATTTTTGACAAAAAGCTTAATATTTCCTCTTTAAAATAAGCTATCAGCGACTCACATACACTTTTTTTGGTCGAGTTATAATTTTATTAAACAAAAAACTTTTTTTTCACATGTTAATCATATGAGAATTATAAAACTGAGTTGAGCGACCTGTAAAAAAATGTCTACGATGCTCCCCTTGAACGAGGACATTCTTTAGGTCAATAACTAAAGCAATAATATGATATAAAAAAAATTCCTATTTGAATTTTAAAACTTCAACGAACATGCGAGCGTTCTACAACTCGCTCGTATAATAACTAGTTTTTGATGACTACACTTTCCAAAACTAATTCACGCATCTTATTTTTTGCTTACAAATATGATTCTTTCGTAAGTATTTATTGCAATGTAAATAATTAATGATATTTCTTAAAATGTATTTATAAGTAATATAATATTGTGCACTTTGCTTACAGGTGGAACGAATGATGCACCAGCCATCGAAACCAAACACGTGCCTTATGGCAAAGGCTTGGAAATCAGCTGTCGCGTGAATTTGGAACAACCAGTCAAGTTCCAGTGGAGCAAGCTCGGAGGACTGCTCCCCCAAGAAACGCAAACCTATGACGTATGCAAAATAAGATTATATTTTTTTACATATATTCCTAAAAGGGGTTGAATTACACAAAAAAGGGATAAGAAAATATTTTCTGTCATCTATACTATTGATTTCTAAGAAAATGTGCATTTCTACAATGCTGAAAAGGCAATCAATGGATTTTACATTTCGAAGTGTTATTTAGTTCGTGAAACAATACTAACCAGTCTGAGTATAATAATTCAAGATGCAATGAAAATTGGGTCAATCTTATCCTAACATTCAGTTAGTTTTTTAAATGAATGATGAATTGTTTATAAATTTTTATTATAAGCCTGATTGTGCATGCTTTAAATAAAAATCCCTATACTTGGACCGGAAAGAAAGTACTTTGCCTTGAACAAAATTAAATCTCTTTGTGAAAAATATTATATTGACTGCACGAAAATGAATATTTTCAGTGTGCTTAATGTACATTTTACTGTTGTATCATTGCCATTATTGATAAAAAAATGAAATAGTTTTAATCTAAGAAGTATGAAGCTAAAACTGTGATTTATTGTACATTAGAATAAATTGAAGCTGAGCAAAGTAAGGGGCGAAGACGCGGGAACTTACATCTGCACTGCCACTAACGCTGTCGAAAGTGCTGAGGTCCCAACTGTTCTCGTCGTAACCGGAGTAGTGCCAAACTTCCATCAAGCACCCAAGAGCTGGATATCGCTTCCTCCTCTCGCCGATTCGTATCTCCAGTTCAATATCGAAGTATCCTTTAAGCCGGAGAACTATGACGGTATAATTTTGTACAACGACGGATCAACCGACGGAACCAACGACTACATTGTACTGTCCCTCATCGGTGGATATCCCGAGTTCAAGTGAGATAATCTTTGTCAGGAGTAAACAAAAATATTAATGATTTTGTTTCCTTATTATTTTCCATTTTTCGCACAGTTTCATTTATTAGAAAACCTAAATTGATTGACAAAATAAAAAATAATAAGCAATGTGCAAAGTCTTGTCTTGTACCTTTGTTTTGTTTTATTTTGCACTTAAATAATTATTTTTTTAATCATATTTGTTGTGTTTACTCATCAATAGGAACGATTTGTAACAAGAAAATCATCATAGCAAAGGAGGAAACAAAAATGTTAATGATTTTGTTTCATTATTCTTTTCCATTTTTCGCACAGTTTCCTTTATGAAGAAGCCTAAATTGATAAAATTTGTTCTGTTCACTCGTCAATAGGTTCGATCTGGGTTCTGGTGCTGCTGTAATAAGAGCCGACAAACCCGTGACACTCGGCGAATGGCACACGATTAAATTGCTACGTAACCGAAAGGAGGGAACGATGCTGGTCGATGGAGAAGGACCGTACAAGGGTATGTCTTCTGGCAAGAAACAAGCACTCGATCTGAAGGAGCCTCTCTACATCGGCGGAGTGCCTGATTATAACGTTATCAATCCGCAAACCGACGTAAATATTGGATTTGTCGGATGCATAAGCAGACTCGTACTAGGCGACAAATCCGTCGATCTCATTGGTGAACAGACCGATAGCGTCGGTGTCACTACTTGTGAAACTTGCGCCGAAAATCCGTGCAACAATGGCGGTGTTTGCCAGGAAGCATCAACGAAAAACGGTTACAGGTGCCTTTGTCGAGCTGGCTATAGCGGCAAACATTGCGACTCCACTGGACAATCTTGCTATCCAGGTAAGCAATCGATTAAGGAGTTACATACTTTCGAAGTCTTGAAAAACAGGTACATTTAAAAACTTACGACCAGCTAAGCGGGGAGGAGGGGATTTTTTTTAAAGGTCCCCAGACTAAAGATATCAACTGATGTACAAATTCAGGATATAATATTGGTATTTACAGGCATGAGCCTGTTAAAGTTTTCATAATTCTTAACATTTGCTCCGCTTAGCTGATGTAGAATGTTATTACAAACAGAATGAGATGCCATAGACTTGACTTCTATGAGTGCTTAATAATCACGCGCAGAGTTGAAAAAGTGTAAAACTGATTCACAATAGTATTACTCAACAAAATTGATTTTAATGCTCTGACAGAAAAATTGTTTATTTCATATTTATTGGATGACTAGAATAAAAAAATACGAATCTCTGAAAATGATATAAAGAATAAGTTAACTATATAGAATAATATAATAAATTAAAAACGAATTTTACTGGCTTGCCCCCCTTAAAAAGCAAATATAATGAGTAACAAGGAAAGTAATACTCGTTAATTTCCATACAAAATAAAATCCGACTGAAGAAAAAACTTTTCTTATCGGTTTGTCGCATATCGATTGAAATTTTTCAGGTGCTTGCGGGAGTGGAAATTGCGTCGATAAGGAAAACGGATTCGAGTGTTACTGTCGGAATGGAACATCTGGAACGCATTGCGAGCTGTTTACCCCACACGTGAACGACCCGGCATTCCGCGACAATCGTGCCTTCATCTCATATCCGACACCCGCGGCAGGCAGGCGGTAAGTTTCGTTCTTTCATATCACGAGCATGTCGCATGCGTTACTCCAAACGTTATCCTATTCATTTACGATTTGTACAAATGAACCATGTTTTTGCCACGGCGATTATTTTGTCATTTGGTTTTTCGACTGCACCTATTTTTTTTTTGTTTTTTTTTTTACTTTAATTTTAACTTACGATTTTGTTGCTGTCCACATATTTCGGTTTTTAAAAACAATAACTACGATTGAGTATTGAGGGGAGGATGATGAAAATTAATTAATAAATTATCGAGAAGAACGGAATTGGGTAGCAGTCAGTATGGAATGGATTCGACATAGTCCGAACGACTCGTGGGGAAAAAAAGAAAAAGCACCGTGGCGAAAGAATATGAAAAAAAAAAACGATCCTAATCGCTTAAATTCTTTTCAGGGGAAATAATAAGAGATACGCCGTAAAAGCGAAACGATCGCACAAACGAACTTCGCACGTGCCTCAAATTAGAAAAGGGAGAGCGAGATCTGCGCACCCGAAACACCACAACGTGCACAACACTAAACATTAGACCATAAAACCACCGCCACCACCGCCAAATTCTGATGCACGCGATAGCCGGCAAACGACTAATCATTATTATAATTAATAAACAACAATAAAATTAACTCTTAACCGGGAGAACTCATGAGCGATGAACAGAGCGTAGATTGGAGCTAAAACCATATCGCAGGATCGAAAAAAAAAAGAAAGAACAGGCACTAAAAACGACGAGACGAAAGTCGAGAAACGCTGCGACAGCACTACTGTTTTTCTTTTTTTTTAATTTCTTTTATTTCTTCTTTATTATTTGTAAAAACTAAGTTCTTAACCCGGACTCTCTGTAATTCGAAACTGCATTAGCGAGTATAGTTCTCATTGAAATGAGCCGCAGTGGTGCTATATTAAATTTAGTACCCCAGTCAACATAAACTAATTGTTAGAGTTTTTGTACAGCTTCTTAATTAATACTTTTAACGCATATTGCCTATAAGTCATAGTGATTGATATAAAAAAAGAAAATAAAAAGCTAAATGCGAAGATAAAGCGAAGAGACACACTGCCAGCCCTTTGCATTTAACCACCATTTAAAATAGTTCCCGATTAAAAATGCTTATTAAAACAGATACTATATATGAATAACTAAAATGAAAAAAAATAAATAAATAAACACTTCCGAGAATATATATATCGACGCGCGACAACGCGAACTCTTGTAAGTGTATGACAAATACGCGTTCACTGACGAAAGCGTACCAGCATATATATATATTGTTTGTACTTATGTAATAAGAATCGAGCGATATAAAAAAATACTATATATAACTATATGTTTTGCTACGACACGTATATTAAAAAAAAACAAAATATATATTTTGCGAGCAAATAAAAATTGACGTGACTGTTGTATTGCTTGAAATACTTTTTTTTTTCGTTTTTCTTTTACTTACCAAATTTCACCCTTTTTAGTCGATTTACATCCAACAACGTGCGTGTTGATTTTTCAATTTACGTAGTGATGTAGTTTTTAGTTGTGTTAAGGGTCCTGCTCGGTTAAGCTGCTGATTATTATTCTAGATTTATTTTCAAGGTTTTAGGTTTTCAGTATTTACACGTCTGTTTCTCATTTAGCGGAGGTAAAAGTTTTCTCTGATTCTAAAGATTCCCAATTGTTCTGAAAATATCTTGTTTTCTCGATCGATTACTCTTGTGTATAAAATGTATGAATATCTATATTTTCTGGAGAATTTTTCTGTCAACTGTCTTCAACTTAAATTGATTTTGACTTTCTCACATAAGTGTTCCATAGTTTTTGAAAACGACAGCGTTTTGTCTGCAAAAGTCCGGATTATATGTGTTGGACGTTGAAAAGAAACTGTTAATGTCTGAACAATGTCTAAAACGAATATCAGGAAAATCACATAAAAACATCCGGAAACTTGGAACATTTTTAAAAACGAGCTGTTTATAGTTTTTCCGAGAAATATTTTCAACGGTGCATGTACTTTAGTACATGCATACTAAATTCTTCTTTAATTGAAGAATAATTATAATTATCAAGACTACGCCGTTTACAACAAATAACAGTATTTTTAAAGACACGTGATTTACTACTATTGTAGTGATAAATTTCATATCACAATATGTTCACAATTTTCAGTATTCCACAAAAATATTTTAAAGATTTATTCTGCACACTTCAATTTACAATTTAATGAAGGCAATGGAAATTTAAAAAAAAATTCAAATATCTAAGCCGAGCAAGCCTCTTAAGTTCATCTACTTCTCTCGTTTTATTATTGTCCGTGCAATTCTGTGTAAATATACCATATTGACGAGACTGTGCCTCTAGACGTATGTATAATATTATTTATCTTTTGTTCCTCGACAAAGGCAATGTGGAAGGCGTTTTATCTTAATAAAAATGATATAACTAAAAGTGTCAGTAATTGATCTGAATAAAATTAATCAGAATTGACTGAAATTCAACTTCGTCATTTTGGGACATAGTAAAAGAAATAATGTCTTTCACATAATCTTATGGAGAAGATTTTCTAGCGTGTATATAGTCACGATGCATGAATTCCCGATGGGTAAGCATGCATTAATTATTTTAAAACCCTGTAGATACAAAAATAATAATAATAACAATAATAGTTAACACCGATCGTTTCGCTTACGCGTTTTGAATTGCAATAAAAAATTGTTATTGCGACCAAGCATATGAGCTATTTAGAAAATACGGTAATACAGCTTATCAGTGTAATAACAATTATTCGTGTCTAAAAATCTATAGGATTAAACTGTCGATGAATTTTAAACCTTCGGACAACGGAGACGGGATCCTGATGTATTGTTCACAAAGCGACGAAGGACTTGGGGATTTTATGGCTCTCGTCATAAAGGACAGATACGTTGAGTTCCGTTTCGACGTTGGCTCAGGAATGGCAGTTATTCGATCGAATCACGTAATTCAACCGGGCACATGGACACATGTTACTCTAAGCCGAGAGCTAAGAGACGGAAGAATTTCGATCAACGGGGAAAAAATTAACGAGGGCAGATCTCCAGGATCCTCTCGAAGTATAACGCTCAATACACCCTTGTATATCGGTGGAATCGACAGGAGAAGAATCACGGTCAACAGGAACATTGGAGTCGACAGGAATTTCCATGGATGTATAAACGAAGTTAGTGTACTTTGCAAATTAAGACTTTATTTCAGCGAATCTGGTTAATTCAAAGAAAACTTTTAAAAATATGAAACTATTCCTTTATTGTTAATGAAATAGTATATTTAAGTTAATGTTATCTTTTCTTTGAACGATTCAATGAAATGCGGTGACATTGAATCATTGAAAAACTTATTTAAACATTTATTTAACGTTTTTCATTGTTTTCAATTAAATCCTCTTTTAACCAAGCGACGCTTTCTTCCTTAAATTCAACGAAATGCTTATACATTTGCTGCAAAGTTACCGTTTCCTTTAAATAATGAAATCGTTTCTTTACAGCCAATGAAATGTTATCTTTTTGCGGTTCAAAGAAACAATTCATTGACTCAATGAAACGTAATTTCAATGCAGTCATTTTTAGCGTCAATGAAATCTTTTTCTCAGTGATAACTTCATGCAACGATTTCGTCTACTTTTTTTTTTAATGTTATGTGTTTTTTTAAATAACTGAAGCGTTTAATATAATTCTTACAATCGATCTCCGATGTCACAATTATCCCACATTGTGGGATTATTGTGATAGCTGTATAGGTAATTGTGATAAGGTATAATTTATGGAATGAAACATGATTTGCATAAGATTTGAACACGTGGGTAAAGGATATTATTATTTTAAACAACAAAAGGTAAATCTTTCTTTAATAATAACAATGCATTTGTGAGAAACTATAATATTATAAGAACACTTTGTTTAAAGTAGATAATCTGTTTCTATTTCTTTTTCAAACTTCTTAAATTTAAAAAAATTGGAAAAACTGCATTTATGTAAAAAAAACGTATGGTTACAACTGGTATGCTAAAGGAAAGGTACGGCTACTAAAATGTGTATAAAAAAATGCAAAACTATTTGTGTAGCCTAAAAAAAGAAATCCAAATATCACAAGAACCCCACAATATTTACAAGTTTCAGGTGAAGTAGTTACTCTCATTTCGTTTACCTACAAACCAACTTGTCGCCAAATTATCACACATGTAACAAAAAGTTTTGATAAAAACATTTAGTATTTAAATAAAAATAAGTTTTGATTGAAATACTAAAAATATTGATTTTTAATAATGATGCCTCAGTTAGTTTATAAACCGTAGTTTACAAAATTTTCAGATAACTTTAATTTTTATTCTTTGGAAATGAATTGGCTTATTTTTTTCAAATATATATAATGTTTTTCTAAAAATTAAAAGAAATATTTATCATTTTCTTTTTTAATTTTCGAGAACTTGTTTAAAAGTCGCAGATGTTAGATATGTTTTCGTAGAATGGTTCCGTATTCCACATAAGAAGTTTCAGAATCTTTGAAAAAATAGTATTACAAAAACGGCATTTAAAAAAAAAGTCGAAAACGTGAACTCTAAACACGTAAGAAATATCTTTAAAAATCACATCTATTTGAAAAAATCTGCGTATTTATTTCATAAGAGAAAAAGTGTTCTGAAAATGTATTGAGCTATTATTTTTAATTAATTAATTAATTAATTGACAGTACTATTATTATAATCAATCAATATTGTCAGTATCTTCGATGACGTTGATATTTGAATTTTTTTTCTTTTGTCTCGTGTAATTAATTTTATTAGATGAAAAAAAATTAGGTTCTTAAAAGACTATCTATAATTTTTTTAAATAATATTCTTGAACTTAATTATTACAATAAAAAATGGTATATCCATGACTTACAATATTGGAACTCAATTCTAATAACATTATCATTCTCTAAAAAAATCAGCTGGAAATGTCTGCAAAGAATTTCGGCTTCCTGAAGAGTATCCTGGATTCAGCGAATATAGAGGATTGCTCAACAATTCCCGTCGCGAATGGTTCACGACCCGATCTCACAACTCAGCAACCAACCAGGCCGCCAACGACAACTTATGATCCCTGCGAACGAAAACCTTGCGTACACGGGGTATGCCAGATTGTCGGCGATTTCGATTATTCTTGTACCTGTGACTACGGCTACGTAGGACGAGATTGCGAAAAGATACTGAAGCAGTGTGAACTCTTGAGACCCTGTCAAAACGGTGGATCTTGCATGAATCTTCACGGGTCATACAAGTGCGATTGTCGACTAGGATTCAGTGGCAAAGATTGCGAGAAGAGTGAGTATTATTATTTTAATTAAGATTGTCATTTGTTGTCACTACACATTTCTATTTATTTTACACATCATATAGCATACCAACAAACTGAAATACATGAACATGACGTTTAATCCTGGTAGACTGTGTAATTGGGAATTAATTGGGTGGAGTCATGGAAAGAGTTTTCAAAATGAGCCGGTTTGTAAATTCATTGGTAGAAATTCACATCAAGGTCGCTCAAGTTTCCCCGCGTAGGAATGGAAGTGGCGAGTTTGGTAGAAGAGACCCCAATAAATTTGAAGCTAGTATTATAACTGACAATTTATAAATTTCTACTCGCAAACGCATCGGCCGATTATGCTCAATTTTGACAAGCAAAGAGTGCTTCCCTGAATAAAGGATCTTATTAAATTTTTTTCACAATTACTGATGTTACATGGAAGATTTAATTTCTTGGAAAAAGGATATGCAATAAATCGTAGCATTAAGAGATGTTTGGAATATAATTTTGCGAAAGTTGATAAAGTGATTCGAACGTTATATTCAATGGAATTTTTGATTTCGAGAAATTCTTCATATTAGGTGTTATACTTAATTTTAAAGGATTTATAATAGATGACGTTACTAATCCTTAGTAATATTTTGGTGAATATACTCTATGTCAAGTTTAAAGTGCTTATTATAATCTATAAAGTGTGATTAGTCACGTTGAATAGAAATCAAAACAAACAAGTCTCTCATTACGGTAAAAATATCAAATATCAAAGAGTTACTTTTATACTTTAATGAAAAGAAAAGTACCACTGAAAATCATCGCTTACTTATGGAAACTTACGGTGAATAAGCTCTGTCGATTTCAACATGTGTATACTGACTTAGGAGATTTAGAAATGGCGATTTTAACGTCAAGGTAGAAAATTGTAAAGATTATTAAATGAAGATCCAAGTCAATGACAAAAACAAATTGCACAGCATTAATTGTCAGTTGAGAAGCTGTAGATAAACGTAAATGAGCTATGGAAGTGACAGAAGCAAAATTGATACCACATAATTTGGTAGAAAGAAGTGTTGTAAGACGTTTGATGATTTGTGAAATCTTGCTTCAAAGACAAAAAAAAAAGAAGTAATTTTTACATCGAATTGTGACTGACGGTGAAAAACGGATCTATTTTGATAACCCGAAACGTAACAAAGTATCCGAAAAAAGAGGCGGATCATTATCATTAACGTCAATATCGACTCAAAAATAAAACGTTAATACTGCAAAAGTAATATTGTGTGTTTGGTGGGTTCAGCAGACAATATTGTTTTATAAGCTATTAAAACTTGGTGATACTATTACAGCCGATCAATAATTAATCGTATTAAACCGAGCATTGAGGTAAAAACGCCTTGATTAACATATTGCCAAAAGACACAAGGTAATTTTTTTACACGACGACGCTCAGCCAACCTACCTTCCACCTTACTCGTCGTATTTATCAGACATTGCTCCTTCTGACTATCACTTGTTTCGGTCAATATCGCATGGTCTGTCTACACCACACTTTCACTCCTCTGAAGATGCGTCGAAAAATGCATCGAAATTTGGGTTGCTTCGAAAGATATTCAATTTTTTCACCGCGAAATCCACTTGTTTCCACAAAGATGGCAAAAAGAAACAGACTGCGATGGACCATACTGTAATTCAAATAAAATTTATTTTTTATTTAACGACAATAGTCATTTTTAATGAAAATTTCGTTAAAATTAAGTACCACACGTAATATTTTCAAAACTAAAAGCCCTATATAAATTAAGAAATCAGTCGATCAATGAAACTATGGTTTTAAAAAATGAAAATTTGCAATTTTCGATTATTCGAACGATCAAATTTCTCTTACAAACCATTGTCGACGAAGCTTTCTCTGTGAGAAAGCCTAAATTGATGAATGTCCACGAAATCCTACAAGAATGAGGTAGCAACGTGCAATTTTTAATTACTAAACAATTTATTTTTGTTTACAGAAGTGGACATAATTTACGATGTAGCGTTCAGGGGTGACGGCTGGCTAGAGCTTGACAGATCGGTGATGACACACGAAGAAGAGCTCGAAGTCTTGTGCTTCGAGATATCGACAAACAAAAGCAATGGTTTGGTAATGTGGCATGGACAAACTCCCAACGACTTGAGTCCCGACGATTACATCGCTTTAGCCGTTGTCGACGGGTTCGTATTCTCAATTAATTTTTTTTTTTTACGAAATGTGTAAAGTGATAAAAACTTAATGTTAACCTTTGTATTCTTGTAGATACGTAGAGTTTCAATACAACTTAGGATCTGGACCAGCAGTAATGCGAGTAACAGCACACAGAGTTGACGACGGAAAACGTCACAGGATAATTCTCAAACGAAAGCGTAGCGAGGGTAACATCGAGCTGGACGGCGAGCACATGGAAAGCGGAATTAGCGATGGTCTTCAGCAATTACTGAATGTACGGGGAAGCGTTTATTTGGGAGGAGTACCAGACTGGGCAATGACTTACGGAAGATATGAGGATGGTTTCTCTGGGTGTATCTACGCGATGGAAGTCCAGGACTCAGCAAGCATCGACATTGGCTCCAAAGCCGTCAGAGGAAAAAATGTTTCACCCTGTACAAGGTAATATTTAAAATGCACATTTTCATTCACATTAAATAACTTTCCAAAAAAGAAATGTAAAATCTAAGTGTTATTTTTCGATTGGAAAACTATTAATCAAACTCTGTTTTTATAGAAATTTTTTTAAATAGAATACAGGAATAAAAGGCTCTTTTTTAATTAAGGAACTTGTTTACATTAGAAATCAGTGCTTATATTTTTTTAATTTTTTTAATTACAATTTTTGGTGGTTTGACTGCTTGTTTTGAAGGATAACTGTATATATTTCAAAACAGAAAAATATTCAACATCATGTAATTGAAAGAAAAATTGACCAAGTTGTCCTTATTTAAAATAAAATGTTGTTTTCGTTCAAATTTTTCATAAGAATCAATAGATAGATAGTACTAGTCCGATTATGACGAGTGACGCTTTAATTTCGTTAATTATACTGTATTCTATCAGAAAATGCAGTAATTTTTTTATTAACGTATCTAAAAACATCTTATCAACCCCAACCAGTCGTTGATTAGTGCCACTCTGGCTATGGTCCAGACGCCACAGGGAGTTCTGTGTGCAATTCGAGCGAGGTCACTGGAATAACTTTACTGCATTTGATAGATTTTGACTTGTTGAACACAAATATATAAAGCGCTTTGCAGGAAACCTGCAAAGTAAGCTGTTTGTTCAATTCGAATATTTTTTTTTTTTCGTTTTACTCTGGTCAATTTTGAAATAAAAAGATCCTATGCAATTTTACTCTACAAACCATAGATTCGGAGTAAATACATTTATTATTTGCAAATAGGCCAAAACTGGTCTACTTAACAAATGAATAGCTCTGAAAATATGAATCGTGGAAAAAAATTGTACACAACATTTATGGGTCAAATGAACCAAGGTATATTGATAACCGGCCCTTTAATTGGTATTTTCGATCTCGTTTTTTTTTCTTCTTTGGATAATTGCGAGTCGAAAATTAGCTCTACAAGTCATAGATCCAAAACAATAATTTTTCGAAATTATCTTCAACTGTACTATTTAATAAAATTATAGCTGGGAATAGTTAGATCATGGAAAAACATTTTGAACAACGTTTGTTACTTGTATATAAGGCACATAATATTATATTCATATTCGTTTAAATTGTTATAAACTATTGTTTATAATAATTGAACGATCGATTTTTCAAACCGCTATCTCACATATTCGTACTTGAAAAGACAAAATCTACTGAATGCAATAAAGTTATTCCGACGACGATAATTTTCCATCGCGTACGAAATGTTATCTTGCGAGCCTAAGAGAATGACCGAGCACATGGTATGATCGAAATAACGTGGTTGCGAGGCTAATTATAAATTATTATTTTTGGTTTAACACAATGTCGGATATTTATTTTTCATATTCCTCGGTTAATTTGATATATAAAAGTTACAATTTTTGTCTGCAACCTATATTTTCAGAGCTACTAATTTGTTAAGTAGACCACTTTTGGCAAATTTACAATTTTCAAAAATGTATTGCTCCGGATTTATGAGTTGTACAGTATATAAAATGTCACATATATCAGTCAGTTTATCTATAAAATCATGGCTGTAAATTCATACATTAAGAAACGCTTTAAAAAAATGTCTCATTGATTTCACTAGACGCAGTCCAATTTATTTAACATAAAAAATATAATTCTTACAACTTTCGCACGCTGCTCAGAGCGAGATGGATTCCATCGTCGTTGATATTCACGGATTCGGACTCAGACGGTTTTGATGACTTTGTGCCACCACCCCCGGTAAACATAATCCATCCAAAGCCCACAGTTAATCTAGCTGCGACTAATATCAAAAGTATTTATCTGCTGGTTGCGGTTCAGAATACGATAGGTTTCTCGACAGACGTAAGACCGCACAGTATTCTTCGAACGATGCTGTGCATCGTTCTCGTAAATCTAACAAAGAGTTACTTCGATTGATTGTCTCGCAGAATATTATAGATGAAATTACTAAGCCGCGACGGATCTACGGGACGCTCGTTTATTTTTAAAACTACTATATTAGACGCAATTTTATGATGTAGTTACGATAGATAGAATTGTGTTAACGAATTTTCCGAGGTGCTAACGCGACGAGCCTCCCGCGGCTTCGCGATTATACTTACGATAACGAATTGTAAATCATTCAATGCTTACGATTAACCGTCGGATACCGCATAATTTCGTCGAGGTACGTATCGAAACTTTTACCATTCAAAGTATAATTCAATTGAAATTAATTTAATCTTCTTTTTTCTTTTATTTTTTACAGTGAATATTCGTTTGAAGGTCCAACGCGGGGCGACATTGGAATAGGAAGACGGAGTTAAGTGACGCTTGTGCCTGAGTCCCCGAGAATTCGACTTTCTTCGAGTTCGCGCTAACGATATTTCTTCGATACAGAAAGTACGAGGTCAATTAACGACCGGTTTAAGAAATATCGGAAATTATAAACGATAAGGATATACCAAAGTAGGACTATCGATGTTTCAGAATGCCATTCTCAATAACGTTCGATCGTTCGTTAATCGAGCCAAGCAGTCAATCAAATTCCTCAAAAGTAACAAAAAAAAGAAAAACCAAAAAATGAAAGCAATTATGAAAAGATTGAGATATCTCGCACGCAATTATATATTTCGTCTTTTTAAGATGTCCAAAACAGTTTTATATACCATAGAAAAACCGCATAGACAGAAAACTTGATGGAAAATGAGGGAGGAAGAAATATATTGTACTCTTTCTATAATATACTAATAACGTAATTTTGTAACGGTTAAAGATTGATATAATCATTTTCTACCGCTTCATTTAAGATACAAAGTGTTATTGCTCGTTGCTGCGGATATTTCGCGTCCGATGGCAAAGGCATTCAGGAAGACAAGAGCCCTCTTTACAACAATCATAATTTTCTTTACGAGATTCCTGAGCATTAATTATCCAACTTTTCGACCGATATCTCCCGTGGAATGTTCAACGAGAGGTAATAATTACCAGACGTATAGGATATAATTTTACACTGCCACAGCTTTGTTACTTTTTTTTTAGCAATTGCCGACAATTTAGCCGCAAAGCTCTTCCGCAAAATATAATAAATAAATATGAAAATCACTCGAGGCTTGGGCCTTGCTTGATGGTACAATATGTTTTGATGATGTAAACACCAGTTGTTTCATCGCGATTGCGTAAAAATAACTGGATGAGAGGGCGATCGATTGTTAGGACTGTACATTGATAGAAAAGACGAAATGAGAGAAAAAAGAAACAAACAATTTTGACAATTGTAAAAAATGAGCGAATGCTTCTGGATGTTTTGGTGCAAGCGCAAGATAAAATGATAACTTGATAACGTAATAATACCTATATTATATACATGCTATAATCATAAAATTGTGAAAGTATATAAACATATGAAAGTATAGTCGATACTGTTACATATAAATTCTTTAAAAAGAAATGAGACAATAAATATAATTTTGATAAAAAAAAAAGAAACAAAACATGCTTGTATTATTATTTTCTGTACTGTTTTATTACAAAATAATCATACATAATCATACACGTATATATCACTGGTTAATGTAAAAAATCAATAGAAAGTCAATTGAAAATATTGGTAAGGAGAAATTGACGATTGCAGTAGTTATTTAGTTGATAGCCGTGAAAGTAATATTTCCAAACTGATATTAACATTGAAACGAGATCGGTCGGAAATAGAATTCGCAACTGGATGAACATTTCCGACGATTAAAGCGAACAATAAGACATTAATATACAAAAGACTGCACCATGTTTTAATAAATATACCAGGAAAAATGTAAAAAATAATATTTCAAGTTTAACACCTTTTTGACTATTCATTGATAGGTGTCTTCAATCGAACTTTCTGATTACAGAGGTTTATCACACGTCGATAAAGTTAGCACTAGCAATACCGACTGGCTCGAGCCCAGCCGGCAACGTTATTCTTGTTATTTACATTCATACACTTTTTAAATAATTTACATGATTGTTATTACTTAATTAGACGGAGGTAAGTGGCTATAAGTCGATCCGATAGCCAGATATGAATGGGAGACCAGTGCCGACTTTTTTCTGGTAATCATTGTATGCCTCACCGAAGAAATTCAATAACGTTATTTCCTCGACAAGCACTCTATCGTGGAAGAATCTCCAGGACGCCAATGTGTAGGCCAATAGACAAACCGGATTTTGGAGGATCATCTAGAACAATAATCATCGAAGTAAAAAATGCTTTACTTGAAGATGCATATAAAGCGTTCTTTCTCAACTCAGCAACATTTTTTTCAACTCTTGATATTTTTATAATTTGCCAGATTTTAATACCATTTGATAGTAATTCCTAAGATTTCATCCATATTTTTACATCAATTATTTTAGAAAATTATGCACTTTCTTTAAGTCACGGTATGTCGAACACATTAAAAAACAAAAACAATATCTGGACATAAAAGTTCTATTCTCATATCAGCTTTTCGTGATGTTTTCAAAAAATTTTAATGAACTTCCGGTAACTTTCAGTTTTCCAGAAAAAAAAGCATACATTTTTTTTAATAAACATATTTTGCAGCGCTGTAAAATTGATAAAATCTTCAGTTGTTAGTATTGATTCGATAAAAAATAGGTAATAGGAAATCTTTAGCATGTAAAAAAAATAATATACAGGGTCAACGGTCAAAATCGGGTCAATTATGAAACATATCCAAAACAATTGAAAAAAAAATTATTCTCAAGAGCCGATTTGTTGAGAATTACGTGCTCTAAAAAAAAAGTTTTAAGAAATGTTGTGGAAAAACTAACAGTTTACCGTAATAGTTGAAAAACGGTAATATATTACATAAATATCGCTTTAAAAGTTAATAACTTTCAAATGATTGGATTTAGGAATTTTTTGCAAAGCACCTTTTTTGTAGAGTGTTCAATTTTCTATAGAGACATGATGTAAAATTACTCATTACAGTTGTCATTAAGAAGTCATAAAAGTTTAAATACACATAAACGTATTTCCCATGTTAATGGGAGATTACACATTGCGTGAGTCACATCTAAATATCATTATTTAGAGCTCTTCTTTGGTGAGCATTCATTTTTTGCACCAAAGTAACTTCTCAACCAACTAGTTGGGCAAAAAAAATATAACGTTTTTTTTTTTAATCACCCTAATATGTATATGTTTCTTGTGACGTTAGTGATATTGTTAAAAGTTATATTAATGAATGTTATAAAGTTGAATAACACAGTGAGATTCATCAAGCAAAATTACCTGAGTGCCAATGGACCAATAGAACCATCCAACATAACTAGGGTGCCTGCATAATCCATAAACACCATAAGTGACCAGTTCGTGATCCTCTGACTTTTTGCTTTGTACAATGTGATTAAAATTGCGCTTTGCCGTAAATATAGCTATTTTTCTGAGGGCCTCCCCACTGATGCAAAATGTTAGGCCAATGTAGGAAACAGCAGAAAGATCCTTCATAGAGGGAAAGAAGTAACGCTCTATGAAAAACTCAATCCAGCTTGAGCAGGCAGCTATACTGTATGCCCAACTGTGCTGGAGTACAAAAGTGTCAATTGTGGCGGCCGAGGGATTAGTCCAGGCAATTACTAAGAATTCTGAATAGTGGAAAGTTGCTAGAATTGACATGTATACTCCAAAGACCCTCCAAGAGGATTGGGCTACAATCGATATGAGTATGCCAAGTCCAAAGACATATCCAAGAAACGTGGCACGAACTGCTACCTGTAAACAAATTAAAAAATGTGTAAGTTACAAAATAAAGCAAGAAGTGTTGATCTTTGTCTTCTAATAAAGTAATCATAAAGTAATCGTAGATCAATAAACTTAGCTTTCAAGGAGGAAAGACAGTGGTTGGGCTTTTTTTGAGGCACTTTTTGTTGACTTTTTGCAGGTAAATAAATTACTTCATTGAAGTTCTGTTTTGAGGCTTTTGTTATATAACTCGTAAAGTATATAAAAAAAAAATTTGTCTCATACTATAGATGAACAAAAGGCGATGTACAGGCTCTTGTGTAATACTACTTTTTTTCCCTCTCAAAACAGTGAGAGAAAAAAAAGATTTAAACAAAGGCTGCATCTAGAGCAAAAAAATCTGTTTAAATCATTCACCTATTCAGATCATGGCTATAAATGTCCTTATAAATTAAAAACAGATGTAGCTATGCAAGCTAGTTTTGAGAACTAGCTAAAAATTAATTTTTCATTATTATTTTTTTTTCCCATCATTACCAAATGTCATACACAGCAGCACTTAATATCATGTTTTTGTCTGTAGAAACTTTCAGTTGATTCTATGAGATTTCACGTGAGGTAGGGCAAAACATAAAAATATTGAAAAATTCAAGATTCCATAAAAACTGAAGCTATTTATAGATTCATCCCAAATTCAATACCAAATGTCCTTTAACATAGGTTTACTTGTAAAAAAATATTTAGCTTGATAACTATTTATTTCTGGCAACTGGAGCATGTAGATATTAAAAAAAAAGCAATATTGAATAAAACTTGAACAGGTATTTAAGTTTAAAAAAAAATGATCACAAACAAATGTGTCTACCTGTTCCACAAATGTGCCAAATTTCAGTTAGATTTACAATAACAAAGCTATTTCTAAGAGTATCTAAAAGCCAAAAAAATCTATGTATTCATGATAACAACTTGCTAATCCAATTTTGTATGAACACTGTTGCCAAACAGTAGCGCCTTTTATTAAATTGTCATATTTTACAAACGTTAATTTACTAAATATTGCAACAAATTGTAAATACTTCATAGATAAAACTAAAAAAAAAGTAATTGTTTATATTTTTTTCTGAGAGACTTACCTGATAGGTGAATCCGCGAAAGGGTAGAAGAACGATAACATTCAGAGCGACGAATTGAAACAGATGAATGAAGAAGTCGCGCGGTATATTGTCAATAATCTCAATGTAACTGATGTAATGGAAGAACTCGCGAGGATAAACATCAAAATTGAGACGCAACAGAATGTTAGGAAGAATGACGATAATTGCAGCGAATAAGTAACAGCCTAAACTTACTTTACCGTCTCTGCACAGTGTCATGTTTTTATTACTTATCTTATATTTTTCTCGAAATCGAAATCCACAATATGAGGAACGTTTGAGGTTATGCGGATACTACTCTACACCGTTAAGTACGGATAATTTTCCAAACACTAGTGCACGCAATCATAAATGTAAATGCCTCATGGCGTTGACGTCGTATATTAGCAACGCGTTTTTTTTCTTTTTACGAAATTAATTTAATAAAACATTATCGGGAACGCGGAATCTTTTCCGTTGAAGCATTTTTTTCTATTTATTGGTTTTAAAGGGTTTCAAGCTCCATCTAGGCACCCATGCAGCCCTGTCGGTAAGAGCGAGCTCTTAGCGGCTAACAAAACTTTGTACCATTTCTTTTGTGCTGCTGCTCGATTGAGACTTGTTTTTTATGCGAAATATCAACCGTGGCCGAGGCGA
This sequence comes from Perithous albicinctus, assembly GCA_964016905.1. Taxonomy (NCBI): domain Eukaryota; kingdom Metazoa; phylum Arthropoda; class Insecta; order Hymenoptera; family Ichneumonidae; genus Perithous; species Perithous albicinctus. The sequence goes on along the minus strand of OZ024693.1, from coordinate 12,729,029 downwards.
ACGCTTCCGGAAGATTCAGCTATCTCCCTTGAATTTATGGCGATCTGAGAGAGACAGAGGACATGTACCACATTATCAAGGGGATGCTGGAGTTCATTTTGTTATCGACTTTTTTTCTGTGAAACCAGACGATTTCGTGTACTTTACACTATTCGTCGTATGCTACGCACATTAGGGTGTTTCCCTAATTTTTGAAAATTCAACAAAAAAAGTTGTGAAAAACGATGTTTTAGTATGATTATAAGTATATAACTAACCACTACTTTGTACAAATAGAGGGCACCGGTAAGTAACTTGAAGGGGTGCCTAAATTATTAGTAAACGTAAAGGTGCCTTTATTTCAATTAGGCACCCTTTAAAGTTGGTCGCCAGAGACCTTAACATGTGGAAAGTAGTGGTTAGTTTCTTGTAATCATACTTTTGGGGGCGGGAGACAAAATAAGATTTTTTATTCGTTTTTAACAAAAAGGTTTGTTGCATTTTCAAAAATTAGTGAAACATCCTAATTAACTCCCATACTTCGATTTGTTTAGGATTGCACTCGAATTTCGGTTGAAAATGTAGGAGAATATGAAGAGCATATGAAGAAATATGTATTTTACTGAAGTACACCTGAAAACCAATATCACTGCCTGAAATGTAAACTCCATCTCTGTTTTGTAAGACACGAAAATCGTTTGAACTCACGTACGTAAAAAAAGCGTGCACGATCATTCGATCTTCCGAAATATTCCGAGAGCTCGAGAAAACCGATCGCTCAACAGTAATCCATGCAGAGTGTAAAATATAATGAAAAGTCCGAATTTTGTTGTGGAATTGGTTTCCTGGAATATTCGGAGGACCCTCGAGAATGGTCGTGCACACTGTTTTTCGACATATGTGTGAGTTCAAGAAACTTTTATTGTATATGTTACACAACAGATGGTGTTTATATTTCAGACGGCCATATTTTGGTTTTCGGGAAATTCAGAAAATGACATTTCTTCATTGCTCGTGCGTTTTCAACCGATATTTGAGTGCAGAACTATGCGGTTGTATTAACGCTAGCATCTCGGTCATTTTTTATTTCTTTTAATACTTGGCGTCGAGTCGCTGCCGCGACTCTTCATATTATTATCCTGTACAATTTGGTGCATATATGTAACATATTATAATGATGAATAGTGTAAAGTACAAACTCGGTTATTTTTACCGACTACAGTCGATAAACAAGTCTACTCCAGCATTCCCTTAAGACGATGTACTACACATTTCTGTCATTCTCTCTCGCTCCACCTTACGGTGATGTAAGACATGTTAAAAAAACGCAATCGGTATCAAAAACTGTAATCAAATCTACTCAGAGCCAGTTAATATTTCAGACAAAAACAAATTAGTTTTCACTTCATCTATCTACGACGAAGTAAAACCTAATTTGCCTTTGTTTCGAATATTTATCATCTCTGAGTAGATTTGAATACAGTTTTCGATGTCGATTGCAGTTTCTCAGCTGTTTTCGATACCGATTGCAGTTTCTTAGCAGTTTTCGAACATGTGTCACATCACGTTAAGGTGATGTGCTACTGCTCGGTCGGTAACAAAAACTGTAAACCGTTGTTCTCGTTCCCATTTGACCTTTTGAACAAAAGATGAGAACGGTTCACTGTGTCTCGGAATTCTGCGGTGAACCGTTCTCGTTTTTTACCCGAAAAATTAACCGTAGACAAGAACAACGCTTCGGGAAGATTGAGCTATCTCTCTCGCACTTACGGTGATTCAGTCGGTGTAGCACATCACCTTAAGGTAATGTGCTACACTAATTCAAGCGCTGTGAGTGCAAGTGAGATGGCGCCATTGGCAATTGCTGTGGAGCAAGAGAAAACGATAGAAAGGTGTATCACATCGTTTTAAGGTCTGTTTTAAGAGGCAGTGAAACACCGAAATACATTTCGACTAGCGTCGACAAGGTAGGAATTTAGCAGGCCACTTCTAGCCACCGCAGGATGGCACGGTGTGCTATTATTACCGCCCTTACATAGCCTTTGCCATGCATTCTTGCCTGGCCATCCAGCTTGTAACGATTACATCCAGATTGTAACGCTTGTAACGCTGTGTAGAAGAATCTGCCTACGCTCCTTGTACTGCAAAAAATAAATGCACTAAAATCTGCTTTCCCAAAGTCGAGTTCTGACGAGTGGCCAGCATGTAGGTCCAGATATACATTCTTTCAAAGAGCGTTTTTCGGGAAACGCAGATAATAAATAAAGTTAAACTGTAGAAAGTCGAGACTCTTAGTTTTAATGTACAAACGCGAGTCCTGGCGGCAGACACTCTTGAAAGGGCCAACCGTTCTTCGACGGTGGGCCATGTGGTGTCCAATTTGAAGTCAAGGGAACAATAGCAACTTTCCAACTCGGGACGACGTGGACGCTTAACGTAAGCGTCTCGCATGCTTTCGCGTGGGTGCGAGTGTTGGTGTCGAACCAAGGGATGATTGGCTAAGGGTGGGTCCTTTGGGGCATAACTCCGCTTGTATCGATAGTTTCTTATGAAAATTTATATCTTTAGTGATAAAAACTATTAATAAACGCTAGATCTAATTTCGCATGTTTTTCTTTTAATCTTATTTTTCTCGATTAGCCCGGACGAGATGAGCTTCAGCTCCTTAACGTGGGACGAACATCGGTGGTAACCAGGCTCGTGCTGGTCTTTAATTCTCCGTTTGAATTAGCGCGCCACTGCGAGTGAGAGTGTTACAAGCTTTCGCATCCGAAAGATGGCGCTAGTCCATCTTTCGGATGCTGCCCATCTATCGTTTTTAGTCAAATTGACAAGTCTCTGACATGTTTTGGTAAACAAATTGAGAAAGCTATTTTTCCGCTGTTATTGCATCAATTTGGATGAATCAAACTTCAAAGAGTGCGTCTTTCAGCCGTCCATAGGCTAAGCTTCTGGAGATACGATCTGGTAAATGTAACGGTAGAAACATCATAATTTCTCCGAGGGTAATTAAGACTACAAAATTCTTTTTTGAATTTCGAAAAACCAAACGTTTTGACTAATTCTGCCACTATCTTCTACTTATGGTCAAAATTTTGTTCCGATTCAATGGGCCGTTTCGAAGAAATTAGCTTTCTGAATTTCGATGTGACTGCAAAGTGGGGGAAGCGGTTCCACAGAAGAGTGGGGGAAGTATAACTGCCTCTTAACACCGAGATGTATCTTAATTGCATATTTCTTCAAAGAAAACACGATGTGTGTTTTTCAAATTATTAATCTATTAGCATATTGAGCAGCTTTTTTCGTCAGTTCATCGGCAAATAGGTTTTTTTTCGACTGAAATAATACTTTACTATATAAATACAGATTTTCAGAGAAAGTATAGAAATCTCTGTCATTTACTCATCTGTCCGTTTAATATTCGTATACTGTTTTTTTATACATCTGCGGTAATGCGGAATCCGGCTAAGCATGAGGAATTTTTTATATCAACAGTTATGTATAAACCGACGAGTGAAAAAGATGAAAGAAAACAGCATTTATTACGCACGTTCCGCACATTGTCGGATATTAGATTTTTCTAAAAAGCAATATCCTTCTGCCGAGTAACTCCCCGCTGCGCTCTCAGAAGTAGAGTAATCCTGTTATAAAGCAGAGCTCTGTGGTTTTCAGTGCTTAAATCAAAGGGTGAAGAGAGCTTGACCGGAGATCCACTGACCGTATAGCGTATAGCTCAAAGGTCCAACTGAACCATGAATCACCAGCAGTCCGAATAGGACGCCAGTATAAGTGTCGTAAGACGTATAGTCAGCTTGCACAGCACTGTCACGTTTCCACGGACCGTGATCTACACTACTGCCCGTTTCGTCTGATACAGTCGCTGCTATACCACAATGTGCTGTTTTAAGCCAGGTTAAATTGCATAGGTAGCTATTGCACTTCCAATACTTCTACAGCTTATGTTTTTCGGTATATTTTTATGAATATTACTAGGGCCCTGCAGTTCGGGACGATTCTCCACGACGAGAGCGTAAAACCCTGGAAAAACTCGACGCGCTTCAACTTTCTTCTCGACTTAGAATATTTTTGCTAGCAGTGAACATAGAAAAAAATCGTATCTGTGGGATTGAATAATTCTGTTATCAAAGGACCTGGAAAAAAAAACGCATGCTTTGGACTCTGAACATTTTCGCTATGCGGGACATAGAAAAAAATCGTTTCGTTGGACTTTCCTTCAGTCGGACTTAGAAAAATCCTACATTCGTTGGACATATAAAAATTCGTACATGTATTCCGGAAATTTCTGGTGCTAAATGTTTAAACCTCTTTGATTACGATTTTCGATATCTAGAATGACGCTTTCTTCGGGTACAGATTCCTGTAGAAGTTTAAGTGGGAATTTATCAAGTACTTGGCGTCCAATTCGAGTTGTTCATAGTTTTTGGATTCAGGGTTCGGTTCTTCATGGTTCTTAGAGTTAAGATCGAGTTCTTCATATAATTTTTGGATTCTAGGTCCAGTTCTTCATGGTTCTTGGAGTGCAGGTTGAGTTATTTATAGTTTTGAGTCCAGGCCTGATTCTTTATGGTTCTTAGAGACCATGTCCATTTCTTTATGGATTTTGGAGCGTAGGTCAAATTTTTCATGGCTTTTGGAGTCTAGGTCGAGTTCTTTATAATTTTTGGATTCCAGGTCAATTTCTTCAAAGTTTTTGGAGTTCAGGTCAACTTCTTCAGTGTTTATAGATCCATCAAGAACCGGGCCTGGACTCTAAAAACTATGAAAAACTCGACCTGGACTTTAAGAACCATGAAGAACCACACCTGAAATTCAAGAAACATTTGAATTTGAAGAACAGGACCTGGACTCTAAAAATGGTGAAGAACCTCACCTGCACTTTAAGAACTATGAAGAACCGAACCTAGACTCTGAATACTATGAAGAACTAGACTTGGACTCTATGAACCACGAAGAACTGCACCTAGATTCCAAAAATTATGAAGATCTCGAATTGGACACCAAGTATACTATAAATTTCCACTTAGTCTTCCACCGGAATCTGTTCACGAAGAAAGCGTCACCCTAGACATCGAAAATCGTACTGATGGAGGTTCAGACATTTAACACCAGAAATTTACGGAATACTTTACGAATTTTTAGATGTCCAATGAATGCAGGATTTTTCTAAGAGTGACTGAAGGAAAATAATTGTACAACGAACGATTTTTTTCTATGTCTCGCCATACCGAAAATTTGTACAGTTCGAAGCACTCCATTTTTTTCTATGTCTTTTGATAACAGAATTATTCAGAGTCCCACAGATGGGATTTTTTTCTATGTTCACTGCTAGCAAAAATATTCTAAGTCCAGAAAAATCTGGAATCGCGTCGAGTTTTTCCAGCATTTTACGCTCTTACCGTGGAGAATCGTCCCGAACTGTACAGCCCTAGTTAAAAATCATAACAATTGATCACGTGTGTCGATTTTTACAAACATTATCAAAAAAAATAAATAAAGTGGACTCTGCTTTACGTATGTAACAAATTTAATTTCTATCGGTCGACTAGTTCTCGAGATTTGGAAGTTTGAACTATCAGAGGTCAGCACATACATACACACACGCGTGTTGTGCATATAAGTTGTTTCGCTCTGGCATAAGTATAACCTTTTTTTTCTTCTTAAATTTGTGAAACACCGTAGACATAAAAAAAATTGTTGAACCAATTACAACTTTACCAATTTCAAGAAGATAAAAAAGAGCTACGTTTGTGTATAAAAAGCAAGTACTTTCTCAACTCCTTACGTATATAATAGACTTGTAGCCGTTATCGCACGGTGCCGGCTGTTCTTGTTCGTGACAACAATACGGATCTGTGTAACTTGTTTCTTTTTGAACCATCAATAAACAACACTGTGAAACATTCAAATGAATAGTAAAGGCAATTATGATGGAAATGAGTGTCGAATGTACTCACAATTCTATTTATCTTTGGCGCGAGAATTCTCTTAAGGGTGGAGACTGAGGTAAAAAAATCTAAATTTAATATCACTCCTACGCCCACAGAAAGGGGAAGATGGATTTATTTGAATCAAATATGACAATTAATTTGAATCGAACAAAATTTTATTTACTTTGAGTAAAAGATAGTTGAATTAAACAACTATATTTACAACCTAATATGGTCGATTAGGCATTTCTATTCATAGAACAACATAGGAGAATTCGAAATATGCAATTTTTTATTTTGATCTAACTACTTCTTTTAGGATGGTCTCCTTTAAAGACCATCTTCTAGTTCCACTATATGCAAATCCTTAATATATGAAATGTTCCTTTACATAACGAAATTTATTTGTTTCCAGAGGAACTTATTCTATGTGCCAACAGTTTGCGGAATATTAATATTCTTGCGCCAACGTCGGTTGGTCGAGTGAACAAAATCTTAGGAAGTGAGGAAAAGAAATGTCTCCTGGACCCTTCACTCGCTGTTATCAAGTGGAGGAAAACCGTCCGAAGAATAAATAAATTCACCTGATGCTCGAGGGTTCAAAGGTCATCCCTCCGGTTTCCTGTTAAATATTCACGAAATTTAATTATTCACGAGACACATAGCTTGAACTTCCGACTATATTTACTTACTGTTAACGTAGTTTCGAAGCCCCTGAAACTGCAGTCTCTCTTTACACGGTTTCTCTGCAGCTCAACTGGCTTTTCCTTTCCTGTTTGACTTGACCTCTTGTCGACACCGAGAATTTTTGTGTGTTCGCTTCGGCCTCGTTGTACATATACCTATAACTATGGAGGGAAAGATTTGTGCCCTGTAGCAAGCAGCCCAAGTTTCTATCTTATTGCGAAATACTGAGCAATTTTCACGATATAGTGGAACCATATGAAAGACGAAGTGTCTCTGCCGGAATAATATAACGGTAGAGTTTATACCATGAGAGTGGAGAAGCGCCAGGATAGCAGGAAATCGGCAACACGTACGCCATGTGCGACCGCAAAAGACTTTCGAGCTTCGGCTTGTGGGCTTCGGACCGGAAGATCTATGACCGCAGTAGCCCTTTATTGTCGAAGTTCGCCGATACTTAGTGGCTTCACAGATACGAGTACCTACGCTACTATATTGATCCTCCTCACCGACCTCGCAGCTTTTCTGGGAGCTAGATATAGGCATGAAGACTATATAGGATCAATCGGTGTTATTTTCACAGACAATCGCATGGTTAAATTTCTTCTTCATGTCATCAATGAAGCTTTAATCGGATTTCTTTAATTCCTTTTATGTAGTAATTGACAATGCATTTTCTCGTTACAAATTGTCAGCGATCGGTAGTGCCAACCTTTATTCTTCAAAGAAATGTTATGTTTTGTCAACGTCTGTCAGCAGACACACTAATCCCACTAGTGGGGTTGTTGTGGTAGCTACACGCTAGTTGTGTATCAGATAATATCGCGCTGACGGACGAGTATGTTCGGCTGCGTATACTCGTATAGATTAGCTGGATTGTGACTGCTCGAATTTGTTTGTTAATTAATTAATTCCCCTTTTAAAAAATTGGTGGCAGTCAGCTATGTTCATGTGAAGCCGTTTTATTCGTGCTATGATTGGTCGCGGTTAGACACCGGGACCGTAACCATGTTCATACATGGAATCTTTTTGTTTTCGTCAAATGTCAAAACTGACAGAAGGTGTGACCCGGGCGCTGCAGCCTCCGGGCCCGTTTAGTTAAAAGAGCCCTTTTATAGAGTTGGTGGTAGTCAGCTATGTTCATGTGAAGCCGTTTTATTCGTGCTATGATTGGTCGCGGTTAGACATCGGGACCGTAACCATGTTCATACATTGAATCTTTTTGTTTTTGTCAAATGTCAAAACTGACAGAAGGTGTGACCCGGGCGCTGCAACGTCCGAGCCTGTTTAGTTAAAGGAGCGCTGCCGCACCCACAGAAAAATGGTGGCGCGCGGCAACGCGTCCGGTCTGGCTATTCCTATATTAAAAAGTTCGTGAGTAACGGAAAGCATTGTTAAAAAACTATTCGAGCTGTGATTGGTTGCCAGGAAAGTCCGTTGTAAACAAAATCAGTTTGATGTCAAATTTGATATAAGATGACGGCCGCGGCAGCGCCCGTAACCTTTTATAAGAGCGCAGTAGCGCAAAAGTGTTTCAGGCACGCGTGCTAGCGCGTGTGATTAGCCTAGTATAGATATAATGATGATGATTCCTTTTGTTATCAATTTCCGGCATAATATATCGAGCTTGATACTCTGAAAGCCACAGTACCAGAGAGCTTAATCATAAATTGCACCATTTTTAATAAGCCGCATATAAAATAGCGCTTTAATAATTAGTTATTAATTCATTTGTAAGGGAAACGCTTTTAAAGTTAATATAATAATTTGAAATTAAAAATGCGAAACCCGTCCAGGCTTGTACAAACATTTGTCGACTGCCGACAGACGAATGTTATGGCGTATAGGGGCAAATGTTATACCACTCGTTACATGTAGTTTAAAAAAAAACAGGTTCTTCGATTAAGTTTTTATCGACAAAGATATTATTATAATATTTAGATCAAGTAAACGTAAAACTGGAATTTACTTCAATGAAATCCATTTATAAAATAAATCCAATCGAATCCGTTTTTAAAATAATATACAGAAATCTGTTTCGATTAATACACAATGTTCGATTTTTCTCAACGGGTGGCATTGTTGCTGATTTTTTAAAGGATTATAATTTTTAACGTTTTATTCTCGATAGCCTTACACTCTTATTCGCATGCAGTGAGAAAAAATGAAAATTAATGTTGTATTCTATAAATAAATATACTCTGAAACATTTACCCTTTTATCACAATTATGCGAGTTGACCCCATAATGAAATTAGATTTTCTTAGGTTTCAAGCGAAGTGCACAAAAATCACGGTTCTGATGTAATGGTAACAAAAACCTGCTAATTTATATATTTCGAACAAATCGATTTCGTATAATCTATTTATATATGTAGAATCGAGAATTTCATTTTTTTTAAATATCCAATAAAATTTGTATAAGAATATAGATTTTTGCGAACTTCAACCGGGTTGTGACTATTCAACGTACTTACATGTTAAATTTCAGCTAGATCATGGTACCGTTTTCGAGTTAAAAGATTGAATTAAATATATACATTCTTTAAAAAGATGTCATCATTATGAAACCACTCTGTCGATTCTGGTTTAACGCAGTGCGTGTGCGTGTGCGTGTGCGTGTGCGTGTGCGTGTGCGTGTGCGTGTGCGTGTGCGTGTGCGTGTGCGTGTGCGTGTGCGTGTGCGTGTGCGTGTGCGTGTGCGTGTGCGTGTGCGTGTGCGTGTGCGTGTGCGTGTGCGTGTGCGTGTGCGTGTGCGTGTGCGTGTGCGTGTGCGTGTGCGTGTGCGTGTGCGTGTGCGTGTGCGTGTGCGTGTGCGTGTGCGTGTGCGTGTGCGTGTGCGTGTGCGTGTGCGTGCGTGTGCGTGTGCGTGCGTGTGTGCGTGTGTTTCGCTCCAGAGTTACAGTTCTTCGAACGACCGAACATCGCGTTAATCTAATTTGTAATTGCTCTCTGCGTTCAGGAGGGCTGAGAATGTCTACGGAAAATATTCTAAAGCCCGCATTACATTTTTTTATTATGTAATTCTTGTTTTTTGTATTAGATTACCGCGATGTTTAATCTTTGAAGAGCTGTAACTCTGGAGCAAAATTGCCGCCCAACCTCCCAATTTTTTCTAAGATTCTAGGCATTTCAACGAACAAAATGTGAAAATTTCAACTAAACCAGAAATGCTGTTTCGGACAGAAAAAAGTGGCAACTTTATGTAATTGAAAAATGGCATAAAATGAAATCGGAGAGTTTTACAAAAAATGTTGTTGGAAAGTACGCTGAAAATCCAAAATTATATGTTGTTATGATTTTTTCTTGCGACCCCTAGTATTGGCGTTAAAAAATAAGCAATGATTATTTTCAGCGATTTTCAATGGCTGGAGTATGCAAAAAACAAAATCTGAAAAAGTTCCTATGTTTTTCCTTCAACTAGACCAATATCCTGAAGAAATGTGAGGACGTTTTGTTGACATGAAAAATTGGGATGGCCGACTTGACGTGTTTTGCCCCATATATAATCGGTACAATAATCAAATCGCGGACAGAATTTAACCTTGTCGGGGCTCGTTGTAGGATGCCTAGAACTGGAACCCCTAGCGCGTTAACTAGACGCTCTACCCCTAAGTCCTCGAAGTCCTGGGTTCCCACATACGGCCTATCTTTCCATTCGGGTCTTTGTATAAACAGAGGCGTCGATAGGGGTGTCTGCGAGCTACAGACGGACAGCTGTGGAAGTGTTGCTTTCACAAGAATTTCAATTTTTAGATAAAATGGTTTTAAATTAAATATGTATGAAAAAGAAAAATTATTTCTTATTAAAAGTTATAGATTTTTTAAGAATCCAATTAATCATTTTTGAAAACAGTGATTTTGACCGGGGACAATTCGCCATTATTTTAAGTGCAGCAGATGTATAAGTATATAAACAAGCTTGCAAAGAAGAACCTTCCAAATTGCTTCCTCTTTATTTCGTATCTTTGACAAAGCTTTTTTTCTTACAAAGCTTCGTCTATGAGGAAGCCAAAAATTGATGCATATACTTTTTCGTAGAGGTAAAAAAAAATCTTTGTCAAAGATACAACATAAGAAGGAAGCAATTTGCAAGGTTTTGCTTTTTGTCCCTGGAAATGTTGGAGTAGTAAATCCTCAAGTAGTAAACAGTATATAGTTGATCTACCAGCTGTGACCGCGGTACCGAATGTGACCACCCCTATTAGTATTATATTAGCATCAGTTTCACTTTTCGAAAGTTATTTAGTGAATAGATAAATGTAATTTCTCAGTACTTTCTGAAAACTTTTTTGTGTTTAAGAACGTTGAGGCGAGACCGTTGTTTTAATAGTTATTTTTCCAGCCGCGGATGCCTTTAAAGTTCATAAAAGCTCGAGAGGTGCCCACAGAACTTCTACTCTACTTTTCTCCAAGCATTTAATGTTTACAAAGTAAAACTCACTTAGTTGTCATAACATACGCAAATTGCATAATTAAAGTAGTTAGTTGGTCGCATCGACTTATTAAGTAGCTTCTATCAAAACCAACCGTTCGTCTTTGCGCAACATCAACTCACGAAACGTTTTTTTCTCATTGCAGAAAGATATATAAGTCAATTCACGAAGGGACGTTAAATAATTAGCAGAGCCAGGCTCGGAGTACCAGCTGAAAAAGTCTGGGCCACATTAAACTTGCATATCACGAACGGGCTATAATTCATAAAAATTATCAGCCTCGAGCCATCGGAGTCTTCTTTTTTATCACCAAAAACATTAATCTTCTCATGCATTACGGTCTGTTAGTATTTAGACAGAGTTTACGCAAACGTGTATAATCTAGAGCAGAGGTTATTGAAGCGCTGAGCAGGAGTACACAGGACAACAGACACAACACATGCTGGAGAAGCTAGTCCTGGAAGTGGTAAAGCGTACTCTGGTGAATGCTGCCACAGCTAGACTCTGACCCACCGCACCTGAGCAATTAACCTCGGGCAACCCCCGCGCTCATCCATCGAATTCATTTGCTTCTGGTCAACGTAAATTAACGGTACAGTGCATATTTAACTGTTGATTAACATCCAAATACACACACATATGTATGTACGTTAATTTCCAATACTGTTGTTACCTCTATATTGTGAACAAACGGAATACATTTTTTAAAAGCCTCAAAAGTAGAATCTTTTGCCTTTCTCATTATTTTTCAACTTGCACAAAGTCCCTGTAGTAATTTTGGTGTCTTTATAGAGAAAGTTTTGTAAATAAAATATATACATTCAATAAAAAATTAATTAGTTAACTTCGTGTGTTCAACGTAATATATATTTTCTTAAAATCAATAACTGTAAAACCTTATAATTATTATTTATATATATTATATTATTTTTACCAAATCGAGTTTTTCATTTTTTTTTAATATCCTGTAAAGTTTGTATAAGAATATAGATTTTTGAGAACTTCAACATGTGCTTCAACAATCGGGTTGCGACTATTCAACTTACATGTTAAATTTAAGCTAAATCATGGTACCATACTCGAGTTAAAAGATTATATGAAATGTATACATTTTTTAAAAAGATGTCATAATTTTGAAACCACTCTGTCGATTCTGGTAATAATATAATTCCGGAAATACGAAAATTACATAAATGACCAGTATCTAGAAGACCGAAATACTTATAAACTTTGACAAAAAAAATAGTACATTATGCTACAAGGGAGGGAAGAGCGCGATTTTCACCGCGTACGAGGTTTGCTGCCCGAGCGAAGCGAGTGCTGCATGTGCACGAGGTGAATATCGCGCTCCCTCCCGCGTAGCATATGATTATTTTCTTCCGATTGCGTTGAAACATGACGTGATTTCTGTCGCTGAAAAGCGAGAGGAAATTCGTCGATACCTGGCCGTGAGCCGTGTGCACGCGTAGCGGGCAGATATACGAGGCAAGACACGCTCGGGCATCGTGTCCCCTGTTTGTGCGCGCTTCGAGGATCGCAGCGCGAGCGCTGCGGTGCGGGCAAAAATAGGGAGCAAGATGCCCAAGGGAGTTTTGACTCGTGTACCTTGCTCGCTGCACATGCGCACTGCTCGCGGTCAGGTATCGGCGACTTTCCTCCCGCTTTTCAGGGACGTAATCACGTTATTTCAGCGCAGTCAGGAGAAAATTGTTATTCCATTGGGGTATGAACTGAACAAAAAAAAAAGTCAATTAAAAAATTGGCATTCATTTACCCAGCACTGTAAAGTCGATGACATATAAAAACAGAGGTGATTTTTCTACTTAATTTCACCATTTGTTATGTTGAAAAAAAAAACAAATTAATATAGCACACGATTCTCATGAGATACCCCATTGATGATTATTTTATTTTCCACTGATAAGAAGATGAATGTCACTGAATATTCGAGAATATGGATTTTTTTGCCTACGATTAACCTTGAAATAGAATTGAGTATGAAATATGGTGAATAAGCATGTTTTTTAATAAATTAAAAATTCCCGCTCAAACAGGGAGGCGAAGGGAATGAAATAAAAATCTGAAAAAATTAGGGCATTTTTTTTACGATTTGGAACCGATTTGACGGGTTCCAATATGAATTTTTTTCAGATCCCATATAAGGACCACCCAAGTATGTATGTTCCCAGCATCGAAAATACAATCGTCCATAACTCTCGAATGGTGCGACGGTTCGAGCTCAAATTTTGCAATTAAGCGAAGCACTAATTTCTCTTTAATTACTAAGATTTTTTTTACAAAATATATCCAAATATACAGATTTTGTAGAATTGGTAATGAAAAAAAAATCGTGACTGCTCTAATGTTTGTAAAAGTTGGACAATTCAACTAAATAGTTTTTTCATAAATGAAGATACATTCAATGTTTTTTGGTATTGAATTTCGTGAAATCGTGAAAGCGGTTCGGATTTTACGGGATTTTGAATTTTTCGAAAATGTTTTACTCTATAACTCGCGTCAGCTCTCACCAAATCAACTGAATAAAATAAAATCTGAACAAAAAGCGCGTGTAGAATCGAAATGTGCAGCATAGATTGTGCAGAACTGACCAGACTGAAATGTGCAGAAAATACGGTTTGTCCAACAACAAAATATTTTAGTCTGACTCAGGGAAAAAGACCGTGACGAGAGAATAAGTTGACTGCACAGTACCTACGCGGAAGTAAGACATCACGCAACGCAAAGAAATAGGAATGCACCGGGCTTGGGTTTTCTTCAAGACCAACGGCTGACTGCGACCCTCAAACCACCTGTTATTATTTGCCGAGTAAAGAGCCTCGTAAAAATAAGAAACGTTTCACTCGTGCCGCTAGAAAAAACCCTGGACTTTCCGTCTCCATTTCTCGCTCCCGGCTTGGTTTTCCACTTTCCTATCCTCTTTCGCCTCTCCAAGTTGCTAGCGACCGCTAGCTATTGCCGTTCTACTCGGACGAGCACGTACTTAATCCGAGCCTTGCCGCGAGAGTGGACGAACGAATTCACGCTCTCATGGAGGTAAAAGAAAAGAAATAAAAATATATATATATATTAAATTGTCGGCCAGATTTTATCTCGCAGTTGAAAATTCGTTTGGCACAATTGTTATAAAATGGAAAAATGGTAATTATTTTATAACGCAACCGTGAGCCGTGAGACAAGGAGTTAATTTCATTGCGGAAAGGCATACGGTTTCCCAGCTCAACGAGCTTCGTCTGTATATGAACTCCTCGGGAAACTTAATTTTCCGGGTTATGTACCGGGAAGGACGCAGTTACCCGCGTTTATTACTCTCCATCACACTCCCACTCGTATATAAGCGACCCTGAGTGCACGTTCTATGCAATGCGAAACCAGTAGATATAGTAAGTATATGTAGTAGAGAACCGCAGCAAGCAACAGCAGGCAGCAGTTAGCACCGGGAGCGGCACACCTCATCACGTATTCTACCGGTGTTGAACGGTCTAGGCGATCGATCGACCCTCTTGTCCACACCAATTACCGCTAATTCGCATCCGACACTCCAATTTCGTCATTACCGCAAACCCCCGGCGCTCTGAGATCCGTTCATCCGCGTAGAGAACTAGGCAGCAGCCATTTTCCGAAAATTGTGTTAATCCACAGCTCTCGTGTATAGTGAGGAAAATCACAACTTACCATAGAGCGTGTTACCGAACATAAACTTGTGGAAAAAGAAATCGTAAACATTGGTCGTATTTCTGAAATACATCGGTACTTGTTGGATAAAGTTTGCCTTTTGTCCGTCAGTTTCAATTTTGATATATTGCGTTTAGATTAGTAATCTTTGAAATCAAACGACCTGAGGACGGATTTTTGTACAAATCAAATCATTAATTGAGTTTTGGTCTGCCATTCTGTATGCCTGAATTAAATTGGTCATCTAGGTCTTAGGTCTGAATCCCTGATACACCATTTCACGGAGTGCTATGTAATCAAATGGTATGTGTAGACGATTTTTTTTCAATATTAATAAACTTATATTATTAATATATAACTGCCTAATTTGCCGTTGCAAATCATACTTCCTGTGATCTATCTATCTACAATATAATAAAAGTCGGTATATTTCCTTGGACATACGCACACTCACGGACATTGAAGATCTACTCTTAGGATCTCGACTCCCAGGATCTCGTTTTCGCTTAAACACTTCATTCACTCACAAGCTTGCGGATTTAAGTTTCCCTCATTTAAAAAGGTCAGGGCTTTAAAAAAATCAGGGCAATCAAGATGATTTGCAAAGTACTACGAGAGTGAGATGCGCCCAAGCCACGTTAGCATGTTACTAATTAATTATAACTTCCGTATGGTTAACACTAAATTTTGGGCCAACATAGAGCCACTGGACCAATATTAGCAGCGAGTATCCACACAATGTCGAGATGTATAATATCGGGTCATTATACACGTGAACATGAAATTTGACTTGGCGCTCAATGTCGAGCCGACTTTCTAACTCGGGCGATTGCTAACCTCATGACACTGGCCTGATTCTCAAAAAGCACGTGGTCGTTCATTATGGTGTTGAAATCAAGCGCTATTCATCATTTATTCATCTCGTCGGCTTTGATGCACAAATGATTTCAGCATCAAGTTGATTTCGTCTGGTTTTATAAGTAATTAAAGCGACTTCCTGAGTGGTTTTATTGACTTCAGTAATCGCATGATTTCATGAGTTGTTTTATTCATTTAACAAATACTTTTTTTTTAAATAGTAACAAAAATTCAACTCTTAGATATTTTTGAAATTTTCTAAAAAATATTCGCATAAAAGACTCCCATATCTTATTTTCTGTGTACTTTCATCCCGTGTTTCAGCAGTATTTTCAATGTTCTCGTGTAATTTCTATTATATTACATTTCAACAAAATTCTCTGAAAAATAAAACCCTCGTCGTATTAAATAGTCAACTAGCTTTCGTCGCCGCGTTTTAAAACAGTGCAGCAATGCATATCCCATTGTTCATCATATACACTTGCAAACGTTTTACGCCGTTTTATATGCATGCAGTAACGAGTTTTCGAGGCTTCTGCTTGCACAAATGCGAACTACAACGAAAGAGAATAAGCGACGGTTCCAGTTATAAAAATGTGAAATAACGAAAAAAAAAAGAAAAAAAAATATGGCACTCAACACTTTATATGCAAGAAAAAAAAACAAAGCTTTGTTCTGTCATTTTTATAACTTTCCATAGCAGCCAAGTGATAAAAATGTTTATTTACTCACGAGCGAGTGCTTCGAATGCAATACACACAGTCACACCGTCTAGTTATACCTTCTATATAGATATATTTTAGGCTGCTATACTCGCCTACTAGCGAAAGAAAGCATCACACTGACTCTGACGAGAGAACGTGAGCCATATAGAATCAAATTCAGCGAGCATAACGCTCTCGAGAAAAGTTTACTGCGTGCCGAGCTGTTGTCGTCTACCTCTCAGTTCCGTTTGTCAGTGGTGGCCAGCTCGCTTCACCTCGGCGATTAAAGTTGAAGCAGTGAATTTCAAAGCTCTCATACCGACACCTAGAGTCGTAGAGAGTCGGATCCAGCGCGCTCTCTGCTCCAAGAGTATCCTTGTCCTCCGCACTGAGCTTTCGTACGCGTGCGAGCAGCAACCAACAGTATCTACTAGCTTGAGATTAAAGTTTAACGAGCCTCGGTGCCAGATGATTCCCTCGTGATTCCGTCGTGGCTCGGAGTAATGCACGCGTCACGAAGAGAGAAGGGCAAGGGAGAGTCAGCCGGCGACGAAAGCTCTGTGAGCTCTCGTCTGTTGCTAGAAACTTCTTGCGATTCAATTATTTACGAGTTTGCTAATTTAATTATTCCACCGAGAATTCTAATTATCCGTGGGATTACCCGAACCATGAGATTCGGGAGTGAAGGAATAATGGTAGAACTCTTTTATAATTACTATTTTTTATTTTAGAAATTGTAAACAATGTTAAAAGTATGAATATTTTTTATATTCAATATGATACATAAGTGATATTTGTATATTGCGTATTCTCGATTAAGTGATTCCACTTACTGGCCGATTTTATTTTATTTTATTTAAACTTGAATTTCTTTTAAGGGCGTTGTATTTTTTATTTCAGAAAACCGATGAATATAAAATTTACATATTACTTAACAGGACTGGAACGAAGAATTTTTAGAGATTTAGAAATGTATAAATTTGTAAGTTAGTGGATATCTTTGGCCTGTGGACCTTTAAAAAAAATCCCTCCGCTTAACCGCTATAGAATGTTTTACAAACCAAATGAGACATCAACGAGCAAAATCCTTTGAGTGGTTAATTCTGAATCATGCGCAGAATTGAAAAAACACAAATCTGGTTTACAATGGAACCGATTAACCAAATTGTTTTCAACAGTGACTGAAAAATTCTTTGTTCCACCTCTTAAGTGATATATAAATTTCATATCCATCGGTTGGCTGGAATAAAAAGTACAACTCTCTGAAAATAATTTTTTCCTTGCTGACTCACTCCCCTTAAAACTATTGCAAAAGATGTGACATACCAAATTTTAGGGCTTAATTTTTTTCACCGACTCACACGGGAATTTGTGATTTTCAGTTTTTACTACCCCCAAAGTTTCAGAGCTGTAGTAAGGTGTGAAAATAAAATCATGAAATAATTTTTCAGTTCTCTGCGCAGAATGCACTTTTCGCAAGCCGTCCCTTGCCAAAACCGCACTTTCCCGACGTCGTAGTAAAAAAATTTCGTTCAACACTCTAGAGAAAAACTTTTTTTAGATCGTGTAATTTTAGAACTTGCCTTCGGCTCGTAATGCAAATCCACTCTCACTTAAATGAAGTTTTTTTCTCCCTAGTATTTGCAGTGTAATATTTTTTTATTCGATCGGAAATATTCCGCGCTTTAAAAAAAAGAAAAATGTAACTGAAAAGAAAAATTATGACTTCTTAAATAGAAAACTGAGAAATTCTGAAAATAACTTTTCTCACAAACATAATAATCTATTTGCACAATTTTTTTTTAATTTCTCTGTTTATTTCTGTGCAGATATTCCTTGATAATTCAAGTTGGATTTTAGATTATTGAAGAAATAGCGTTATTTTTCGTATAATTAACAATTCGCATCTACTTTAATAATTAGCTTCTTTACGCATTTGAGACGTTTGCGGAATATCTTGAAAACATTAGATAATATTGGTAGAAAATGAATCGGATTTAAAGTCAAATCGTTCAGTTTATATTCGTAGCCAGGGTATATTTTACAAAAAAAGAATAATTGTCAAAAAAGAAAGTGCAGCATGTCATTTATTTGAGACAATTTTTCTTAGTCCATCTCTCTTCTTGCAAAAAAAAAAAAATATATGCAAAGTAGAAGTTTGCACGTTGCTTCCTCATTAAATCTCATTTTTCACAAAGCCACCAATATGAGAAAATTTATTTATTAATTTTACATATTTTCACAGCTTCCTCATAGAGGAAAAAAATGGCATTTAATAAGGAAGCAATGAGAAAGCGTTTTTCATTTTAATTAGCATTTATTAAATGTCGTTGCCTGTATTATCTATGTACTATCTATATAATATATTATCTATAAAGAAAAAAATGCGTTACTCATAACATCGAAAATTCCGTAATTAATATCGTTGCATCATATTTCCATCTAGTACAAAGTTTTGACTTACTTTCGTAACTTTCGCGTGAGTTAGACCGAAAGTTTAACTCCCGCGAAAAATTCTTTGAAAAATTCAAAATGGCGTAAAATCCGAACGACTTTACCGATCATCACCAAATCTAGTACGTAGCAGTGCGGTATGTTATTTTTCGTTTGCAGAACATTTCAGTTGATTTGTTGACATTCGACTTGATTTAGAGCAAAATTAATTTTTTTCGAAAAATTAAAAATTCTATAAAATCCGAATCGCTTTACCGATTTCGTCGAAATGCAATACCAAACGACATTGAACCTGTCTTCAGTTATGAAGAACTATTTAGCTAAATCGTCGAACTTTTACGAAAGTTAGAGCGATCACGCGATTTTTTCGAAAAATTAAAAATTCTGTAAAATCTATATATATGGATACATTTTGGTAAAAATCACATAAATTAAAAAGGGTTTTTACTGCTCTACATACGTACGAAATTTGAGCTCGATCCATCGTGCCACTCGTGAGTTATGGACGATTGAATTTTCTGTCCCTGGAATATATGGGGCAAAACACGTAAAGTCGGCCAACCCAATTTTTCATGTCAACAAAACGTCCTCACATTTCTTCAGGATGTTGGTCTAGTTGAAGAAAAGACGTAAGAATTTTTTCAGATTTTTAATTGCATATCCCAGCCATTGAAAATTGCGGAAAATAATCATTGTTTATTGTTTAACGCCAATACTACGGCTTGCAAGAAAAACACAACAACATCAAATTTTGGATTTTCACCGTACTTTTCAACAACATTTTTTGTAAAATTCTCCGATTTTATTCGATGCTATTTTTCAATTAAGTAAAGTTGCCACTTTTTACCTCCGAAAAGGCATTTCCGATTTAGTTGAAATTTTCACACTTTGTTCGTTCAAATGGCTAGAATCTTATAAAAAATTGGTGAGATGAGCGGCAATTTCACTCCAGAGTTATAGCTCTTCAAACGATCAAACATCGCGATAATCTAATACAAAAAACAAGAATTAGATAATAAAAAAATTTAATGCAGGCTTTAGAATATTTTCCATAGACATTCTTAGCCCTCCTGAACGCAGAGAGAAATTACACATTAGATTACCACGATGTTCCATCGTTCGATGAGGTGTAACTCTGGGGCGAAATTGTCGCCCATCTCGCCAATTAATTCTAAGATTCTAAGCACGCACGCACGCGCGCGCGCACACACAAAGTGGCTCATTTTAAGCCAGTATAGAAGAGATGAGTCGCGCATGCGCAGTTTGCGATTCCTGCACTTTAGTCCCTTGGGCTTCAATTTGGTCCCTAGGGAGGAAAAGTTATAACCTCACATTTCACTGTACATCCCGCAAAACTACCATTCGAAGCACCACTGTTCATGCGCTCGTTACAGAAAATATGATGTGCAACTTGTTGCACAATATACTATTTTGTCACTTTAATACATTTTTTATCAGTTCTTAACGATAATAAAGTCTTAATGATAGTAAAGTTTTAATAAAATTAAAAAAAACATATAGTTACACCGTATACTTGATGAATCTGGAATTAAAAAATGTCACAGGTTTTGGTATGAAAAAGAAAATGTTTGGATCAAATATGAGATATCTATTTTATATTATGGATTAGGGTTTAAACTAGAATAAGCAACCTTTCGAAATAATACAAGAAAATGCGTTACGCAAGGAATCTTTTAAAATTTGCATGCTATTTTTTATATTATATCTGTATATATCAGCAAATAATTCATTGAGGGTCGGGTACCTCTATTTCAATTTAAAAAAGTGTTTAATTTTAATCTGAAAATTTGAATGCACTTTATTTATTGTTTTATTGTAATAATCAAAAATAAAGTAAAAAATGCGAAAAACTAAGGAATTTCCTTTTTGCTTAGTTAGCTCATTTTGTTGTGTTACTGATTTAGGGTTACTTTAGGGTGCAGTTTCAACTCTTATCTTCAATTAGTTAAGACAGATTTTTAATACTTCAAATATAAATATTTTGTTTCATAATCAAAAATTCGAATGATAATTTTTTGTTTAATTTTGTCAACTGAGTGCTGTTCTTGTAGTTTATTGAATATAAAAATCTCTTTTTTGTCGATCTGTGCAAGATTATAACCCAATTCCAAACTATTGTGTCGATTGAATAAATATTTTGATTGAATATAACTCATGTATGATTAAAATAATGTTACACTAGTCAATATTATAGGGTAATATACTTTTAATCTGCGCATTGCACTTAGGAACAACGCTACAGAAAAAAAAGTGAAAAATTAACCGTAAAATAAATTGATTTTCATAAAGCATAAACATTTTTTTCAAAGCTAACAAAGGAAAAAACTGGCTGTCTTGACATTTTCCAAAGAAGTCAGACATATTCTGAAGAACAATCCGCAAAAATAAAAGATAAACGCGTTTGTTTGTCTAAAGTCAATATAAACTCTCTGCGAATTATACTTTTGCGGAATAAGATAATGTTACCCTTGAGTACAATGAGTACCCTTGTTGATTTTTGGCTGTTACTCGGATTCCAAGGGTCGATAAATTAAGTTAATAATTACGGCGACATATATTGATGAGTACCATGAGTTTCTGTGGTAATTCGTGTTTTGGTGACTAGCCAGTTTACCCATGGGATCGTACTCCGTCTGAGATCATAGAAATTAGTATTCGACTCGCACAACCTTGTCAGTGGGAAGAAGGCTGATTAAAGCTGTTAGAGAGAAGGCGACGGTTCCAAGACCCAGGTATAGGCCACATTGAGCACAAAGCGAAGCTGTGATTGAGGCAGATGTCCGAAACTTCGTATTTGACCGGGTTAACTCGAATTAGGACGACCTTGACTCGGAAATCCAGCTTCCATCCCTCGGACTCCTACTCCTCTTCTGCTCCGACTGCTGCTCGGTTCTGTATTCGAGCGAGACTCGGTCGACCCGCTGACTGAGTTCTGGGTCGATGTCTGTGGCTCCAGACACCCTGGCGTCAATCGACGTCGCGACGACCGCCTTCACGGTTCAGGAATACAGAGACTTCAACAGTTTCCCTTGCGCTCTCATCTCTCTCTCTTTCTCTCTCTCTTGAAAATACAGAATCGGGATTACTACGGCTATTCAGATCGAACGAATACTTTTATGTTTTCCCTATATAGATTCGAATTAATTTCCCATTCTCCAAAACTTTTATATAAATCTTATCTAATCTTTTTTAAATCGAATTTCCTGAAGAATTGGAAAGTTGAGAACAGATATATATATGGGGTATTCCATGCCAACACGACCAACGGCCGAACCTCACCATGCCCAATCTCGTTCGCGATTTTTTAATGTTATTCTTCGACATAAAAATGCATGTAGAATATTTTTTCAGATTTTTAAAATTAAAAGTTTTATAACCATAAATACTTAACGCCAAACAAAAAACGCCATAATTCAAAATTCCGAAAAAAAATCTGGAAAATAGTACGACGAAAAACGAAATGTTTTGTACTTTGTGAGATTTTTTTTATAGGTGCATCCACACAAAGTATTAAAAATTGTTTACCTTTGATGAAAAGACTGTTATGAAAATTACCAACGTTTGTGATTTCACATAAAGCACATCTGAAAAAATATCTACATGCATTATTTATGTCGAAGAATAAAATAATGCAAGAATAAATAAAAATCGCAAACCAGATTGGGCAAGGTGAGGTTCGGCCGTTGGTGGAGTTAGCATGGAATGCCTCATATATAATGTTAATACGAAAATACTATAATGATCTAGTTAGAAGTACCTATTTTAACGATGATATCTGGAATGGTTTCAAAGTTGTAACGATTGCACTCAGCAGTGCGTTTCCGGAGGTTACAGATGAGGATTTTATTTTTTTTATTATGAAGTAGGTATAAATATTTGTCTCATTTCAATAAACTTTTTTCTAACCTGTTTTTAAGAAGGTCTTAGACCCTCCGGAAGACCATCAATTTGGGGAAATTTTGTTTTTCTTTAGGAAGGAGGTGATTCTTCTATTTTACTTGATTGTTTTTTTATAGAAAAAGGGATTCCGGTTATTTTAACATAAGCCAACAGACCCATCGGTAGGTGAATACTGAAATACTGAATTTCTCAACCTCTTCCCTGATATCTATCAAAATGTGTTTGATTGGAGCAAATGAAGTTACGGCGCTCTGGCGTTCGTTGTAAATTACATTTCTTTTTCTTTACGAAGAAGGTAACTTTGACTTATTACTAATGCGATTTTTACGATCTTTCGAAATTAAAATTATAAAGAAATAATGTCCATTACTATCTCAAAACCTTCCGTGTCAAACAGAAAATTCTACACGAACGAAATAATATTCAGCGAGATTTGGTAGAAAGTTTCGTCAACATCTATAAAGTGGTTCAGATTTCAGAGGATCTTCAATCTTTCTTCGCCCCGCCTTCGTAGCTTTCATTTTGACTAAGCTAAAATTGATTGACATAAGTTTTCATAGTTCGGCTTTGTAAAAAATAGAAAATAATGAGGAAGCAAAATCCTCTCCGCAATGTCGTAGTAGAGTTGTAATGTGTTAGCGATGTTTTCCGGAATTAAATCGCTATAAAGGTGTTTCTTTGTAAAGAAATAAATGGTAAGGTAAAAAATATATATTTGTGAAAGGTGACAATCAATGAAGAAGCAATGTGAGAGGTTCTATTACAGCCTCGCAGGCTCTTCAGTATCCTGAAATTAAAATCTCGTTTGATTTCCAGTAGACATTCCTTCATAAGGAAGCAAAGATTTAAAGAAATCCATCTTAATTTAAGAACAACTATCTAATATTTCTCTTTCTGTCTTCATTCAATGATGGTCGTTACAGCCGATTTTCATAATTTACTACAGCCATTCCAAAGTGAAGCACCCAAGTAATAAAAACACTTACCCATTCTTTCCAATAATCTTCTGCAATGAATTTCATGTAAAATTTCCAAAATCATTTGCATATAAGCTGTGTGTCTACTTACCCACGTTAGTGTCGTTTTATATAAGCTCCAGGTGCGGTTATACATTTGCCCACGCCTCAGATACTCGTAAAATCTCCGAAGGAGTGCTAAAATCCCAATTTAATGATAACTATACAAGGAGTTACATGAGGCATCTCATGGCAAGTTTCCGAGTTACCGAGGTGCGGACGTTACGAAACGATGTAAGAACACGCGGGTTTCATGCAAACTCCATAGCCATTCTACCAGCAGGCAATTACAAGTTGGTAACTATCGTACTAAGGCTCATCAGCATCGTTCCCTTTTCTCTCCTTCGCTCCCCAACACTTTTCACCCTACTGTTCTTATTTCACGTCTGTACAGCCAACACACCTTCGCTATGGTACTTAACCGCGCGAACAAACTGCCGTCGTTAAATCAACACGTGTTTCGTCCCATCGTTCACCTCGCACTCTCATCTAGTCACGTTAGTCGAGGCGTTATTGCTTTTGCGGACTTTTGCCAGGAAATGAAGACAGGGAACTTCGCGTACAAGCACAGTTCGGTATAGTGTATCAGTTGAAAGTGACTGCGCTATATATAACATTCACTCATCCGGATTTCTGGTCGTCCTGCTCTTTCTTTGTACTCCTATACGACTCTTTCTTATATATCCTTTTTCATTCTTTTCTCTCTTTAACCCCCTTTTCCCAGGGTCGAAAGAGTCTACCCTTTATAAAACCCCGGCACGTAAACTTTCGTTTCCTCATCTGAAAGGTTTTCCCCGGTTTCGTTGCTAAAAGCGTTGCTCTGTCTCTGGACGATTTCACCCTTCTACCATAGTTGTATCTTTCTGTTTGCTTTATATACGGTTGTTCTCAAACACGTAGATAGAAACACACATTTGGAGATAAAAAAAAAAAAAAATACACATTGAAGGGCAGATGAAGAGGTCGTGAGTTGTGAAGACAGACGTTCCTTATTTTTTCTGAGGTCTCCGCGTCTCGTTTTCTAGTATTTTCCTTCAGGAACTCAATGCAATCGCTCAACGCGTCACATCCTGCAGGATCGTTAGCGCAAGTGCTTCGCGGAAACTGCTATCCACGAAAGGACCGAGAAGGGTGAATTCAGTCGAGCATTCGAGAATTAGAAAAGGTTGCTGAGCGAGAGAACGATTACACGAAGAAAAACTGAAGCGAGAGAGATGGAGGCGGCGTAGAAGAGAGAGAGAGAGAGAGAGAGTCTCGTTATACTCGCACCCTTATATATATATATTCCCTCTCTCACTCGTCGTACTTTACGTTAATGAAACGCCAACGGCGATAAATTGGACGTGAGAGGAAGAGGAAGCAGTGAAAACGCAGCGTCGTGGACGACGTCCAACGGTCCTCGGCTCTGACCGCTGAGTTGGTAAGTAGTACCAAAGGGGCGGGTTTCATTCCCTGTATCTTGAGGTCAAACGAGATGTCGAGAGGATTGACATCTCGTAGTATTATCTACACATCTAGCAGTATTATTTATCGATATTTTACACGCTCACTCTCTGTCTTATGGGATTTATGGGTAATTAAAGAGATACGCATCAGTAAAAACTTAAATGAATTTTGTGTGGTTTTAATGGAAAGTTTCTGTCCACAAATACTTTTTGTTAGTTTCATACCGTTTTTTTCTTACTTCATAGTAAAAAAAAAAAATTATAATTAAGTTAACAATGTTGTATTTTCACTTTACGAAATATTTTTTTACATTTTAACAACAAAATTTGTTATCTTTTTTAACAATATATTTTAGTCACTAAAAAAGAAGTTTCAGTCTCGCATATCTTTTCTTTTATTTTCATAACAAAAAAAATGTTGCCACTTCTGAATTAAAAAAAAAAAAACAGAATTCTGTGTAACAAAACAGAAATTATAGTCATTCACATAACACTGAAATATTTAGAAAATATTACAGGTTTTATTTATTTTTCAATATCGCAATATTTCCAGAATTATTAAAAACCTTTTAACAATATGTTCAAATATTGTTAACAGATATTATTGCAGAAACTTTTACACAAGTAGATATTACATGTTCTGAAACTTTACACAAGGTAAACTTATGATTTCTTTAATAAATTCATTGAATTATATTATTTAATTTGTCTGAGACTTTTGTTGGTTGATAAGAGATGGATCTTACTGATAGGCAGCATGAATGTAGTGATGGCGTTGGAAATCTTTATTTTATAAAAGAAAATTGTTTTTATTTGAAAAATAAATAAGGAATTTAGAGTTTACTCAAAGGGATGGAAATTCTCGTTTTTCGGCAAAATCAGTAATTAAACAATCGATAAATTGGGATATTTTCATTAAGATTAGGTTCCAAAAATCAGTGCGATATATTGATATATAGAGGTTGCTTCAAGAGGATCAATATTTTGTTAACGCTGTAAATATCGCGAACTCGTGTTTCTTCAAATTTGTTTCTTAACCTGTATTTTATTAATATCATATATAAAAGGAACGATTTTACAAATACTTACCTTAATAACTTGACTTTTCCCAGTCATTCGGAAATCGTAATACGTAAAAAAAAAATGAATAATTAACTCGAAATTTTCGAGTTAATTATTAGTGTTTCGTTATTGTTATCTATAACAACAGAGTTCTTGATAACATTCAAGTTTGTGTGATTTATATTGTATTTTCAGAGATACGACTTTTTAAGATCTTTCCAAATAGAAGAATTTCGATTTTTCGCATATTTAATCGCGCAATCGTCATCAAGTTTGATATTTGGTTCGGAAACAAAACTTATTCAAATCCTATGCTATAAATCTGTAAATTATTAGAGACCCTGTATTCTTTGTCTCCATAACAAATATTGTTTTTGTTATCAGTACACAATTCATTCTACATTATCATGGCGAACTGCTACAACAGCTGGCAGATAATTAGCAAAAGAATAACTTTTGCTAAAATAACATGCCGATTGCACTCCGCGTGTATATATTTCAAATAAAAATGTCAGGATCGTTATTCAAATTCTATAGAAATTAAAAAATAAAGCGAAACATAAAATCATCCATTGATATTGCGCTATCCTAATTTGCATGCAAATACCAAATTTTTTTAATCATCCCTGCTATAGACGAAACTGAACTATGGAAATGTTCAACTTCATCATAGTTTTGACGTGTCCATGGTCTTCTGGGCTATACCAACGGCGAGATTTATCGGCAATTAAGTCATACAGTTGACAAGGCATGAAAATAAAAGCAACAGCTTCTCATACATGATTATGGTTTGGTTCCAAAATATTTATACGTCATAGTTGGATATACATGTATAGATATAATATATTATGTATATTCAGGGACCGGCTAATTGCCAGTTGCTAATGCAATTGGGTCGTTATCGGGCGTTAATCGCATACATCGTATGGGAATACGAATTTGAATTTAGTGTGAGTACGCTCCTGTGTATATGTGTATTATGTATACATGGGAATGTAGGGTGAGGGCTTGTCTGCTGATGTGGGTATGGCCGCGTCGTTGGATATGCAAATCGGCGCCACTATGGTTTACGCGCCACCCGAGCCCTCGGTCATCGACAATTCGATCGATAAATCGAACGATCCTAATTCCAGTGCGCTCTTCCGTTAAACTCTCTCTTGGTTTTCCCTTTTTTTTTGCCAGAATTACACCAGAAGCCGCGGAATTTCCAAATCCGGACCTTTTGCCTCTGCGTTGCTCGTAAATCCCGATTCATAACGCTATTTCACACTGATATGTCAATAATTTAGATTTCGCCTCTTATTTACACGAATTTTGTACCGCAGGCGCGCCTCTCTGGTTTCGAGAATTGCCAGGCTTTTTTTAAATCACAATTTCATGTCTTTTGTTTTTTTTCCACAGAGACGTTCGAAAGACGTAATTATCTATACCATGAAAGTTAAAGTGACAAAATAATCGTGTTGGATTATTGATATCGATTATCAAGGATGGAAGGCAAGCGAAATTTGATCGAGCGATAAAATTAATACAACGGTTTGTCTTTAGCAAAACGCGGTGTAAAAATATTCGAGACTCATTGAGGGCTTATTTTTTTTTGTGCTTTTTTGTCGCGCGGTTCTAACTCCACTTTTTTCCAAGCGCTCTGTCGATTTCTCGGGATTAAACTGGATCTGGTGCCGGGGCGAGAAGTTGCATGCTTGACGATTTAGCGATCTGTGAATGAAAGAGAGGATAAAAAAAACAGATATTTAAAACCATTTTTTTCTTCTTTTCTAGTGGAATCTTTGATTTAACGACGTTACCTGTTGTTTCGGTTGCCTGTGAGATTTCCTCGCGTAAACTTTCAGCACTCGACAATTGCAAGCGACCGAGAGCGCCACAGCCAGTCCCTGCACATTGATATTCAGAGTACCTCGCATTATACAAATTATTCAACCCTCGAAGAATGAATAAAGTGATTTTCTTAATCGTTGAATAATATCAGCTCTACGTTTATTATACGAATAGCATTATACTTAGAGCTTCTGCGTATTATAGTCACCTGCAACGAATGGCCTGTGCAAAAAATTGCCCATAGAATTGGTAACTTCCAGACACGTGATGCCACTCCACAGCCCGCAACAAGGCCGACTATCAGAGAGATTTTCAGGAAGAGCATCAGTTGCAGAGCTCGTCTCCTCTTCATCTTCTCACGTTGCTTTATCTCCAACTGCATGCTGCACGTGTATCTCGCAACTATCGCTGCTTTCACCAGATAGTATCCCGAGCTGACTAGCAGAATAACGATTGGTAGACCATAAGTGTAGACCGTTGCTTTAGTGCCTAGAAACCTGCATTGGAGATTTTTCTGATTTAGCCAAGTTTTGTATGGGACAATTTCATAAATAAAACAGTGATCTTTGTACAGATATACAATGTGCACCGAGAATCAGGTTCCTTTTTTTCTGAATTATAGTGGATTTCTTCGTGTTTCAACAAATATTATGGTATTTTTTTAGAATCTGCAAAAATATTGTTATTTCTTTCATCGGTCGTAATGACATTGTTGAAAGATTGTTGTGTGCACACTTTGAGAGATAGAACTTATTATTCTACCTTTCCAAATAAGTGAACTTTGATTTTTTGCAAATTACTGTTCTTGAGTGACTTCCAAACGTCAAATTTATAAATTTTGCAAAATTTTACAGAATTCGAATTAAGAAGACAATTTAGAAAAATCTACTTCGAGATATTTGGTTTGGCAGTAAAACTTCTTAATATAGATATACTGCACTGATTTTTAAAATCTGATCCTCATTCAGATCAAACTTTAAAACGAAAAGGCGTTACGATTCATCAACTTTGAAATATACTCATTTTGCCGAAATCAAGAATTCCAATCGTGCTCTGCAATGTCTATAATGTTTTACATATTTTAAATGAAAATATCAGGATCGTTATTCTAATCCTATACAAGCTGAAAAAAAAGCAAAATCTAAAAATCATGTAGATACAGGGTATAAATGGTAAGATGCAGGCCGAAAAGGTTACTCTCTTAAAAAATCTATTGCAGCTTTATTACTTCATTTGTAATAGAGTTAAATGACTGTTGAGCTGGTTAGAAACGTTTTTTGAATAGTGGCAACAGCAGCAGTGGTACAGTGAAAGCACCAATAACAAGTGCTCGAACCATTTGGAAAACGAAGCATAGTGCCTTTTGTCCAATCTCCATTGTTTCAAAATTGTTGAAAGTAAATGGAGCGTTGTTTCATGACCGATTGCACATCACTATTCCTCTTTGTATTCAAAGTTGCGACCGTGATTTCTCGGTTCCCGCTATTTCGCGCTCTATATTGTCTCTGTCTTTACCTTTTTATAGCATTCCCCCATTTCAATATTTAGAAAAACGACAGTGTTTGAACAATCGTAGGAAGGAATACATATGGGACATTCGAAGACAAATTTACAGGGTCGGAACCCTCGTGCTTTTTTGTTGCTTCTATAGTGCGTTATAGCACGATATAAAAAAGATCCACACCATAACTTGTAGATAAAAAAGTTGCAAAGTAGATCTTTGCACATTGCTTCCTCGTATAGAATTTGTTAAAATTATATAAGTTGTAAAGAAGAACTTTGAGCATTTTCATTTTTCACAAAGCGACGTGTACGAGGGAGATTATTTTGAAATATTGGCTTCCTCATAGAGGAAGCTTTGTGAAAAATGGAAATGCTCAAAGTTCATCATTACAACTTTTATAATTTTAACAAATTCTATATGAGGAAGCAATGTGCAAAATTCTACTTTGCAACTTTTTTGTTTATAAAAGCCATATTCATTGGTTCTGCTGTTCAATAAACAGAATGCACTAAAAAAATTGGAACAGCTTTAAAAATACTGTTCTTTAACAATGAATATACTCTGTAAGAATAAAAAAATCGTTGTCGTAGCTTTTTGTGAACAACATTTGTGGTGATTGTGACCAATTTTCGAAAAATCTAAAAATTAGTGTCGTGTTTTTTTTGGCATCGTACTATAACATATTAAAAGAAAAATAAATTGATAAGATTAGAAAGGTCACCATCCTATTGATTTGGCCTGGAGTGCCTCATATTATATGGGGTATTCCACGGCTCACCAACAGGGCCGTGATCCACATTTTTTCATTTATTTTTTTTCCTTTCGAGATGTTATAAGGCAAAATGAAAATGCCCTCTAGACATTTTTTGAGATTTTTTCGAAAATTTGTATATTCGCAATTACTCAAAATTTGAATTTCTCCTGAAGTGTCCAAAAATAAAAGATTTGTGACTACTGTGGAAAATGAGCGTAAGCCTAGAATAGCAGCTAAAAATAAAATCAAGATTTTACAATTTTTATCCTATGTTATTTTTAGCTAGTATTCTAAACTCACTCTCATTTTTGGATTGCAGTCCCAAAAATTCAAACCTATCGTCGACGTAATTTTTGAGAAACTCAAATTTTGGGTAATTATATTACATATTTAAAAATTTTTTTTTTTTTTTTACTTGCTATTCTAGTCTACTTCTGACTTTCACACTAGTCTTAAAAAATTTGTTTTTGAACACAGAATTTATTGTCATTTTTATTTGTTTAATTGCCAACGTAGTTTTGGAGAAATACAGATTTTGGGTAATTATGAAAAACACAGATTTTCGAAACAATCTAGAAACATTTCTGGAGGGCTTTTTCATATTAACAATCATCATCCCAAATAGAAAAAGAAATTTAAATGTCTGTTTACGACCCTGTTGATAAGCCCTGGAATGGCCCATATATAAAGGGTTTAGCTCTCATATATATAAGGGAAAGGGAGAGGAAAAGGACTCCGTTGAAAGAGCATGGAGGCACAGTCGCGTTGCACTAGTAGAACAAGCACGTAAGTAAGGATCAAGTGAGAAAAGTGGTTTTTTGATCCTTGACTTTCGTCTCGTCCTCGATGCCCCTTTTTTCTCCTTCACTCGTTTCTCGCTTCTCTTGCTCTTCTCTCAAAAGTTTCACTGGGGACGACTCGGCACATTTCCAGGCCGTCGTCGTCGCTGCTCATACTCTGCACCGGAAGTGCACTTTATCGACTTAGCTTGTTTTCCCCTTTAAGAGGAAAGCAGAAGAGACGTGAAAGCCTCGACATGGGAGATGAGAAAAGAAAAGAAAAAAAAACGTCTGCCTTTTCTTTCATAGTCACCCAGAAGTTTATATACTGACTGAATGCGACTCTTTCGAACCGCAAGAAAGCAGAAGTTCCTTAACGGTCAACACTACGACGAAAAAAAAAACGTTAAATGGAAATAAAACAATCGGGACAATCGAGAGACTTGTAACAATAAGAAAATAGATCGAAGAAAAATGGAGTTTAAAAGAAGTGAGGAGTTTAGTGCCACTTTTACGGTACCCAGGTCAATTTTTGATGCAAGAAATAAAGGAGACACGGCGTGAAAGATACGCTGAATCTAAATTTCAGCGAGGATTGTGTGCTGCCAAGTGGAAACGACGAATGAGAAAGCGTGGTGACGAGAGGATTCATGCCGGTTGACGGGAGCTACGCCAAGGATTATGCTGACGATAGTACGGGAATAAGGAGGACGGGAGGAAGAAGAACGAGGAAAATTGTCGAGGTAGAGCTTACGAGACTTTGAATGAAGTATAGAGATGTATAGAGCACGCAGCCAGCAGCAAGCAATTTTATATTCGGACAAAACGAGTGAATTCTGGTATAGTATTCATCGAAAGAAGGACAGAGTTATCACTCCAAAAATAAAACGTGTTGCCAAGTGTGTTGCTCTCTATTCTTTACATAACAGTCACTTTTAACACACTTGCAAACGTGTTGTTTTTACGTATACTTACAATGTTCAAATAACACGCCTGTAAATGTGCAAAAAGTGATTACAATGCAAAGGATAAGGAACAAGATATTGGATTACATGGCAACACGCTTTGTTGGCCCACACCACGGATGAAACATCACTATAAAAGACATGTATTCTTCTTTCTCCTAACAACTTCATCCAAATCTCAGATCACCGATATATGTAGCCGCTCACAATCACAAATGTTAACACATTGTGTTTTTAGAGTACCAAATTTTCCAGCACCAACATAAATACGTAAAACCAAATTTATGGACTATTGCTAAAAATGTAAAAAAGGTAAAACAAATAGTTTACAGAAAAATAACTCAGATAACTGGCCACACATTAACCAATAACCCATGAGATATATTTGTACACAATTTTACAGAAATAAAATTTGTAATTTTTGTTAGATCTTGCCGAGATCTCATTCTGTTTGCTTAAAAATGCACTATGGATTTACCGAAACACTTTTTAAGATATTGATATTGATTGTTTATAAATTACAGCCATTTGAGTATTAAAATCTAAAGCTATAAATATAAGTAATCTTGTCTCATATTTGAGATGTGAAACGAAGCACCTTCGAATTCATGAAATATCGTTTCAAAAACTAAATGAGCTGTCATTCGTAAACATTGAATAAAAATGATAAATTTGACTTCTAAAAAACTAAAAAACTTTTCTGTAAATTAATTGTTATACATTTTTTTACTTTAAACAGGAATCCACATATGAGGCATTCTTTATGTATTGGACCACTTCTTTTTCTAATTATTTTTTATTTGACTAATTCCGACACTTTTTATTTTGCTCATATTTTTATATAATATACAGTGGTATGTACAGACCCTATAGAAATATTTTTTTGTAAAGTCTTAGCGGTCCTGTTAATGAAAAATACTTCATATAAATTTGGTGTCATCTACTTTAACATCGGTTTCATTTTGAAAATATGTGCAAATAGTTTTTATAATCTTGGTACTCGAATGACCTGATCGTATCGTTGAAGCGTACTTAAAGTAACACAGCGAGAATTGTATACTACACACAGATAATTTAAAAATATTTAGTTAAGATATTGTCTTACCAGCAGTTGAAGGGCGTGAGATCATGAACGTTCCAGAGACTGTCTGATTCTCTGATCTGCAGAAAAGCAGCAATTCCAAGAGTGACGAGAGGTGCTCCCCATGCAAAGATGCTATATTTGAGATATGTCGGCGGATCGTCTCTGCAGGGTACCGATGCAACGGTGGCGTACAGGTGATGACACATAGCCGCTAACCAACATACCACTGATACTCTGAGATACTGAAGACTCAGACCCAGTGAGATGCACAGTTCAGAATCCTAAAAACACCAAAAACAATATCACATTGCAGAGAATAATAATGATTGGAGATAAAACGAAATGTCAATTGGAGAACGAAATCGAGACAACTTTGTACAGGACTTTTTTTTTACATTCCCGAAGCTTTTTGAATAATAATTTGTCCAAAAATAATAAACAAGGAATAAAAAGTCGTAGGCTTTTGAAAAAATGATAATAGAATGTATTTCGTATAGAAATAATAATGTTCTCTATCGCAATTATTGAGCAAGCTTTCTTTTGTAGTAACTTATTCATCATTTTTTGGATTTCTTATTATTTTAAAATAATGTTTTTTTGGTATTTTCAATGAGGTTTATTTTTTAAAGATTTTTCTATCATTTCAAAGTATTCAAATTCTAATAAAATTACACGATCGCTTGGAAATTGATGTATACATTAATCATTTTTACAAACTAAATAAGTCAAGTTTAGTGAGCCCCGGTATATTCAGATTTAAAAATATGCTTAATAATGCACGAATTGTGTAAAAATTCCACTACATTGTACTTTAGTAATTACGTTCCGTTTTTTCATCAATTTTTCTTTCTAAAAAAAAGTAATGACCAGTTCGCTATAGAACACGGGTTTTAAACTGAAACGAAATAATGCTTCTTGAGGATGCTTTTGGCCATTGTACGTAGATTCCAAAAAGACGTAATGCTTATAGCACTCTTGGCTATTCCATACAATTTCCTAAAAGACCGTAATGGTTATAGAGGACACTTTTGGCTATCAGACCCAATTAACAAAAGGTCCGCTTCGACACTTTTGGCCATTGCATTTTTTTAAAGACATTTTGGCCATTGCACTCAGCTTCCAAATAGACCGTAACGCTTATATAAGGCACTTTTGGCTGTTGCACCCAATTGACAGAAGGACCGTAACACTTTTTGAGGACACTTTTCGTAGTGAAGGTCCCACAACAAATGACACATAACCGCTAGCCAACAGCCCACTGTGAATAAGAAAACGAGATAAAACGGAACGAGTAAACTGGAGAACGAAGTCAAGACAACTTTATACTGGATTCTTTTTTTTTTCCTTTCCGAAGAATTCAAAGGTTGTGGGCTTGCTTTCTCGATCGTGAAAACCTGGCACGTGACTGCCAAACAATTGATTTATACGACTCTATAAATTCGTTGGGGGTTTCGGGACGACGACTACGATCGGACTCTTACTCCATATACCTTTCTCTCTGTTCTCGCACCCTTGCTCTCAAGATGCCTTCACCATCGTCGTGAGAGATTCGCGTCTCGAATTCTCGAAGGAAAAGCTTGAAACGAGACTCTGGGCGAGCTAGAAAAGCTAGAGAGAAAGAAGAGGAAAGAAAGACGACGGTATAGTGAAAGACGGCACTTGAAGTATCAGGGGTCGTGAACGTTATTCCGACAGCTGAGGAAAGAAAAAAGGGAGCTTTCGTCGTTGGAGCGAGAAAACCTGTGGGAGAAAATACCCTACGCATCGGGTTGTAGGGGTTGCGATACCTTCTCTCTCTCCTGCTGCTAATCTATACCAGCATCTCTAAGCTGCGCCAAAGCGATTTCGGGGATTTATCTCGATTGGTGATGCTGGTGGATTGAAGTGCTAGAAAAGTTATAAGGGGCGGCCGGCTTAACAAGAGCTTATTTTTATGTAACGCTGTACAGGAGCTTGGACGATCATAAATAATATCCGGCCTTTCGGAGTGAATAAAAGAAGCTGGTAATGTCAGGGACGTCATTAATTTATTACCAACCGGAGAAGTGTTAGGGACAAATGGAAAAAAAATGGAGCTTGTCGAAAAAGGGAGACTGGAAACGCTGATGGAGCAATCCTTTCGAGATTTTTTTTGCTGCGTTATAGGAATACTACGTTAATATTTTCGCTGACGAGGGCGAGCGATGACAGTAATCAGACACTTATCACTCGAAGGCGCACGTCGCACACACTTCACTCTGCGACAGCATGGATGAGTATCATCTTTATGAGATTGCTAATTAGCGATAGTAATGATTTAAGTATAGAACGCTTTTCTTTTAGTAAAAAATTAAACTCTCCTGATGGAGTACACACCGTAAGATATAAATTTTTATAATATAAGTGCTAAGCGTCGTAATTTTTTTCTTTTCTCAAATATTTTTTAAACCTGAAGCACATTCGTGACAAATAAATAAAGTAATATTTGTTACTTTGTTACTTTATGAATTTGCTTGAGGTTTTTTTTTCTATTTTCCCCGTCTACGGGTTTTTTTTTTCATCAATATGCGAAGTTAAGTTTTAGCTGTCAAGATACTCTCATGATTATGCAAGAATGCTTCTAGCCGAGTAATGCAATTAACTTCACGCCCTAATAAATTAATCTTCAGCTTCCTTCAAAAAGAAGGGACTTCGAAACCGGAGGTTCGCTCTCTATCATTTATGCAAGGGCGCCTAACTCTGGTACCGAGCAGGAGAGTCTCACTGGTGGGGACGAACGTGAGCCCCCTCCCCTACCCCCTTTCTTTCTTTTGTTACTTTAGCAAAAATAGATGTTGTCATTTACGATGTTTTTGTTAAACTAATGGAAGAATTTAGAAAAAATGTACACAATTTATGTGCCACATTTAACCCAAAATATTTGACATTCTGATAAATGATAATGGTCATGGTAACAAGAAAAAAAATTATAATATTCAGAAGAAATCAGAGGAAATAACAATGATTTTTTTGTAAAATTGGCATCAGTAAATATATTGTACAATAAATATATGAGCTTGTCATTCTGTTTGTCGTAGTAACATGATAATCGTCGGTAACAATATTGTACTTTTGTTTGTAAAAAGGACTTAAACAATTTTAAAGGTATTAACATTGTTTTGAAAAAATAGTGAACTTTTGTGAAAACAAAGTATTTGCTAAACGTAAATAGATTTTACTTTCGTTTTTACTGTGTCACGAGTGGCAATGCACTAAAATACGATGGTAATTTATTTCGTTGGTATATAATATATAGGAGTTTATTGTTAAAATATGATAGACAGCGAATAAATAAAATTCTACTGGCCATATTTACACAAGTGTTAATGTGCCGTAACGATGAAGTATCGCGTAAATTGTGTATAGGATCGCTAAAAAAGTTTACGAATAAAAAGACAACAAAATGCTGATTCAGGTAAGAAAAAAAAATTTTTAACGACTCTGGGTTTACGAGTGAGCAATGTGAGATTCTGAATTTCGTAGAGCACGAGTTTACAGTATAAAGTTCGCATCGTCAGCGAAAAATTTTTTTTGCTGCTGCTGAGATGTAGACACTCGAAGTCCGCAACGTCTATTTCCTTTTTCCACGGTTATCCGCCGGTTCACTCGTTTCCTTCGAACAGCGGAAGAGCTACGGAAGCGGTGCTGACGTAATCCGACAGTAATAATCTCTTGGTGAAGACAGCCGAGGAGATATCTGTTCTATTGCCTCACCCTTTCTAGTTGGCTGGTTGGTTCATGTTATGGCTCGAGAGAGGTCCCTAAATCCTCGCACGAGGGCTCACACATATCTGCAAGGGACATACGAGAGAGTGAGCTCTACTTTCGTTGAGAAACGACGGTCCAACGATCCACGGTAGCACTTTTCTTTCTTATATATATATATCAAATAAGGGCTTCCTCATATATCTCTTACGTATCTTATCAGTTCAAAAAAGCTTATTAAATCCGAGCACTGACAACCTGAATTATCAAATGCGGTTGATAGTATAACTGGCGGAAAAACGTTTCGTAAAACTGACTAATTAGTATAGTCAGAAGAGAAAAAGTGAAAGGATGCATTCTCACATACATACTCAACGAAAGGTGTAATTTAATTCGAATTTAAGGACTTCGAGGTGAGAGAAACGTTTGAAATCAATCAACGTTATTAAAAATACGAAGAATATATATATTTTAATAATAATTTCAATAAAAACGATAAACAAGAAAATTCTAACAAAAAGTCGTATGCTTTTAGACGATTCTCCAATATCGACACGCAACCAGTATGCTTCACCGAATCCTTTGACCGGTCACCCTTCAATATAGGTAAATAAATTCATCATGCGCTTACATTGAATGTCAATAAATTTAATCATGATCCCTGGTATTAATTTCGCAGTTAGGCGTGAGTTACCCTGTAAGTTAAGGCTATGTCGAACGTAACTTGAGTATACGTTAAGAGTAAGTAGAGCGATGCAGAATGAGCAAGAAGAAAGAAGATCCGATGGCTGCTATTCAGTACA
Organism: Perithous albicinctus; assembly: GCA_964016905.1. NCBI lineage: Eukaryota > Metazoa > Arthropoda > Insecta > Hymenoptera > Ichneumonidae > Perithous > Perithous albicinctus. The sequence continues at coordinate 12,691,385 of OZ024693.1, read as the reverse complement.
GTTAGCGCCTACGACTGTATAAATCCACTTACACTGAGAAAAAAAAATACAATTGACTCAACAAGTTTTAGTTGATAAAACTGAATATATTCTTGTGTCAAATAATTATTTCCTTCAGTTGACCACATTATGATTGAAGCAAAAAACATTTTTGTTGTCACAGCTAACAGATTTATTTCAACGTAATCAACCCCAGATTTTGTTGACCCAACTATTTTTTGAATGTTAATCAAGTTGGACAGGATCTCTAGATTAAATTTTTTGAATTGAGCGTGCGTTGTAAGTAAGTTGAGCCTAAGTTGCGAAAAAAGTGAGAGCAAATAGAGTGATGTTGAACCAGTGTAGAATGAAGCGTTTCACGTTTGCAATTCTGCCAGTATGAAATCCGAAGCATTCATTTCACTTTGCGCCTGACTTTTTTTTATGAATGTTTGACGTGAAACACGGTCATTCGATCGAAACATCGACGGAGAGATTCGTTACTCCACTGAATCCTCTGATCTGTCATCTTTCAGTACGACGGATAAATCCATCACCCGCCTACATCGAATTTCAATGAATTCGACCTCGATCCCTGGTATTAATTTCATCCATTGGGCCTGAATTTTAAGTAAGACGAGGATATGTTGAACGCAAGTTGATCATAAGTTGAGAACAAGTCAGAAAAAATGAAGAATTGAACAAGCAGATTTTTAGGTTTTTAAAATTTATTTTACAAGCACAGAGTCAAATTTGTTCGTGTATCATTTTTGATCTCACATAAACCTTTCTTTTTATAATCACTCTGACCGAGAGTATATTCACATATGCTTGATCCACTTTGGTGCACTTATTTATCACGAGTTAATCATTGCAATACTACAAATTGAACTATCAGCTCACACTTCTTCTGAAAGTTATTAATTCTAAATCGAATATCTTTAATTATAAATGTTAGAAATTTATAATAAATTGTAAAAAAATACCACCGCATTGTACTTAATAATTAAATTCAGTAAATTTATCAACTTTTCCTCGTAAAAAAAAGTAACGAGGAGTTCACCATTGAAATTCGCAAACTGAAACGCAATCATGATTAAGCATACATTTGGTCATTACACTTCATTTGCAAAAACATTATTACACTAATATTAGTACACTTTTCGCCATTTCCCGTATAATTTTTAGATAGTCTCCAACACTTTTCGAGGACACTTTAAACAATTTAACTAAAGTTTCAAAAGAACTCCAACACATTTTTGAAGGCAATTTTATGCATTTAATTTGATTTGTAGAAGATGTTTTCCCTTTTTCTATTGAATATTTTCACTGAAGATGTTTTATTACTAAAAAGTAAAGAAGCTCACTATCTGTCTTTTAGACCATCCTGATGGCTTCTAGAAAAAGGAAGGTAGCTAGTTTTACAGAGTATTAAAATCAGAGATGCAAGACTCCTCATATTTATTCTATACATTATTATAAATTAATAAGCTTTTCGGACCTTTTAACCTTTCATAGAAAACAAAATTTTCCCCGAATCTTTGCAGAAACGTATTAAATTTAAAAAAAAAAATTAATACAATTTTCAGATATTTCATTGCCAAATGAGTTTGATCATTCGAAAATAATATTATAAAATAACTTCCTGAAGAAGTAAATAGACTATGTATTGAAAGTCCATATAGCAGCTCTGATTGAAGCCATCAAGAAGTTATACAATACTTATCCTCAAAAGACCATTCCCTTTTTCAGCCGAGATGAAAAGGGAAGAAAAAGAAATGGTCGAATCGAGACTGCAATCTCCGTCGAAGTTGCAGCAGTCGACTCGAACCAGATTGCTGGGAGAGGACAACCACGTGCATGTACACGAATGCAAGTCAGATGTATACACAGAGGCCATATAGCTACTATCATCAAGGATTGCTCGATTTGGATCGATGCCAGCAGCTACTCGAGGGATCACAAGTCCTACTCAAAGTTCTGCTGTATAGGCTTCGCTGTGCCTGGTCAGCTAGCACACGAAACGGTCAAAAGTTCGGGTGCGATCCTCGATGCCCGAGAAAGTGGAGGAAACGCAAGTGGGCACTTGCAAGCTCCTCTCGTTTCTCTCATCGGAAGAGGTGCACTGTTTACGAAAGCAAGATTTGTATTTACTCGGATGAGAGGACTACCGATCTTGCCGGGTCAGTGAGCGATTGTAGGAGATCCGCTCGAAACATTTTACTATCCCAAACTCTAATATGAACATTTTTATCATCAAGTCTATCAACGAATAATGAGAAATGCATTATGCAGTCTGCTTAACTAATATCTGCTAGTATTTTGTTTCTCCGTAGCTTAATTTTTGCTTCCTCATAGAGGAAGCTTCGTTTTCGTAAAAAAATTTTTTCGATATTTTTCATGTCAGGACACTCCAAATGCTCTAGTCCGGAGAATGGGTAGATCGAGGGTTCGAGACCCGCCGCCGTTGTTTTCGATGAAAATGAAAAGAAAAATATATATATACATATATGTATTCACTGTAGTCCGAGTCGTGTTGACATTCTCAGCGAAATGCGATTAGCTCCGACAGCGCGAAGAGAACTTGAGTTCGATTGTATCGACAGAGGTTTTCTGCAGTTTCAATCTTTCCTCTGGGCTCTGTCCAGAGGAAAATACGATACGGCAGGGGAAGTCGGCTGCAGTTGCAATTGGGGGTCTGACTACTGACCCGGGCCGATCCTGCAATAGGGTAGATTCCTCTAGTCAAGGGAACGGTGAATAAAAAATAAAATTTACTCTCATTTATATCTGTCACATGATTTTGTAGAAATCATTTGATGTCGATCGTTCGATCACATCGTTTGTGGCAATATCAAGTTTGTGCTGAATCATATCCGCTTGCAAAGGACTACGGACACCCGATTATTCTGATCTTTTTGACTTTTACATATTTCAATCTTTTTACGTATCCTTGGGCTTTACACCGGGGACCAAAATTCTCCCACTTTCTCAGGAACCTATGCTTTCTTTCATAATTCCTTACAATTATTCTGTTATCAACTTTTGAACAACAATGTCGTGAAACAGCGACCGCGAATTTTAGTTCATGCGTCGAGAATAATCTCCTAAGTCTAAGTAGTGTTCCTTCTTCAACGAAACTAATCGGTCCTCCGAAATTATGAGGGCCTCAGTTTGGCATAATTTTAAGTGCATCGAGAATCAAATTTTGCGATTTAACATAAAAAATTATTATGTAAATTGATGCGCTTCTTTAATACATATTGCCAACCTAAACAAGACCATTGTTAATCGCATTTAAATAATCGAATAAATATTATCGGTGAACAGTGTAATAATAATGTATACGGATATTTACCCCTAATCGAGGATCGTCCCAATAAAAATATTAAATAAAAGAATATATTTTAGTGATTTTCAAAGTAGAATCTTGCACATTTCTTCCTCATTATTCCCCATTTTTCGCCACTAACTAAAATACTGGTCAACATACAACCTCATGTAGGAGACTTATGAAATTAGGAAATAATAAGAAAACAACATGTAAGGTTCAACTTTTCTTTTAATATACAAAATTCATAAAAGAAAAGTTCCTGCGTTTACATCTCGGGGCGTACCATTAATGGTTATGTAATACAATGAAAACTCGTTGAATTATTATTTTTTCCCTTGGAAGAATTCTTTTACAACTGACCTATATTTTATTACTGCAAGCCAGCTTATTCTTCAGTCGGGATGCTTTAATTAAAGAATACTCTCAATGCCGATATCACGAAGGTAACCTCCGTGATTTATAATACCCACTATAAAACAATCGAGATGATATAATATATAGTGTGTTGGTAGAATGGAGGTTCGCCTGATGGCCCAGTTTCTATGAACCAACTTCCGGTGGCTCCCAAGTGAACGGACGTTATAGCTCTCCTGCATCGCATGATAAACGTTCGCAAGATAGGATGATACCGTTGATGTCCAAGCAGCACACACGGCGAATTGAATTGGATTTCGTAGGAAATAGAGAATGCTATGCCATACCAGGCGCGCCATGCGGATTATACTGGAAATTTGACATATAGTATCAGGCAGGATGCCTGGATATATACGAGATTTCGATCCAATAACTCTTATCTTTTTATCCACAGAGAACGAGTTATCGAGTCCGACAATTCTGCTAGAATAAAATGAAAATAACAAAACTGAGAATAAATTATGGAAGATCGATGTAACGAAGATTAATGGTAGATGCGTAATAGAAAAAGATTTTTCTTATTCTATATTCAATGGAATTCACACTGAAATAACGTCAGCTTAATGGAAGAGAGAAAATAGCTTACGTGGGATTTTTCAGGATTTTTATCAAACGAAAGTAGAGCCACATTCTTTACTCTGAAACATCTTTTTTTTTCTGGACCTTTTGTGATACTGTGTGTATGCGCAAAGCATGCATATCCTTGCTTCTTTGTACCGACTTGGTGAAGAACCGCCTCACGTAATTCTTTCTCTTATTTTACAGAGACGTATCTCCACCCCTCCATGCATTCCAGACACATATATTCAGCTCTGCCTCAGCAACTTGATGTTTCTTACGTAAAGTCTCGTACGAGCTACCCGAGGGAAGTCAATCCTTGACGACTTCGTGTTGCTCCTCAGAATACATCGATATGTTTCCTAGCTTTTCTCATCCCACTATGTATCCCATTTTTTAGCTTTTTCTCACATAGCATCGAAATGTTCAGAAACTACTTCAGTATAGTTTCTTTGAAATAGGATAATATTGCAAGAAAATTTTGCGCTATATTAACAATATACTATCAAAAATGCGGTGATCGTGTTTACACCAAAGGAATAGACCTATTGGGACTACACAGTGGTGTTTAAATTCATACCAATGGGTGTTTGTTCAAACCATTTCGGTGTTTGCATCTGTGTAGGTGTATAAATGCGCAACACACCGAATCGGCAATACTGAAGCTGTATACGGATCAATGTCTATTGGTGTTACCTTCAACACCACTATGTAATCCTAATAGATTCATTCCATTGGTCTGAAAACACAAATCGCATTCTTACGGTATGTTGTTGAAATATAGTATCAGCATTGTCTTGTCCACTGAAAGCATTGCATTCGCAACATTTCATAAACATTAAAAACAAAGAAACGACATTTTTGCCATTGGACAAATATTCCAGTTTAACACTAGAATAATCTGGGGTGTTACACTAGAATTATTAAAACAGATATAATTATTACCGTGTATACCCGTAAAGATTAGTATTGATCATAAATATAACGTTGAAATTCATAAGTACCAATTGATGTTATTTTGAATTCAAAATCTCATGGTCTAATTTACTCTGTTATTTTATCATAGTGAATAGGTTTTTTTATTTTTTTTGTTCAACAAATTAAATAGAAACTTTACTTTCTGTTATGTTTAATGTATTTACTGATTTTTCCAAATAGATATATCCTTTTATATATTTTCTCTTGATTGTGTATATTTTTTTTGGGTTTTGAATATTTTTGTGTAGAAAGCTCTTACGTTACACATAATAAGTTTAAAGAATGTTGGGCGTACAGTTTCATAAAAACAATCGTAAATGACTCTTAAATACAGATACTTTATAGTTGCATGATATCTTTTTTAATATTCATTCCAGGTAAAAAAAAAGGTTTTCTATCGAATGTGTTAAACAATTTTTTAATTTGTTAGTAAATTTTTGGTATTATTATTATTATTATCATTATAAATCAATGTTCTTAGTATCTTCAATCACGTAGATTTCTTTTTTAGATTTTTTTCTAGTCTCAAAGTACTTTAATTCTGAACAGATCAAAGTTTTGGTTGGAGGTTAATGTAATAATGGTTAATGTATGCATCCTAAATAGAATTTTTCACATGAAACCATCTTAAACATTATTAGAATGGGACAAACACAAGATTTCAACTGAACAATTCTAAGATATTTCAGAAATGGTTAAATTTGAATCTTTTTCAACAATAATTTACAGAATATAAGTTATAACCTTGCAATATTCGATCTCAAAGTTGCTACAATATATTTTAATTGCAATAACGAATTGGAAGTATTTCTCCAATATTCTATGCTCTCCGTCTCGATCTACTTTTCTTCTGAGTTTTCATTTATATATCTTTTTCCTTTTCTTCTCGCTTCTTCACAATAATTATAGAGCCATAGAGATTCAGGCAGAAATGTCGATCACTTTGTTTTATTCTTCAACCCACCTCTCACGTCTTTGTGTTCCAGTATATTTCTACCTCTCTCTGCTATTTCTAACTAAATTTATTCCCGCGCATCTTGTGGAATAATTGAATTTGATAAGCGATTCTCCTATCTCAGCGATAATACAAAAGTTCTCATTCGGATGATATTAATAAGAGTATGAAATCCCAAGGCGGAGAATTACCGAAGAAAAAACAGCACGTGGCTGAGAATATTTCTAAGAAAACTGTCTATCTAGCAAGCCGATCATTCACCGTTGCTCTCAGTGGAAAATTAAAAGTTGAACGAACCGTAACGGAGAATCGACGATGCAGGTGCACGGATGTGGAGGGTGAGAGGGAGAGAAAGATTAATGGGAAATTCAAAAATGATCTACGTACCGCATGCAGTTTTGCACTGCTTGTTTTCCAACTACCAACTTTAACTCCCTTAACGCGAGAGGCGATCTTTAATTTTTTCTGAACTCCTAACACTTTTTATTAATTTATTATTAAGTCCATTTCTCTTAATAAAGTGGAAAACGCATGTCCATGGCATCCGAGAAAGCGCATTTATAAATTTACTATTATAATCGTTGATAAGAACACACCATGCTGGGAAGGGGAATAATGGAATAAAAATATATATTTAAAAAAGATGCAAAGTAGAAGCTTGCATATTGCTTCCTTCTTTTTTTTTAGCCCACCATGCGCAAAGGCTGCTTTATAAGAAAATACGTTCGTCAATTTTGGCTTTCACATAAAGGAAGCTTTGTGGACCATTTATTTATCAGTTTTACATTATAATAAAGTACAAATTTTGAAAATCGATTGAAAAATTATTACCCACACTCACAAATACTCGCACACAGACTGAATCAGATACACACAAACACTCACACACTGCACGCACAGAAAATCCACTCACAATTAGAAAATCTCGCTGAGAGGCCTGGAGGATTTAATAGCGGGAGTTTTAAAAATTATGGCCTAGGGGACTTTTAAAAATTAGGGTTCGTAGCAGGAGTTAAAAAAATCAGTGTCGAGTGTCGCCTTATAGGGGGATTTATAAAAATGAGAGTCTGGGGGGTCTCATAGGAAGATTTAGAAAAATCTGTGCCTGGGGGTAGTTGCGGACGTTCAAGAGTAAAAAACCGCGAGGGCGCGAAGCGCTCAAGTTACAATAACCTGCTAGTATTCTTATATAAAAAGTTATTTTTTTTAAATCCTGGTTGATGTTACGTCCAGGGTACGACGCCATGGCTTTATCGTACCGGAAATTTTATTTTCTATTTTTATTTTTCTAATGTATAATTAGAAAAATTGTTTCTCTAAAGATAATAAAATTGAAGTATCGCCATTCATCGGTTGTATTAAGAGTCGATTACTCGTGTGTGGTTGAAGATTGAAACTTCCAAATGGAACCTTCATTCTCCAACCACACGATTATAAATATATTGTTACAACGTGCGACAGAGGTGACCTAAGTAGTCACACGGTACGAGCATCATGCCGAGGGTACGTGCTGGGCTCACGCTCCATTCGCGGAAAGCCGCTGGTCCAAGATCGAGCGGGGTGCCGGTACGAAATAAAGAGTTTCGTTGTTCGCAGCGACTAATCGTCGTCTATACTTTGTACTCTGTAGGCATAAGACATACAAATGTAATAAGCTGAGCTAAGCAGTCTCACGCGTCAACGCGAGACGCCTGGTTTCGAGAGCTCGTCGAGCGACGCCGTTGCCGGGAGACGAAATACAAGCCGCGGCGGTTGGACCAACCGTCCACCCGCCGCGCGAAGTACCGAGAACTCCAGATAAGGCCCGGTGAGAACAACAGGTCTGCACTTAACAAAGAAAATCATTGGTGGAGAGGGCCTGATGAGGATTATGTACTTATTCTCGACACTGGTCGACAGTTAGATTTGGGACTCGGCTCTGACCGAACCGTTCAATTAGCTCTCAAGATTTATCTGTGGCTGATGAGCATTCATATTATTCGCTAGGAATATTCTCTATTTTCATATATCCGTTTGTCTAAACATTGTATTACGCGGTTTGTTTTTAGTTGTGTTTGGTTCTAAAATACAATTATTTAAAACCATCCAGTACCAATTACTTCGCTCAACCCGTGCGTATTTTGAACTCTGACTTTTCATTCGGCAGGAATGATTTCCGTGGATTTGTGGGGCTGCTCTGTGCTGGTTGTCGTGAAGTTTAAAGGCCTGCGTAAAAATTAAACTTCTAGCGCGCCTATCTCCTATCTCTCTCTTCACACCAGCACCAACCATCCTTCCGTTGTGTAGGCATTAATTGCCACGAGTCATCTTTACTGTTTTCTGTTGCTCTCTTCTGCGCGGTATCTGAAACTGCGGGTGGAGAGTACAACCACTTGGTGAGGTAGCTATAACTGCGGGCAAACCCTCATTTCATGCTGTGCTGGTGGTAGTGCCGACAACGGCATACTCGCCGCACACCGAACAACCTCGTGTGCCGCCTTCTGGCTGGTGCCATGGACGTTCCCTACGCTGCTCCTTTAACTAGAACACGTGGCGTCGGGGCCTCCGCACACGGGTTCGAAATCCTTTTTTTCACGAGACCAGGTGGTACTTAAGGGTCCTACACCCGGCCTCCTTTCTCTTTTCGGCCAACCGTGTTGCGAGGATACCTTCCGAGATTTTCACGCAGAACCGTTGCCTATCCACCCAACAATTCTTATAAAATTTAACCGTGTTAAATAGAGCTAAGCATAGCCTAAACACCGATCGGGCAAAAAGCACAGAGCCCGTCTAGATAGACTAGCCGGTCTCCACTCTCAGGGAATCACGAGCGGACAATCGTACGCCATTGTAGCTGCGGCGAGCATTCCGTCCGCCTTTTATAATGAACGGAATCCCGAGATCAATTCACCGGGTACCAGCGCCGTTGCTTCTGTTGCGAGGTAGCATCATCCAGCTTTCACCCTCTCTTGTACCTGCCATAACGTACCACCGGCCGCGGTGTAGCCACACACCGCGCTCCTTGGTCCTTATGTTAGAGAGGCCGCTCTGATATAAGTGCCCAGCTATAGATCCTAGATTGGAGGAAATTCACGGCATCGGCCCATCCTACCGTTTGCTGATTCAGATCCCTCCGCCTGCGCTCAATCAAGTTGTCGTGCCGGGCGACGATTCGCCTAAAGAATCACATAACGACACAAATAGCGAAGCCGGTAGCAAGGCAACGACCCAACCAGGCACTCCTGATCCAGTGGAACCCGTTTATTTGGACGAATAGATACTCCAACGAGGTAAGTTTATATAGTTCTTTCCAGCCAATTGCTTGGTCCTCAAATTGAGGATCTGACATAGGTTAAGAACACCGGAAGACGTACCCAATGACAATTATCTGAGCGCTGTTCCTATCCCTGAGCGCCGCATTCCGCTCGAAAAAGGAGCAATAAAAGCTTTTGTGCGTCCCCGGACGTATCATTGATCAACGTGCAAAGTCTTATATCATTTAAGATAGTAGTATAGTATAGTACTTCTGACTACACCTTGGTAATGATATTTATTTATCGATATTCCAATGTCCAAGAAGCCTAGCGTCTCAGTAAGCGAGATATCAACAGCCAAAGTTTTGATAATTGACATGTAATCCCTACTATATCAAGTGGCCTTCTGAGCTCAAAAACGACACATTTTGATTTGATACAGCTAAGCGCGTGTTACGAATTCTTTAAAAAAAAATGTTATTCTTGAAGTTAATTAGGACATATGCTCCAAAGACGGAGAACTTCAACGTCACCGTTGAAGAAAGACAGCTCTTTAAAAGCAACAACTTTAAATAAAGTTCAGCTGAAAATGCGCGAGCAGAAAGATGTCGCAGGGATCTGGCAACCCTGTTCAGGCGTCTCTTTCTCTCTTTTCCGCTCCATATCAAACATGTATGATATATATTTTTCATAAATTGCAATTATTACAACTATTTTTTACGTTTAAATTTAAATACAATATTTATTTCATCTAACATTTCAATAAATATATTATTACTTAAGATGAAATGGAAATAATTTTGAATTGATACATACATACATTTGGCGGCAGCGTGGAATGAGAATGCGTGAATGCGTGCGCAGCTCTCGCGAAACATATACACCAAGTGCGATGTTACCAAACTTCGACGCTCTTTAGAGTTTGTTGTGTGTGTATAGTAAGTGTGTGGATAAAGTCACACCCAAAAGTTTCTTTTTTTCGGAATAGGATGTGTAGCTACGAATGAGCGCTCGCGTAGTACAAGCTTTCGATTAGGAACGTAGCTTTACTACTACCTTAATTGAACGTGTGGAAAAGTGTAGAATTTTAAAAAACGTGAAGTTCTCTAAAGTATGAACTTTTCGTTTGATCTTTACTAAATTCAGTATCAAATATCGATACATTCTATTAACGTTTTATGCAACATTTTAGATCAGTTGCTTCAATCATCGTCGAGTTATAAGGTAGACTGTCATTGACCCCGTTGGAATTTCTAGCCCCAAATGTATCCAAATGTATATCTATTATAAAGTTGTCATCAAATCGGAAAAAATGATTATTATAAAAGCCTATATGATAATATTAAAAATTTTCAATTTTAATTGAGCGGTGAAAATGGTGATGCGCGGTTCAGTAACTTCCGACCGCGCTCAACTGTCTGATACGCAACGACAAGCGGGTTTGAATCGGCGGCATTTTAGCCTCATGTAAGTATTAAATAATATAATAGTTATAAGAACAAATTCAGCGTGAATCATTTTATCGATTTAAAGGGTCATTTTTATATTTTAGTTCGTTTTTTTTTCTTAAACTCCCGGGGTCAATCAACCCGTTACGTAAACGTGGTTATGTTACAGCATCTGACGCCGACTTTGTAACCTGTTGTCAATTTTACTGCATCAATTTATTCTAATAACTATCCCGAAATATAAAAAACCGAAAATTAATAAAGAAGGAAAAAAATAAGTTTAAGTAAGACGATAACATTTTATGACATTTTTTGAGTGATTTTACACATTTGGGACAATAAACAATGCGGTATCTGGACCTAGAAAAAAAATAGATTAAGAAAAACATCACAAAAACAATCATTATTTTTTGTAACTATTCTAATAAAATAAAATACAGTCTTTGTTACTTTGATTTTCGTGGCATGTTTTATAATTAATAATGTATGGAATAACTAAACAAATAAAAAAACAAACCTATTTGCTCACATATTTACATAACACAACTATATTTTTACACATACCTACGTCATGTATATTATAAATATTATATAGAGGACTTAATGAGACTGTTCTTATTGTCTTTATTGTATTTATTCATACTATAGGTATCTGGAAGGGTCAGAGACTAGATACATGTCGGGGTCAGAAAGTACGATAGCAGTGTATCGACGGTGACAGAAATTCCAGTCGTAGACTATAGCATTACTAAAACAAAAATTTCATCATCACATATTTTTAAAAATATGTGTATGACATTCAGAAAGCTTCAGTACGCGTGAAAGTATAGTTTGGTTTCGGCTAAACCAAATATTGTATTCGTAAACAGCAGAAAAGTGTGACCGCTAACCTAAAGAGGTTAGCGGTCACATATAGGGCCGTTTACCTTAGTATTAAAAAAAAAAACAAAAATTCGAATTTCTACAAAATCTTAACTGCTTAAACGATTTTTGCCAATTTCAATACCAAAGGTCGCTTCACGCGAATAAAGTTTTATTCCAAGTTATAGTCCGACAGCTGGAAAATTCTTCGAGTTAAGGTGATAAAAGACATTTTTCAAAATTAAGAAATCCCATAAAATCAAAAGTCTCAGTTTTTTTAATAAAATGTATACCAAAAAGACATTGCAGTGTACTGTATACGGCACAAAAATTTCAGTTTATTCGGTTCAGTAAATCACGAATTATGGAATTATGGATTTTAGTCTCACTATCCCACACGCACGCACACACACACACATATCTGGATACTTTTTGTAAACCTTTTTTCTCGGCATTTTGAGTACACTAACGTGAAAACCTCGGCGAAAAAGTTCATGAAAACAAAGCTTCCTTTATCAGGTAGCAATATCTTCTCGCTTTCGATAACTGTTCTTAATTCTTAACAATCACAACAACACAGTATTCAAAGCTCTCAGGTAAATATTTTGTTCTCAAAGACAGATTAAAATACTTCAGCCGAGAACGTATCTTATACATTAAAAAAATTTGTATCGTGAAAAAAAAATCAGCAAGAAAAAGCAAACAAATTAATATTTATTTGGCAAATTTATTTTACATATACGATTGAAACTGTACTTGGATTACCCAACAAATGATATAAGAGGACCGATGAAATTATGGTGACCGTTGAAAGTATCGATTTTCTTTAAGCAATTTCATATTCTATTGATTCTAGGAATTTTTACATTCAGAATTAGGTACTCGACGTAATGGTAGAGTTGCAATGCCTCAATAATTGCAATGCTTTTGTATTATTATTCACAGTTATTCGAGATATATTTAACATTTTATTCATACGTTGCATATCTCTGGTAATTGCGTAAAATTGTAATGTGGTAGAGACATTTACCAAAATTAAATTTGTTGAGGTATTTTGTTTTAGTAGAGAAATTAATGGAAGAGTTATAAATACGCCTCCGAGAAAAAATTGACATTTTAGTGAAATACAGAAACAAGAAAATAACAGGGGAAAAAACCTTAAAGGAGCTATGTTAAAGTCATCAGATCACATTTTTCGTGTGCATTAAGGCGAACTTGCGAACTCCTGAACTTTGCTCGTGTGAAAGGATGAGACGTCCTTCTGGTAAAGTGTGATTGTGCAAAATACATTCATACATGCCCTCTCCTCTTCCCTCTTTGTCTGTGTCTGTCAGTCCTCCCAGCTACTCTCTGTGTAAATTCATGCCTCATTTCCGGTTACCAAACACCCAGTACATGTTCAATGCCCCCCAGCATCAAAATGACAAAATGTCTGTCTCCATCTGTCTTTTGACGAGAATTTGCATTATTTGAATGAATTGATGCGCTCTAATTTCAAACATACACAAGCTGTGACCGTAAGTTAATGTTTAACGATGTAAATATTAATCTTTGTCGGTTTTCATTGTAAACATTGTTTTCGATTATGAACATATGACATTTATATGTTATGGAATATATAGATGTATCAATTTAATTAAAATAATTAAAAAAGGTCACAAAATGGAACCATGCACATTGCTTCCTCATTTTTCTAGCCCGTCACAAACTCTCCTCTATGATAAAGTAAGTTGTTTACTTTTGGCTTCCTCACAGAGGAAGCTTTGTGAATTGCGGATAAAAAAATTATGAAGGAAGGTTCGTATGTGAACGGTTCAACTTTGCAATTGTTTTGAAAAAAATTACGAAAATGCAAATTTCTATAAAATCTTAACTACTTCGTCGATTTTGTCCAAATTCAAAATCAAATATTGAAATGCCCTTTTTAAGATTTATGCAAAATTTGAGCTCAGTTGCTTATTCCGTTCTCAAGTTATAGCATTTAAAAAAAAAGAAAAATGGAAATTTCAATAAAGTTTTAAGTAGTTTGTCGATTTTGCCCAAATTTAGTATCAAACATTGGTACCCTTTGTTTAAGTTTTATACAAAATTTAAGATCAGTTACTTGTGACCGTTGTCAAGTTATAGCATATTAAAAAAAATAACGAAAATGCGAGTTTCTATCAAATTTGAACTACCTTGTCGATTTCGCCTAAATTCAATACCAAACGTCGCACCACCCCGATAAACTTTTCTGCCAAGTTTCAGCCCGATAGCTGGAAATTTGTTCGAGCTTGAGTGTTCACAGACGTTTTTCAAAATCTTAAAAATTCCATAAAATCAAAATGTTTCAATCGATGTTGATAAAAATGTACATCAATGAGGCACTTGACTGTACTGTGTATGGCACAAAAATTTGAGATTATTCGGTTGAGTAGTTCCCGAGTTATGTCAATATGAATTTTTGCCTCTATCACGCACGCACTCACGCATGCGCAGACACATGCATTCGGATGCCGGCTAAAAGTTTCATTTCTCAACGTTTTATACTATTTAAAGTATGTTGACATGAAAATCTAAAAAAAAAATGCACGAAAGCAAAGCTTCCTCTATGAGAAAACAAAAGGATGCAAAGTAGAGATTTGTACATTGACATTGACCTCATTATTTTTTAATGTTTATAAAGATACCTCTAATTAATATCCGGTTATTTAACGTCGCATCAACTACTATAGTTATTAGCGACGGAAACATACCTCTGCAATATAAACATACCTCTGTAAGGAAGTATGTTTATCTATTTTGGCTTCCTCGTAGAGGAAGCTTTGTAAACATTAAAAAATTAATAGCAGCTCAATTATTTAGGGTCGAATTTTTTAACGTAAGTTCGTACTTCAGATCGAACTAAGCCACTTGTCTTGTCGCTTTTGACCATTTGGAGTGTCCTGACATGAAAATCTCGAAAAAAAGTTTTTTTTTTCACGAAAACTAAGCTTTCTCTACGAGGAAGCAAAAGCATACTCACGTAAATGTAGTTGTCTCAATTTTTTACCCGTATGCGGTTTTTTTTGTGTCTTCCTAATATGAAATGAATTACATAATTGTTCGAATGGACATGATTTTTTTTTTAATTTTCTTGCAATGTGAAATTTTTGTTTTCGAGAAATATCTTTATTTTTATGAAACTGTTCGACCAATGATCTCGAAACTTCTTGTGTATGATGTGGAAACTTTGTACGACACAATTTCTGAGAATCGCGACTTTTAAATTATTTGTCAACTAACAAAACGAAATTCGCAATTATAAAAGATTTCAGATAAATCAGATGTTTTTGAAAAAACCGGAATTTATTTCACGTTTGAAAAAATAAAGTTTACGATAGAATTTGTAAAACCATTGATTTTACTAATCTATTACTGATACGTTCATCTAAAAATAAACAAGTTGTTTGAGGATTCTTTATAAACAGTCATCAGCGAGGAAAAAAATACAACGATGCACGGTCTGAAAAAACAAAATTTGTTAAAATCTAGTTGCTTATTTAATTCGTAATCGCACGAACGAAGTAACAAAAAAAACCTTCAATATTTCTCATGCTTTAACGATTTTCATAATAGTATATTACGATACGAGGGCGATTAAACTTTTCCTTGACTAGTATGAGTCTGCAGCACGAGTCGAAGATAAGTGTTGCAATCACACGAGTTGAGAAAAATTTTCTCGCACGAGTATCGTATACAACTTTCTCGCACCGCGTGGCATAAAAGATTATACCTGTGGTACTCTACCCCAAAAATACTGTAGGTAAAAAAACTTTAACGATGTATTGTCTATATGCGCAAAAAGATTTGAAATACAATGTAAACACTCGTAGCATGTATTGCCAAACACATATATGTAATAGAGGTGAAGTTTGAAACGTTTCAAAATTGAAAAGGTTTTCTCAGCTCCCGGCTCCCGAGAAACAAATGAGTTTCTAATGTCCATATCGTTGAATCTTACACAGTATGAATTATACTATTTATTTTCAGAAGGAATAAAGACTTGTTCAATTCAACAAGAATCGTTTAAGAAAAAGCAAAGTTTTCTTTATTTATAGGAAAAATCACATCATCGTAAGATCTCCGGAACACTGTCCTTTCAATTAAAAACTGTAACGTCCCCGGAGAAGGGTTTCGCTCATTTCTGCGATTTCATGAATTTTTTTCAGGTACATACGCGGGTTTGTTCTATGCAACAAAGCCGGTTTAAGAGAAAGCAAAGTCGCTTTTATTTATGTGAAAAATTCCATTCGTCTACGACCTCCGGAAGACGGTTGTTTCATCGAAATACTGTAACGGTCACTGAGTAAGGTTATGCTCGTTGCTGCAATTTTCATGATTTTTTTCAGATACAAAGACGTGTTTGTTCTAAGCAACAAAGCCGGTTTAAGGAAAAACAAAGTTGCTTTTATTTATGTAAAAAATCCCATTCGTCTACGATCTCCGGAACACTATGGTTTCACTGAAAAACTGTAACATCCCCGGAGTAGGGTTATGCTCGGTGCTGCTATTTTCATGAATTTTTTTTCAAGTACATAGACAGGTTTATTCTGTGCAACAAAGCCGGTTTAAGGAAAAGCAAAGATGCTTTTATTTATGAGAAAAATCCCATTCAATTGTCATAGTTTTTAACAATTGGAAGATAAAAACCTGTTGATATAGCTTCTAACACAACACTAACCTCTATTCGAGCAGACATATAAATTTGATTAACACAACATGAATTAAGACAACATTGAGAATTATTTTCCATGATGTGACATCATTTTTTATTTCTGATTTCTTTGCAAATAACAAAACAAAAATAAAGTTCAGTGAACCGCGATTTAATAATGCCGCCGTGCCTGCCCGTACGATGGGTATAGGGAGAGGGAATAATCGAAATAGGGAGCCAATCAGAATCACGTGTCATGAACGGCGTGAAGTTGCACGCGTGCCATGAAAGGCGTGAAGTTACGCGCGTGCCATGTTTTGAAATTAATTCGGAAATTCGCAATAAATTTCGAATAAATTGAAATAATTCTGAAATTCGCAATAAATTTCGAATAAATTGAAATAATTCTGAAATTCGCAATAAATTTCGAATAAATTGAAATAATTCTGAAATTCGCAATACATTTCGAATAAATTTAAATAATTCTGAAAATCGCATTATATAAACAAACATATCTTTGTTAAACCAGCAGCTTACGCTATTGGTCTCAGTCTCAATCGTAATATTTTGAGCTGCTGCGTCTAACTGTAGCGTAAAGTATTCGCAGAGCACTCGAAATTCGTTTTGTTTGACATTATAACCTGTTGGAAATCTGGCTAAAACGAGTTGGCTCGAGTAAGAAAAGAAAGACTTCGCGCGTCGCGTCGGTCGGTATGGCAAGAGAGGTAAATGTACTTGTCCCGAGACGCTACCGTGTCTCTTGATAAAGACTTTTTTAAATTAAGTTTGTTAAACAAGTTCTTTTCTAACTTATTTGCAACTTTCTGACATTATTATTATTATTCAAAATCAATTTCTAATCTTCACATTTTAACTAAATTAACATTCTTGTTGCACCCACGAACTCAAAAATAACAACTACCGAAGTCATGAAAGGTGAAGAAAATATGAATGTTATTATGATATAGTCATAAAAGATCTAAAAAATAAACTAAATATTGGTCCATTATAGAAACTTTAACAATCGACTCAGACATACCATACGTTGAAATTATTCTTTGAAAGAAAATAGCATAATTAGTAGGGTAATTACTACATACTTAATTGAGGTTATGTGAAGCTTTGTATTTCAGTGTGGTGCGTGGGCGTGTCAGCCTCTTTCTGTTCTCAAAGCCATAACCACGGTGGTAAATAGTCTGGAAATTCGAGACGGAAATTAAGCAGTTCACCCCCAACGATTCTCACAATGGTCTCCGCACCTGAAGTGGTTCAGAATTAATGAAAAGTGAACGACAAATGAACGGGGTAGAGGGGCGGGAGGGAAGGTAGCTTAACTTCGGCGTCTCGTCGGCTATTCTTCGTTCCCTCAACAGGTTAATTAAGCGGTACAGTTTCTTTAGCGCCCACACTGATTGAACGACTCATGTGTACAGTTATACATTGTTCTATGATTAGTTCTTAACTCAATGCAGAACTTACACTACGTTTGTGGGCCTCTTAATGATACTCCAGCATAATTTTGACCACTTGCTATTTATTACAATCCGATTAACGTAGTGTAATCCGCATTGCGTTACGTTAAGGCTATTTTTGTGATTCCTTTTCAAGATTTAAAAAAATTACTTTTATAGCTTTCTGCGGAATAAAAAAAAACTTAAATTTGAAAATAAATGGATTCCATTAACTTTAAAGAATTGAAAAAAAATTACATTCTATTGCAAAGAAGTCTAAGATTTTCCTTAAATACAACACCAATTTGATGCAAACGTAATCAACAAAATATTTGAAAAAGTACACATTTTTTGCTTCCTCATAAGGGAAGCTTTCATTTCGAGTTAGAATGTTCATGTCAAGACACTCAGAATGTTTCAATATCTCGGGAAAAGTGTTTTAGAAATAAATGTCTGGATGGATGTACGTGCGTATGTGCGTGCGTGCCTGCGCGCTGATGTGTGTGTGTGGCCGGCATTCAAAATTCAAACCTATATATTTCAAGAACGACTTTAACAATCAGGCTGAAATTTGGCATACATGTGGGCAGGTACGCACTTTCGGTTGTAATGATTTTCAATAAAATTTAAAAATATGTCCATGTTTTATTAAACTTTGCAATGTCGAGGTAAATATTTTTTTTTACAAAAAAAGCTATGTTAAAGGAGTATCGGTATTAAATTTGGAATAAATCGACAGGTAGGTTCGGTTGTTACGGGATATTGAATTTAAAAAAAAAATCATTTTGCTCTGTCTCACGTCAAATCTCACAAAATGAGCTGAAATTTTCTACAGACTACAAATAACATTAAGCGCTGCTACGTATCAAATTTGACGATGATCGTTAAAGTTCTAATTTTATTGCAATTTCATTATTTTTTTTAAATATCTGCAGACTTCAAGTCCTGTAAATTCTGAGATACCCGGCTACAATTTTCGACATGATTTCACGATTATTGATTATCAATGATGGATTTAGTCAAAGGAACTGTCGATATGTCGGTAAATTTCGATTTTAGTGAATAAAACAGAAAAAAGTGCCGACACGAAAAAAAATCGAAAGGTTTTGCAGATTTAGCTTAAATATAGTTTACATATGGACTACCATTGAACAAGGTTTGAGTACAAAGTTGACGCAAATCGGTCGAACGGTTCGAACTTGATGGTATTTCAAATTTTTCGAAACATCTCGTTCGCACACTAGCTTGCACATATTACGAGATACTGGCTTCAAATTTGATCCACATATGAACTACGATGGAACACGATTTGAGTGAAAATTTGACGCAAATCGGTCGAGTGGTTAAATCTTGATGACATTTTTCATTTTTTTTTTTAAATGTCTTTCGAGCTAAAACAAGCCCGCAAAGTAGAACCTTACAACTTGCTTCTTCATAATTTTCTATCTTCGACAAAGCTTTTTTTTACAAAGCTTCTTCTATGAGGAAGCCAAAATTGATCAACATACTTTCTCATAGAGGTATCTTCGTAGAAAAAGCTTTGTCAGAGATAGAACATTGTGAGGAAGCAATTTTCAAGGTTCTATTTTGCAGGCTTCTTCTGGGCAAATATTTTCGAATGTTTAGGATATTCTAGATTTTTCAATCTTCTAGAATTTAAGTCATGTAAAAATATTTGTTTTGAATTGTACTTTCAAGTGAATATAATTAAAAAATTAATATATTGTAAGAAAATATTAATAAGAATCTTAAATTCTTCTAGAGCACGTGCTCAGAGAAGTCTAAAAATCGACTTTTTGGAAGCAACGATTTTTTTTTTATAAAAATGAAATTTAAAAATACTGCTCAGAAATACGAACATTTTAAGCATATTGTATAAGGGAGTGGGATGCAATTTGTTTCGATTTTCCAGACGAGTTTGATATTTTTTAATTCATTTTATATGTGGGTTTGCTTATAGAATATTTGGTGAAATCTTAAACGTGTATTTTTTTTTATTTGCCCCGAAAATGAAATAATGCATATAAGTCAACCAAAAATGGCATACACAATCTACAAAAACAATAGAGCCTGTTTCATTTACTCAGGTAAATTAATAAATAATTATGGAACCCATCGAAGAGGGTCAGCTTCGAGAGCTAGAGTATTGACATAGAATATCTAATCGGTTAATAAATAGTAAACCGCGTATGCGGCTTCTTCATCAATTTGAGATAGAATACCATGAAAAAGCTGGGAAATATATAATGGAGGTACGCGAATAACACAAAAGCGTTTCATCCCCTCGGCGAAAGTGTAAATGACACAATTGTTCTTCTTTTAATTGTTTCTACCGACTTAATCCGTTTATTAATCGATACGCTCGACCATGAAATCGAATTTCTGCATTTCACCATGAAATTACTATATTACGAGTTTCGATTGGTTTATTTAATGAAGTGAAAAGCCGGATTTGCGAGTATTATATCGCATTATGAAGCTCTTATTTACGGCAATGTTATACGTTCAGTACATTGATAAATATGTCTATGTATAACCTTTTTTTAATTCTTACCATTGCCCATTGCCGTACCTTGTGGATAATACCACTGGATCATCCGGACTACTTGATAACCGAGATAAGGCATCAACGTAGTAAATTTAATCAGTTTCTATTCACGACCCTTTTTTCACGGGGTCCAACAGTAAAGAGAAAATTAAAGAGAAAAGGGGTCTTTTGTTGCCATTCTTCAATTCAACTCTGCTGTGGATTTTTTTAATATAAAATAAAATACGAGCATCCGTTTCGGGTGTTAACGACGTATTACGTATAAATTCCCACACAAAAGTTTTATTTCAATAGAATTTAAATGTTTTGTGGGAAGAAAAATCTGAAAAAAATTTAACAGAAAACTTAATTTTTTTTTTATATGAAACAAAATCAAAATTACGCATTAGAAGTTTCAAGACCATTGAATGAAAAGTTTCGTACAAAGAGCCATAAAACATCCTGGTTACACGTATATTTGCAATTGTAAAAAAAGCTCTATAAAAAATAAAAATTTCTATCGAATTTAGTAGGCAAGTTTTTTTTACTAACGTAGTAGTAGTAGTAGTAGTAGTAGGTACAATTATATTTTACAATTTTGTGACACTTTCTAAAAACTAAAATATACACTGTCTCAAATTTATCACATACCTCTGTTGTTTTTGACTTCCATAAGTCAGGATTAAGGTTCCCCCACAGCTCTAAGTACCCGACTTTGGTGTGAAAATCTTTGATTTGACAACACCAGTTTAGCGCGAGGTTGCAGATCGGAAGCGAGGATAGATAATACATTTTATTAAAAAAAATATTGGGGTAACGATAGTCTGGCATTCGAAACACCATGATCAGTCAATTACAGGTCTGAAGCATGAATTTATGTTCTATTTTGACAATCTCGATTTCGCATCTAAGCGGATAGCTTGGAATATTTTTTGGCAGGTGAAGCAGCCTCTTAAAGAAATCTAACTGCGCTTTCTAGAATGCCCAGATACCTCAGGCTCCAGACTGGGTCACCATACAGTAGTGTGGCAGTCGTTATGTTGTCAAATGATCTTAACATGCATAGCCAAGAATCGTTCTTTGCACGTGATAGGATAGGATATGTCGATAGGACGTTTTTGCCTTGTTTGACTTCGTTGCTTGTAGTCCCAGGGATGAAGACGCGAGCATGACTCCGAGAACAATGCACGAGTTAACTATTTCGATGCTTTTCTCCCTATAGCGGATGTTTTGCTTAGTAATGTGCTATAGGTTTCCACCCACCTTCACAGGGAGAATAACCGTTTTTGTCGTGTTAACCGTTAGCTTATTTGCGATGCAGTATTCCTCTAGGCACTTCAATTTGTATTTTAAGTCTATCGGCCAGTCAAAGAGAATCACTAGATCGTCCGCGTGCAAGAGCATTAACACGTCATTCCGGCCATCGATGTACATGCCCTGTGTAATTTCGGCTTCGGAAAAAGGTTTCAAGGTCCACCAAGAAAATTATAAAGAGGAGCGGGCTTAAGATTTCGCTTTGTAACACTACCTCTGTGACGGCTAAGTAGTCGTAAATAGTCGTGAAAATTCGCTGCTTGAGAATGTGTTGCTTGTTCTTACTCGCAGGGTTGCTGCACCGTACAGTTGTTTGAAGATTTGTATGTATTTTGCGCTGATACCCTGTTTCAGTCATTTTGTGAAAATTCTTTAAATACTTGGTGTCACGTCTGAATAACACAAGTTAAAAATAACATATGGCAAAATAACCCGTCAAAATAACAAAAATAACACTCATCTAAAAAACACAATTTCATAAATTATTCCGTACAACAATTGCATTACTAACTACTATGATTTTAAAAGAATCTATAATTAGTCTTAAATTAATTAATGAATAATTAATCTCAATAACTCTTATAGGTTCTTTAGGGTTCTCGTTCGGTTAGGTTATTTCTTTTAGTATTGGCTATTATTTGTAAAACTGGTAATATACTATTTTGAACCTCCCCAAAAACTGCACTAAAGGATACATTTGTATCTACAAAATCATTCCGCCTGGAAATATTTATGCCTTTACATTTTTGTGTTTTATCAAAATGTCCCCTAAATTACGTATATTATTTTTAACGTTGTGCTTTTTTGGAGTTTTATTTATTGACGAATGTTATTTTGATGCGAGTTTTTCTGGCATGTTATTTATAGACACATTATTAAATACGTTTGTTTGTCTAATAAATACGAAGACACAGCAGTTGGTAAATAAAATAAACACATGAATTTTAGTGGTACCGCTGCAATGTGTAATGCATATTTAATATACAGTAATATGTGAGTGATACGAAGAGCTGAAAATCTAAAACATCTGACCGCAACGGTCTTTAAGTGCTCGACTGTTCTACATCAAATATATTAAATATTAATCCAACGAAACGTATATTGCTGTAGTACATTCGAGTGTCGAAAGTCCAGGGAACGAAGGATATATTCTCGTATACGAGATGTTGCGTGTACAAAGCGCATATATAGTCGTCAGCGGGGTGACGACGGTACAACCAGCAGTTATATTTCGTTTTGTTTGCGAAATTGTCTCGTAAAAGGGAACGAGAGGTTTCTGGTTCGCGCTATGGTTGTAACTATGTATCATGTATGCATGTGTATGTCAGATACGCAGTTCGAGCTCCGAGCACGCTAAATACGTGATGGCAGGCAAAGACTGTTCTGGAGAGTTACACAGTTCGATGAATATCGAGTGAACTATCGGGCCACTGTGCTCCGTGCATTTCCAGTAACATAGGGAATATGGTCGTATAGAATAAGAGACGCGAGGAATGCAGATAGAGAAATAGACCCAGAAATTGTAGCAATGGAAATGATTGTGGTCGTTGCACAGTGGCCTCATGGCCTCTATGCATCCATACACGCATCATTACGCACTCGAGGGCAACTTTATCGTGCTCGGAGTACCGAACATCCCTCAATATATATATGCGCCTTTTGCTCGAGGCCCTATATTGTTGTGCCATTTGCCTTGTTATTTCGGAACTGTCCGTTTACTGCTTGTTATCCAACACGATCAGATTCAATCGATTGATCAGGTTTTGCTGTCGCCACGGCATTTCGTATCGTAGGCTATTTGGGTTGCTTTATTACAGAGGTAAACAATAAAAGTGAAATTAACTTTTCTGTAGATTTAACAAATCTACAGAATTTCATGTTCACAAAATCTTTTTCCCCTTCATCTTACAAAAGTACAACAACAAAATAATAATAATAATGTCACGAAAAACGGTGATACGTATGAATAACACAAGTAAAAAATTATAAACGTCAAGATACCCGTCAGAATAACAGTCTAAATAACGCAGTTTCATTAATTACTCCGTACAACTGAATTATTACCTACTATTACTTTTGAAGTACCAATTGTTAGCTTCTTTAGGATTTTTTGAGTTCCTTGGCATTCTCTAGGTTTCTGTTTTGTAAGACTTTTTCTATTTATTATTGGCTATTATTTATGACAACGGTAATATGAGGCATACCACACGAAGTAGTCCACCTCTGTTTCTAATTAGAGAGTTTTGCCATGGGGAGTTTTGCCTTTGAATGTTTTACCTTGGTTAGATTTATCTTGGAGAATTTTGCTATGTTGCATTTGTGCTTGTGTAGAGATGAGGTTGTGTACAGTTCGGTACAGTCATGTGTAGAGTTGGTGGTGTAGAGATGGCGATGTTTAAAGTCAAACTTTCTGTAGAATCTACGTATTGCCGAGAAGACCAAAGCGCGCTTGAACACGCGTGGTTCTTGCAATTCCGGGGCGAGCAAAAATATACATTTCGCGTTAAAGTTCGGATAATGCAGCATTGTTATATGTGAAAATCAGTTCTTTTTTTATTTATTTATTTTTTACATTTAAGGTAAGATACTAAAAGCAATGGGTGGTTTGTTTTCGTTTTTAACACCAAAACAACATTTAATTTCTAGAAGATACAGTTTCTTTCAAAAGTTACTGTGCTTTCAACTCTTATACAAAATTTATATGCGATGAGAAAGTACTTTTGATAGAGACTACGGATCGGAACAAAATTTGTTGTATATCTTCGATAAATAAAATATAGTTTTCACTGCTCCGTGCAGAAAAGTGCACTTTTCGTAAGCTGTCGCTTGCGAAACGTTTATATTTCCATAAAAATCTGGAGGTCGATATTTTTTTTGGATTGCTATACATTCTCTTTTACATACTCCGTATGTGATGAGGAAGTAAAAATAATACCGCACATTAAGAAAATATAATGTAAGCCCGATATATACAACTAAAAAAATGTTTTTTAACCATCTACTAATAGCTTCAACCGTAAACGCATAAAGCCTGAAAATATAGAAACTCTATCGCGAAAAAAGCCACATTGCTATATGAGTTACATAGTATACAATACAACATGTACAAAGAAGATATAATGGGACGCAGGTACGCAATCTGTGCACCTTACTAAAAAAGCCTGCAAAGTAGAACCTTGCAAATTGCTTCCTCACAAATTTCTATCTTTGACAAAGCTTTTTTTTTACAATGCTATCTCTATGAGAAAGAATATTATTGATCAATTTTGGCTTCCTCATAGAGGAAGCTTTGTAAAAAAGCAAGTCAAAGATAGAAAATTGTGAGGAAGCAATTTGCAAGGTTCTACTTTGCAGGCTTGTTCGAGCTCTAAAGATATTTTTGAAAAATGCAAAATCTAATGGAATCTGAACCGCTCGTTCGATTTGCGTCAAATTTTCACTAAAACTCATGGTAGTCCATATGTGAATCACATTTCAAGCCGTTATCTCGTAATTTATGCAAGCTAGGGCGTGAACGAGATTTTTCAAAAAATTCAAAATGCCATAAAATTCGTACCGCTTGACCGATTTGGGTCAAATTTATACTCAAACTTTTACCAATGGTAGTCCATGTGAACCATATTTAAGTTAAATCTGCAAGAAAATTCAATTTTTTTTTTCGTGACGGCATTTTTTTCTGTTTTATTCACGAAAATCGAAATTTACCGACACATCGACAGTTCCTTTGACTAAATTCATCATTGATAATCAATAATCGTGAAATCACGTCGAAAATTACTGCCGGATATCTCAGAATTTACAAGAGTTGAAGTTTTTGCACATTTAAAAAAAAATTGAAATTGCAATAAAATTAGAACCACTCTATCGATTCTCGCCAAATTTGGTACACATCATGCTCTGATGGTAGTCCATTTACGTACAAAATTTCAGCCCGATACCTCGTAATTTGCGAAAGTTATAGGGTGAAAACGAGTTTATAAAAATGTTCAAAATGCTGTAAAATTATTATCTTCCAACCGATTCGCGTCAGCTACAATCCCAAACGTTGTTGTATGACTTGCCGCTTTCGTGCCAAATTTGATGCAGATACATAAAAAATTACTACAGTTACACACATTTCGTAAAAATCACTTTTTCTCTACGTTTTGGATCAGCATGTCAGTATCCGGACATGAAAATCGCGAAAAAAAAAAATTTCACGAAAACAAAACTTCCTCTATGAGGAAGCAAAAAGAAGAAGAAAAATAAAACCGGCGCTAGCAGGTAAAAAAATAAGTATTCCAGACCATGGCAACCGGGATCCATTCGCGTATTGGCGATGCAAAAATTGTCGTGGGTTTCTATACGACGGCGAAGCTTTTTCCGCGTTATCGGGTACTTTCGCCTCGACCCCGGCACTCACGTTACGTGTGATACGTTTCGATATTCCAATCGCGTAACATGGGATGGTGTGCGATGAAAATTCCCAGTTCAATAGTATATGTCTGGTGGGCGTGAAGAGAAATAGATATTTTATTTGTCATCGATTGGTAAATCTCGGATGGGCTTTTGATTCAAGGCCAAAAGTTAATTTTTTATATCGTCACGGAACATCCGCCGAACACAATTCTCTATCTCCTTTCACACTTTTACCTCTCAATTCATCTCGATCATTCCGTCGACAGGTCGGCTAATTGCACGTATTTTTTTTTTTTAGCTTCCTCGGTCATCCTGTCCGAACCTCTGATGAGATTGTTCATTGAAGCGTCGGTTGCAGGATTCAAAGAGTAGAGTCGTCCGGGGCTAGTTGGTTCAGGGGCAATTGGAGTCAAGCCCGTTAAACTCTTCTAGTGCTGACCTTTTTTTGGCCCATACGTAATGCTCAATAATGCGGATTTGACATCATCGTTTTCGAAAACTTATATCTTGGTTTTAAATCATTCAATTTAAATCGATTATGGATGATTTTGAAGCGTTA